>CM053608.1:109929338-109945462 GCA_028646535.1 Procyon lotor
GACCCATGCGGTGTCTTGCGGGTATGATATCAGTGAAAAAGTAAAAAGATCACCTTTTCCCCTTTTAAGATCCTTTAAAGAAACTCCAAATAGTATATATTGAAATGCTTTGAAAACTATAAAGAGCTAAGCAAATGGGCTTTAAGATCACTATTAATGCATCGCACAGTTATAATTTCCAACCCATACTGAATATGTAAAGAGACATCAACGGCCATTTCTGGTACCCGTTCAGGATCCTAGGTTGATGGAACGAACAAAAGAAAGGCAAGAGATAAGGATGGTGGCAGAGAGAGAGAGAGAGGAAGGGAGAGAGAATAAGGAAGAAAAGAAGGAATGCGGTAGGAGAGAAAGTATATTCACAAAAAGAAATCCAGAATCCTTTGGCATGGGCCACGTGTGTAATGCACAGCATAGATTATTACAAAATGACTTTTAAAAACAAAAAGTAAATATTAAAAAAAATTTACCTTGTAATGCGGAATGCCTCTGTTCAAAATATTTGCCTTGTGTTTTTTTCCTACAGTATTCTTGGCAGTAAGTGTTAAACTAATGCCTTAAAACAGTTAATTCTGAAGTCTTATTTTTTTTAAGAAAATAATGTTATTTGTCAGTAGTAAAATAAAGCATAGCTCTCTAATATTGTTCACATATTTGTGTGCTTTGTCCTTAAAATTTGGATTAAAATCCAGAACGCGTTTTCCTTTCAGCCATTGTTGAAGGGATCTTTATATAAACTGTTTGAACCACTACTTGTTTAAACAAGTTTTAGAATGAATTTTTTTTTTTAAATGTTTGTGCAGGGGGGTTCTTTGTCGAATGAATTGGTGGCCCTTGTAAGTTTGAAGATAAAAACCAGAATTTCAGAAAAGTTAAAAGCTTTTGAGGACAAATGTGATTCTTTTCAAGGACAGCTATTAATTTTAGTTTAGAAGTCAATTTTTTGGGGGGGATAGAAGTCAATATTTTTTGATTGATGTGACCCAAGTGAGTTTTGTTTTCTTGTGGGCGTTTTTTTTTTTCTTCTTCACATGACATCTTTCATCTTCCATGTCACTGACTCACTGAAATGGGATTTAAAATGTGAACTTTGAGCTTCTTAGTTCAATTCCCACCATGGTTTAAAATCTCTGCACCCCAAGACCTATACGTACCAGTACTGAAAAGTTCTTTGAGACCAGGGATTTTTTAAAAAAATCTTTCTATGCTTGTTAAATCAGTACATTTATTTAAAAATTATTTCTTCACCTATGATAGAATCTTGCATTTTCCCAGTCCGTGTGTGAATTGAAGAGGAAACTTCACTGCCATGAGACAGAACTGACTTTTATATTATTCTCAGTAGGAGGGTTGTTTCATGAAATAGAGTTACAGAAGAGCAATCTAAAGAAATCTTAGGTGTCATCTTGCCTAACAGATGAGAAAACCCAGGTCTAGACATTTCTGATATATTTTTTTAAAGATTTTACTTATTTATTTGACAGAGAGAGAGAGATCACAAGTAGGCAGAGAGGCAGGCAGAGAGAGAGGGGGAAGCAGACTCCCCGCTGAGCAGAGAGCCCGATGCGGGGCTCGATCCCAGGACCCTGAGATCATGACCTGAGCTGAAGGCAGAGGCTTTAACCCACTGAGCCACCCAGGTGTCCCTAGACATTTCTGATATTAAAAAATAAATAGTTCTGGAATTGCTATGTGATCAATAGGAAATATGATTTGACTCAAAAAGTTGTGCATGGCACACAACTGGGAAAAAACCACACTCGTTCCCGCCGCCAGCTCTCTGGGCTCTCCTGCTCAAGAATTCCTCACCCCACAAGATCGAGTTCCTGATGCCAGACCGGCTCCCCGAGTCACAATCCTTTCGCCCGCACTGCCTCCTTGATTCAAGTAGAGGCATTTCTATGTGGATCGTCCCTTGGGGCAAAGACACTCAAACTGAACCGGAAAGTGGATTCTCTATTCCCCAGTCAACGAACCTCAGTGGGCCCGAGTCTCTCTTCCTCTGTCTTATGCACCCAGTTCCCTCTCTCACCTAGCTGTTTCCCAAGGTTGTTCTCGGCCACACCTCGGACCATAGCGAGGGTCTTACAGATGGGATGCATAGATCTGGCTTTAAGAGCCAGGCGAAGTCTTGAGAAGTTGTGTGTCTGTTGGAATTGGGTTAATTAAGTCATATTTTCCTATAGGCAAACAGCGAGGCCAAAGAGTCTCCATTACATTGTTCTAACACTTAGCTTTTCCTTTTTTGTGGACCCTTAAAAAGATCGGATTTTTGTGCATTTCTCTTTCCTGTATAGTTGTTAATCTGTCCACTGACTTGCCAAGCCACACGTACAGGGTTTTAGTGGCTTTGTCAGGCACGTGTGGTGAACATAGGCAGGTCCTTCAGTGAAGCATGGAGAATTTTTTTGAGAATTGTCAGCAGCATTAAGTTACCTGTTTTTTTGTTTTGTTTTATTTTGTTTTATTTTAAGTTCAGATGTATGGAGGGGAGAGGAAGCAGTTATGGCTTCTAAATTTATAGAGATGTCCACCGATCTCCAGATGAATGTCTTCTAAAAGTAGGAGGGAACCGAAAAAATGTAGAAGCCCACCTGTATTTTAAGCCAACATTTAACTTCCTTACCTCCCTTTTTGCTGGATACAGTTCATTTCTGTGTCATGTAACTAACAGTTGGTTTCAAAGAAGCTGGTGAGTTTTTATATAGTGTTGTCAAGTGAATTTAAAATATAGCATCATAAACTCACTCTTCAAAGGCTTGTATGTGCCCTGTGGTCCATTCATTCACAGCTGAGTTGGCCTCCCTGCCTTTTTTAAAATACATTTTTATTTTGAAATAATTTCACAGTTACAGAAAAGTTGCAAAGCTAGTAGAGAGTTTCCATAGATCTTTCACCTGGTTTCCCCTATCTGCTCTGTCTTTCAGCTCAGTTTGTGATACTTTTTACAACAGCACAAGTTAGTAGGTCTTTTAAGGGCCTCCGACTTTCCATTGCCCTAAGAGGTAGCCCTTTCATTTATATGCCGGGGACTGGCTTTCTTTGTGGGAAGAACTATATGCACCGGATTGCTGAAAATACTCACTAAATGCTTCCGAACAAAGGTACTCTCATCCCTGTTCAAGAAAGAAAACAAAGATAATTACACAGGACCTTCCTAATTCCTTATCCATCCCAGGGTTCTAAATGAGCTTTCTGTATTTCCCAATTTTTTCCCTTTGACTCTTGAATTTCTTCCCTGCGATTCTAAGGCGATTGGAATTTTGCACAAGTTTTGACAACTGCTGGAGTCCTGTTTACATCTCAGCGATGTAATGTGCCAGATTTCCTGTATAATTCTGCGTGGAAGGAAGAGAAGGCTGCATTCATGGGGCGTGAGGGGTGGGGCGTGCTGGTTTTGATGGGTGGACCCTCCGGGCGGCGCTCTGCCTGCGCCTGCCTGGACGAGCCGGGCCATCATCCCGGAGTGGTTCCCAGGGAGAGCTTGGTCCTCACCCACATACATCAGCTAGTGCTGGCTTGTTGAGGAGCCTCGCTTGCAGGGAGGGATGGCAAAGAAATGCAGGGAAAGTCAGGGCTTCCCCAGTGTGAAAAGACACAGAATCAGGTGCTGTGGGAGAAATGTCTTGCGATTTTACCCCATCTGTGCGTAATAGTATAGCCTGCGCTTTACAACTCCCCGCTCCCCTTTTATTAAACAGAGAAAATCTTTACAGCACACACACACACACACACACCCCACACGCAGGTACACACACCTGTAGGAGAAAGTGAATACATCAAACAGGCTTTGATCAGTTTTATCAGCAGGTTCAGGCCAGCCCTGGCTAAGGGGCCTGGGTGACTCCCGGGCCCTGTGAGGGACTCAGGCTTCTTGCAGAGCATTCAGGAGGCCTTTTCCCGAACATTAAACAATAATTTGACGTGCGTTTATTCTCTCTTAAACTAAGCTATAAGAGGCTGTGCGTGGTGTAATGTATCCTGGCAAATTAACGAGCAAGACTGTTTTTATTACCTTGTTCTTTTAATTTCCATCTGGAACACATTACATTCTTGCCATCTCTTTCTTTAAAATCTGGTGTGACACCATCACCTTTCTTTTAAGGTTTCTGCCATGCATCTACCAGAAAAGTGTTTTGGGGACACCTGGGTGGCTCTGTCAGTTAAGCACCTGCCTTTGGCTCAGGTCATCATCCCGGAGTCCTGGGATTGAGCCCCAGGTCAGGCTCCCTGCTCAGCAGGGATCTGCTTCTCCCTCTCCCTCAGCCCCTCTCCCCAGCTCATTCTTTCTCACTCTGTCTCAAATAAAATCTTTAAAAAAGAGTGTTTCGTTTGAGATGTACGTTTGAGTGATTGTCACTGTAGAGAAAAATATTCCACAGGGCCATCTTAAAAGGAAAAGTGGCTTGTTTTCGTATTAAAGTTATTTACATTTCCCTTCACTTTCCTGACACCATATTTCTTTATCAGTATTGTCTTGTTGTGATTGCAGAAAATATTTTTTTTTAGAATAAGCTCGTCTTGGGCCTCTTACTATTTTCCTCAGCCAGACTCACCAGTGAAACTTTCATGCTTTGGGTCTGATTTGTTGAGGTCTTCCCTTGGAGGGGCTTTTGTAGATAATCCTCATTATGGATTATTGTAGGGTGAAGCGGGAAAGGGGTTAGATAAGCCTCTAGAAATGTGTTTTTTTCAACTCAAGGGACTATTTCAATCCAAGGGTCTGGCTTGGATCTTAGACCTGGAAAAAAAAAAAACTTTACTAAGTATTAGGCTAATTAGTAAAATTGGAAAATGTTCTCTAGATTAGCAAATCATATTCAATCAGTCTTAAATGTCCTGATTTTGAGAATCGTGCTGTGGTTATGTAATTGAAAGTCTTCATTCTTAGGAAACACAGGCTGAACTATCTTGGTGTAAAAGCTTATGACGATTTTCAAATGGTTCAGACAAGGGTATCAGTGGGTAAATACACGTACAGAGAGGGGAAGGGGGGATAAAGGAAACATGTTAGCCATTGGGGAGTCTGGGTGAAGGGTCCACGGGGGTGTTTTTGTTGCATTTTTTGCAGCTTTTCTGAAAGTTTGAAATTATTTCGAAACAGGAAGAAACAAATTCATGCCTGCTTTTTTGTGTTTGCTTCCTCAGTCAAACGGGCACGATGTCCAGGCACCAGAACCAGAACACCATCCAGGAACTTCTGCAGAACTGCTCGGACTGCCTGATGCGGGCAGAGCTGATCGTGCAGCCGGTGAGCTCGCGGGTCCCTCCCCCTCAGCCGCGGCGCAATGTGTCCCCACTTAGCGCCGCCTTACCCTCCTGGCCTGTGCTTCCTTACTCATGACCCTCCTTCGCAGACTCAGAGTGTAGAGATGATCTTTTTCAAAGCGGACTGGAGAGGGATGTGTATCTTCTTCAACCTGGTCGTAATGTTGGTTTAACGATGGCAACCGGCGCTTGCCTAGGTTTTCCCCCAGCAGATGCTTACACTACACACATGGCCACCCTTTTGGATTTTGCAACAACCCCTCATTTATTATGATCTGTGTGATTACTGTAGTGCTTTCTCATCCTAGAAACGCAACCTGACATGTGTATGTCACGGGATTGTGTTGTACACCATCAATTTAAGAAGTTGGCTTTTTTCTTCAGGAAGAATTACCATATTGTGAGAACAATTCTGTTTGAGAAACAGGGAAGGAAGGAAGGAAGAAAAGGAAGGAAGGAAGGAAGGGAGGGAAGGAAGGAAGGAAGGAAGGAAGGAAGGAAGGAAGGAAGGAGAGAGAGAAAGAAAGGGAGGGAGGAAAGAAGAAAGGAAGGAAGAAAAAGAGGAAAGAAAAGAAAAAAGAAAAGAAAAGAAAAGAAATGAGAAAAGAAAAGAGCTTTCTTTTTCCGCCATCTTGGAGCCTTTGGAGGTCTCCTGGGAACAGGACTCCTAAAACGCCAAATAATGTCTGGAAGGCTGTGGTTCAAGGCCATGTTTGCTGGCTATAAGCAGGGTCTCCGGAACCAGAGGGAGCACACAGCTCTTCTTAAAATCGAAGGCGTATATGCTCGAGATGAAACGGAATTCTATCTAGGCAAGAGATGTGCTTACGTGTACAAAGCAAAGAACAACACAGTGACTCCTGGTGGCAAACCAAACCAAACCAGAGTGATCTGGGGAAAAGTCACTCGTGCTCATGGGAACAGTGGCTTGGTTCGTGCCAAATTCCAAAGCAACCTTCCTGCTAAAGCCATTGGCCACAGAATCCGTGTGCTGCTGTACCCCTCAAGGATTTAAATTTAATGAAAAGTAAATAAAGGTATAGATTTGTTCTCTTGAAAAAAAAAGAAAGGAAAAGAAGAGAAGAGAAAAGAAAAGATATGCAACTGAAAATTGAGGAAAATGGTAGCACTTACAAAAGCCTCCTGATTATTTCTGGATATTAGCTTAGGTTCTCATTGAAACAAGCTTAGAAATCCTGGACGCTGTGATGTTGTGTGTGTCAAGTTTTTATTTTGAAACACTGCAGCTAGCATTCGAATTTGCTAAAAGCAGACTAGAGAATGATGGGGCCACAGACCCCTTCTCTCTCCCTCCCCTGATTTATTGCATGTCCCCACGAAGGACTGAGTTCCAGTCTTCCTGATGCAGACATTCCTGTAAGGGTTAGACCTGGAATATGGCCTATCACAAAGTATCCCTGTTAAATAAATATAAAGAGGGATTTTAACTACGTGGATTTTTAGGGTTCTGTTTGGACGGTATCTCAATGTTCTGATTTCTCAATTTTGGAGATTTGGGTGGACTCTGGTCTATTTCACCCAGTTAAAAAAATAACTTCACTTTAGTCCATGTACAAGGATATTTGGGGCTCAGCAAACTAGCTTGGTTCTAGTTCGGGTCATTTCGAGTCTCTGATGTGCAACGCACTCCTCATCACAGAGCCGTGATCCCTTTACCTGGAGCAAAACAGGAGCGTCCGGCGACTCAGTGCTGAACACATACACGCCGCAGACCTGGACACGATGTGTAGTGGCTATGGAAACATTTCACGTGTGGTTCCCAAAATTTACATGGCATCACGTTCTCAGTGTTCTTTTACTTATATGCACAGAAGTGTAATAACGTCAAGGAAATGTGGTGTATTTGCTACCATTTCTGTAAGAGAAAGAAGGTTCATTTGGCTGAAGCCCGATTAAAGCAGCAAATGTAAAATTCTAGGGAAATGATAGAATGGCCCTATAGAATGGCTTCTTTATGGCCCTGCGGCAGCAGGCTTTTGCATGGGAAAAGAGGATGGTTTTCTAAAACAATTTTTAATTTGAAAACGATGATAGACTCACAACAAGTTGTAAAAATAGTACAGAGCACTCTCGTGTGCCCAACACCCAGCTCCCTCAAAGGTGCCATCTCGCATAAGGGTCATGCGTCATCAGAAGCCGGAGATTGATTGGCCCAAGACAATGAATTAGATAGCTTCCTTTTTAAGAATGGAAAAGCTATGTTCCTAAGACAGAGGAAAATCTCAGTTTGTGTGTAAAAGACCTTATCCAGCATAATGGTACTGTGTTCCCATTGGCTGAATGTTCTTTGTAAATATGAAAGATAGCATTCAACACAATGAAGAAAGGGAAAGGTCAGTTTTCCATAAATACACTTTTAAAAGCCTAATAAAAATTTAAAATACAGTCCACAAATTTTGCTTCATGAATCCTCCTCTATTTACCTACCTCTCTCAAATTAATAAGGTAATTTCCAGGTAGGAATTCTCTGCAGTCACATGCAAAGGAGAAACACGTTGTTAAGTTTACAGCAGAAACTTTTGCTGCCATTAACACGAGGGAAGCTTCTCTCCCCAGCATTTTCGCTCCAGAGAAGGAAGCATTCTTTGCGCGTGTTTCCTTCATGTGAATTCTTCTCTCTAGGAACTGAAATACGGAGATGGAATACAGCTGGCTCGGAGCAGAGAACTGGATGAGTGTTTTGCCCAGGCCAATGATCAGATGGAAATTACCGATAGCTTGATCAGAGAGATGAGACAGATGGGCCAGCCTTGTGATGCTTATCAGAAAAGGTATTGCCTTTACCCCAGAGCCCAAATGCAGGTGGGCCTCCCGAGGAATGTCATACACCCACTTTCACTCGATCCCACCACCCAGGTGTTCCTTTGCAGGGAGCGAAGCTATTCCAGGGGGAGGGCTCACTTCACTGGGTATTTCACAGCTACTGTGTATAAATTGCTTGAAATCACTGCCTCCAACTCCTGCGGCTGCCATGAAAAGACTCAGACAGACCCACCCGAAGGAGCGGGCTTGTGTTGAAGGGTTGAGTTTGTTCTGCGATGTTCGCTGCACCTCCATTTGGGGAACAGCAACGGCCTTCGGCACAGCATTTGACTTTCAAGAGTCCAATACCCAGTCAAGCTCAAGTTCATGTGTACAACAAGAAGGCTTGTAGAGACCTGGAAAAGCAGTTTAAAGCAGAGACGGGTTGTCTTGATTTTGCTGTCATGGTACCTGGGGCCTAGTTTATGAGGCAAATTCCCAGGGTGAAATTTAGGGGGACAGCAGGAGGGTGCTACCAGGGTAGGCAAAGCCCGCTACACTTTCTTTCTGTGACGTTTCAGGCTCTGAGCATAATAATATTGAGGAGTTTTTTGGTACGTGATTGAGATTCGAGTCAGGTGGTAAAGAATTCTCCAAATCAAACATTTGCGATCTCCATCCTGGCAACGAAGGAGACTCAGAAAGGAGGACATTTGCCCAGAACACGGGGTCATAGGCTGTTTTCCTGCAACAGTGTGATTGTTTTCCTTTCTTTTCAGACTGCTACAGCTCCAGGAGCAAATGCGAGCCCTTTATAAAGCCATCAGCGTCCCTCGAGTCCGAAGGGCCAGCTCCAAGGGTGGTGGCGGATACACCTGTCAGAGTGGCTCTGGGTGGGATGAATTCACCAAGCGCCTCACCAGCGAATGTCTGGGGTGGATGAGACAGCAGAGGGTAAGTGGCTTCCCGATGAGGCTCTTCTAGAAGGTTCCAAGCCTGAGTGGGTCAGCTGTATAGAACGTGGCAGGGTCAGCCCCCATGGGCTGGCCACAGAGTGGTCTGGGATTTCAGCCAGCAGCAGAAACTGGCTATTTACCGTATTTTCTTCATATATAATTTATTTTTATTATTTTTATTTTTGAGAGAGAGAGAGAGAGCGGTGCATACTCATGAGTAGGTGGGGGAGGGGGAAAGAGAGAGAGAGCTTGAGAATCCTAAGCAGGCTCCATACCCAGTTTGGACCCCGATATGGGGCTCGATCTCACAACCCTGAGATCATGACCTGAGCCAAAATCAAGAGTCGGACGCTTAACGGACTGAGTCACCCAGGTGCCCGCCTCATGTACAATCGAAATTGAAGGCTTCTATCTTGAAATAAATCAAACTTCAGTTTTTTTTTTTTTTCTTGCGGCTTGGGGAAAGAGCTTAATTATTTTCTGGTCAAAACTTCTCGAACAGGTAACACTGAACAGGTATAATTTAATTAGTAGATTTTGAGTATCTGGCACCCCCCCGTTCGCAACCTGAAAATGTGTTGGCGTTTATGCCCTTAAACACTTCATTGTTCTCTCTGGATGGTAGGTGACCTCACCTGTGTTACTGCTAGGTACTTAAAATGTGGTGGAGGTTCATTTAAAATGGTAAATCTGAGAAGCTGGAAACCCAGTAAAACCAGATATTCTGGTTTGGGCTCCTCCGGTTTCTTACCTTATATTTTGGAGGTATCAGTTGTTCTTGGGCAATCGGTAAGTCAGGGGTGTGGGAGGAGAGTGAAATAATGGCGACCCAAGTATATGCCGAGCCTTTCCCCGCCACTGCAGTGTCTACAAAGTGTTTTCCCCTGCTAATTATTGTTTTGTTGTTTTATGTGGTCATTATGCCCTTTAATAAACAGGTGGCATTAGAACTATGCCCTAATCCCATCGCCAGGAACAGTATCCTGAAAGCCGCCTGCTAATGAACCCTCCTTCTGTGGAGAAGGGGGATGTGTTGGGTTGATAAGTTGGACACAAGTCATTTGTGATGCCACGTGTTCGTGGTTGTAAGAAGCGTTGGTCTTATGGCTTGTTGCCGGCGCAGCTGATCAGCGGTTCTCAAGTTCCTCGACTGCTTCAGATTTGGGGGGGACGTGTTCTTTCCTAAGGGGTGAGGGTTTATGGATCTGCATGTTCCTCCATTTAGTTAGGTAAGCTTTCCTCCCATTTGTTATGAAGACGACGCGACACCGTCACCGAAGGTGGGGCGTGTAGAAGAGAAAAGTGGGTTATAATCGCAGAAACCAGACTAGAGTCCTCTATCTGCGGGTTTTCAAATTCCCTTTTGATCTTTGAACACACCTTTCTTGAGCTCTCTGTGTGTGGCCAGAAATTGGGTTTCCTAGTCCTGAAAGTGGATGTTACTGAAGAAAACAAGACATGCACACCCACATGCCACATTTCTGTCCAGATCGGTGTGGGGTTAACTGCCCTTTGAGCTGTAAATAAAATCCCACTCACATAGGGCTGGGGCAGGGGTGGTGCTCCAATTCCTGGGGAAGGAGCAGAGCCCCGAAAAGAAGGCTCCGCAGAGCTGATGAGGCTTGAACGACATCGAAAGCGATGTCAGGTGAGACAGCCTTTGAACCAAATCACTTACGAAACATCCCATCCCTTATTTTCTTCTTAGTCAGTATGACAGTTACATGAAAGGGCAGCTCATAACTGGGCGTTTTCTGCATCCGTGTTGGGTGTAGCTTTGTGAGACTCCCTCGTCGCGAAGGCTCAGCATTTTTTAAGTTTGGGGAAGTGGCATCCTCTCGTGGACTCAGTTTTGTGTCACGGTGGGGGAGCGTTTTTTCATAGGCTCAATCATGAGCGGCGCACTTCAGGTCAGCCAGCCCCCAGGGTTTCCAGGGAACTAAAAGTCGTTTCATCACTTTCTGCGCCTTTGCTCTGGGATTCTCTGGGGCCCTTTCCCTCTTATCCTTCTTCCCCCAAGCATAGCCCGCATTCTTTCTCACTCCCCCCCAGGGACTGAGCTGCAGGCCTGGCCAGCTGATAAGGGAGCAGTGTCCCTCGCCCTGATCAGTAGGCAGTCACACATCTCCTGTGCCAGGCTTTTGTTTTGTTTCTCTGATTTGTGTTTCTGCCGATGGGCGGGTCAGATACCGCACACCTGCGCTGGTAATGAGGGGCGGGTGTGGGAGCCTGGTCATCTCGTTAGCTTCCCAAGTGCGCTCACCCTCCCCTGCTTTAAAGCCCAAGTGAGCCCAGGGAGAGAAAGGTCAAAGTCCTAGGTAACTTTCGGCAGTCTGGCTGAAATGGCTCCCCTCTCTGAAGGCTTGCCAAGTGTATTAGGACATGGATGTGACTTTGAACAATGTGTGTTATGTTCTTGCCACAATACCAGACTGGAATGTTTGCCCTTGGCAGGTCTAAGAGATGACACAGGTGATTTGGAAATTTACATGAGCTCATGCAAAAGAAAGATGAGATGATAGGTTTGTGGAATATAGTGCTTGATTCTTGTTATGGGGAATTCCTAAATTCGAAGTACGGGAGACTCAAATTAGAAAGGGAGTCAGATTTAATTTTTAAAGAGCTCACGTAAACCCACCCATCTTAATATTGCCAACGTTAATGGAAATGAGCTTTGAGTATGCTCCATAGTAACTTCTCTTTGAAATGGGCTGTAGGGAGTTGGGTATCCTGAAAGGTCATGGTAAACACTGAATTTAAAGAGCTGACTATTACAGGAATCAAAGCAATTTAAAGGAATAAACAATGAAAAATACGTTTAGGTCTGCTGTTTAGCCTGGGACATAGTACATGACTGAGCTTAATGAACTCTCTCACAGTTGAGAATGACTGATTCTAGAAACTTCTATCAGTAATTTCTAATGTGTCATACGTAGATATGCACACCTATTACACACACACACACACACTTGTACACAGGTAGATTTTTTTTTTTTTTGTCTTCAGAGGACATGATCTAGCTTTCAAGGATCTCATTCCTGCATCATCTCTCCTCAGCCATGTTTAGCTGGAGTTCAAATTGTGGGAAGTATTGGGCCAGCCCCGTTCTCTGTTGGAGAATTCCAAGCCTTTACACAATTGTTTTTGGTTTCAAAAATATTGACCATTTACATCTTCAGTTTTATTGGAATGGACGCTATGTACGTCCCTTGGTGCTCCGACCCCAGATGCAGGGGGTGGGGTGGGGGGGTAGGGTGAGTCAGATGCAAAGCACCAGGCATGAAGGCACGCTGTCTTTCCCCCGCAGGCGGAGATGGACATGGTGGCCTGGGGCGTGGACCTGGCCTCCGTGGAGCAGCACATCAACAGCCACAGGAGCATCCACAACACCATCGGGGACTATCGCTGGCAGCTGGACAAGATCAAAGCTGACCTGGTACTTGGAGACGTTTCAGTTGTACAGTCTTTTTTTAGAATATAATTTTTTAAAAGATTTTTATTTATTTATTTGACAGAGAGAGATCACAAGTGGGCAGAGAGGCAGGCAGAGGGAGGGGGAAGCAGGCTCCCTGCCGAGCAGAGAGCCCGATGTGGGGCTCGATCCCAGGACCCTGAGATCATGACCCGAGCCAAAGGCAGAGGCCTTAACCCACTGAGCCACCCAGGCGCCCCTCAGTTGTACAGTCTTGAAAAAGCATACCGAAGCCTCGTGTCGTGCCTCAATCCTGGGCGTTTTTGACTGAGGCATTAGCCTAAGATTTCTTCCCTGACAGACTGGAAATTTCTAAAAATCCCATTTCATAAATGGGGAAGTGGGGTTGGGATTAGTAGAGATTGTGTTGCTTAAGGACGACATAAATAAAAGGCAGAGGGCGCACCCACGTGTGGATTTGTGTGTAGTTTGTAGATGAGCGTTTTGCGGGGGGATGGTAGGGTTTTTTTGTTTGTTTGTTTTCAGCAAGCAGAGCTCTCTTCAAATAGAGAGAGCACAGCAATTGTAGCGTTTTGTGGGCTTGCTGAATCCTTTCCTGTGTGTTTTCCCGACGCTCTTCCTTTGCCTTCAGACTGGATTGAAGCTGGGTCAAGAATTGCAGCATGAAATAATCACCTGGTGTTTAGTACCTGGTTCCCGCCCAGATCTGCATGCTTTTAAATCCCTCATTTTTTTTTTTTCTTTACTTTGGCCAGAAACACTCATCCTCGCTTCTTCTGCCTTTTTTTCTCCCCTTAACTTTTATCCCCCCGAGTCTCTGACCAAATTTCTCCCTCTTTTCCCTAAGACCTAGGGAGTCCTAAATTGTATTGTCAAACTTAACATTTTTAAACAAGTGAGTCCTTAAGGGACAGTGATCAGCCCTTTACTTTGTGGAGGTGGTACCACCAGGCCAGTGGGGGGAGAGGGTTGCCTTCAAATCCAACTGGGAAGAGGTCCCTGTGGGTATCAGTTTCTATATAGCAAATACTTCTTTCTACCGAGTGATCTGAAGTCGTTATCCGACAAAAGGGAGGTTCGCAAGGGCTGCCGTCTGTATACAAACCCACAAGGGGAATTCAATAATTACTCGCTGTCTGTCTTCCTCTAGCGTGAGAAATCTGCCATCTACCAGTTGGAGGAGGAGTATGAAAACCTGCTGGTAAGCTGACTTATTTCTAATAAGTCCCTGTGTTCAGTTTGGCTCCGTTCCATTAAAATGGAGCCTGCCTGGGCGCTAGGCACCTAATGGCCGTGGGAGCACCTGGCGGTATAGGCTTAGGGCCTCTAGATGCCACTTTCATTTCTTTCCTTTGGAAGCCAGCATTAGAGGACTTTTTTCTGAAGACAGTACCCAGTGCTGTTCTATTTGTAAGTTGAGTGTCACGTCAACACCACTTATTTTAAATACTTGCAGTTAAAGACCTAAAGCTTTTCCACTTGTGACTTGCAGCCTTTTTTTGAAGTATAACGAAAAATAAGACTTGTTTTCCCGAGATAGGGGTTTCTTAGACCATCCTCACCATTTTATGACAGAGTAGAAATCAATTCACTGGTCTGGTAAAAAGAAGAGCTAATGCCTTTTTTTTTTTTTTTTTTTTTGCCTATTTGTGTCACCTTCACCTTTTCAGTATGTAGTTGGTAGTGATCCTTTGTATTTATGTATTTATTTTAAATATTTATTTTTTTTTAAGGAGAGAGACAGGAGAGCAAGAGCACGCATGTGTCAGGGGAAAGGCAGGGGTAGAGGGAGAGAGAGAGAGAGAAGCCTTAAGCGGACTCCCTGCTGAGTGCAGATCCTAATGTGGGACTTGATCCCAAGAACCTCGAGTTCATGACCCCAACTGAAATCAAGAGTGGGATGCTCAACTGACTCAGTCACCCAGGTGCCCCGGCAGTGGTCCTTTTTAAATAAATAGCTAGCAGTGACACAAGGGTCCTGTGTGGTACTGCTGTGCCAGACCTGGTTCCCACCAGAGGAGTGCAGAAGAGGGCAGGAAAAGCTTGACTTATCTCTTTAAAATTCGAATTTTCCCTTTGTCATCTGAAACTAATTATTGAAGCCAGACCTCAGTGCCTGGATCAAGACCCTCCTGAATTAGGCTCTTCCAATGAATGTAAAATCGCTCTCCTGTTCATCGTAAGTTTGGATGGGTCTTTTTTACATACTCGGTGGTCAGGGACCATTTTATTGGTTCACATGATTTAATTAATTAATTAATTAATTATTTTGGCAAAAGGGACCACACAGACCTATCTCTAGAATCTGCAGAGAACCCCATTAACGTGCCTGCTGTTATCCTAACGCTGCCTTTGAACTTCCTGCGCAGAAAGCGTCCTTTGAGAGGATGGATCACCTGCGACAGCTGCAGAACATCATCCAGGCCACGTCCCGGGAGATCATGTGGATCAATGACTGCGAGGAGGAGGAGCTTCTCTACGACTGGAGCGACCGCAACACCAACATCGCCCAGAAGCAGGAGGCCTTCTCCGTAAGCTCGCCCCTCCCGGCTGCAGATGAGGGGCTCTTGCCTGGGAGGGCCCCGACGTGGGGAGGGATGGCCTTGCAGTAACTTCATCAGCTACTTGTAATCCAGCCTCTAAGCTTTTCGGGGACTCGAGAGAGGCAATGCACTGCTTACCATCCTGGAAGCCGGTAGATAGGGTCATTAGGCATTCCGATATCCCAGAGTGTGTGTAGCACAGTCGGATGGGGGATTAAAACCTAGAATTAGAAAATCCCAGCATTAGTTGTCACTGTCCCTTTACCTACATTACCTGTGTGGATTTGGGCAAGAAATGTCACCAGTGTGACCTCTGCCCTGTACTGGATGACCTCATACATTCTTTTCAGTCTTAAAAAGACAATGATTCTTGAGGAAACCATAACATGATTCTTCGATGCTGTTTACTTCCACAATGCAGTTTTGTGTCCTAACTTCCCTTAAATATGGCGGACATGCTGGAAGGCTAATGGTGACTTGCTCTGAAGGGTTGGTTTTTCTTTCATTTACAGATACGCATGAGCCAACTGGAGGTTAAGGAAAAAGAGCTCAATAAGCTTAAACAAGAAAGTGACCAACTTGTCCTCAATCAGCATCCGGCTTCAGACAAAATTGAGGTAGGCTTCATGAGATTTGTATTTTTTATTAGAGCAAAAAAGGGAGCTTTTGGTAAAGACTATCTACATGAATGATTCTTATCTATCATAAAGCCACAACAAGTTTATTTTCTATATTTTGGGATCAACACCCTAGGCTGGCAGTTGGCGAGCTTTTCTGGAATGCACCAAATAATACACATTTTAGGTTTGCAGACTACTTGGTTTCTGTTGAAATTACTTAACTGTCATTTTAGTGTGAAAGCAACCATAACAATATGTAAATGAACAAGCATGGCTCTGTTCCAATAAAACTTTATTTATAAGCGCCGCAGTGGGCCAGGTGTGGCCCTTGGGCTTTGGCTTGCTGACCTCTGCCCTATGTAGGCTGCCATCGGTAGGCTGTGCTCAAGGCTGCCATTAGCTGGTATGACATAACTGACATGGCCATAGTGAATGTTAAAGAAAAAATGAAGTGTTTTCCTATCAGTTGGTTAGAGTCACTGCCTTAAGACCCTCAAGCCCTCTGCATGGGTTCCTCGGACGCGCCCATTGTCTCATAGCC
>CM053608.1:109945962-110015473 GCA_028646535.1 Procyon lotor
TATAGGGACAAGGTGCCATGGAATGACCCTGTGACAGGTCTACCTCTAGTGTCTGCTCTAATTCTGATTGGTCAGTCACTATGCCATTTGAGCGAGTGAGCAAGTATTTTGATCAATGCTCCTAATGGTATCTATTTGCTAAAACTGGTTTTAAAGTTTAATTGCTACCATACCATGAGTTCTCTATTGGGAAATTCTGTTTTCACGCTTTAGAAAAACGTTTGCTTGAGTTGGTGTTCGATAAAGAAATGTTTTGTAGCTTTCACTGGGGCTCACATACCTGTCAAAGGACAGCTGTCCTTATGCGCCCGAGTGGTGATGTGACGGTGGATGTTTTCTTGCTTCAGGCCTATATGGATACTCTTCAGACGCAATGGAGCTGGATTCTTCAGATCACCAAGTGCATTGATGTTCACCTCAAAGAAAACGCCGCCTACTTTCAGGTTTTTATGCTTAACTGTCGTTTAATTGTCGTTTAGGTCCTGATATCTTATTTCTTTGAATGTATTTTGTGAAAGCATCGAAAACAACCTTCGAAATATTTTACACATACCATTTATTGGCTTTCATTTGAGAGGAGCGTAGATTGGTGACCTGGGCACCCGTCAGTCGGATGTTCCTTACTGTCCCATGAGTTAATATCGTTTCTTTAGCCACCTGTTAACTAGACTCCGGGAAGGTAGTCCCTGACCCTAATGCTGCTGCTTACTGAGTGCCTTTTCATGAACACGCGATCATGCTCATCTTTAACAGTTTTTTGAAGAGGCCCAATCAACCGAAGCCTACCTGAAGGGCCTTCAGGACTCCATCAGAAAGAAGTACCCCTGTGATAAGAAGATGCCCCTGCAGCGCCTGCTGGACCAGATCAAGGAGCTGGAGGTATCATCGCCAAACAGAAACAGAATACTGATCACATGACGTGAAAGTTCCTGTGGGGGGAAAAAAGCATTCTTCAAACTCTATCCACATAGGCTTTTCACACAATGACGTTCTTTCCTGCCCACTTCATGGCTCTGTAGCTTCCGAAGTGGCTTGTTATGAAAGGTCCCTAAAGTCCCTGCAGATGGGGGGAGTGTGTGGCTTTTTGGAGCTCATGCCACTCACTGTAGCAACATCTCACCTGTCATGTCAGCATCAACATAGCTGCCGATGTCCCTACAGGTCTTCTCTGACATTCACAGAGTATCTGTGTGATGAAATAGGATCTTATTTGCAATTGCAGAAAGAACGAGAGAAAATCCTCGAATACAAGCGTCAGGTACAGAACCTGGTAAACAAGTCCAAGAAGATCGTGCAGCTGAAACCACGGAACCCAGACTACAGGAGCAACAAACCCATTATTCTCAGGGCTCTCTGCGACTACAAGCAAGACCAGGTGGGCCCCGTTACTCGTTACTCGGAGTGAAGTCCGAGTTTTCCCTTTTTTGACACTGAGAGTTTTGCCAGTAGAGGGAGCAGAGTTTAATCCAGGTTTCAGTGAGCAGCGCAGTAAATACCTTGCTTTCATTCACAAAGCAGCAAGCTGTGGAAATGCAGCAGCTCTCTTCTGAGTCCTAGCAGAGTTTTCAAGAATTAGGACGGTGGGTATTTATGGACTATTTTATTTTATTTTTAATTAAAAAAATTTTTTTTTGGGTAAGGATTTTATTTATCTCTTTGAGAGAGAGGTGGGGAGCTGGAGTGAGAGGAGGGGCAGAGAGAGGGGAGAAACAGACTTCCCGCTGAGCAGGGAGCTCGCCAAGTGGGGGGAGGCTTGGTCACAGGACCCCGGGATCATGACCTGAGCCTAAGGCAGAAGCTCAACCAATTGAGCCACCCAGGCGCCACTAGACTATTAATACTTCTCGCCTTCTAATATGCAAAACTTTATCTATGATTACCCCTGGAATCTCAAATTCTAAAATCTTTAAGTTCCTTGAAAGATCTTTAAACTTCTGACATAAAAGAACGGAGAGATGTGACCATTATGCTGTAGGTGAAGTGACTTTCATTGTAGATTTTCTGCAGTCACAGAGCACATCAGTTCTGCAGGCTCTGGGGTACATATAGCATCTATATGGAATGATGACTTGGTTTTACTAATTATTTATGTAATTCCCACAGCTCTGATTTCTTATAAAAATTACGGAG
This sequence comes from Procyon lotor, assembly GCA_028646535.1. Classification (NCBI taxonomy): domain Eukaryota; kingdom Metazoa; phylum Chordata; class Mammalia; order Carnivora; family Procyonidae; genus Procyon; species Procyon lotor. The sequence goes on from CM053608.1 coordinate 109,948,093, forward strand.
GGTTTAAGAAATATTTTGATCAGTTGCTTAGATGAAATGTACAACAATGGAGTTTATTCTGGCAGGAAGAAATGTTTTAAGGACTTGCATGGAGAGAAGTTGAAATAGAGATTGAAATATGTAAATAGCAAGCTTGTTACATTTCACCAGGGAGGATAGTTATCATATTCAAAGTGTACCCCTTTCAAGAAGTAACGGAGTTAATTTAGAAGGTAAGGTGTTTGGATGGTGGAGTTAATTTAGAAAGTTGTTTTTCTGGGGATCTTATGCCAGAATTTCTTGTTTTTCCTTCTAAATTTTAAGAGCGAGTGCATAAGTGAGTCCCGCATACTAGATCGACTATGTAAAATATGAACTCACAAAAATAGGAAAGCCATGGGGTGAGTTTTTGCTTTACAAAAGGATTTCTCACTTTATTAATGGATTCTCCGGGCTGTCTTTGGAAAGTTACTTTACCTAAATCACTTCATACACACCTTTTAGGCTCTTGTGCATTATTTAAAGCATCAGTATTTTGGGAATGTATAAAGATCATTGTCATTTAAAGAAAAGTAATAAGGGCCACCTGGGTGGCTCAGTCAGTTAAGCGACCCTTGATATCAGCCTGGGTTTCAGTCTCACTGTTGTGAGTTCAAGCTCCACGCTGGGCTCCATGCTGGGTGTGGAGCCTATTTTAAAAATATAAAATAGAATAAAGAAAAATAATAATAAAAAAAAAAGCTCAAATGGTTTGCCCAGTTTTATCTCTATTTCTTTCTTTGAGAAAAAAAGATAACCGTGTACACTCATGAGTAAACCCAAATCATGGGGCTGCTTCCCTTCCAGAAAATCGTGCACAAAGGGGATGAGTGCATCCTGAAGGACAATAATGAGCGCAGCAAGTGGTATGTGACGGGTCCCGGAGGCGTGGACATGCTCGTCCCTTCTGTTGGTCTTATTATCCCTCCTCCAAACCCTCTGGCCGTGGACCTTTCATGCAAGTAAGTTGAAGTTTCTAGTAGCCACAATGTGAATGCAAGTGTGGGGAAATAAGGCAAATGCTTGTACAAGAAACACAGAGGTGCCTTTTCACGAAAATCCCCTCCCTTGAAAAAAAGGAGCCTCAGGAAGGTCCCCTTGCATTGTCATGCAACTTTATATCAGAGACACTGTAGTTTTTTTTGGAAGGTAAAAGAGAATGTCTGACTGTGTATGGGGGCTGGAGGAAACAATTCTTTTTATTAATATTGAATATTTAATATGTAAATATAACAACACACTACTGCCCAAACAGTGGGCCAAATAAGAAATCAAACAGAGAATCAAAATGTCTCAAAACAAAAGGAAAAAACCCCACAATATTCTAAAACCTATGGGATGCAGCAAAAGCAGATATAATAGTAAAATTTATCCATAAATGCTGGTATTAAGAAAAAAAAGTTCAAATAAACAACATTATAGCACAAGGAACTAGAAAAAGAAGAAACTTAACTAAAAGTAGAGGAAGGAAAGAACAAAGAAAAATCAGAAATAAATAAAATAGAGACTAAAATAAACAATAACATAGTATTGAAAGTAATGATCAATTTTCCCAAAAAGAGTAAAAAAATTAGCAATACTTTAACTACATTAGCTAAGGGGGAAAAAGAGAGAAGGCTCAAAAATCAAAATGAGAAATGGAAGAGGAAACAGTACAAAAATTAACCACAGACATATGTAGTGTGATAACAGAGTCCTGTAAAGAATTATAAACTAATAAATCAGATAACTTAGGGGGGGAAAAACCCAGATAATTCCTAAAATTGCACAAGTTACCAAGAGTGAATCATGAATCTTGAAACCAAGTAGTAGAAAGTCTTCTTAGACCAATAACAAGAATGAAAGTTGAATTAGGAATTAAAACTCTCCTGGCACAGAAAAGTTCAGACCACATGGTTTCATTGGTGAATTCTACCAAACATTTAAAAAATATAATTGATGACAATATTTATCAAGATCTTACAAGTAATGGAATAGAGGAAACAGATTCAAAATCATTCCATGAGGCCCTTACGACCCTGACCAAAGCAGGATACAAATAATATAAGAACAAAAGAGTCTAGTTTGCCCCATATAAGCATTGCTACTCTGACTTTCTTTTGAAATTTGTGTAATAAATGTTTTTATTTGCATAATAAATGTTTCTCTACCTCCTCACTTTCAATCTGTAGGTATTTTTCAGTCTAACATGGGTCTCTTGTAGGAAGCATATAAATGGGTTTTGTTTTTTTATCTGTTCTGACACCCTGTGCCTTTTGATTGGAGCATTTAGCCCGTTTACAGTCAAAGTAATTATTGATAGATGTATATTTATTGCCATTTTATTACTTGTTTTGTCATAGTTTCTGGAGATGTTCTCTGATCCTTTCTTGTCTTTGTCACTTTTTGTCTCTCCTTTGCACATAAAGAGTCTCCTTTAATATTTCCTGCAGGGCTGGGTTAGTGGTCATGAACTCCTTTAGTTTTTGTTTGTCTGGGAAACTCTTTATCTCTCTTTCTAGTCTGAATGATAGCCTTGCTAGATAGAGTATTCTTGGCTGCAGATTTTTCCCATTCAGCACTTTGACTACATCATGCCACTCCCTTCTGGCTTGCTCAGTTTCTGTTGAGAAATCTCCAGCTAGCCTTCCAGGTTTTCCCTTGTAGGTTAAGGACTTCTTTGTCTTGCTGCTTTTAAGATTTTTTCTTTCTCACTATATTTATGAATTTCATTACAATATGTCTTGGTATTGGCCTGCTTTTGTTGATTTTGATGGAAGTTCTCTGGGCCTCCTGGATCCAGATGTCTGTGAGGAAGCAATTCCTACCATGTATCTTGAAGGCATAGTTTCAAAGTTCTTCTTCCCTTCTTAGGATATCAGTAATTTTGATTCAAAAAAATCTTTAAATTTAAAAAAATTAAAAAAAAAATTTTTAAATTTAAAAAAATTAGTAATTTTTTTAACCACAAATATAAAATGCCCTTCATATTAATACCTGCTCATCAACAAGCAGGTAGAGCATTCATTGTACAGGTTGTCCACCAGAGATTCTTTTCCACCTTTTATCATGGAAATCCTCAGTCATACACAGAATAGGGAGGGTAGCAAAATGAGCCCATGTGCTCACTTCCAAGCTGCAATAGCCATCAGCATCCCATGACCCATTTCTCCCTGTCGTTCCGCATTGTGTTAGACCTCTGTCAATTAAAAAGTTGCTGACAAACAACACGAGAACAAAGAAATGTACATTTTGACCCAAAGTACATTATCTCTACTAATGTAGGTCATGGAGAATATTTGCCCATTTCTCTTTTTGTTCTTGTTGTTGTTTCCTATGCGGTGTGTAAGCATGACCAGGTTTCCCGTTTGGGTCAGGGTCTGAAAGCCAGGCTCAGGTGTATTTTCTTTCCTCTTGTGCCCTCTAGGATCGAGCAGTACTATGAGGCCATCTTGGCTCTGTGGAACCAGCTGTACATCAACATGAAGAGCCTGGTGTCTTGGCACTACTGCATGATCGACATCGAGAAAATCAGGGCCATGACCATCGCCAAGGTACGTCCTCAGGACCACTTGGGCTGCCGGGAGGAGGCGCCATGCTGCTCCCCGGGGCACTCATTTCTGCCAGACACATCTTCTAGTAGTGCAGCTGAGGCTTTTGTATCTCATCTAGAGCGTTAGCTTAGCCTGCCTGAGTGGTTAGGGTTCATCCCACGTAGGATGGGAGGGATTCGCATGCCGCTGGCTCTGTCCAGACAGAAGTACGAATTAAAGTTGCCTGGCAAGACAGAAATACCCGTGGAAAATGCATGCGGTCCTGATACCCTGGATCTGATTCTCCTTTGATGTAATGGAAAGCTAGGTCATAGATTATTAACTGGATACTGCAGAAGTGAAAGGTAGGATAGAATTTTTGGAATCACGCGCAAAACATTAGTTCTGTAGATCAGTGGTTTTCGAGTTGTGGTCTGAAGAACCCCAGCTTCAGGGGGTTCCTCTGGGGATGACAGGGCTAGCAGAGAGGAGTGGGGCACAGGATGGATAAGTCTGGTGGGCTCCCCTTTACTCCCCCTTTTCTCCCTTTTGCGTCAGAGCAGCTTTGCTGGGATCTGCCTTAGATCTGCAACTTCTCAGTAGTATTTCCTATGATGAGTAAAATTTTGTAGGAAAAAAATAGACGAGGCACTGCTGGAGCAATCCTGGACTCCTCAAGGATTCTCTCTCTCTCAGAGAGAGAGTTTACTTAACTATTTACTTATGTATTTACTTATGTATAAATAAGATTTACTTATCTATTTTAGAGTGAGAGAGAGAGAGAGAGAGGGAGAGAGAGAGCACTAGAGGGGGAGGGGAGAGAGGGAGAGAGAAACTCAGGCAGAGTCCGCACTGAGTGCAGAGCCTGACGTGGGGCTCGATCTCACAACCTTGAGATCGTGACCTGAACCAAAACCAAGATGCTTAACCGACTGTGCCTCCGAGTTGCCCCAAAGACCTTTTATATCCTAATGGGCCTTTGACAAGTATTGCCTTAAGCCCCCTCTAGCACAGGGCGTTTTCCGGCACTCTTCTTGGGACGTTCCAACACTCCTGCCTGGTTTACTTCCAGCTGAAAACGATGCGGCAGGAAGATTACATGAAGACAATATCTGACCTTGAGCTGCATTACCAAGAGTTCATCAGAAACAGCCAGGGCTCGGAGATGTTTGGAGATGATGACAAGCGGAAAATGCAGTCTCAGTTCACGGATGCCCAGAAGCACTACCAGACCCTGGTCATCCAGCTCCCCGGCCACCCCCAGCACCAGACAGGTTTGGGGAATCTTTCTCTTTGCATCAACCACACATGCAGCCTCAACAGAAAGTCGTTTGCATACAACTAGTCTCAGAATCACTTGTTTGGAAAATAACATATCCAAAGTCACCTGTACACTAAATTTTCAGAATCAGACCGGAAGAGGGAGCTATAGTTTGCGCAGTACGGGTATTTTTGAGGCCAAGCACCCTTCTAGCTAAGAATTCTCTGATTTTTGCGGTCCTAACATATTTTTACAGTAACTACAACTGAAATCACTCATCATAGTTCCTGCCAAGATCTCAACCATAATAAAGTGATTGAAACCAACCGAGAAAATGACAAGCAAGAAACATGGATGCTGATGGAGCTACAGAAGATTCGCAGGCAGATGGAGCACTGTGAGGGCAGGATGACCCTCAAAAACATCCTTCTCGCCGACCAAGGGTCGACGCACCACATCACAGTGAAAATAAATGAGCTAAAGGTAGGCATCCTGTACCGTTTTGACCAATTCTAGCTATATTTGTATTTATCTGCAAACTAATTAAAAAACCTCTTGGTTTAAATATTTATAGAGAAGCAGCACTAATTTTCAAGAAAACAGGCTTCTGGCAGGCCTTCCTTTTTTCTTTCCCGTGCTTCTAGATTGGTAGAAGTTTACCAGGCTGGCGATTAAGCCACCTTTGTGTTGGTTTGTGGGTTGCTGAAATCGGGCTACAGTGTTTCCCTTTGTGGGACATAGTACTTTGATCATTTCTAAAGTTTTCATAGACGTTAATTTGGTTGCTGCCTGAAACCACCTAAGGTACAGGATACACAGGTGGAATTTTTATTTATAGACAGAAGACTGACACGGAGGGATTTGAAGGGGTGAGGGGGGTGTTGGTGAAAGCGCAAAGCCGTGCACAGACCTGGGACTGCAGCCGCAGTATTTTAACTCCCCGCTCCGTGATCTTTTCTGCTCAGCCACGCCTGGGCACCACTCTGGGAAATGCAAGGTATCTATCATAAGGAAGAGGGCCATGTTTACACAGTGCCGATAAGGCGTCCCCGAAGAAGGAAACAAAATGTCAATTCTGTCTCTCGAGGCTTTTCCATTTAGTGGACTTGCTTGAGACGAGAAAGGATCGTAAGAATTGGTTTGCTGAATCTAGCACTTTCCTTCTTTTCTTTTTTTTGAACAGAGCGTGCAGAACGATTCTCAAGCAATTGCTGAAGTTCTCAACCAGCTGAAAGACATGCTAGCTAACTTCAGAGGTTCAGAAAAATACTGCTATTTACAGAATGAGGTATTTGGGCTGTTCCAGAAACTGGAAAATATCAACGGTGTGACAGATGGCTACTTAAACAGGTAAAGGCGAGTGACGTCGATCACAGACATTCTGCTGTTCTCAAGCTTTATTTCGCCAGCGTTCATTTGCTTTCCATGCTTGACTCCCTGCAGCCTCGCCTTCCAGCTTCTCAGTTCCCTATAGGCTCAGTCACGTTCTTCTGTGCTTCAGGGAGAGGGTCCTCTAGCCTCGGTGTTCATGCCACCGTAGTGAAACCTACTGTATCTTACAGCTAAGGTAGATCTATCTGTGAGAGCCGGGACTTTGAAATCTTCAGTGAGGGGTGCCTGGGGGGCTCAGTGGGTTAAAGCCTCTGCCTTCGGCTCAGGTCATGATCTCAGTGTCCTGGGATCAAGCCCCGCATCGGGCTCTCTGCTCATCGGGGAGCCTGCTTCCCCCTCTCTGCCTGCCTCTCTGCCTGCTTGTGATCTCTTTCTTTCTGTCAAAGAAATAAAATCTTTAAAAAAAAAATCTTCAGTGAAGGCACAATGGCTGTCTAAATCATGGTGCAGGGGATGGGGAGGGAGTTTATTGCTGTTGCAGCTTGTAGAAGAGGCAAAAGGAATTTTTTTTACTGGCTTTAGCATTCTTTCTTTAATGAGCCAAATGTTCCAAGTCTAATCACGTCACCGGCAATGTTCTTGGCCTCCTTGGCTCCTTACAGCTTGTGCACAGTGAGAGCCCTCCTCCAGGCTATCCTGCAGACAGAAGACATGTTGAAGGTGTACGAAGCCAGACTCACCGAAGAGGAAACCGTGTGCCTGGATCTGGATAAAGTGGAAGCTTACCGCTGTGGACTGAAGGTAACCGGAAGTTACATTCCATTATGACCCTGTCCCTGGTTACGGGAGGTAATGCAGGACTGCTCAGTCCCTAATCCTGAGGCTTCACTAACTTTTTTTTTTAAGATTTTATTTATTTATTTGACAGAGAGAGAGATCACAAGTAGGCAGAGAGGCAGGCAGAGAGGGGGGGAAGCAGGCTCCCTGCTGAGCAGAGAGCCTGATGTGGGGCTCTGTCCTAGAACCTTGAGATCATGACCTGAGCCGAAGGCAGAGGCTTTAACCCACTGAGCCACCCAGGCGCCCCAAGGCTTCACTAATTTTTATGAGTCTTGCGGATTCCTGGATTTCACTGGCCACACATGGTTGACGTCGGTCGTTATCTCTAGAATGCTTCTTTTCCAGAGTGTGCTAGCAGGAAATGTGTGCATAGGTAATTTGTGGTGAGATTAGTTTGGGGAATGCAGAGTTAAACATAATTAAACTGGTTTCTTTACTACAGGACTTTTCTTCCTCTTCAAGGATGTTCATATGCGTAATAATTATTCAGGAATGAAGTAGAGTATGGTATTTAGCGTTTCTCAAACAAGTGAATTTCTCACACTGAATCTTTTATTAATGGGGTAGCTTAAGGAACTAGATTATGGACATAAATATTGGAAAATGCAATCAGTAAATATATCTTCCTGGATTCATTACCACTGAAAAATACAAGTATTCCAAGAGATTAACTTGTACTCTTTTCTTTCTCCTGTGACAGAAAATCAAAAATGACTTGAACTTGAAGAAGTCCTTGCTGGCCACCATGAAGACAGAGCTGCAGAAAGCCCAGCAGATCCACTCCCAGACCTCACAGCAGTACCCACTCTATGACTTGGATCTGGGCAAGTTCAGTGACAAGGTCACCCAGCTGACAGACCGCTGGCAAAAAATAGATAAACAGATAGACTACAGGTGTGCCAACCTCTTTCCCTGCTTTCTTCCCATTTGGTTGTTCCAAGATAATGGCATTTGAATTAATCACTGTCAGAGTAATGAGGGTTTAATAGTATCCTGAATTTTGATGTAGTTCCTTTTAGTGACTACTTTTTTTTTTTAAGATTTTATTTTATTTTATTACATTTTATTTTATTTGACACAGAGAGAGATCACAAGTAGGCAGAGAGGCAGGCGGGGGGTGGGGGTGGGAAGCAGGCTCCCTGCTGAGCAGAGAGCCCGATGCGGGGCTCGATCCCAGGACTCCGAGATCATGACCTGAGCCGAAGGCAGAGGCTAATTTAACCCACTGAGCCATCCAGGCGTATCTAGTAACTACTTTTTAAAAACATCTTTATTGATTAAAAAAGAACACAGACATCTTTATTGATAACTAATTCACATGTCACACAATTTGTGCACTGGGAGTATACAGTCCAGTGGATTTTAGTGCATCAGAAGGGTGTAACCCTTACCTCAGTCTACATCTACCACATTTTCTTTACCCTAAAAAAAAAAAAAATAGCTCTGTCCCCATTAGCAGGCATTCCCCATTACCTCCCAACCCTCTGGCCCCAAGCAACCACCCGTCTCTGTAGATTTGCCTATTCCAGACAGTTCGTGGGAATGGAATCAGCCCATATGTGGTCCTTTGTGACCGTTTTTCCCCACTGAGCATAAGGTTTTCAAGGTTCCTCCATGGGGCAACCTGTATCCATACTTCATTCCTTGTGATATGGTTGAACAATACTCTATCCTATGGCTATACCACATTTTCATTATTCCTTCATCCATTGATGATTTTTAGCTACCATGAAAGGTGTCCCCAGGTGCATTCATGGATAGCTTTTTGTATGGATACATGTTGGCAATTCTGAGCGTGCAGCAGGTGGAATTACTGGGGTGATATCGTGTGATACCATGTGATGACTCTGCTAAATATTTTTGGGAGCGACAGCATTGCCTTAATAATTTTATCCTGTTTTCTCCAGACTGTGGGACTTGGAGAAACAAATCAAGCAACTGAGGAATTACCGTGATAACTATCAGGCTTTCTGCAAGTGGCTCTATGATACCAAACGCCGCCAGGATTCTTTAGAATCCATGAAGTTTGGTGACTCCAATACGGTCATGCGATTTTTGAATGAGCAGAAGGTACCAGCACAAGCCAATTTGTCATTCCCTTAGAGAACACTGGGTGTTCTCTGGTTTTCATAGCAGTACCTAGGTTCGAAAGGGTATTTAATATTACTAGTTCATCACTACAAGCTTTGTGAAAGCTTGAAGAAGGCCCAAAAGAAAAAAACAATTGAGCAACTTACAAAGAAATCGATTATAGACTAGAAATAAAGTAACATTGTAGGAAAGTATCTTTATAAGTTGAGGCATTAGGGCCAGAAAAGAGCACAGATTAGAAAGTTTCCTCTTAGAGGAAAAAAAAGTTGAAGCTTGGGCTTCTCTTTGCCTGAGAAAAACACATTCACCTCCTCAGGTTTAACTGAGAATATGAGGTCACTGAATGTAGTAATAAACCGAGGAAAAACAGTTGTTCGACAGTATAATTTATGTAAAATTACTTACGCAGTTTGATGTTTATAAATATTTTATTTTTTGCATAGAACTTGCACAATGAAATATGTGGCAAACGAGACAAATCGGAAGAAGTACAAAAAATTGCCGAACTTTGCGCAAATTCGATTAAGGTATGTTGGTTTCCCAAAGAATGTTGGCATTTCATCAAGAGTAATATTAACCGTGCTCACTTCAGCAGCACATGAACTCGAATTGCAGTGCTACAGAGAATATTACCATGGCTCTTGCACAAGGATGACACGCAAATTTGTGAAGTGTTCCAATTTCTAAAAATCTATACTATTAACTGCATTTTCTGATTTACTTTAAAGAGTGCACACCTCTTTTTTTAATTTTAAAGATTTTTAGAAATTTATTTCATTTCATTTTATTATTATTATTATTTTTAGAGAGAGCACACACACATGCACGTGCATGGCAGGGGGAAGGGCAGAGGGAGAGGGAGAGAGAGAATCCCAAGCGGACTCTAGGCTGAGCACAGAGCTTGATGTGGGGCTCGATCTCATGACCCCGAGATCATGACCTGAGCCAAAATCAAGAGTCAGATGCTTAACCACCTGAGCCACCCAGGCGCCCCAAAGACTATAAACATCTTGAGGATAGCAATTATGGCTTTTATGTGTTCTTTCTTGAACAGACCGTAAAAAGTTTGTTATCCATTAACTTGAATTCACTGCACATTGGCAATATCTGTGGGAATGGGCCAGTCTTCGTTCTTTACACTGGTCGTAAGTGTAAAAGTCTTTGGTTAGTATATAAAGATGTACCATTTTGTTTAATGATGCAATATTAGCTACTTGGACACTATCAGGACATGGTAGCCTCTGGGGTCGGTCATTAGAAATACTTGATGATTTAAAACCGTGAAATTGTAGCTGTCAGTGACTTGTTCAAGTCCATTAGATATGTTTATCTTAAACTTCTTTATTTGGCAGGATTATGAACTCCAGCTGGCGTCGTACACCTCAGGCTTGGAAACTCTCTTGAACATACCGATCAAGAGAACCATGGTCCAGTCTCCATCTGGGGTGATTCTGCAAGAGGTAGATACATCATTACCTATTTCCTAGTTGCCCCTCCTGCATCTTCTTTTTTCCCTGTCCCCTTCCTACCTTCCATGCAGACCCTGAATCATTCACCCCTTGTTCCAGGGGATCCACTCAAAACAGGTTTAAAACCAGGTTATGCTCCCTTAGTGTGAGTCATCAATGCATTTTGGGAAATGGTCAGTGGAGGTCCGAATCTAGTGTTTATTTGCTAGAATCTTTGCAGAAACTGGGCTTAAATTCTAAGATTAACGAGGGAGGCTCTTAATGAGTGGGAAACGTCTAGCAGATTTTTAAAAGACAGCTTCTTCCCAAAGACATCAGAGAGCATCACTGGTGGATGGCTTCTGAGAAACACCCTAGAGTTGTGAGGCTGGAATACAGTATTATCAGCCCTTTGTTGTACTTCTAGAGTTTGGAATTAACACACGCGAATGAAGGAAGTTCACTCTTGTTTTTTTTTTTTTAAGATTTTATTTATTTATTTGACAGAGAGATCACAAGTAGGCAGAGAGGCAGGCAGAGAGAGAGGAGGAAGCAGGCTCCCTGCTGAGCAGAGAGCCCGATGCAGGGCTCGATCCCAGGACCCCGAGATCATGATCTGAGCTGAAGGCAGAGGCTTTAACCCACTGAGCCACCCAGGCGCCCCGGGAGTTCACTCTTTCAATGATCATTTCAACTTTCAATTATAATTTCTTTCACTCCTTTCTTTGCAAGGCTGCAGATATGCACGCTCGGTACATAGAGCTACTTACAAGGTCTGGAGACTACTATAGATTCTTAAGTGAGATGCTGAAGAGTTTGGAAGATCTGAAGGTAATTTACTTACTTGATTTCCTTGGAGGATCAGAAGAGAAAATGGAATAGAACCTTATTATTATTCCTCATTATAACCTGGATTTGGACACACTCACTGTAAACCTCACTGGGATATAGTTTGTTCATAAGTCAGGTGTTCTGTGATCGGGGACGCTGCTCGGAATGAAGTTAGGTAATATTTACAAAATTCTAGCTACTTTACCTTACCAAAAGACCCAGTAATTTCCTTTGTCCTTTCGTCAAGGGATTTGCTTTATTTGTTTATGTGTGTGTTCAGTTAAGGAAGATAACGTCCCGGACTGGCTGGATTTGAATTTTTATATTGAGTAATTGTTTCATTTACTCCTCATTTCTGATACACACATTGAGTTTCTGTGGAAACTTTCTACGTTGAAATGAAGGAAACATAATTCCTGAAATCTCAAGCTTTCGGTCTTGGAAGAGATTGCTTCATTTACAGATGAGGCAGGGGAAACTCAGAGTGTTGTATCCTTCGCCAAGATCGTACAGATAGTTGGTGGGAGAATTATGACGAGAATACAGATTTCATGAATTTCCGTCTAGTAGCTTTCGCCTTGCATCACTCTGTATGTGTGCTTCTGTGTGTGTGTGTGTGTGTGTGGTGTGTGTGTGCCCATACGCAGGCGTGCAAAGAGATGAGACCCCAGGATGGCCTGGGAGGGGCGACATACTATTTTTGTCTTATGACGTGAGATGTTTTTCTTTCAACCTAATCTCTGCTTTCCCTTCCCTAGCTGAAAAATACCAAGATTGAAGTTTTGGAAGAGGAGCTCAGACTGGCCCGGGATGCCAACTCCGAAAACTGCAACAAGAACAAATTCCTGGATCAGAACCTGCAGAAGTACCAGGCGGAATGTTCCCAGTTCAAAGCCAAGCTCGTGAGCCTGGAGGAGCTGAAGAGGCAAGCGGAGCTGGATGGAAAGTCTGCGAAGCAAAACCTGGACAAGTGTTACGGCCAAATAAAAGAACTCAACGAGAAGATCACCCGGCTGACTTACGAGATCGAAGACGAGAAGCGCAGGAGGAAGGCTGTGGAAGACAGGTTTGACCAACAGAAGAGTGACTACGACCAGCTGCAGAAGGCCAGGCAGTGTGAGAAGGAGAGCCTTGGCTGGCAGAAAATGGAGTCCGAGAAAGCCATCAAGGAGAAGGAGTACGAGATAGAGAGGTTGAGGGTTCTTCTGCAGGAGGAGGGCGCCCGGAAGAGAGAATATGAAAATGAGCTGGCAAAGGTAAGAAACCACTATAATGAGGAGATGAGTAATTTAAGGAACAAGTATGAAACGGAGATTAACATTACGAAGACCACCATCAAGGAGATATCCCTGCAGAAAGAGGATGATTCCAAAAATCTGAGGAACCAGCTTGACCGCCTCTCGAGGGAAAATCGCGACCTGAAGGATGAAATTGTCAGGCTCAACGACAGCATCCTGCAGACCACGGAGCAGCGGCGGCGGGCGGAGGAGGACGCCCTGCAGCAGAAAGCCTGCGGCTCCGAGATGCTGCAAAAGAAGCAGCACCTGGAGGTGGAGCTGAAGCAGGTCATCCAGCAGCGCTCCGAGGACAACGCGCGGCACAAGCAGTCCCTGGAGGAGGCTGCGAAGACCATCCAGGACAAAAACAAGGAGATCGAGAGACTCAAAGCTGAGTTTCAGGAGGAGGCCAAGCGCCGCTGGGAATACGAGAACGAACTGGCTAAGGTAAGGAACAATTACGACGAGGAGATCATCAGCCTCAAGAACCAGTTCGAGACGGAGATCAACATCACCAAGACCACCATCCACCAGCTCACCCTGCAGAAGGAGGAGGACACCAGCGGCTACCGAGCCCAGATCGACGGCCTCACCAGGGAGAACCGGAGCCTGGCTGAGGAGGTGAAGCGGCTGAAGAACACGCTGGCCCAGACCACGGAGACCCTCAGGCGGGTAGAAGAAAACGCACAGCAGCAGAAGGCCACCGGCACCGAGGTGTCGCAGCGGAAACAGCAGCTGGAGATTGAACTGAGGCAGGTGACCCAGATGCGGACGGAGGAGAGCCTGCGGTACAAGCAGTCGCTCGACGACGCTGCCAAGACGATCCAGGATAAGAACAAGGAGATAGAAAGGCTCAAGCAGCTGATAGACGCGGAAACCAGCGCGCGCAAGTGCCTGGAAGAGGAGAACGCGAAGTTGCAGAGGGCCCAGTACGAGCTGCAGAAGGCCAACAACAGCGCCACCGAGACGATCGGCAAGCTGAAGGCTCAGGAGCAGGAGCTCTCGCGCCTGAGGGTCGACTACGAGAGGGTGTCCCAGGAGAGGACCGTGAGGGACCAGGACATCGCGCGGTTCCAGAGCTCCCTGAAGGACCTGCAGCTGCAGAAGCAGAAGGTGGAGGAGGAGCTCGCCCGGCTGAGGAGGACCGCCTCCGAAGACTCCTCCAAGAGGAAGAAGCTGGAGGAGGAGCTGGAGGGCATGAGGCGGTCCCTGAAGGAGCAGGCCATCAAAATCACCAGCCTGACGCAGCAGCTGGAGCAGGCGTCCATCGTGAAGAAGCGCAGCGAGGACGACCTGCGGCAGCAGAGGGACGTGCTGGACGGCCACCTGCGCGACAAGCAGAGGACGCAGGAGGAGCTGCGGAGGCTGTCCTCCGAGGTCGAGGCCCTGAGGCGGCATCTGCTCCAGGAGCAGGAGAACGTCAAGCAGGCGCACCTGAGGAACGAGCACTTCCAGAAGGCCATAGAGGACAAGAGCCGCAGCTTGAATGAGAGCAAGATCGAGATCGAGAGGCTGCAGTCGCTCACGGAGAACCTGACCAAGGAGCACCTGCTGCTCGAGGAAGAGCTTCGGAACCTGAGGCTGGAGTACGACGACCTCCGGAGGAGCCGGAGCGAGGCCGACAGCGACAAAAACACCACCATCTCCGAGCTCAGGAGCCAGCTGCACATCAGCAACAACCGGACCCTGGAGCTGCAGGGGCTGATTAATGATTTACAGAGAGAGAGGGAAAATTTGAGACAGGAAATTGAGAAATTCCAAAAGCAGGCTTTAGAGGTATTCACAAATATTTGATCACAGCTTCACTGTCTTTTAAATCGCTCGCTCCACCTCCGTCTGATCCCAGCTGCGCTCCTGCTCCTGGGATTGGATGCTCACAGACTCTCTGCTTTTTCTGCTTCCTGCCGCACTGCCCTCTGTCATAACCCAGGCTACGGCCCTAAAGCGGTTTCAGCGCCGTCTGCCCTTCTGTTCTGCCCTTGCTTCGATGCCCGTCCATGTGGAACCGCTGTCCCGCCACGCTTTTTGAACATTAGCGGGGGTGTAACAGCTCAGAGCGTCTTCTGCACGTTCCACTCTATTTTCTAGAAGGTCACTCTTTCCTGGATGAGCTCTGACCTGCATTTTTCATGGATATATTTCTAGACAAAGGCTATATTAAAGGGGTTTCCTGTGCAGTTTTTTTTTTTAAAGATTTTATTTATTTGACAGAAACACATCGAGAGAGGGAACACAAGCAGGGGGAATGGCAGCGGGAGAAGCAGGCTTCCCACCGAGCAGGGAGCCCAATGCAGGGCTCGATCCCAGGACTCTGGGATCATGACCTGAGCCGAAGGCAGCCGCTTAACGACTGAGCCACCCAGGCGCCCCTCCTGTGCAGTTTTAAAATCACCTTTTCTTTCTTGCTTACCTGATTTTTCTGCATGCATTATTCTTTTCTCTTTTGATCATGACCCTAACATGTTTCCTTTTGTTTGCCTTTTCTTCTTTTAACCCCTAATTTAAAAATACCTTCTTTAAGTTCTAATATGATTGACTTCTATAGACAATATTTGTGTGGGGCTGGGTGTGGGCTGTACATACGTCTGTAGATTTATTTTGCTTTATTAAATACGTTATTATAGTTGTAACAGGTGGGATGTAGGTGTGGCAGATGTGATAACCGGGTACAAGACTCCCCCTATTTTTTTCAAACCATAATTCCTGTTAAGAACAAGAGAGGTCTACAACTTCTCCTGGTTCCTTGTAAAAAAAAAAAAAAATAGTAAGTAGGAAGCCATTTATCAAAGTGGCAATATGTATCTACAGAATTTGTGTGTGTGTGTGAATTTATAAGATAAAATAGCAGTATACCCCAGGAACACAGAGGAAGGACAAATAAGTACTTTTTTTTTTTTAATGTGGGAAAAGAGATTGAATTATGATCACTATATGATACAATCAAAACATTATTTCTTCCCATTTCTTTCTTTTTAAATTCCAGGCATCTAACAGGATTCAGGAATCGAAGAACCAGTGCACTCAGGTGGTGCAGGAAAGAGAGAGCCTTCTGGTGAAGATCAAGGTTCTAGAGCAGGACAAGAGCCGGCTGCAGAGGCTGGAGGATGAGCTCACCCGCCTGAAGACAACGCTAGAGGCGGAAAGCAGGCTGAAGCAACGCCTGGAGTGTGAGAAACAGCAAATCCAGAATGACCTCAATCAGTGGAAAACCCAGTACTCCCGCAAGGAAGAGACCATTAGGAAGATTGAGTCAGAGAGAGAAAAGAGTGAGAGGGAGAAGAACAGCTTCAGGAGCGAGATCGAGAGACTACAGGCCGAGATCAAGAGGATCGAGGAGCGGTACAGGCGCAAATTGGAGGACTCCACCAGAGAGACGCAGTCGCAGCTGGAGACAGAGCGCTCCCGCCTTCAGAGGGAAATCGACAGGCTCAAGCAGCGTCCCTACGGGTCCCACCGGGAGACCCAGACTGAGTACGAGTGGACCGTCGACTCCTCCAAGCTGGTGTTCGATGGACTGAGGAAGAAGGTGACGGCAATGCAGCTCTACGAGTGCCAACTGATTGACAAGACAACCTTGGACAAACTGTTGAAGGGGAAAAAGTCGGTGGAAGAAGTTGCCTCTGAGATCCAGCCTTTCCTGCGGGGTGCAGGAGCGATCGCCGGAGCGTCTGCTTCCCCTAAGGAGAAGTACTCTCTGGTGGAGGCCAAGAGAAAGAAATTAATCACCCCAGAATCCACAGTCATGCTCCTGGAGGCCCAGGCAGCTACGGGCGGTATAATCGACCCCCACAGGAATGAGAAGCTGACCGTGGACAACGCAATCGCTCGGGACCTCATCGACTTTGATGACCGCCAGCAGATATACACGGCAGAGAAAGCTGTCACTGGTTTTGACGATCCGTTTTCGGGCAAGACAGTCTCTGTTTCGGAAGCCATCAAGAAAAATCTGATCGACAGAGAAACCGGAATGCGCCTGCTGGAGGCCCAGATTGCTTCGGGGGGTGTGGTGGACCCGGTGAATAGCGTCTTTTTGCCCAAAGATGTAGCGTTGGCCCGTGGGCTGATTGACAGAGATTTGTATCGGTCCCTGAACGATCCCCGAGATAGTCAGAAAAACTTTGTGGATCCAGTCACCAAAAAGAAAGTCAGTTACATGCAGCTGAGGGAACGGTGCCGAATCGAACCACACACCGGTCTGCTCTTGCTGTCAGTCCAGAAGAGAAGTATGTCCTTCCAAGGAATCAGACAACAGGTGACCGTGTCTGAGCTGGTGGATTCCGGTATATTGAGACCATCCACTGTAAACGAACTGGAATCGGGTCAGATTTCCTATGACGAGGTTGGTGAGAGAATTAAGGACTTCCTTCAGGGTTCAAGTTGCATAGCAGGCATATACAATGAGACCACAAAGCAGAAGCTTGGCATTTATGAGGCCATGAAGATTGGCTTGGTCCGACCTGGTACTGCCCTGGAGTTGCTAGAAGCCCAAGCAGCTACTGGCTTTATCGTGGATCCCGTCAGCAACTTGCGGTTACCGGTGGAGGAAGCCTACAAAAGAGGCCTGGTGGGTATTGAGTTCAAAGAGAAGCTCCTGTCTGCAGAACGAGCTGTCACCGGGTATAATGATCCCGAAACAGGAAACATCATCTCCTTGTTCCAAGCCATGAACAAGGAACTCATTGAGAAGGGCCATGGCATTCGTTTATTGGAAGCCCAGATTGCGACGGGCGGGATCATCGACCCCAAGGAGAGCCATCGTTTGCCCGTTGACATGGCCTACAAGAGGGGCTACTTTAATGAGGAGCTCAGTGAGATCCTCTCGGATCCCAGTGATGATACGAAAGGATTTTTTGACCCCAACACCGAAGAAAATCTTACCTATCTGCAGCTGAAAGAAAGATGTATCAAGGATGAGGAGACAGGGCTTTGTCTTCTGCCCCTGAAAGAAAAGAAGAAAGAGGTGCAGACATCACAAAAGAATACTCTCAGGAAGCGTAGAGTGGTCATTGTTGACCCAGAAACCAACAAGGAGATGTCCGTTCAGGAGGCCTACAAGAAGGGCCTGATAGATTATGAAACC
Source organism: Procyon lotor (assembly GCA_028646535.1). NCBI lineage: Eukaryota > Metazoa > Chordata > Mammalia > Carnivora > Procyonidae > Procyon > Procyon lotor. The sequence goes on from CM053608.1 coordinate 109,965,783, forward strand.
TTCAGAGAACTGTGTGAGCAGGAGTGTGAGTGGGAAGAAATAACCATCACTGGATCGGACGGCTCCACCAGGGTGGTCCTGGTTGACAGGAAGACGGGCAGTCAGTATGATATTCAAGACGCTATCGACAAGGGCCTCATCGACAGGAAGTTCTTTGATCAGTACCGATCCGGCAGCCTCAGCCTCACTCAGTTTGCTGATATGATCTCCTTGAAAAACGGTGTGGGCAACAGCGGTGGGATCGGGGGCAGTGTCAGTGATGAGGTTTTCAGCACCTCCCGACATGAGTCAGCGAGTAAGATTTCTACCATCTCCAGTGTCAGGAACATAACCATCCGGAGCAGCTCTCTGTCTGACCCCCTGGAAGAATTGAGCCCCATTGCAGCCATCTTTGACACAGAAAACCTAGAGAAGATCTCCATTACAGAAGGAATAGAGCGCGGCATCGTCGATAGCATCACGGGTCAGAGGCTTCTGGAGGCTCAGGCCTGCACAGGCGGGATCATCCACCCAACCAGCGGTCAGAAGCTGTCACTTCAGGACGCAGTCTCCCAGGGCCTGATTGACCAAGATATGGCCACCCGGCTGAAGCCCGCTCAGAAAGCCTTCATTGGCTTTGAAGGCGTGAAGGGAAAGAAGAAGATGTCAGCGGCAGAGGCAGTAAAAGAAAAATGGCTTCCCTACGAGGCAGGTCAGCGCTTCCTGGAGTTCCAGTACCTCACCGGGGGCCTCGTTGACCCGGAAGTGCATGGGAGGATAAGCACGGAAGAGGCCATCAGGAAGGGGTTCATCGACGGCAGAGCAGCTCAGAGGCTGCAAGACACCAGCAGCTACGCCAAAATCCTGACCTGCCCCAAAACCAAATTAAAAATATCCTATAAGGATGCCATGAATCGCTCCATGGTGGAAGATATCACTGGCCTTCGCCTTCTGGAGGCCGCCTCGGTTTCATCGAAGGGCTTGCCTAGCCCTTACAACATGTCTTCTGCCCCAGGCTCCCGTTCTGGGTCCCGCTCGGGCTCCCGCTCTGGGTCCCGCTCGGGCTCTCGCTCTGGTTCCCGCAGTGGGTCCCGGAGAGGAAGCTTTGATGCAACCGGAAATTCCTCCTACTCTTACTCCTACTCCTTTAGCAGTAGCTCTATTGGGCACTAGGAGTCGGTTGCTATTTCCTTGGCTTTGTTTATGTGAATTTTCGCTTTCCTAAATATTTTGCTAGAAGAAAACCTAGTGCTTGCAGTATAGTGATAGAGCTTTCTATGATTCCGAAGACATAACCTTGGTTGAAATCAAATAGTAAAGGCTGTTCTGGCTTTTCATCTTCTTAGCTCACCCCAAGTGTGTAATACACTGGATGTAGTGTGTATGAAGTGGTAATCAGTTGTAAGGATAGCGCAAATTGAATCTAGAGTTTGTTCCTTCTGTGTTTAGATTTTTGATCGGTTCTTGTGCTTCTTTTGGCCTATAATACGGATTTCTGTTCTTGGAGATGAAATTAAACTGATGGCGGATATTATGGATATCCGTCCTCATTCTGTTTCTCATCTAAATGCTTCCATTTTTCTGTATTAGGAGAAAATTATCCCTCCCACTCTCCCTAGAATACTCCACCCCAAACCCAAACATTTTGGAATGAGTCTCCTTTAGTTTTAGACTGTGGATTGTGTAACCCATATGCTCTTAAACGCACCTGACTGGTTTGGCACTAATTTGACTGTACGCACGTGATAGCAGCAATCTTTGCTTCTCTTTGGTCAAAGTTTTCTGTTTATTTTGCTCGTCATTTACTATGTACTTTAAAAAGGTGTCTTTATGAAGTTTGCTATTCTGGCAATAAACTTTTAGACTTTTGAAGTTTTTGCGTTTTGATTTCATACATCTGTACACCCAGGGTATTTGTCAGCATCTTTCTGTTAATTATGTGAAATTATCTCTAAAACCTTCTGTTTACTAAATACCTATTAAGAAAGACCATTTAAAAAAAAAACTATTTTAGTTCTGAATTCTTGCTGGAAGTTGGTCTTTTGTAGTTTCTTCAACATTTCTCAGGTGCCTGTTGTGTACCAGGCATTGTGCAGAGATCAGGCTACAGGTCAATGCCCAGTTCTTGTTTATTCTGGACAATAAGTACTAAGGAGCATGGGCAAAAGTCACCATAATCCCATAAAAAAAAATTAGAGTGGCTCAGATTCCATTTGGGTATTCTCCAAATACATGGGGTTTCATTTTGTCCCCTAAGAGGAAGAAATTGTCCTTGAATCTATAAAAACGAGTCCTGAAGAGTTCTTGGCTCTCGGTTAAAGGACAATGAGATATAAGCCCATACTTCATATCAAAGAGAAACTTTTGAAATGCAGACATTTGACATTAAATCAACATGACTTTACTGCATACTTATTACGGTTAGTATTAGGCTAGGTACTATGAGCATTCAACAGAATTTACAAGCTGCCTGACTTCATGACATTTGCAGTCTGAGTGGGGACAGGAGACACATATAAAGCAATCAGAGGGACAGCTTTCATATATCAGCAGTATGTATTAATATACTCAAACATTTTATAGTATAGATGAGAAAATGGGAAAACAAATGAGATGCTAATTGTGAAGAACAAAAAAGATGATATGTAAGACCATACTTAGATTATTGGGGGCTTTTGGGACTTTAGGTGAAAAACAGCATTCATTTCCTCCTTATCGTACCTCCTTTTCTTCTCCTTGCTGCCCTCCCAAGCTGGAGGACTTGTAATCATCTTCATTCTCTAAGTATTGAGTTCTGTGTGCTACACATTGTGCCAGAAGCTATGAATCCTGGGGTAGAAACACATGGTGCAAAATAGCCCTGGTAATACAAAAGGGAGAGGGAAAATATGTGGCAAATGCTGTGTTGGGCAAAATGAAGGAAGATCCTCAGGCTAAAGCTAGGAGACTGTATCAGCCAACTGGGGCTGCCACAACAAGATGCCACAGACTATATAACTAAAATTCATTTTCTCATAGTTTCAGAGGCTAGAAATCCAAGGTCGAGGTGTTCTTGGGTTGGTTGCTGGTGAAAGCTCTCCTTCTGGATGGTAGGCAGTAAGGGGCAGCAGGGAAGGGGTTCCAGTATGTCTTCATGTCTTAGTTTTGTCGTGTTAGAGCCCCATCTTTATTACCTCATTTAACTTTAATTACCTCCGTAAAGTCCGTATCTCCAAATCCCATCACATTGCGGAGTTAGGGCTCCAGTGTATGAATTGGGGTGGGGTGGGGACAACACACAATTTAGCCTATAATAGGGGCCAATCTAGAATGGGTCAGAAGTTCTCCCTAGAAAAATGGCGATTAAACAGATTAATAAGAGGCACCTGGGTGGCTATATTGGCTAAGCATTTGCCTTCAGTTTGGGTCACGATCTCAGTGTTCTGGATGGAGTCCCACATCGGGCTCGCTGCTCAGCGGGGAGCCTGATTCTCCCTCTCCGACTCCCCCTGCTTGTGCTCTTTCTCTCTGTCAAATAAATAAAATCTTTAAAGAGTAAAAATAAATAAGTAAATAAAGAGATTAATAAACATTGATGTAAAGCAGTTCTTCAGGTTGAAAGAGTATACCCCCAGGCTGTTGCCAAAGTTGTCATTAAGCTCTGAGGTGAGATAGGCTGTGTCCTGAAGGGAGAATGTCCTTGACCTTGGCTAATTTTATTAAAATTATTTATTTGACAGAGAGAGCATAAGCAGGGGGAGCAGCAGAGGAAAAGGGAGAAGCAGGCTCTCTACTGAGCAGGAAAAAATATATATGACTTTTTTTTTTAATAAAGATTTTATTTATTTGACAGAGAGAGATCACAAGTAGGCAGAGAGAGAGGGGGAAGCAGGCTCCCTGGGAAGCAGAACCCTGGGATCATGACCTGAGCTGAAGGCAGAGGCTTTAACCCACTGAGACACCCAGGCGCCCCTATATATGACTTTTCTGTGGAGACACACTATAGGTGAACCAAATCAAAATTAGCCAAGGTCAAAGGGTGTCTGGGAAGCTCAGCTGTTTAAGTGTCTGCCTTTGGTCATGATCCCAGGGTCCTGGGAGAGAACCTCGCATTGGGCTCCCTGCTGAGTGGGGAGCCTGTTTCTCCTTTTCCCTCTGCGTGCCACTCCTCGTGCTTGTGCTCTCTCTCTGTCAAATAAATATATAAAATCTTTTAAAAAAAATCCCTTGATTCCATAGCAAACAAGAAAGAGAAGGTATGGTAGGAATACCAGTTAACAAATATAGAAGCCGTGACAGTATTAGGGAATCATCATTTATAACTCCTAATATAATGACAGGTTCACTGAAGGAATGTGTGAGTTTGTTGGGGACAGGACATTCATATGGCCTCAAAGTATCATCGCTCAGAGGGAAACGCCCTACAGTGGAGTGATATAACCATCTACCTGTATCTAATGATCAAATTTAGCATGACTCATAGGAGAATTTAAGATACGTGTTCCATATGAGATGTAATAAATTCACATACATCTCCTTGCGAAAACGTTTGAACAAAACCTAATCATAAGGGGGAAACACAAATTCAGAAAGAGAAACATTCAAGACAACTGGCTGCAGCTCCTGACAAAATTTAGTGACTTAATTTGGAAAGGAGGGTGGGGAGATGTTCTAGGTTAAAAGAGACAATAGCCAATTACAGCTCATGGGTTGAAAAAACTCATCATGAAATGGCTATGAAAGGAATTTGGGGGGACAATTGGGGGAAATTTGAATATAAACTGAACATTGGATGATATGAAACTCTTAGTTCTCTTAGATTTGATCATGTATGGCAGTCATGTAAGACAATGTCCTTATTCTTACAAGATGCATGCAGACATATTTGGGGGTTGAAGCAGCTGCAACTGACTTTCAAATAATTCTGCAAAAACAGTACGTGGGGCTGTGTGTGTGGAGAGAGAGAGAGAGAGAGAGAGAGAGAGAGAGAGAGAGAGAGAATGCAAAGGCGGGCAAATGTTAACAATTAATGAGCTGGAGGGTGGCCATGCAAATACTCTTTAAATTTTTCTGCAGATACAAGCCATTTTTTAAAATTTCAGCTTTTTATTGCACATGTTTAAAGACGTTTAGTCAAAAGACCCAAGCCCATGTCATCATGAGACTCCTCGGATTCTTCTTAGCTTCTCTTTTTTTCCTCGGCAGCGGCTGCAGTGGCGGACAGGGCAGGACCTTGGCTGGTGCAGCATGAGTCGCTGGGGCAGGTCCACCAGCCTCTACGCGGAGGTGAGGCTCCCAGTGCCAACACTTGCCAGGGCCTTTCCAAAGAAGCCTGGCCAGAAAGGTTCAACATTTAATGAGGGGACTGATCTTATCCCCCGTGACCGCCACCTCATCCTCGTGCAGCACGAGGGCCAAGGAGATGCAGGCAAGCTCTGAGGTAGAGGCCACAGCACAGGCAGGTGCCCTGCGGGAGCTGCCGCCAGCCCTTGCTAGTTGCCGTTTGAAGTGAAGATCTCATACCAACGTGGCCTAGCTTCATCGGAAGGACCGAGCACCTTAGCGGCAGCTAAAGCAAGGGCGATATAAACCTTGTTTTTTTTTTTTTTTTTAAGTTATCGGGGCAGGAGGGAATGCAGTTCAGGGAAGCCCAGGCGCAAAGGCACGGGGGAGCATTTACACCTGCAGCGCGACTCCAGGAAGACCACGAAGACACCTGGGAACGCCTCTCAAAAATGACAGCTCCCGCCCTTCCCCCCGCCCCTCCGTATAGGCGGTTCCAATCACGTGGCGGCTTGGTCCCGCCCACAGTTCCCAGAGGCCCGCGCGCGACGCCGGCAGTTCGACTGCTTCCTTCTGGCGGGTCGGGCGCGGCCATGGAGGGCGAGCCGCCCCCGGTGGAGGAGCGGCGGCGGCTGCAGCAGGAGCTTAGCGATTTCGTGGAGAGCTGCTGCCGGACGCTGGAGGAGGTGACGGCGTCCTTGGGCTGGAGCCTGGATCGGCTGGACCCCGGGGAGGAGGCGGCAGAGGTGAGGGGGGCTTGCGCGCCGGGTCATTTTGGGGGCCCTCAGCCTGCGGTCTTCTGTGGCGGGGGAGGAATCCGCGTGGGAGCCCCCGCGGGTCTGCAGAGCCGATGGTGGGCGCCCGGGACCGGCCTGGAGCGCCCTTGACGCCTGCGGGCCTCGGGTGGGGCGCGCGGGCGCCTTCGGAGCGCTCCGCGCCCACCGCGCGTGCGGCGCTCCTTTTGCGGAAGGAACTTCGTTCGGTTCAAGATGAAAATGCGATGGCTGAGCAGGGGTGGCAGGTCGAGGGTTTATCTAGAAAATACGTGAATCGGCCTCAGAGTGCCGCTAGCAGAGGTGTTGCCCGTTTGCTTTGTCATGTGTCACATGGATGCCGCAGCTGCACCAGATTCGGCGTCTTGAGACCTTGGGCGTTCACTTCCCCCTTTTCTGCCTTAAAATTCTACACTTCTAATGGGACAGCATCGATTCTAGGATTTTTAAAGGGTATCACTAAGAGATGATGACTAACAACTCTTTTGAACATTAGAATTGCTTTAAAAAACATAGGTAGGTGTATTACAGTGAACCGTCCTGATTTTTTGTTTTTTGAGGGGATAGGAGGAAAAGAAGCGCTTCAGTTTGGGATAATTCATGATCTCTAATGCTCTTTCTGGGTTCATCACGCTGTAATAATTTCTCCCAGATTTAAATTACATGACTGATTCCCTAAAGACACCTAAGGCGTGTTTGATTTATACACAAACAATTCACATTTATTATATTAAAGGCGTCGTGGAAATTTTAAAATTTGTTTAGAGCGGTGTTTGAAGCTATGAATTCCGTTGAGTGGGACCTACCAGGCTCTTCCTTAACACTGTTTATACTTAGGATGGTAGTAACCTAAAATTTCTTGTATTACACTTAAATAGTACTTTGCTTATGCCACCAACTATATCTTAGTTACTTCATTTGATAGTTATAATTACCCTGTGAGTACCGTTAGCCACATTTTATTTATAGATGCGAAAATAAACCCAGAGAGGTGGTAATTTGTCCAAGGACACACTGCTAGTAAATAGCAATTGAGATTTTGAACCCAGGCATTTGGGCTCCTGAGAATCTCTGTGTTTAATTGCTGTGCTGCCTCTCTAAAACTTCTTTGTAAAATTCCAAAATTATGACAAACAGCTGTGAGTGTACATCTAAATGTTACAGAACCAACATCTGATATTCGAGAGCGTGACTGGTTTAAAAATCCTGGTGCGTGACATCCATCATTTCTGGAATAGGTGCAGTCCACATAGTGAAGCCTCACTTTTCTGCTAGAGTGCTTTAATACTGAAATTTTGTGAACAACAGTCAGGTTCTATCATAGAGCTTACCGTCTGGTCACAGTGAGGGGAAATCCAGAGAAATCAGCCTACATTATAATGTGATAAAGTCTGTGAAGGGCGGATTTGCTGTTTAATATAGGCTGCAGTGGGACAGTAGATGTTTTCCGGGAAAAGTGAATTCTAAGCTGATTAAAGTTTGCTGAATTAGCTAGGTGAAGCACAGAGGAAGTATCAGTGGTAGGGGAAGTCTGGAGAAAAGGGTATGACCAGATCAGGAAACCCAAGGTGGTTAAGGATAGCTAAGCATAAACTGTAGAGAAGAAGGGGAGTGATGGTGGGAAGGATCCAGATCTTAAAAGTCTTTGTGTCAGCTGTATTTAAGAATCTGGACTTTGTTGTTGTTGCTGTTTTTGTTTAAATAAGGGCAATGGGGAAGCATGCGAGTATCTTAAGCCAGACGATATCATCATATTTGCCTTTTAATAAACTAATAATTACTTACATTGGAACACTTGCTATGTACCAGGCCCTGTTTGAATTACTTTATATGTATAAACCCATGTATAATTTATTTAAACTTCACAATAGCTCTGTGAGAAAAGTCTTTCCCATTTTATAAATGAGGAAACTGAGGCAAAGGAAAGTAAAATACCTTGACCAAGTTCATATAGTAAGTGGCAGACCTGGGAATCAGAGTAGCCACAGGGTGCAGAATGGGAGGGACAACAGGTCTGTAAGCAGAGCAGTTGGGCAATGGCAGTTGTAATGCAGGAGAACGATGCTGATGTCTTAAAGTGGGGAAGTGACAGTGAGGATGGATTATGTGGAGAGATTTCAGAGTTGCTTGGGTGTGAAAAGGACTAGGTAATTGATTAGATGTCAATGATGAGGAAGAAGAGACTGTTTTCTGTGTGAGGAAATGGGACTTTTTACTGCAACTGGGAGATGTAAGAGGAACAGGTTTGGGGTCAGGAGACCATAAATATAATGAATTTATTTTTGTTATATTGAATTGTTAATGTTTTTAGTATAAGGTGCTCAAGAGAAACATGATCTAAAGATCTAGATTTTGGGAGCCATTATTCTATAGTGAAAATTAAAGCCATGAGATTTTTCCAGTAAGTGTATATCAAATGGCAAAAGGTCACTGGTTTGACTTACTTGAAACATCAACATTTAAAGGGGTACAGGTAGAACAAGGAAGGCATCTTTATAGAAGACCAAGTAGAACAAGAGAGGTAGAACTAGAAGACTGTATCTAGATGACAGAAATGGGCAATTGGATTGTGCTCTTCAAAGAGTTCAAATATTTTAAAGAGTCTGACATGTGCTTTGATATATCTTCTTTAGCAAGAAGATTGTTAGTGACTACTGACTAGTATTTAAACAAATCTTTTAAAGTTGGGCTTTGGAGAGGTAGAGAGGGGGCTATAAAGGAGAGGGAGGTTGAGGGAAGTTTTTTGTTTTTTGTTTTTTTTAAATACTCACATACATCACACAGGGGATTGGGAAAAGGGCCTCCTGAAGAGGAGATAAATGGATAGTACTTCTTGATCAAGTAGAAAAATTTAATGACATAATCATTTGAATATTATGTTCCCGTGGGGTGTCTGGGTGGCTCAGTTGGTTAAGTATCTGAATCTTGGTTTTGCTTCAGGTCAGGATCTCATGGGTCGTGTGATCCAGCCCCACCTGATTTCAGCAGGGAGTTCACGTGAGATTCTCTCCCCCTGCCCCACATATGTGCTGTCTTTCTCTTTCTAATAGATAAATCTTAAAAAAATGTTTCTTTGCTTCTCTTTCTTTTTTATAGGATGAAGTTGTGATATGTCCGTATGATTCTAATCATCACATGCCTAAATCATCTTTAGCAAAGCACATGGTGTCCTGTAGATTGAGGAAACTGGGCTATACCAAAGAAGAGGAGGTACCATATATTTATTATGTATATGTCATTTATGTATTATTATATATATGTCATTTAATTTGTGCTTGAATAAATTCAGAATATTTGGAAGGTATAGTGTGAAGTTTTCTGACATAAATACTAGTCATTTGTGGGGTAGAATGGTATTTTCCTAACTGTGCTAATTTTTGTAAGAAATATTGAAATGATAGTAATCTCTTGTTGGTTCATATCAAATTGTAAAATACCAATAGGTTATGAATACTAACTTTGTTGTTTTTACTGTTTAGGATCAAATGTATAATTCTGATTTTTTCTATGAGAATATGAAGATACCTTCAATTACTCTAAGTAAGTATTAATTTAATAGATTATACTGAAGATCTTATAGGCATTGATATTTCATTTTGAATTATCGAAAGAGTAGACTTTATTAGTATCTTGTGATTAAGAAGGACATTTCATACCTTAAGAGAATGTAGGATTAATTAATGTACAGTGAAACTAGTTTGCTTAATCTGGAGTTTAGAGACTTTAGAGAGAATTTAGGCTTATATTATTATATTAATAGGCAGTGAAAACCCTTCAAAGCTTTGTACAGTAAGATGGATACCTTCTTTCTTGGATATAACAAAAATCTGGCCACATAACGCCGTTTGCAAACTGAGGCTGGAAACGTGTTCCAAGTGTTCACAGCATATATGGAGGTTAAAATTCCAGGCTCTGGAATCAGAATGCCCGATTCAAATCCTGGTTTTCTCACTAATAGATTTGTGACTTTCAGCAAGTCCTTCTTGTTTCAGCAATACCTTCTTGTTGCCTAAATTTCTCCATGAAATGGGGGATGATGATAATAGCACCTTTGTACTGATTAAATGATGTAGTATATGTAAAATGCTTAGAATAGTGTCTGACACTTAGCTGGATTCAAAAGATGGTAGCTGTTAAGGGTTGCTAAAATTTGCAGCAGCTACTGCAGCATGCCTGATGGTAATGTTTTCTAAACTGCTTGAAATCTAGTTACTTATTGGGTTCTAGCTAGATCTGAAAGAATTCTGCATTCAGATTGCCTAGGTAGGCAGCAATATAGGTTTTTTTGCTTTTCAGATTCTGGAGGTTGTCAGTGTTTCCAAAGAGTTTGGATTGGAAACAAGTTAATAATTTGATTGTGGATGCTGATGATTCATACTGTGTTTATGGTTGCTTTTTTGACAGATAAGGACTCACAATTCCAGATAATTAAGCAAGCTAGAACTGCAGTTGGAAAAGATGGTGATTGTTATAATCAAAGTAAGTGGCATCATAGTTTGAGCTAATTAATGATTTGAACTATTTTTGTCCCATAAGCAAATGTTACTGATTTTTAAGAAAAACCTTGTGGAAACAGTTGCATGGGGAATGTTACGTTTTACATTTAACTTAGACCGATGTGCTTAGTGTCAGCTTCATTTGGTAGATATTTTCTGCTCAAATACATCAGAGTATTTGAGCAGTCTTAGTAGTGTCTTAGCTAGGGGTTTATGCTTTGGAATCACCTGATAGGTGAGATTACTTTGTAGATAATTTTTATTATGATTATTTGGTAACTAAATTGCATTGAGAGTGTCTTACCCTGAGATCTGCTCTCTCTCTTGAGAATTAGTCCATTGTTAAATGTAAGAATGTTGAAATGCAGTGTAAAAGGACAGGCTTATGCTAAAAGAGAGCTGTCTCCACAGCTGCCCCTTCAAATAAAGCCCAAAGTTTTACATAGAGTATCAGAAAGTATGGATCTCTTCATGCTTAGCTTTGGAGCTGGGTTAAGAGTTTCTGCCTGCGATTTACTTCAGCAGAGAACAGATTGGAATTTTTAAGTATGAGCTTTTAGGAAATGAAAAGAAAACAATCCATTGGAACGTTAATAGAGTTAATAGATTTGTTAACTAATAGAGTTAATAGATTTAATAGATGAGTAAATAGACTTAACAGACTTCTGAACCTAGGGATTACATGTAGCCAAAGCATGACTTGCTCTTCTTATAAGGATTTCTGAGTTGTCTTTGAACTTTCTGAAGATAGCTTTCTCAGGACATCTTACCTTTTCTTCCCCCTCATTGTTCTTTCTAACCAAATTCTATTCATTAGTCCAGAGTTAGGATTTGTTTCTCCCTTGTTGAAATTCAGTCTTTACCCATTGTTCTAAGCCAGTATCTGGACTTGATTTTTTCCTAAGTTGCACTGTGGCTTCAGGAGGAGCTCTCTTACCTTTAGTGTACATTATAGTGTTTCCATACCACAGCCAGGAGAACATTTCTTGTATTTCCTGTTTTTAAAGCTCCCATTTCTATGTACTTTGTGCTAAATTCCAGGTGGTGTGTGTGTGTGTGTGTGTGTGTTTTCCTTTGAGGGAGACATTTGGCTCTTTGAAGAGATTACTGAGCTGTGATCAGTCAATCTTTTTTTTTTGGCTCCTATTATCAATTCTGCCCCCTACTCCTGTTTGGTTAATGAGCCAGTAAAAAAGTAGAAGATTTTTTACTAAATGATTTTTTTGGAGGGTTTAATAGTTACAGGCCTTTTTTGACCTAACTAGTTAGATAAATTTACTAAATTGATTCTGGAGTTGAAAGAGAACTGGGAGATCATCTAATCCAGCCTCTTTGTTGAGGAATCACACTCTGACAGTAATGATAAGGTTCTTGTGTGTTTATTCTGAAGACTATCAATACTTTAGTTTTTTAAAGGAGATTCTTTATAGTTCTTTCATATATTCATTTCTCTTTCATAACACGCATAGGCTGGACAACTATTTTCCCCTCGTATTAGGTGAAGAAATAGAGGCACACAGAAATGGATTAAAACTCCTTTGCTAGATAATAGCAAGTCTTGGTAATAGCTGCACTGGATTGAGAACCAAGTTGTGGATTTGGTACATACTCTGAACTGAGTTATTCTGTTTTCTGATAGAAACTGCATTTAAGTGAAATTTATTGGCCTAAGAATCACTGCTTAAATATATTTATTATTTATTATGTGTGTTATAATTAAGTAGAAGAATACCACAAACTTCAAATCTGTACCTACTCACTGCTTGCTATTATTAGCACTGTTCTTTGTTTATTCTGGTTTGTGTAAGCCTACTTTAAAGAAACTAGTTGCTTGGCCTGGTACAAATGACAGGTTTTTTGAGGCTTTGTTTCCTTGTCTGTAGTGTAAAACTATCTTGTAATGTTGTTTAGGGTAATGGAAATAATGAATGCTAAACTAGCCCGGGTTCTAATAATTGGCTGCTTATGCATAAAAATTTAATTTCTAAGCACATTAATGTATAGAAAGTGATTTTTAAGATAATGAAATGGTTGAGAATTTTATATAATGTGAGTAATCTAGAGAATGTTCTTGAGTTTTTTTATTTATATGACTAAGTAATAAGGTAGATTGGGACCTTGAGTTTAGTTCTTCACAAAAGCAAAGAATTACTTTGAATAAATAGTTGCTTCTTCTAAGTTCTTCTCTTCCTCTAGTTCTTCTAAGAGGAACTTTTGTTTTGGCACACTCTTAAATTAAGAATTTTGTTATATGATCTGTGACCCTCTTTTTAAAACTTTTTTTTCATCTTGTATAGAGTTCTGTTTCTCAATAGACCTTATTTTTGTGGCCCACTACGTGTTAGAGATTTTAAAATCTAATAGCCCAGAACAAGAATCTCTTTTAATATCTCATTGATTTATTTACTTTGAAGGAAGAATGACTAATACAAGCAATTTTACATTTTACCTTTTAATTAATATTTTGTTTGTCATGGACTAAATTTTAAGTTTTTTGATGAGTTATGTTTATGTTTCCATTTCATCACTCATACCAGGTCTCCACCAGTGTATAGAATTCTCAATTCATTTACCTTGTGAAAGCTTGAAACAACCATTAGATCTCTTTACTTATTTTCAGATATAATTAGCTTGGTTAATTTTATAACCAGGATGCTAATTTTAGTAATAAACAGTCATTTTATATATATAGTGGTTTATCTTTTTCCTTCATTATTATTTGCTGTACTTCAGTTTCATGACGTATATTTGAATCATGGCCTTGATTTGAAGATCAGTGCATTATACTAAAGAACCCTCAAGAGACCCAAGTGGCATGGTTGTAGGCCTAATCTGTTCCTACCACTTGTGAGACTTGGGCAAGTCATTGTACTTCTATGGGCCTTAATTTCTTTTTCTATGATGTTTGGAAATTGACTCTGTATGAATTCTCTGTAAAATTCTGAATTTGTAGCTTTGAACCAGGACTTTTATGAATATTCAATATTACATGTCATATGTTTAAGGTGCTTTGTCATGGCAAAAGTGACTAAAAAGAAAGAATTGGAGTTACTAAAAAGCTAGATTGGAGTTTCAGTTTGGGTGATGAAAAAGTTCTGGAGATGGATAGAGCTGATGGTTGCAAAACAGTGTAATGTACTTAATGCCACTGAGCTGTACACTTACAAATGGCTAAATGGTACATTGTGTGTAATATTTATTTTACCACAATTTTAAAAAAACTACAAAAAAAGTAGATAGAGGATCACAGAATTTAATATGATTACAGCACATTCAATTATACTTCTAAATCATATAGAATCTTATGTTTGAAAATTTACTTTTTATGGAAATGTAAGCTTATTTGTGTTTATCCTTTTTTTTTGTCAGAAATATCTATATGTTCTCAATGATTTGAATGCAGTTTGTTGTTTAACTTTTCCTGTACTTTTTCTTTTTCAGTAATTGGGGTGAGTATAAAGAGGAATTAGGAACCTGAATATACTCCTTATTTAAAGATATGCAGTATCCTTTTTGCAAATGATATCCTTTTAAAAGTATCACTCAAATTTCTAAACTTTATCTTAACCATTGTCACAATATTATAATCTTTGGAATTTTAGTTGAATTTCAAGGAATTTAAGTCTCAATCTTCACCATACAGAAATTTAAGATGAATAAAGATAACTCCAGAATATTTTAAGGAGGAAATTATATTTTGTCTAAAAGTAACAGGCAAAGGTTTACGGGGAGCTTGTTTATAATATATCAGTGTTTTCTAATCTTTGTATTTTTCTCCCAGCTTTTTATAGCCTATATTCAAAGGAATTAGGCTTATCAAAGCTAAGTCATTTTTATAATACAAAGTTAAATGTTTTAACAACAGCCTGCATAAAAAGGCTTTTCCAAGTGTCTGCCAGAATTAGAGTGAAATCGATCGATTTGAAAGGAAACCCTTCTCCACTAGTTCAGAACACTTTGACTAATACAAATGACCATGTATTGTTAGCCATGGCTATTCACGAACTCATATTCAATGTAGCACTCTTAATTTGTAGACAAATGTAAAGTCATCTCTTTTTTGTGTGTTGTAGTGCTTAGTTCATAGTTTGCTCTTTTATTTTTTCTTTTGCCTCTTTACCTAGGAAGTCAATGAGTTTAGACTTTATCAAATAAAAGTATCTGGGAAGAGCTACTGATCTTACCTTGTTCTGTGAATCAGAGTTATTACCTTAGGGTAACCTAGGAAACATTAGTAGCTCCTGTTCATTGTTTGCATCAGTGAATAATGAAGGCTAGAAAGAATTGTTTTAAAACAATTGCTTTATTTACAGTTACAATAATTTTATTTCTTTGAGAAAATTTGAATCTCAAAACAAAAATTTTCTTCAGTGTTTAATACATCATATCAAGGTATTGTATTTACTTTCTTTCATTAATGAGCAGATTTTAGAAAGTTCTGTGACTATTGGGGGGCACTCCTGTTAAATTTTTTAAAATGAATTGGTTATGCCAATATGCTTCTTCTTCAGAAAATTAAAAATTTAGTCTCAGTTTAATCTGTCATTCTCTGGTCTGGGGAAGTTTGGGACTTCTGCTACTTAAGTAATTGTGTTTTGGTTCCTAGCTCTGAATCATTGTACAAGTGGGATATATTTTGAATATGGAACACCTAACTTGATGTCTCATATAAAAAAGACATTTTTTACACATTTTTCATACTTCTATAATTTATTTTCAGAGGAACTACAATGTGTATTACCTATTGAAAGCATTTTTCCCCCCAGCTTTTATGGGGAAGAGCATATAAACAGAAAGATAATTAATATCTACTTTTATAATATTGGTAGCCTTTTAAAAATTGTTACCCAGGAGGTTTTCTTCTGAGCAAATTATCTCATGGTTATTACTGCCTGCCTTCATGGGATCTGTCCTAACATTGTTGGAGAGAATAGCAGACATCCACAATACATCTTTTCTGTGGATATAGCATTGAGGATAAAGTCACTGTTTACCATTTATCACATAGATGGATATTTTGTATATTAAGGGATTACTATAAAAATAGTTGTGTTAATGTTGCATTATTACAACGCATGTTTAAAGATAAGATTTTAAGTCCACAATGTATTCATGCTTCATGTATTGTTTATTCTTGTGGTTTTATTTTTACTTTAGGGATTTATTCTTCGTTACCTGTTGAAGTTCCTCTGAATCACAAACGGTGTGTTTGTGATCTAACCCAAGCTGATCGTCTTGCCCTCTATGATTTTGTAATGGAGGAGACGAAGAAAAAGCGCTCTGATTCGCAGATTATTGAAAATGACAGTGATCTCTTTGTAGACTTGGCTGCCAAAGTCAATCAAGGTTTGAGATGAATACCATGTTTTATATTTCTTAACTGTCATTTCATTCTTTATGTGTTACTAAGATTTAGTTGTCAAACCACTTTGAATTGAAATAGGATGGTTTTGCATTATTTGATATTCACATATATGTTAAGATGTTTACTCAGTGCATGAAATTTTGCTCTCTGACTTTTACAGTAAGCATACCTTCTTTCTGTAAGATTGTTACTTATAGCTGTGCTGGTCCTTTAGTCTTTGTATTTTAATAACCTTAGGTTCAACTAGATGGCTAGAGAAAAGGAATGATATTAAACAGTCTATTTCTATAATATAGAATTTTTAGGATGCTTTTATATGCATGGAAACATGTTGAAATATGGGATGATTGTGGTCTTCCTGCTAAAAATATTGATACTTAAAATGTTCAAATAAGTATGTTCAAATATGCTTAAAATCATGCTTATAGTAAACAAATATGTTCAAATAATTTGAATATTAAATTCAAATAAGAATTTAAAAACTTCCAAGGATATAATAATTTTATTTTATTCTTTCATTAGATAATAGTCGAAAAAGTCCAAAATCTTACCTTGAAATCCTGGCAGAAGTAAGAGATTATAAAAGAAGACGCCAGTCCTATAGAGCTAAGAATGTTCACATAACCAAGAAATCATATACTGAGGTAAGTTTTTATATAATCTTTTAGAGCTTTGTTGAGAACAGAAATTTCCCTTAGGTAGTTTTCTAAGTCTGCTTTGTGGATTTCCACAGTTCCTTAGAGGTTATCTGAAAGAGAGTATCTTCAAGGCAGTCACACCTGATTTGTATTCCTTTCAGATCCACTGTGCCAGGCAAAGGCTTTTCAGGATACAAAAATCTTATCTGAAGAGGCTGTACAATCTTAAAAAAAATACCTACTTTTGAGAAAGTAGCATTATGTAATGATAAAAGCATAGATTTTGGCCTTAGACTTGTGTCAGGGTTTTGATCCTGCTGTTTATCATTGGCTGTTTGACTTGGACAGCTTATTTGAACATGTTTTTCATTTTAAACATTTTATGTAGACTTCGTAGGGTTGATATACGAATTGATTGAGAATGCGTGTGGACACAAAGATCGGTCAACAAATAGCCTTTGTCTTTTCCTTACAGAAATTTTAACATGCTTTTGTGTACTCTGTTAAATATTTGGGCTTAAAAAGTGACTGGCATAAATTATTTTTTACTTTAATCTTTTGATATATATCTAGACTTATTTTCAGACTTCCTTTAGGCGATAGAGCTGATAATTTTTTGGTATGTGAATTACCTTACCCAGACTCTACAAATAATTTCCTCATTGAATCTCTGAATTCCTACCACATTATTTCTTACTTCTCTCTATAATTTCTAAGACTGTCCATAATCTGGCCTCATTTTATCAAATATTTTCTCTTGCTTTAGTCAAGTGTGTCTCTTAAACTATGTCTGATTACACACATTTACTTAACTTTGTGTCTAAATAACATGCTGTTTGCTCACCTGAAATGCTCTTTGTTGTTGCTCTTTTAAATCTCGATAAATTTAAGGCCCACTGTCTCCATGAGGTGCTACTTCCCTGGTTGATTGCTGTTATGCTGTCCTTACCACATAGCTTGGTATTTAAATCTTCTGCTCTTCTTTTTACAATTGAAGTATATGTTCCAGGCTTATCTCTTCCAGCAGAGGTCTGGACCATGTCATACTACCTAAGTATTCTTACAGTCCCTCAAATACTTGGTGGTTCATCAGTGTTTCTTTTCTAGTCTCATTACCTTATAATCAAGTATAAATGTTGCTGCTAGTGTTCTTCATAATTTTATACTGTTTAATAAGGAAATACTCAAACATATACTAAAGTGAATGGAATAGTCTAATGAGTCCTTTTGTTTCTGTCACTCGGCCTCAGCAGTTATCAACATATGACTTTGTCATTTTATTTATAGTCTCACTACCGCCTATTATTCTCTCTCTCCTCCACACTGATAATTTTGGAAGCAGATGCAAAATACCTTTCATCTGTAAAAACTTCAGTGATTTATCATATTTCTGGTCATGGATTTGTCAACATTTTATCTCTTTGTAGCTTCATTCATAACATTAAAATTTTTGTTTGCTTTGCATTAGAACCTAAACTTTGTCAGATTTTAGAAAAAAATTTATCACCTCTTGTACTTACTGTGCATAACCCTGCTGTTGGATAGGTAAAGATAAATGGCACACGGCCCCCACCCGCAAGGAGCTTAGTATTGTTTAACAAGTGAAACTTCTTTCAAAATACAGATTGCATTAAGTGATAAAATAAAGTGAGATCAAAGTATGTGGGAGAAAGGAGCAATTCTTTTTTTTTTTAAATATAAGATCGGTATACCATCTTTATATATTTTCTGAAAATAAGCTGGCATACCAGCTTTATAGAGAAGCTAGCAGTTGAAGGAAAGGTTGAAGCAGGAATGGTAAAGAATGTCTGTTCATAGGCTCTTGCTTATGTGGTAGGCCTGGAAACTCTCCAGTAACATTCGGGCCTCATGGAGCTCATGTAGAGCTACTACTAATCTGAAGTCATGTTGGGCTACTCTGGGAGTGCTAGAGCTGGGAGTGGGAATTTAGGGGGGTGTGTGGCTCATGTTACCTGTCTTAGATTTTCACAAGAGAATATGGTAGAGGAGGGGAAATGGTGGATGAGGGTATTCCAGGTCACAGGGCTAGTGTTCCTAAAAACATATAAAAGTGCAGGAATCTAAATTTTCGGAGTTTTCCAGAGACCCATCAGTAATCCAAGGTGCCTAGAGCTTAGGGTTTCTGAACTATCCAGTAAGGGATAAGGCTGGTTTCAATTACGTGATAGAGTAAAATCACAAAAGGCTTTATAGGCTCTCTTAAGGATTTTGGACACTGTTCCATTTTACTTTGGGAGCCATTAAAAGTCAGTCCTGAACTATGTAGTGTGTGTCTTTGAGGTTGCCCCTTGTCCCCTGTATTTTCTGTCTGTCTGTCTATCTATCTGCAGAGATCACAAGCAGGGGGTAAGGGATGGGTAGAGGGAGAAGCAGAGTCCCCACTGAGCAGCGACCCTGATCTGATGCAGGGCTTGATCCCAACCAAGACCCTGGGATCATAACCTGAGCTGAAGGCTAGAGGCTTAACTGACTGAGCTATCTAGGTGCTTCCCCCCCTTCTTTTTTTAATTTAAATTCAGTTATCCTCTGTACCTTCTTCCCCCCCCATCCTCCCGTACCTTCTTAAAACATTTCCTAGTTAGGCATGAGAGAAGTGTAAGCTCTTTTAGTTTCATCTGTGCCTCCCAGTTGACCAGCCCTGTTTGTTTTTCCCACGGATAAATAGTAAAGAAAAAACTTCCAAGTGGTTCTCAGAGGTTAGGGATTTATATGGTCTCTTAGGAAAGTATCTGTGAAGTGACTGGAATGTTTCATATTTTGTCTGTCATCTTGACTTAATTTTAAAATTTAAAAAAATTTTTAATTGTAAATAATCTCAAATATACAAATATGTTGCAAAACTAAAAATAGTACAAAGAACTCCTGAATATCCTTTACCCAGATCACCTGTTGTTAACATTTTGTTCCATAAATAAATAAATAAATAAATAAATAATCTTAAAAAAAACAAAAACATTTTGTCCCATTTCCTTGTCATTTGTACTCTATACATTTTTCTCTTTTGATCTCTAACTGTACGTTATTTTTTTTCTAAACTATTTGAGAGGAAGTTACATACTCCATGATCTTTTTGTTGCTAAATACTTAGTGTGTACTTCTTAAGAATAGGGATAGCTTTCCTAACATAATCATAATATAGTGATCAAGTAGCAAGTTTATCAATAGTTAGAGTACTTTCATCTACCATTCATATTTCAATGTGACCGTTGACTTTCTTATGTTCTCTCAACTGCTCATGTCCCACAGTCCATTCTGATGGGTAATTGTGATTTTTCTAGCTTTATATAATGTTTTGAAAAATCTTTCTTATCTGAAATTGGGTGCTTCTCTCTCCTGAGGTGATTCGGGATGTCATAAATGTGCACATGGAGGAACTCAGTAGTCATTGGCAAGAAGAGCAGGAGAGAGCAGAGGATGATGCTGAAAAGTATGTCATGGTATTTGCTGGTGAAAATACTCTTTTTTTAATCTGTTACATTATAATTATTTAACAAAATTTTAGTGTTTCCAAGACCATTAATAGCACACCCTAATTCATTAAAATGCTTAAATTGTTCCATGTTGTCATTGCTCAAGATTATTAAACCAGGGTTTTTCTGTTGACATTGCTCTTTGACAATTTTGGAGAGACAAATATATTAGTGAAATAGAAAAGACATAGAACGTATAAGAGCTATATTTCTTTGCCCTCTCATATAGAATATAAGGTTATACCTATTTACATTGATTCTATCATTGTCCTGACACAGAATATTCAACTTTAAGCTAGTGTGTGTGTGTGTGCGCGCGCGTGTGCGTGCACGCACGCGCGCGCATTTGTTGGAGACCAGTGGTTAAAACTAACTATTCTGTGTTTCAGGAATGAAGAAAGGCGATCACCTTCAGTAGATTCCCGGCAGTCTGGTGGAAGTTATTTGGATGCTGAGTATTCAAGACATAGAAAGGATCGGAGTAGGAGCCCACATAAACGAAAAAGAAATAAAGACAAGGATAAAAACTGGGACTCGAGAAGAAGGAAAGACAGGTAAGTCTAACACTGCATCATCTGATGATGAATTGTTTACTCTTGAAAAGTAAATAGATCCTTTTGTTGTAGACAACATTAAAAAAATGGGTTGTAAGATTAAACTACAGTAAGGAGAGTAAGTTTTTGGTGAGAATTCTTATCACTTGATATGAGTTCAAGGAACCATAGCTCTGGTGGCATAGTTCTCTATATGCCTGATCCGATATGGGTTTCCCTCTTTTATTCCTTGTTTCCTAGCCAGGACATAGGGAAGTGATATCTAGGCAGGAAGTTAGGTAGGAAGTTAACTCTGTAAATGAGATGTTTGCCTAGATCTCTTTTTTCTGCTCCTTCCTCCCTCCTTTTTCTTGTCATTTCTTTCTCCTGCTAATTCCTGAGTTAAAGGGTCTGTAGGGTCAGAGAGAAGATCCAAACTTCAGTGTCAAGTCAGTTTTGCCCTTGTTAATGTCACTGATAGAATTTTGACAGCTGGAAAGAAATGAAATAATAGTAAAATAAATTTAATTTACTCGTGATCTATTTCGGTAGTCCAGCTGCTTACAGGGCATCTACCTGGATCTCAATGTTAATCAGGTCTAACTGAACTCTTTCTCGAACTGGTCCTCTTTCCCCAGCATTCCCTATTCTGGCTAATGGGACAACCATCATCTGTTCACCTAAGCCAGAAATCATGAAGTTATTTTAGTTGCTCCTTTTTTAGTCCTACCATCTGGTTAGTTCCTCATTGTTATCAGTTCTACCTTTGAAGATTCCTTTACATGCCCCTCCTTACTGCTGTCCACCTGGGAAATGATAGTTTTCATAATTGTTCTAACCATCTGTAAGCTTGTCCCATATGGAGTTATCCCTACTTTACTGCCTGAGTGAATTTTCACTCTTAAAACTCTTCAGGGGCAAAATCCACATTGTTTAGAATGGCTCCCAAGACCTCTACGTGGGATCAGGGCTTTTGGCTGCCTATCCTTGTGTTTTGCCACTACCCCATGAAATAGTGAATTATGCTTTAGCTAGCCTGAATTACTTAGAGTTCCTCATCTATGCTGGGCCACATTTGTGCATTTCTGTGTCAGGGTCTGCTGCCTAATTTTTATTTTTTAAAGCCTGATTGGTCTTTTAAGACCCAGCTTAGTCATTTCCATGAAACCTCTTATTGCTCATAGAGGCAGAACCGATCTTTCCGATTTTATCAGCACTCTGCCTACCGTGTATTTTTTATTGAACTTAAGTCATTATTCTCCCTACTAGACTGAGCTCCTTGAAGGCAAGACCATATCTGATTTAGTAGTATACACACAGTATTTGTCTAATGATAGCTTCTCAAATGGTATCTTGTCCTTCTTCAGGGCCACTGGTGATCAGGAATTAGTAATGCTTATTGGTTTAATAATTTTGCTCATCTTACTATCCTTTTAGTTCATAGCTTAAAGCTAGCTGTGATTTAGTCCTCTTATAAATATGAAATATTTGCTTAGTAAGCCCTTTTGATTCATATAATGAATGATATTTTGTAATAATTATATACAAATTAACTTAATTATCAGAGTTATTATGCTCTTTAACCTCTTTCTAGTTTACTAATGCTTCTCCCACTGAAGTAATTTTTGGCATCTCTGGTCAGTTTTTATTGACTTAAATACAGCTTCAAATGTAAACATGAAATAATTTGCTTTTAGATAGGATATATTTAAAGTTTAAATAATATTAGTGGGAAATACTTCTCAAAAGTGCAGGGCTGATCTCAGTGAATTGTATGGAGTTAATAGGAAACAGCATAATGATATCAGACCATTTTTTAATTCTGTCTATGACTTTAATTTTATTTGGAACGAAATTGACATGGGGGCAAAATGAGATTTTTTTTTTTTAAATTGCATTTTAGGGTGCCTGGGTGGCTCAGTTGGTTAAGCGACTGCCTTCAGCTCAGGTCATGGTCTCAGGGTACTGGGATCAAGTCCCACGTCAGGCTCCCTGCTGAGCAGGGAGCCTGCTTCTCCCTCTCCCTCTGCATGCTACTCTGCCTGCTTGTGCTCTCTCTCTATGCCAAATAAATAAATAAAATCTTTAAAAAAAAAAAAAACCCAAAAAACTTCATTTTAGAGTTCTGCGTTAAAATTAACTTTATTTATTTATATTTATATATATACACATTTTTATATATTTACATATGTAAAATTATATATTATATATATCTTTATGTATATATAGATATATAAAGTTAATTTTAACGCAGAACTCTAAAAGGCAGTTTAAAAGAAAAATCTCATTTTGTCCCCATGTCAGTTGTGTTCTTTAATTTTAATGATTCATTTTCCATATTTGCTCTTAAAAAAATTACTGTTTAGGAAGATCTGGCTGCCTTAGTTGGTAGAGCATGTGACTCGATCTCGGGCTCATGATTTCAAACACCATAGTGAGGATAGAGCTTACTTAATTCAAAAAAGTATTGTTTAGTTCTGAATGCATGTTTTAATTGTTCTGAAGTACATTAGTGGTGAATTACTATTTTAAAGTTCTGATATTAAAATATCTGTCATTTGTAATACCTTTTTTTCCACTTCTGTCATTTCAGGGATGGGGAAAGACATCATAGTCATAAAAGGAGAAAGCAAAAAATATAATGAGGTATTTTGCATGTATTAATTATGCTTATGCCATGATAACCAGTATGACAACATTTTAATTACAATTGCTTTGAGTAGGAGAATGTTTATATGACTTGTTTAGTGCTTAGATCATTAATTTTCAGTAAGTACTTATGTTTCAAATCATGAGTACACTATTATATTCTATAACTTTGTTTTACTTATATTTTAGTAGATGATTGCTTCCCATTACAGATTTTATTACATTCTTTGTGATAATTTATGTATCAGAAAGTTCTTTAAAGTCAGTACTTAAACTATGTAAATAATACGCAAATACATTCTCATTTAAAAAAAAACCAACCTTACAGCTTAGATTAATGTCCCCTTGGAATACAACCTGTAATCCCTGTGACCACCTCAGTACCTATGACTTACCACTGCACTGGTGAAATGTAATAGGGAAAAACAACCTAAATGTCTGTCAGAAGGGGAATGGCCTGGTTAAATAAAATGTGGTGTAGATTACTATATTGGATTTAAAAGAAATAAACTTTATATTAACATGGGTAGATCTCAGAAACATAATGCTAAGTGAAAATAGCAAACTGCAGAAAGATATATACAAGTTATATTTATGTACAATATAATACTGTACATTTTCTGTGACCATATATGTATGTAAATATATTTTTAAAGGTTCAGAAGGACCCATACCAAACTCATAACAGCAATTATTTGTGGGAGGAGGTATAGATAGGTGAGATGAGGAATGAAAACCAGGATTAAGAGGGTGGTCAAAGAAAACTTGAGCTTTATCCACAATATATTAATTTTTTAAAAGTATTCATCTTTTACTTGTTAATTAAAAGTGGATTTTAATTAAAATTAGAAATATACTGTATTTTCTTTTTTGTAAATCATCTTTATTGAGGAACTGTTTATATAAAATAAAATGCACCCATTTTAAGTATACGTTTCATTTAATTTTGACAAACTTATACCCCAGCCAATGAAGTCATCACCTTGATCAAGATAGAAAAAACATTTCCATCACCCGTCAGAATTTTCATATATCTCTTTACCAGTCAGTTTCTCTAGGCAACCACAGATCTGGTTTTTGTTGCTATTGATTAGATGTATCTTTTTTAGAATTCATACAAATGGAGTACTATAATATGTACCTTCTTCCACTCCACGTATTTTTGAGATTGACCTATGTTTTGTGTGTCAGTCGTCTCTTCCTTTTTGTTTGTAGTATATTCTGTTGTATGATAGGTCACTCGGGTGAAACTTGGCCATTAAATGTTAATTACCTCCTTTCTAGTAGCAATATTTTGAATCTTAGAAAGTCAGGGTAAAGATTCCAAGGTGGGTTCCAAATAGAAATGAAACTTTAATTCTTTTAATAAGTAACTGACAGTGACAGAAAGATTGGCTGGATTTAGATCAGATTGGCTGTTAGGCTTTAGGTATAAAAAACAGCTGTCAGATTTCTAAGTTGGAAATCAATAGTTTACTTGCTAATATGAAGTCTTATTACTGCTGTTGAACTTAATTTCTAAATATATAAAATTCAGATTTAAAAATCTTAAGGACATTGGTGTTACATAGTGGTGAACCATGTGGAATCGCTGCATTTGTAGGTCAAAACCAGTTGAATTAATCAGCAATTTTGTATGTTGAAAATTAATTTATTATTATTTTTTCAATGTTATTTCAATGATTTTGCTGAGTGGAAGAAACTAAAAAGTGAGATTGAAAGGCATACTTGGATTTTTAGTAGAAGAGAGAAGTGGGAAGAAGTGTGTTGGTGGACTTAAGGAAAAATAGGATAGGTGGAAAAAGGAGATCATCTAACCAGAGTGCTTGCTTCAACAGTATATTTGCCAGAATTGGAAGGGTACAGAGAAGATGAGCATGGCCTCTGCGCAAGGATGAGAAGGAAAATGTAACCAGAGATCTTTACAGATTTTTAAGTATAATACCAACTACTGCAAACTATCCAATAAAATAGATTTAGATGGTGAGAGGCTTTGTTTGATCCTTGCACATATTAATTTTCCATGCTTATCTATTTGTGTTTTAGACTCCTTCACTGGATTATGAGCTCTTTGGGAGAAGGTTTTATATCTTTATCAATATAACCTGCATGCCTAGCACAATAGTTGTCAATTTATCATTTTAAATTTTGGCAGAAGCATTTGCAAACCCCTGTCTCTGAACATCTAATTTTTGATTCATAAGATACTGATAATAATAAGTACTGTAACTGCTATCCATCTTACCCATTTATTAAGTCCTACCTCAGATGGTACCTTTTTGCCTACATTTATGATCTACTGGCCATAAACAATTTTCTCTGCTGGACTCTTAAAGCACTAAGGATAGATAATGTTTATTGAGCACTTATTACGTACTGGACTCTGCGCTTTTTTAAAAAATATATATAAAGTATACATAACAACATTTGCCATTTTAGCTGTTTTTAAGTGCATAGTTCAGTGGTGGCAGAAGTAATCACATTGTTGTACAACCATCAACACTATACCTCTCCAAAATGTTTTCATCATTCCCAAACTGAATCTGTCTCTACCCATTAAACAGCAGCTTTCCATTTATCCATTCCCCCAGCCCTTAGTAGCCACCACTCCACTTTCTGTCTCTATGAATTTGACTACTCTAGGAACCTCATATAAGTGGAATCATAGAATGTTGTGTGTGTGTATGTGTGTGTCTTGGCTTATTTTACTTAGTCTTTTCAAGGTTCATCCATGTTGTAGCATGTATCAGAAATTTGTTTCTTTTAAGGCTGAGTAATATTCCATTGTGTGTATATTCTATATTTGTTCGTCCATTCATCTGTTGGTAGGCATTTGGATTATTTCCAACTTTTGGCTTTGTGAATAATGCTACTGTGAACATGGCTGTACAGAGATCTGTTTGAGTCCCTGTTTTCACTTCTTGTGGATGTATACCTAGAATTGGAATCGCTCGGTCATAAGGTAACTCTAGATTTTCATTTTTTGAGAAACCTCTGCGGTGTTTTCCAGGGGGCCTATGCATTTTACATTCCCTGCAATGCAGCAGGATTTCAGTTTCTCTACATCTTTGGCAACACTAGGTATTTTCTGGTGGGTTTTGTGTGTGTGTGTGTGTGTGTGTGTGTGTGTGTGTGTGTGTTTGGTAATAGCCATTGTAATGGGTGTGAAGTGGTATCTCTTTGTGGTTTTGATGAGCTCTTTGTATTAAACATATTAGTTCTCAGGAAACACTCTGAGGTGTTTCTACTATTTCCACTACTATTTTCACCATTTTAAAAATGAAGAAATTGAGGCTAAAGGACCTAAATTACTTGCTCTATTTCTCAAAGTGTGTGGGGGGGCTGGAGGCCCAGTCTAGGCACTCTTGCCCCAGAGTTCATGCTCGTTCAGCGCGTCCCTCTTATACTTCCTTACTCACGAATTGCTTATGTCTCCAGCTAGGTTTTAAAATTTTTTGCAAGTAAAATATGTGTGATTATCTTTGAGTCCCCAAAGTGCTTAGTATGATTCCTTAAATGGTGTAGGTGATACATGTTAATGGATAAGAAAATTTAGGCATAGAAATGCTTAATTATTTTCATTTTTCCAACATCATACAAACAATGCAACAAAGATTGGAATTAGAGCCCTTGCTCTTACCCACTATACCGACATTTATTTATTTATTTAAAAGATTTTTTTTTTTTTTTTTAAGTAATCTCTACACCCGTCATGGGGCTTATATTCAACCCCGAGATCAAGAGCTGCATGTTCCACTGACTGAGCCAGGCAGGCACCCCTATACAAACTTTTGTTAACTGTGGACACTTTTGAATGGACTTATGTCATGGTAGTGTCTGCCATTTCATAACAATTTCTGCATATATCCACCAAGTTCTCTGAACTCCTTCATAAAATCTGAAAAAAACGAACATTTTACCACCTACCATTTTGTTAAACTGATTCACAAATAAACTTGCCTTGTATCTTCATACCTATTAATTATATACCAAAGTTCATTGCAGTGATCAACTTTATGTTTCACGTGAAGACCTAAACATCAAAATCTCATAGTAACTTCTAAAATTAAGAATGCTTGACAGTTAAATGGCTGATTCTTGGAGGAATCTTAGCCAACATAAGGAAGTTGGAAGCAGCTGAGGAAAAACTGAGACCTTCTCTGTCCTCCTGCCCACTGCCTCCTGTCTCCTACTCCTCTTGAAGAGGATGTAGGTATGGTTCTTTTAATCTGCCACAGGAGAACAGTGCTTATGCTGAAGTTTAAGAGAGACGCATTTGCTTGCGAGCAAAAAGAAATTAAGGAAACTTCTCAAATATTTAGACTAGTCTTGGTTGCTTTAATTTACGTGTTGTCAGGGCGTCTGCTGTGCAGAGCCCAGAGTACTGATCACATTCAATAGGAAACTAAACCTGTCACCCAGATTTAATTAGATCAGTGATCTCCAAGTCTTTGTCACTTTTGAGTAGGACTGATTGGATAATCTCAAGCCTTATGGTAAATTTTACATAAAATGTTTTAAGTTGGCTTTGAAAAAAATTTTTAAACACCTATATATTATGTTGCCCAGAGGTATTAATACCTTAAAAGTGTGTGTAGGGTCTTTATTCCTATCTTTGAGGACACTTTCTTTTTTATGTTTAGTGAATTTGGAAAGGTCCAAGAGTTCTGGGGTGAAGTTTTGTTACATTGAGTATAAAAATACAAAATCTGTTTGTAGTTTTTGAGTGTGTTTTTGAGGCTGATTTCTTTTTATGTAGCTTGCTTCCGAGTTGTTATAATTGAGCCAGCAGGTGTGTTAATTAATAAACTAAATCTCACTCACTACATTTGTGGTTGTACTTCCTATTCTAGTCACAGTTTTGGGAGTTTGGTGTCATAGAAAGTCCTCACAGCTTTTGGATATTTGGATTGATGCTGGTAATTTCTATTGCTCCTTTTCAGGAAAGAAAAAATTAAGATTTGTCAGGCTCAAGGGGCTGCAAGTTGGATTCACCTTTACCGAGCAAGTTCAGTTAGTTTCCCATCCAAAAACCCAGTATGGTGGTGACCTACCAGAAAGGATGCCTCCGTAAAATAGAATGTAGACTTCAAACTCACTTTTAGTTCTTTGGTTTAGTAATAAAAGGCAGGAGGCACTTCCAGTTTAAAAAGTTGCTATGTGCCCCGGGGGTTCAGATGGTTAAGCGTCTGCCTTCCACTCAGGTCATGATCTCCAGGTCCCGGGATCCAGCTGGATCTAAATCAGGCTCCCAGCTCAGTCGGTAGTCTGCTTCTTCCTCTCCTTCTGCCTCTGCCCTCTCTTGTTCTCTGTCAAATGAATTAAAATAAATAAAGAAATAAGAAGTTGCTATACACAGCATCAGGACCCTATGGCACCAATTAAGGGATTTGGGATTGGGTTACTTGAGTACTATGTTTATGAGGCTAATTTCCCGTAATCATGGAACTTTGGTAACCCATGTTTTTCTTCCATTTCCAAGACACGATTCCTCTTCTAGGATGAGAAGGCTAGTTAAGGGGAGCTTTCAGGAATCCAGAGAGATGAAGCATGAGCCTGGGCTTTAATTTGCTATTGCTGACACTATTTAATACAAATGAAACACTTATAAGTAACAAATTCTTCACATAATGGAAGGAATAGCCTTGATCAAAGGGGGCGCTGAGATAAGTGCGGTGGACACAATACAGGGCTGTCTCTTCACTGGGACCCAGGGCAAATTAATCGTTCCATGCCTTCTTTTTCTCATCTGTATTCAGAATAGCGATATGCTCTCAAGGGGCGCGGTGAGGTTTAGTGATAATGAATGTGACTTGCCTCACATACTGTTTGATTGATAGCAAGTACTAAATACCTGCCATTATTATTTGTAAGACACTTGTGAATATTTTCTTTCTGCTCTGTCTTCTATGTTGGACCAACCTAGATACCTGTCTCGTGCCCTCAGAGAATTCTGTCCTACTGTAATATTAGCACACAGGCCATACATCCTTGAGGACCCTGTAGAGAAGCATATACAGGGAAGTGCTTCACATTACCTGTCTCCAGGGCATAGACAGAGCTGGCACGCACCTGAGTGGCTGACGAGCATAGAAATATTGAAATGCCTCTGAGCTGCTTGGTAAAAAACTGCTGTCCCAAGCCCCACCTCCCATCTCCTCTTCTTTGCCGTGGAATTTCCTGGCTATCTCCGAGGTACCACCATGATCCAGCAAATATAAGGGGATGATGTCTAGCACAGCTGGAGGCCTTGGAGGACCCTGCTCCAGAGCTAAGGCTGGTTGGTGGCTGTGCAGTCAGCCTGTCCCCCAAACAGTGATACCGTTGTTAACGTGGGATGTGTTATTCCATGTCTCCCCTTGCCCTATATGTGGGCTCTGTGTGCAGGTTGCTGTGTTGGGGGATACTGAGCATGGACATAGTTACACACACCTGAATAAGCCACAACTCCCTGTCGACTACAGTAGTACAAGTGTGGAAGGAGGAATCGGAAGTATATTGTTGTAGTGTTCACACTATACGTGCATAATATTTGAATATGATTATGGTAAGTGAATATATATAATAAGCCCTAGAGGAGCCACTAAATTAAAAAAACAAGAATAGCTAATAAGCTATAGCGTAGAGGAAACAGAATCATTAAAAACAATCCAAAAGAAGACGATAGGAAGAAAAAGAGAAGGAAAGAACAGATAAAAAACAAGAAGGTAGATTTAAACCCATCCATATTGACTTTATTAAACATTAAATGTAAATGATCTAAGCACTCAAAAGGTGAGGGTTGTCAATTGGATAAAAAAGGCAAGACCTAGGTGTATGTTGTCTATAAGAAACCCATTTTAGGAGCGCCTGAGTGGCTCAGTCATTAAGCGTCTGCCTTCGGCTCAGGTCATGATCCCAGTGTCCTAGGATCAAGCCCCGCATCGGGCTCCCTGCTCGGCAGGAAGCCTGCTTCTCCCACCACCATTCCCTCTGCTTGTGTTCCCTCTCTCACTGTGTTTCTCTCTGTCAAATAAATAAATAAAATCTTCAAAAAAAAAAAAAATTTAAAAAAAAAGAAAGAAACCCATTTTAAATATAAGAATACGAACAGGTTAAAAATAAAAATATAGGGAAAACATGTCATGCTGACTACTAAACAAAACCTATTTTACAATCCAAGTAGAGTTCAGAACAATGAATGCTACCAGAGATAAAGAGGAACATTTCTCTGCCACTTTCATTCAACATTGTACCAAGGTCCTAATTGGTGCAATAATGCAATAAAAAGAAAGAAAATGTATAGATTGGAAAGGGTAAAGTAATACTGTCTTTGTTCAGAGATGACATAATCATCTATGTAGAAAATCCTAAAGAATTTCCAAAAAGAACAATTAGAACTAATAAATTTAGCAAGGCTGTATAGCCAATATACAGAAATCTCGTGATTTTTGTATGCTAGTAATGAAAATTGGAAATAGCATCAAAGAACATAAAATATATAGGGGTAAATAGAACAAAACATGTGCAAGTCCTGTACACTGGACACTACAAATCTTGCTGAGAGAAATTAAAGAAGATTTAAATAAATGAAGAGAGGTGTCATGCCCACCAATCTTTTTTTAAGGTACTAATTCTCATTAGATTGAACAACAGATTCTATGCAATTGCAATAAATTCCCAGCAGACCCTTTTCAAAAAAGGCATAATATATTTTTTATTATAAAGTATATGTAAGTGACCATTTTAATCATTTTTAAATGTACAAATCATGGCATTAAGTACATTCATACCACTGTGCAGCCGTCACCACCATCCATCTCTAGAACTTTTTCATCTCCCCAAACCAAAATTCTTATACCCATTAAACAACTCCCCATTTCCCCTTTTCTAGCCCCTGGCAGCCACCATTTCATTTTCTATTTCTATGAATTTGGCTACTCTAGGGAACTCATATAAGTGCAGTCATAAAATATTTGTACTTTTGCGTTTGGCTTATTGCACTTAGCATAATATCCTGAAGGTTCATCCATGTTTTGGCCTGCCAGCAGACTGGCTGGCCTGCTTTCTTTATTTCTTTGTACCCTTCCTTTCCCTCCCTCCCTTCCATCCTTCCTTCCTTTCCCTACCCTCTTCCTCCCTCCCTCCCTTCTTTCCTTCTTTCCTCCCATTGACAAACTGATTTAGAAATTATATGAAAATGCAGTGGACTTAAAGAAACATTTTAGGAGGAAAAGAACAAAGTTGGAAGATTTATACTACCTGATTTCAAGTTTTATTATGAAGTTACAGTAACCAAGACAGAGTGGTATTGGCAAAAGGATAGACACGTAGATGAGTAAAACAGAAGAGCAAATCCAGAAGTAGATGCACAGATGTGTGATCCGTTGATTTTTGACAAGCTGCTGAGGTAATTCAATGAGGAAAAGATGGTACTGATATGCTGGAACAACATGGTATCCATAGGAAATGCAAGGAACCTCAAGTTTTACCTCAAATCATACACCAATATCAACCTGAAGATAATCGTAAACTTACATGTAAGAGCTAAAGTAAAATTTCTAAAAGAGAACATAGCAGAAATTGTGACCTTGGGTTAGGCCAAGATTTCCTAAACAGGACGCATAAACGGGAAAACAGAAAGAGAAAACCACTAAGTTGGATTTCATCAAATTGAACTTTTGCTCTTTACAAGACACTGTTAAGCCAAACCATAGAATGGGAGTGAGTATTCGCGTATATCAGACAAAGGACGTATCTAGAATACATAAAGAACTCCTAAAACAACCTCCCCAAATTGGACGAAAGATTTGAGTAGATACTCTAGAAGGGAGGGTATGTGGATGATAAATATGCACATGAAAAGATACTCAACAGAATTACTAAGGGAAATGCAAACTAAAACCACAATGAAGTAACACCGCACATCCCAGAATGGCTGAAATCCGAACACTGACACTACCAAGTGTTGGTGAGGATGCAGAACAACCAGAATTCTTGTTTATTGCTGGCTGGACTGTACAATTGTACAATCACTTTAGAAAAATGTGATCTTTTCTTTTTTAAAGTTAAACACGCCGTACAATCCAGCAGCATTTCTCCTAAACTATTCCTAGATTGCCTCTGTGTTACCAAAGGTAAAAGGAAACATATCTGCACTTTGACCTCCCCACATATACTCAAGCGGCTTTATTCATAGTAGCTCCAAAGTAGGAACAACTGAAAGGTCCATCAGCCGGTGAGTGGATAGACAAATTGTCTGTCCATCCAGTGGAATACCACTCAGCCTTAAAAAAGAAAAAAACCTTACATGTAAGAAGTTCTTACATGTAAGTTTATGATTATCTTCAGGTTGATGTTGGTGTACGAAGGAGTATGATGGCTTCTCCCCTCCAAGAACTCCCAGTGTATGTAGGGAGTCAAGATAGTCTGGGAAAAAACTTAAGGCAACAAATGATGAGGAGTCCGGTATAGTTCAGTTAAACACGCTCTATCACACTCAGGGTTGGTAGTTATAGCCCCATGCCCTGGGCTGGTGACCAGTAACGCTTGGCCATGCCATGGGAATGAGGGAAGCAAGTCCAGCTTCCTTCGAGGAGGGAATTTAAAATGGAAGCTTTCTTCCTAACAAGTTGGCGTGGCTCTTCCCATCTGACTTTTATCGATCTAGAAGGACTCTGGATTCTTCCCTGTATAGGGCAGCTTGAAGCAACTGTACTTTAACTAGAATACACACACTGTGTCTAGCCTGGTCTTGGGAACATGAAAGAAACAAGACTTCAGGGCCATCCTTGGGAGAATAAAAACCAACACCTGAGAAGTACCAGAAGGTTGATAGTAAAGGTGAATACATACACTGCATACAGAAAACTTTGTTATTCCATATGCGGAATATTTGTGGGCACATCCCTGTGGGTCATGGGTTTTGTGTAGCAGATTATTGGAGAGGAAGTACCAAACCTAGTGGTTCTGATAATA
The DNA here is from genome assembly GCA_028646535.1 of Procyon lotor. Lineage (NCBI taxonomy): Eukaryota > Metazoa > Chordata > Mammalia > Carnivora > Procyonidae > Procyon > Procyon lotor. The sequence goes on from CM053608.1 coordinate 109,998,926, forward strand.
ATCCCAAAGAAGCAGAAAGAAAAGAACTCAGACCACAAAGGGAGAGGGATCGAATTTGAGATGGATGCTGAGTCCTGAAGAGGTGAAAGGAAGGATTTTTCTCCTTGTTACAGAAGATCTATGTGGACAACCCACTTGAAAAACAAATAACAGTAACCCCACCTCCCAAAAAAAAAAACACTGCTACAGGTTTAAAGACTGATTTCTTTGGAGAAAAAGTAGAATTTGGAGCAAAGGAGGCAAAATTGATAACTTTGTTGAATTATGGTTTTTTTAAGAATAGCTGCATTTCCCATAATTTTTTGCCAAGTTAGAGTGTGACTATGTACACAAGGCAAGTTATTCCATGAGATGCATGAAAAAAAAAAGGTTCTGCACCTTCGAGAGTTCGTTTTATGAGAGTGATCATTAAAGATGATGATTAGGGAGGGAGTCAACAGTCGGGGGGCTGTGCACATGGTGAGGGGGTCGGGGTTGTAGAGGAGCTCTGTATCTTCGCTCAATTTTGCTGTGAGCCAAACGTGTTCTAAAAACTAAAGTATTTTTGGGGTGCCTGGATGCCTCAGTTGTTAAGTGTCTGCCTTCGGCTCAGATCATGATCCCAGGGTCCTAGGATTGAGCCCCCATTGGGCTCCCTGCTCAGCGGGGACCCTCCTTCTCCCTCTCCCACTCCCCCTGCTTGTGTACCCTCTCTCACTGTCTCTGTCAAATAAATAAAATCTTAAAAAAAAATAAAGTTATTTTTAAAAAAGATTATTTGTAAATGTGACTTCGTTTGACAGGGTAAGAATCGAGTTTTGGAATTTGCAAAAAATTCTAGGAGGTCAGAGTTTTCTGGGGAATATGCGACCGTGAAAGGGGCCGTGTGCCACAGTTTTCTGGCTCCAGACTGGCTTCTTTTATATGGAGGCACATTCAAAGGTGAAATGAAGAAGCAAGTCTAGATTTCGGAGCATCGGGCTTTCTGAAATAGGAAACGCTGGTGAGTTGATTCTCTGACAAAGGGAGTAGCTGCTCCCATTCCCCCGCCGTTCTCATCCTGCCTTACCTGAGCAGCCCCGGGCACCATCCTGAGGGAATTGATGGAGGGACAGGGACACAGGTGAGCGGACAGCAGCTGACACCCTCTCATAGAGCAGGCAGGACAGGCAAGCCTCCAGATTTGGCCTCTCTTAGAGGGGCGTGCCGGTGTTAACCAGGAAACTGCAACGAACTCTTCAATTCCCCGAAAATTCTCTGGCTCTGGGAACATTCCAGAAACGATGTCAGGAACGTCCCTGAGACTTAACATCTAGACCGGATTTGGCGGCTGGTAACAGTAGCAGTGAGACGGCACTCATAACAGCTGTCATTTTCTGGACACCGGTCCCAACCAAGTTCAGTGCACTTGACACACATTCATTCACTTCATCCCCACAACACCGAGCTCTTGACCCCGGAGCCCAGGGACTGCACTCTTGGCAGCTCAGATCGCATTCTTTGGTAAGAAAGAAAGAGGGAAATGTGCGTGTCCGGCCCTCGTAAGAATTTTGACCCAGAGATGCAGAAGCTAGGAAGGACTTCCCACCGCGGTGATGCAGCAGGGGGCGGCCAGGCTAGCTTACTGTTCTGCGGTGTCTGGAGTCTGTGTTTTATCATCTGCCTCATATCCTTGCAAGGTGCTGGAGAAAGTAGGCTCAGTCCCCATTTTAGAGGCAAGAACGTTGAGGCCAGGGAAGATGGTAAGTTTGTCCAGAATCCCGCAATCCTGCGAGACTTGATGACCAGGGCACAAATGTGTCACCTTGTCCCTGCACTCCCCACGTGTACCCAGTGGAGGCATCTTTTTTCTTTTTTTAACTTTTCTCCAAAGATTTTATTTTTCAGTAATCTCTACACTCAGCATGGGGTTCGAACTTCCAACCCTGAAATCAAGAGTCCTGTGCTCCACTGACTGAGCCAGCCAGGCATCCCCCAATGGAGGCTTCTTAACAGAAAGGTGAGATGTTGTCCCCTTTACCCTGAGTAGGGCAGGTGACGCTCAGATGAGCCCCTGGTCTCCCCACCTGCTCACCAAAGCAAATGTCACCAGTCTTGAAATTGCTCGTGGGAAGCAAAAAGTAAAGCATTTCAGAAAACTTCTGAGATTTCTAAGACTTTGTTGGCTTTATTAATCATTAAGAAGGGGCAGTATATTTGCAGGAAAATATTTTCAGTGAATCTACTGCAAAAGCTGTAAAAGGCTTTGTGCTATTTAAAGATGCAATAAAAGCTATACTGATTAAAAAAAAAAAAAGCTGTAAAAGGCAACCGTCTTAGTTGAAAGGAGCATTCTTTTACTTTATCTAGGAGTTAGTTTCACTTCCTCGGCTGCTTTGCAAACCAGCTCCTTCAAAAAAAAACAAAAAAAACCAAAAAAACAAAAGTCTGTGTTATTGCTGTGTAGATAACAGTGGGAGTCATTCTGTGTAGGGACAAAAGTCACCCAGAAGAAAATAGGTTAGCCTTCCCCTTTTATTTGACTCTTCCCTACGCTAAGGGGGAAGACGTGTCAGTTTTCATTGTGTGTTTCTCCCTGGAAATGTATTGAGCCCTTCCTAGGGGACAGGCACAGTGCTAGGCTATTTAGGGAAGCTTCCTGGGGGCGGGGGGGCAGGTGCTCATTCTACCCTCCTAGTCATTTGTTTTCCTGCACTGGAAGTCATGCTTCTGGTTCCCAGCAGGGGTTCATGAGGAGATGGCAGGCGGCCAGTCCAAGGACCTTGTGGGCCGTCAGGCACTCACACGTGAGCATGGCCTGGACAGACCTCCCAGGCAGGGAGCAGGGCGTGGATTCTGCAGGGGTGGTTCTTGGGGAGATTTCGCGGTGTTTCCTGAGCCAGGGGCATGTCTGGAGCTTTCTCATCGCCGAGTCTCTGGATCTTTGTCTCTCAGCAGCTTCTGGACTCCCAGCTCCTGGTTGGGACAGAGGTGCCAGTTCGAAGCGGGCCAGGTCTCAGGTGTTGTTGTGGGATTTATTTTTGAAAGCCCAGCCCAGGTCCTAGTCCTCCAGCCCCTCCAGTGGTTTCGTGAGCGCCTAATCTCTTAATGACGAACACACTTTGAGGCCATTCAGGCAGTGGGAACAGAATATCACAGGCTAGCTGGCTTCAATAACAGACATTTATTTCTTAAGAGTTCTGGAGGCTGGGAAGTCCAAGATCAAGTGCCAGCATGTTCGGTGTCTAGTGAAAGCTTGCTTCCTGGTTTGTAGACAGCTGTCTTCTCACATGGTAGGAGGGGCGAGGACTCTCTCTGCGGTCTCTTCTATAAGGGCAAGAGCCCCGTTCATGAGCGCTCCATTCTTAGGACCTAATCACCTCCCCAAGGCCCCACCTCCTAATACCATCACATTGAGGGTGCGATGTAGACAGATACATGCTATAGGGGACACAGACATTCAGTCTACAGCATGTGACTTGTGACTGAGGCCTCCTAGACCTGAAATGTGGCAGCTTCCCTTTCTTGAGTGGCCAAGAGGCCACCTGTTTTTGTTGTCTGTGAGCTAAGAATGGTTTTTACATTTTTAAATGGGTGGGAGAGAAATCAAAAGAAGAAGAATATTTCATGACACATGAAAATCATATAGAATTCAAATTTCAGTGTCCATAATGGTTTCTTGGAACACCATTGCCCCTAATCCTCTATGTTTGTCCACGGCCATGTGGGAGCTTCAACAGCAGAGTCGAGGACTTGCAACTGAGACAGATGACCTAAAACACTCACTACCTGCCCCTCTTTTGCAGAAAGTTGGCCCACTCCTCCTCGAAAAGGCTGGGTTTTGTTCTCATTTCTAAAAGAATGACTAATGGTGTGTGTGTGTTAAAATAAGTAATGGCGTCTTGCAGCTTTTCTTCGGACAAGTTTCTGGATGTCTGTGTAGTGCATTCCTCTAACCCTAACGCTCTTATGGGGCCAGCCTCAGGGATGTCATCCTGAGCCCCGTGCTCAGAAGGGGAACCTGTGCTTGGGGTTTCATACTCTGCCATTGCCATTCTCAAATTCTCAACAGCTTTTATCTTTGCCTTTGTGTCTTGTTAGTGTAGTCCTATGGGACTCTGGAGCATGTGATGGGGTTTAGAGCCTTGGTCCACATGTGGTCTCTCTCCCCTCCCGCCTCGCTATGACAGACCCTCACATCCATCCTGGCCCTGTGGGAGCTTGGGTGCATTCACCCCGGTGTTCCTATGGCCGTCAGTGCTTGACCTGTGACCATCCCCACGCCTGGAGGGAGCATGCCATTGAAAGCAAATAAAAATGACCTTGACAGGTCAAGAGGGAGATCATGAAAGAGGAAAAAATCATTTTTGTTTTCCTGATTTATGGACAGGGAGCTCTGCATTTTTATTTTTCTCAGGGCCCTGCAAATTATGTAGCCGCTCTGCTCTTATGACCCATAGCCTAGTGGTTTTATTGAATATGAGGAACTATTTGTCCAAATTAGAGAACATCATAGCACATAAAACAGGAGATAAATTACACTTGTTTTTGCTCTTTTATTTCCACTCCCAATATTAGCATTTTAAAATAATCACTCTTTTGATTTACTAACATTCTTTAATATTTATTTGGCAATGAATCGAGGTATTCATTTGGGAGGGAAAGCCTAACATCAAAAGTTAGGAATTTTCCTTTGGGTGCAGAGTTTAGTCATATTAAAGATACTTAATAAATGTTTCTTTTTATGGTCTTTCCATTCAATAATGATCAAGTGTTATATGACTTTAATATTTTGAGGAAAAAATGCAGAGAAGTTTAAAAATACTTAGTTTTGATTAAATGAATTATGGATAACTTGAAGGGCAATTTTTTAAATTTTTTAATTATTATTTTTATTTTATTTTATTATTCCATGCCCAGTGTGGAGCCCAATTTGGGGCTTGAACTCACAACCTTGAAATCAGGACATACACTGAGATTAAGAGTTGGACACAATCCATAGAGCCACCCAGGTGCCCTAACAATTGTTTTTTAATACCAACTTTGGTATATTACTGATCAAATAAATGCCCCAAACAGGAGCATAGTGCATTTACACATTCATATAATAATCCCTCAGAATCTCATTGTCATAAAGCCCCCAAAGCAATTCTGATGAAGAAGCCTGATCATCGTTCACTGGTTGGCCTTGAAGAACTACTGCTCAGTCCACAGATCTTTCAGCTTAAAGCGATCAGCTTTTTTTTTTTTTTAATTAACATATAATGTATTATTTGCTTCAGGGGTACAGGTCTGTAAACCATCAGGCTTATATAATTCACAGCACTCACCATAGCACATACCCTCCCCAATGTCCATCACCCAGCCATCCATTTTGATTTTTTGAAACAGCCTCAGAAGAATAGGTATTAATTCTTCTTTAAATGTTTGGTTTAATTCCCCAGGGAAGCCATCTGGCCCAGGGCTCTTCTTGTTTGTTGGGAGATTTTTGATGACTGCTTCAATCTCCTTACTGGTTATGGGTCTGTTCAGGTTTTCTATTTCTTTCTGGTTCAGTTTTGGTAGTTTATGTGTCTCAAGGAATGCATGCGTTTCTTCCAGATCACCTAATTTGTGGGCATAAAGTTCCTCATAATATGACCATATTATGTTTATATTATATATAATATATTTATTATATTATAATTGTATTTCTTTGGTGTTGGTTGTGATCTCTTATTTTGCTCTTTTATTCATGATTTTATTAATTTGGGTCCTTTCTCTTTTCTTTTTGATAAGTCTGGCCAGGGGTTTATCAATCTTATTCTTTCAGAGAACCAGCGCCTAGTTTCATTGACTTGTTCTACTGTTCTTTTGGTTTCCATTTCATTGATTTCTGCTCTGATCTTTATTATTTCTCTTCTCCTGCTGGATTTAGGCTTTATTTGCTGTTTTTTCTCCAGCTCCTTTAGATGTAGGATTAGGTTGTATACTTGAGAGCTTTCTTGTTTCTTGAGAAAGGCTTGTATTGCTATATCCTTTCAGGACCACCTTTGCTGTTTCCCAAAGATTTTGAACAGTTGTGTTTTTATTTTCATTTGCTTCCATGAATTTTTTAAATTCTTCTTTAATTTCCTGGTTGACCCATTCATTCTTCAGTAGGATGCTCTTTAGCCCCTATGTATTTGAGTTATTTTCAACTTTCCTCTTGTGGTTGAGTTCTAGTTTCAAAACATTGTGGTCTGAAAATATGCAGGGAATGATTCCAATTTTTGGTACCAGTTGAGACCTGATTTGTGGCCCAGGATGTGATCTATTCTGGAGAATGTTCCATGTGCACTAGAGAAGAATGTGTATTTTGTTGCTTTGGGATGGAGTGTTCTGAATATATCTGTGATGTCCATCTGGTCCAGTGTGTCATTTAGAACCTTTATTTCCTTGTTGATCTTTTGCTTAGATGTCCATTTCAGTGAGGGGGGTGTTAAAGTCTACTACTATTATTGTATTATTATCAATGTGTTTCTTTGATTTTGTTATTAATTGGTTTATATAATTGGCTGTTCCTGTGCTAGGGGCATAGATATTTAATGTTGTTAGATCTTGTTGGACAGACCCTTTAAGTATGATATAGTGTCCCTCCTCATCTCTTATTATAGTCTTAGGCTTAAACTCTAATTTATCTGGTATAAGGATTGCCACCCCAGTTTTGTTTTGATGTCCATTCGCATGGGTAAATTGTTTTCCACCCCCTCACTTTAAATCTGGAGGTGTCTTTGAGTCTAAAATGAGTTTCTTGCAGACAGCATATCAATGGGTCTTGTTGTTGTTGTTGTTGTTTTAATCCATTCTGATACCCTGGATCTTTTGATTGGGGCATTTAGCCCATTTACATTCAGGTTAACTATTGAAAGGTATGAACTTAGTGCCATTGTATTGCCTGTAAGGTGACTGTTACTGTATATTGTCTCTGTTCCTTCTAGTCTGTTACTTTTAGGCTCTCTCTTTGCTTAGAAGACCCCTTTCAATATTTCTTGTAGGGCTGGTTTGGTGTATGCATATTCTTTTAGTTTTGTTTGTCCTGGAAGCTTTTTATCTCTCCTCCTACTTTCAATGAAGCCTAGCTGGATATACTACTCTTGGCTGCATATTTTTCTCATTTAGTGCTCTGAATATATCATGCCAGTGCTTTCTGGCCTGCCAGGTCTCTGTGGATAGTTCTGCTGCCAATCTAATATTTCTACCATTGTATATTATAGACCTCTTGTTCTGAGCTGCTTTCAGGATTTTCTCTTTGTCACTGAAACTTGTAAGTTTTACTATTAGATGACGGGGTGTTGACCTACTTTTATTGATTTTGAGGGGGGTTCTCTGTGCCTCCTGGATTTTGATGCTTGTTCCCTTCACCAAATTAGGGAAATTCTCTGCCATAATTTGTTCCAATATACCTTCTGCCCCTCTCTTTCTTTTTCTCCTGGGATCCCAATTATTCTAGTATTGTTTCATCTTATGGTATCACTTATCTCTCGAATTCTCCCCTTGTGGTCCAGTAGTTGTTGCTCTCTCTCTCTCTTTTAAGTGTTTCATTTATTTATTTATTTTTATTAACATGTAATGTATTATTTGCCCCAGGGTACATGTCTGTGAATCGTCAGGCTTACACATTTCACAGCACTTACCATAGCACATACCCTCCCCAATGTCCATAACCTAGCCACCCTATCCTACTCCCCTACCCTTGTTTGTCTCTCTTTTTCTCAGCTTCTTTATTCTCTGTCATTTGGTCTTCTATATCACTAATTCTCTCTTCTACCTCATTTATTCTAGCGGTAAGAGCCTCCATTTTTGATTGCACCTCATTAACAGCTTTTTTGATTTCAACTTTGTTAGATTTTAGTTCTTTTATTTCTCCAGAAAGGGATTCTCTAGTATCTTCCATGCTTTTTTTTGAGCCCAGCTAGCACCTTGATAATCATCATTCTGAACTCTAGTTCTGACATCTTATTAATGTCTATATTGATTAGGTCCCTAGCTGTTGGTACTGCCTCTTGTTCTTTTTTTTCTTGAGGTGAGTTTTTCTGCCTTGTTGCTACCTCAGGGGGGGAAAAAATATATATGTGTGTGTATGTATATATGTAAATATATGTATATTCACCAGTCTAATTATATATTAGACTGATGAATGGAACAGAGCCATTTGATTTTGGATGTATTTTGGTCTGTTAGAAGAAACTTCCTCCCAAAATTTTAAAGAAAGGAAAACTTATGTATATACACAAAAATAAAGGTAAACACAATGAAAGGATGGAATATGATTGTAAAGATGAAAATTAAAAAAGATTCTAAAAAAGGAATTGATAAGAAGTTGGTTGGAAAAAAAAAGAAGAGAATGTGATAAGGCTGGAGACTAGGACAAAGCCATGCACTAGATTTAGGGTATATTTTGATCTGTTAGAGGAAACTGTATCCCAAAATTTTAAAGAAAGAAAAACCTAGATGTATACAAAAAATAAGATTAAACACAATGAAGGGATAGAATATGTCTCTAACAATGAAAATTTAAAGATTTTTTTAAAAAGGTATTGATAAGATAAAATAGTTTAAAAAGGTTAAATAGGGAAGAGGAAAAATTTTTAAAAATAGAATAAGAAAAAAATAAAATTAAAAAAATTTAACTTTGAAAAACTAAAGGATCATGGGGAAAAAGCCATGAATTCTATGTGTTGCTTTCCCCTAACTCTGAAGTTTTGCAGTTCTCATTGATCGATGAACTTGGTCTTGGCTGGATGTTCTTGCTGATCTTCTCAGGGAGGGGCCCCATTGCCACTATGATTCTCAAATATCTTTGCCAGAGGCGGAATTGCACCGCCCTTGCCAGGGGCCTGCTAAGTAATCTACTCCGTTCAATCTCCGGAGCTTTTGTTCCCTGAGCACTTTCTGTACAGCTTTGGAGGAGGAGAATGGAGGTGGTGGCCTCCCAGTCTCCGGCCAGAGGAGCTGAGAGCTCGCCCCGCACCTCAGTGCACCCTTGGAGAAAAGCAGTTAATCCCTCCCCTCTCCCTGGTCTCCGGCCTGGCCTGTGACCAGAGCGCTTCTATCTCTGGCGCATGGTCCCGTTTGGAGTCTCCAAACCCAGCAGGTTCCTGCAGCGAGCTCCCGTGCCGCTCCTCCCAGAGGAGGAAGGAGGGGGTCTCCTCAGAGCTGCCACTTGTGGGGGCCCTGCTTGAAAAGCAGTGGCCTGACTGTGTCTCGGATCATGTTTAAGGTAAGCCCAAGCTGAGATCGCACTGCTTGGCTCCATCTCTGCAGCTGGCTTCCCTGCCCTGATACCTGGGAGCTCTGCCGCACTCAGACACCCCTGGTCTTTCTGTGACTCCGTGGGTCCTGAGACCATAATATCCCTGTGAGGGATCCAGCACCTGCTTAGCCTCTGGAGTGACATCCCTCAGTGGAGCAGACTTCTAAAAGTTCCAATTTTGTGCTCCATTGCTCTACTGCTTGCCAGCCCCCCCCCTCCCCCGTGGTCTCTTCATATCACTTCAGAGTGTTGATTTTCTTTTTTTTTTTTTTTAACATTTTTTTTGGGAAGATTTTATTTATTTATTTGACAGAGAAAGAGAGATCACAAGTAGGCAGAGAGGCAGGCAGAGAGAGGGGGGGAAGCAGGCTCCCTGCTGAGCAGAGAGCCCGATGTGGGGCTCGATCCCAGGACCCTGAGATCATGACCTGAGCTGAAGGCAGAGGCTTTAACCCACTGAGCCACCCGGGTGCCCCTGGAGTGTCGATTTTCTGTTCCTAGAATTGCTGCTCTTCTTCTCTTTGATCTCCTGCTGAGTTTGTAGGTGTTCAGAATGGTTTAATAACTATCTAGCTTAACTCCTGGGACCTGATGACATTTAGATATTTAGGTCTCTTACTCCTCTGCATCTTGCTCCTCCTCCGTGATCAGCATTTAATACAGTTCATCCTTCTTTAGGTGTCTTAAAAATTATGATCTTTGAGGGGCATCTGGATGGTTCAGTTGCTGGAGCACGCAACTCTTGATCTCAGGGTCATGAGTTCAAGCCCCACATAGGGTGTGGAGATTACTTAAAAAAAAAAAATCTTTAAAAAGAAAATTATGATCTTTGAGGCAATTGTTTGATTAGAGGTTTGATTGGAGGGGGAGAAGGGGAAAGAATTGTCAAGAAAAAAACCCAGCTTATTTCTTTTATTCCTTAGAGGGGAAACGATGTATAATAGAGAAGATATCTCTTGATAAAAGACCCAGATGAATAAATATGGTATGTTTGTGCTTTTAACAAATACATGTTTAGATGAGTTAATTTTTAAAGAATTTTGAGTTTTACTTTAATAATACAGGCTTGTAGCTTTCTTTATTCATTGGTCTTCTAGGGAAGAAGGCAATGATTCATGAAGATTCTTGGTTATTCTTAGTTAATAGGTAATTGGGCAATGATTCCTGATTATAGGGCAATTAGGCAATGATTCTCCATTATTAAACAGTTCAACATTTTACTAGTCAATTTATAGTTGATGTACATTTCTTATCTCTCCTCCCATTGCCTACTTTACCCTCATAAGCAGGGGCAAGGGATTAGAAATGAAATATAAATACATTCAGTGTTGCTGTGATCAGCTCAGAGTATAATTTCAGGATGCATTTAATATACTCAGTGTCTTTGTGGGTGTTAATGCTCTCTGACTTTAAAATTAAATGCAGAGCAAAACCCATAGTCAGATAGCAGTCAATCACACTTTAGGGAGAGTTTGCGTAAATGTATTCCCTTTGCAGGGTTTTGAAATTTTGGAACATATCCCTCATCATTAAATGAAAGGATCTGCTTACCTTAAAGGAACAGAGCTTCAGAATGGTGATGATGTTATAGGGATTTTTTTTTTTTGAGGGGTGTGTGTTCTGATAACGTAGTAATCATACTATATCCTTGCTTAAGCTGTCTCTAAGCCTGCTCTAGTCATTCTGTGGTATCTAGGGATGGTAGGGGAACTGGTTTCTTCTCTGTCACCTCTCTGTTTCTGTGAAAGGACCAAGATAGAGGATGGAGACACACTTGGCTGCTGGCCATCAGGAAGTAGAAGCCAGTTAGGGTTGGTACTAACTGTGACCAAAAGCAGCTTAGCTTTGGGCTGTGGGGTAGGTTCGTAGGGAACTCTGGATTGGAGGAGTTGGGCCTCTCTAAAAATGTGTGTTAGCTACATGGCATTATGAGATATTGTGGCTTTCTATAAAATATGCAGGCTAAACAGAAGATAAGGATTTAATTCAATTCTTTCACCAACTAGTTTGGCTTTAGGCAAGTAAGGTAACTTCTATGATTACTACTTTGCTTATCTATAAAAAAGGGAAATCTCTAAGATCCTTCCTGATGATATTAGTTTAGGTCTATGATCCTATTAAGAAAACGGTCATTATCATCACTGACCAGAAATACTGTAGGATTAAGGAACATGAAGAGAAAGGCTGAAAGTGTGGTTTGTTTGTATGTATAATAAGGAATAGATCTGGTTCTTGCCCTCAGTTCTTGGCACAGAGCTTCAAACACCCATAGAATTTCCTGAATGACCAGACTGTCTTTGTTATGCTAATGAGGTAATTCAGGGTGGCTCCTGAGATAGCTTCAGGATCTGGTCATCAGAAAGACCAACCACTTAAGGGTTGGAATGTTGGGTCACCCCAGCCTCCACAGAGGGGAACTGGAGATTGGTTCAGTCATGTGGTCAATGATTTAATCAGTCTTGTGTAATCGTGTGATCTTGATGCCCTAATAAAATCTCTAGACACCGAGATTCAGTAGAGCTTCCCAGTTGATGAACACATTGGTGTACTGGGAGGAGGACATGGCTAGATTCCGTTGGGAGAAGGCATGGCAGTTCTGTGCCCTCCCTGTCTGCCCCCTCCTCCTGCTCCCAGACCTTGCCTTATGTGTTTCTTCATTTGGCTGTTTTTGAATTGCATCCTATATACTCAACTGATACCGTAAGTAAAGTTTTAAGTGATGTCTGTGAGTCATTCCAGCAGATTATTGAACCTGAAGTGGTTATGGGAATCCTCAAACGTGTAGCTGGTTGATCAGAGGTGTGTGTGGCCTGGAAACCCCACTTGTGGCTGGCATCTGATATGAAAGCAGCCTTGTGGCGGGTGGAATCTTTTTTTTTTTTTTGAGAATGGAATCTTTAAGCCTATGTTAGTGTGATACTAACTCCAGGTAGTTATATGAAAACTACGTTGCAAGACACCCACTTGATGTTGGAAAGTTGTTATCAGTGTGCCTAGAATTAATATGAATTACAATATTTTATATGAACTTCCCACCTCTATGAATTTTAGTAGAACCAAATAATGATTGTATTTATAATTGAAAATATTCAATTATATATTTAATTCAGTTATATATTTAATATAAAATTATTTGATTGCAGTCCCAGACTCTGTTCGTGGCTACCCAACCTTTAGTGTATATTCACTTATTTTGGTCATCTGCTTACATAGTTTGTGCATGACTTAAAAAAGAATAAGGAGGGGCACCTGGGTGGCTCAGTGGGTTAAAGCCTCTGCCTTCGGCTCGGGTCATGATCTCAGGGTCCTGGGATTGAGCCCTTCAGCGGGGAGCCTGCTTCTCCCTCTTTCTTTGCCTGCCTCTCTGCCTGCTTGTGATCTCTCTGTCAAGTAAATAAATAAAATCTTAAAAAAAAAATTAAAAAAAAAAAAGAATAAGGAAATAAAACTAAGAGAGTACTTTAAAATTGTTTTTTTTTCAGGGCACCCAAGTGGCTCAGTCAGTTGAGTATCTGACTCTTGATTTTGGTTCAGGTGATGATCTCAGGGTCATGAGATTAAGCCCTGCATCAGGCTCCTTGCTAGGCGTGGAGCTTGCTTAGGATTCTCTCCCTCTCCCTGGACCCTTCCCTCCCTCTTTAAATAAATGGTTTTCCTTTTAAAAAAATAATGTATTAAGTCATCAGGTATAAATGCAAGAGCATTAACTAATCATTCAGATGGTAGATGTCAATGTAGAACTAGAAAATAGAAACATTTCAGGGACAGAGTCCAGGTTCTCATGATTTGACAAGGAAAGTGTCTGTGATACAGACTAGATGTGTTCATCACATTTAATTTTTTCTCTACTTCCTGGACACATGAGAAGATTTTCCAGATCCTTAACAGTTATGTGAGGGCCACATGACTAGTTTTGGCCAATGGGTTGTGAGAAGAAACAAGGGTCATTTCCAGTCAGAAGGCCCTTATGAGCTGGTGTGAGTGCTCCGTGTCACATCAGACTCGAAGCTGTGTCAATATGGTGGCGTCACCATGTGGCGGATCCTCTGTCTGCCTGGATTGCCGAGTGACGGCAGAGCCTCCTGCTGACCCTGTGCAACTTGAGGAAGAACTAAATCTTTGTTATGTGAAACTACTAATAGTTCAGGATTAATTCATTACCATAGCGCATCGTAGGTTATCCTAATGTAGTGACTCTGGGTACCTTTTTGGTGTGGCTCTAAATTCCTGTCCTGGGTTGAGCTCTTAAAGGAATTCTGAGGTTCTCTGTGGAAGATCTGGGCTGATGTAAAAAAATGAAGAGGCGTATCTAATGGCGTGTGTGTGTTAGTGATAAGCACTGCTTAGCCAGCGTTACATGTTGGCTTTTCACAGGGTGCAAGGACCCTTAAAGATCATTCCACTCACTAGCAGACACCACTGGTTGCATACCTAAATCCATTTCTCTTGCTTACAGAGTGCAGATGCTCAGGGGAGGTCTTCCCTGGGCTCCCTGGTCTAAGCTAGTAATGTGACCCCATGCCCTTGGCAGGGATCCGTCTTGGAGGGGTCATGTGACTTCGTTCTGGCCAATGTTAGGTAACAACCTATCTCCTGGGGGCCTCCTGGGAAAGGCTTTCCTTGCTCTCAAAAAGAGACATTTCATAAAGAAGCTTTCACTTTTATACCTCAGCATATGGCTGTGCGAAATGTGATGCTTGGAACATAAGAGAATTTTGGTTCTTGGTTGTTGAGACTCTGAATAAGCCAACCCTGGAAGGGCCCCTCATCTGGTCTTCTCAGTGTGCCAGATGAAATGTCCTTGTCAAGTCACTTGCGGCCCCAAGCCTCCTGTCTGATGTGCCTACTCTCATCATTTTGCAGGTGGAATCTGCCATGTGTTGACTTTAATTCTCTTTCACTAAGTATAAGTTCTAGAAGAAATCTGTGTAGGGAACACCTGGGTGGCTCAGTTGGTTAAGCGTCTGCCTTGGGCTCAGGTCCTGATCTCAGGGTCCTGGGATCGAGTCCACATCGGGCTCCCTGCTCAAGAGAGGAGTCTGCTTCTGCCTCTCCCTCTGCCCCTCCCCCCTGCTCATGTGCACGCTTACTCTCTCTCTCTTCACTCTCTCTCTCTAATAAATAAATAAGGTCTTTAGGGGTGCCTGGGTGGCTCAGTTGCTAAGCGTCTGCCTTCGGCTCGGGTCATGATCCCAGAGTCCTGGGATTGAGCCCCGCATCGGGCTCCTTGCTCAGCGGGAAGCCTGCTTCTCCTGCTACCATTACCTCTGCTTGTGTTCCCTCTCTCACTGTGTTTCTCTCTGTCAAATAAATAAAATCTTTAAAAAAAAAAATAAGGTCTTTAAAAAATCTGTGTGTAAAATGTTGTCACTGCTTAAAAAACAGCTTTATTGCTACAATTTACATACTATACCTTTCCCCCATTTAAAGAGCACAATTTAATGGCTTTTGGTTATTCGTGGGGTTGTGTTCCATCAGCACAATCAGTTTCAGAACATTTGTATTCCCTTAAAAAGAAATTGTACCCATTGGCAATCACTCCCTATATGGGTCAGCTTGGGCTGCTCTAAGAAAACACCCCAGGCGGGGTGGCTTAGAAGTAGAAATTTATTTCTCAACAATTCTGGAGGCTGAGGAGTCCAAGATCAAGGTACTGGCAAGGTAGATTTCATTCTGAGGCTTCTTCTCTGGGCCTGTAGGTGCTGCCTTCTCCCTGTGTGCTCATGCGACCTTTCTGTTCATGCTCAGGGACAGAGAGCAAGCTCCCTGGTATCTCTCGGTATAAAGGCCCTCCCTAATCCTATGGAGCAGGGCCCCACTCTTATGATCTCATTTAATCTTAATTACCTCCATACAGGTCCTATATGCAAATATAGTCACCCTGGGGGTTAGCTTCCATCCATGAATTTTGGGGGAACATTATTCAGTCCATAGTGCTCCCCATTCCTTCCTCCCTTCCCCCAACCCCTGCATGCAGCCACTAACCTGCTTTCTTTTTCCACAGAAACACTGAATATCCACTGTTTCCTAATTGGTATGATTTATGATACCCTGCCCCCTACCCAAATTCAAAACGGGATGGACAGAGGGGCCCAACGGAACGGCAGTGTCAGCTTTACTAATGTTAATGCTCAGCTGAAGTATGGGGACCCCGACGTTCATCCTGAGAGCCGGCGAGACATCCCCTGCTGTTGTTGGCACAGCTGGGCAGGTGCAGACCCCTCCCTCGGGCCCTGTTCCCATGTGGCAGAGGGAGGCCCAGCATACCCACCTCCTACAGGCTGAGAAACCCCAGCTCCTCCTCCCAAACTCACCCATCAGCCAGGCCTGTCCCCAGGAGGAGTGAAGGGGCAGACGGGGACAGGAGAAATCCCTGTGGAGCCCACCGGACCCCACCCCGGCAGTGAGGGCTGTGCCCCTCCATGCTGTGACTGAAATGACAATTTCATTTCTAGAACTTCCTATTTGTCTTGATTTGCAGTCATTCTAAAACTCTCTGGCCATGTTGCAGTAACATTTTTTCCTCCGAAAGGTGTTTGAAATCCATGCTCCAAAAGCTAAGGTGACAGGTCAGGCTGTGGCCAGAACCCCCTTCCTCCAAGATATAGGGATCTCTGTCCTCACGACACCTTCAGCCTGTGGGTTGAATTGCATTCAGGGCCATGGATTCTCTTGCAAGGCCTCTGTGTTCTCTGAGATGATTCTGCGGCAGGCAGGGCAGGAGCTCACCACCCCCCCCCACCGTCCTTTGTAGCCTCAGCCTTAGCAGATGACGTCAGCCTTAGCAGGTGACCCAGTGGTTGATCCTCATCCCTGCTTTAGCTTGTTGCTGGATTAGTGTTTGACCCGTGCTGGGAATAAACAGTCACCCACTGATCTCAGATGACTGGAAGGAAATCCAGAACTAAGAGTGGACATTGCCATACCCAACAGAGCCTATCGGGGTGGATTTTGTGTACATGGATTTACGTATTTGCACATAGTTATTACCAAAGTCCCAGGTCTTTCCTGCCCCAGTGGTGAGGGTCCTCCAGAAGGACTGCTTTGGTAAAGAAGGGTGAGGGAGATTGAAAAGGGAAATGATTTTCTCTCTTGAGGCAATAATCCCAAAGATTTTTTGTCCCTTGGGCATTGGAATCATGGTAGTAACAACAGAAGTGAGGCACAGGAGAGGAAGTCTGGTTTATCTCTTATACGCCTCATTACCTCTACACTGTGGTTTCCACATTCACCCCTCAGCCTCTCCACATGCCCCCTGTCTACACTCCCCATCATCTCCACATGCCCTCTGTCTACACTCCCCCATCCTCTCCACA
>CM053608.1:110015973-110041617 GCA_028646535.1 Procyon lotor
AAGATTTTATTTGTCAGAGAGAGAGAAAGAGCACAAGCAGGCAGAGAGGCAGGCTCCCTGCCCTGCAAGGAGCCTGATGTGGGACTCAATCCCAGGACCCTGGGATCATGACCTGAGCCGAAGGCATCTGTCTAACCAACTGAGCCCCCAGGTGCCCCTCATTTTAATACTTAATACACACATTACTCAGGATTAATGTGTGTATTAAATATTAAATGTTTGCCCCTTGCTTTCAGGGTTCATCTTCTCAGCCTACAAGGGGACCATGTCAGTGTGTGTGTGTGCACGTGCTTGTGTCAATGTACACACACACACGAACACACTCATATACGCTACTTGGCAGATTTATCGAAATCTTACAAATGCAGGTTCAGACTGGATTCACAATAAGGCGCCAGGCACATCATGATAAGGGAACAGATGCTTCTATTCTTCCTCTGACTACTGTGTCACTTCTCTCTGCCTCTACTTCCTTCCCGAAAATATTTTCATACTCACCATTCTCCCTATTCCGAATGGGCTGAGTATGACTGGAGGAAAATGACTTTCTGACCTCCCTCTGACTCTGACTCTGACTAAATAAACGTGACTATCGGGGCACCTGGGTGGCTCAGTCGTTAAGCGTCTGCCTTCGGCTCAGGTCATGATCCCAGGGTTCTGGAATCAAGCCCCGCATCGGGCTCCCTGCTCAGCGGGAGGCCTGCTTCTCCCGCTACCATTCCCACTGCTTGTGTTCCCTCTCTAGCTGTTTCTCTCTGTCAAATAAATAAAAATCTTAAAAAAATAAATAAATAAACGTGACACTCTATCATGAAATGTCTCCAGTACTGAAATGTAACTCTTCCTGGAAGGGTCCTCTCAAATGGCGCACTGTCATTGTGGCAGTGCCATTTCCTGGTGGAGTCACTTCCTGTTTGTAGTGTCCTCACCACAAATGAAGATGATGTCTGAACAAGTCTTCATCCTCACGCTCTCAATACCTATTTGGTGAATGATAACAGGGATGTTGTCCACACTGTATAGATTTGGTGCCCGGCTTTGTCTTGCACCTCGATGATGCTCAGTTCAGATTTCTGCAAGAATGAGCGACTGCGGAGAGGTACTGTGTTCCCAAGCCCCAGAATGAGGCAGAAGTCCCTGTTTGTGCCCTAAAGAGGTTGAGGATGTGAGAGGTGACACAAATACCATGTTAGGGAACCGAAAATGTGGGTGAGCTCTCTTTGCAAGATTTCTCAGAATTTCACTCTTTTTTTTTCCAAAATTTTCTTCTTGCCCTGGTTTTATTATGCCACAGAAGCAGTTAACTGCAAACTACCTTCTTTTGATTGCCTAATACAGAAAGAGTTTTACGTGACACAAACATATTTTCTACTTATTGTAGGAAATGTGAGAAATAGAGGCAAGCCAAAAAAAAAAAAAAATCATCTGTGGTCTAATTCTACCACTCAGAGATTCTACTACCATTTTTGGTGCGGTCTTTGTCATTCGCTCGCTCCTTCATTCAGCACCCATGTGTCTGTGCCTTGTTCCAGGCACCATTCTGGAGAGATAGCGGTGAACAAGATAAGATCCCTGCTCTCCTGAAACTCACAGTCCAGTGGGGAGCAAGGAGCAAATGGGCAAAGAAGAGAAATTTCGGTGATGCCACAGTTCTGTGCAGACAGCTTGCATGCTGTGATACGGAGGGGCTGAGTGATGGCTATGGTCAGGAGGTGGGGAAGGCAGATGTCCTCCCCAAGGAGGGGACATCTGAGCAAAGACATGACTAAGAACCTGCTAGGATGAGCTGAGCTGTCTTGAAGGGCCAGACCTCGAAAGGCAGACCATGACCTCACAGGCTATGGCCCTGATTTGGGATTTGATTTAGATACTGAAACATTCTGATCTCTGAATGGAGAACAAATGAAAGCCAGAGAGGGATCAGAGAAAATCAGGAGGGGATTGCATTAGCTCAGATGAGAAACTAAGGACCACCGTTCTTCTAGTGTTTTGAAAAAAAAAAAAAAAAAAAAAGATGTACTTTTATAAAATATATTTGTATAGATTTAATATAGTTTCGAATGAGATTATGCTGTATGTGTAACTTCCAAACCACATTTCTTTCTTTCTTTTTTTTTTTTTTTTTTAATTTTATTTATTTGACAGAGCAAGAGAGGGAACACAAGCAAAGGGAATGGTAGCGGGAGAAGCAGGCCTCCTGCCGAGCAGGGAGCCCAATGCGGGGCTCGATCCCAGGACCCTGGGATCATGACCGGAGGAGTCGAAGGCAGACGCTTAATGACTGAGCCACCCAGGTGCCCCCAATCCACAGTTCTTTGTCAGTTGATAATCTTCAAGGCACCATTATAACTGGTTGGTCACTATATTGATATGGAACCCTGAAACACTAGCCTCATGAACTGATTAGTTATGGCAAAGAGAAATGGTATTCTTGACTCTCAAGGTCCCATGACACTAGTAGACCAAGAAAAGAATAAGTAGATTTATTAAGATTCTCAATAATAGTCATCACAATGATGCTAACAAGAATAGTTACTATTAAGTGATTACTATATGTCAGCCTCTGTTCCATGTGCTTCACATGTATTAACTCAGCCAGTCCTCATCTCTCCTAATCTCTGGGAGGAAGGCACTATTATTCTCATTCTTATTTTATTGATGAGAAGAAGGAAGCACAGAGCATTAAGTAAATCCATGTGAGATCTTTTATCTAAAGAAGCACAATAGCCAAAACACGAAAGCAACCCAAACATGTCATGACAGGTGAATGGATAAAGAAAATGTGGTCTATACTTACAACGGACTATTATTCAGCTTCGAAAAGGAAGGAACTTTGGACACACATTACAACATGCATGAAACTTGAGGATATGACGTTCAGTGAAATAAGCCATTCACAAAAGGACAAATACTGCATGAGTCCACTTGTGTGATGAGGTCCCTAGAGGAGTCAAGTCCACAGAGACCGAGAGCAGAAGGGTGGTTGCTAGGGACTGAGGTGGAACGGGGCATGGGGAGTCAACGTTTCATGGTTACAGAGTTTCAGTTTGGGGAGATGAAAAAGTCCTGATGGAGGTGATGCTTGCCTAACAATGTGAATGGACTCCCTGCCAGTGAACTATACTGAAAAATGGTTAAAATGCTCAGAGCACCTGGGTGGCTCAGTGGGTTAAAGCCTCTGCCTTCGGCTCAGGTCATGATCTCAGGGTTCTGGGATCGAGCCCCACATCCGGCTCTCTGCTCGGCAGGGAGCCTGCTTCCCCCTCTCTCTCTGCCTGCCTCTCTGTCTACTTGTGATCTCTCTCTCTCTGTCTGTCAAATAAATAAATACATCTTTTTTTTAAAAAAAGGTTAAAATGCTGAATTTTATGTGATGTATATTTTGCCCCAATTAAAAAAAAAAAAGCACACTTCTTTCTCCAAAGGAGTTCCCAGTATTTTTTCAGTGTGAAGCCTTCAAATTTAAACATTTTAAAATTTTTTTGATTTAAAATTTTGAAGCCTTCAAAATTAAATATTAAAAAGAGTGAAACAAATTTGTTTGGCTTCAAGGAGTATTCCTCAGTCCTTCCAAAATTAGTTGGAATACCCTCAGACTGAACATTCTAGGCAGGGAGATGTTTATTTTTAAAAAGAAATGTTTTCAGAGGGTGGTGCAGTTTGAAATCGGAGAATGAAAATGAAACATGTTTCAAACGTAGCTATGTCTGTTGTTGTGAGTGAAGGGACACATAAAGATACTTTTGAAGAACCTACACAAAATGCATAGAAAACTTTGATGACTTGGAAAATTACGTGGGGCTGGAGGCTCGCTTCCTGATGAACCAACAGACCTGCTTTTAGTGGAATGTGACTCTTGAGCTGTCTGGAGGCCACGTGTCTGTAGCAGACACTGTTGGAGCCTGACCTACACCTTCCTGGCCTGTCCCTGAGGTTGCCTGCCAACAGTCCTTGTGTACATCCATGGCCCATGGCCCTCTCAGGACCAGAGCATTAGCTGGCCTCTGGTGGGTGCTCTGCCTGGCGCAGGCAGGCTAGAAGAGTCAGAGAGTTAAATGCTCCTGGAACAAGCATGGGACTGCAGGTGGTGGATAAATACCCCAGCTCCCTCACTCTCAGGGGGCCATTCTGAGGTGTGCTCCAGTCAGAGAAATGGCGCCTGCTTCCCTACAGTGGGAACTCACTAATATACCCCAGCAGGAATTTTTTCCTTCCCTTATGGTCCTTCCTGGGTTTCCTCCTAAAGGAACTATTGGATCCATATTCTTTTGATTTTTAAGAAATGTTTTTTACTTTTATTGTATTATGTATGTAAAATATCCATAACATAAAATTCAATCTCTTTACCATTTTTAAGTGTTCAGTTCTGTGATATTAAGCTTATTCATATTGTTGTGCCACCACCGTCACTGTCCACCTGCAGAACTTTTTCATGTTCCCAAACTGAAACTCTATCCCCATTAAACACTGACTGCCCCATTCCCATTCCCTCCCCAAACTTCAGCCCCTGAAAACCACCACTCTGCTTTCTGTGTCCATGAATTTGACTACTCTGGGTGCCACATACAAGTGGAATCATACAGTATTTGTCCTTCTGTGACTGACTTATTTCACTAAGCAAGATGTCCTCCAGTTTCATCCACGTTGGCATGTGTGACAAGATTTCTTTCCTTTTTAAGGCTCGAGAAGATCCCATTGTAGGTATACACCACATTTTGTTTATCGATCCATCATCTAGGGACACGTGGGTGGCTTTGGATCCACACTCTTTTTTTTTTTTTTTAAGATTTTATTTATTTTTAGAGAGAGAGTGAGAGAGAGCATGAGAGGGGAGAAGGCCAGAGAGAGAAGCAGACTCCCTGTGGAGCTGGGAGCCTGATGTGGGACTCGATCTTGGGACTCGATCCCAGGACTCAGGATCATGACCTGAGCTGAAGGCAGTTACCTAACCAATTGAGCCACCCAGGTGCCCTGGATCCACACTCTTATCTCAAGGTCTCTTGGAGAGAAACTAAGATATTTTGAATCCTTCCCGGGAGGGAATTCAAGTGATGGTAACTGGAAGTTGGAATCAAGTACTTAAATGGAAGGATCCCAGAACTCCCTGTGATGGAGAACCCCTCATCTCAGCCTGAAGAGGCATCTAGACCATCAGTATGTGGATGGTGGAAGTAGAAGTTAAGGAACATGGGTGACGTGCAAAGAAAAACCTTTTTATCGCAGAGATTATAAAAACAGAGTAGAAAATATATGAGAATTCCAGTTTAGTAAAGGTGATCATATTGGGGCTCCTGGGTGGCTCAGTCAGTTAAGTGTCCGATTCTAGATTTCACCTCAGGTTGTGATCTTAGGGTCATGAGATCAATCCCCGAGTCAGGCTCTGTGCTGGGCGTGGATTCTCTCTCTTCCTCTCCCTCTGCCCCTGCTCCCTTTCCCCCTCCACCCTACCTCACAAGCTCTTTCTTTCTCTCAAAAAAGAAAAAAAAAAGAAAAAAGATAATCACATTGATTTCATGCCTAAAAAAGTTGAATTATCAGGTTGTAAATCTGTTGGGGGTTTTCTTATGTTTCTTAAAAAGACCTTTAGAAGAGAACTTCTGTTAACTTTGATGGGAATTTAATATTAAAGGAACTGAAACGGAACACCATGGTTGGAACACTACATAATTGGATGAAATCGGATGATTAGTCAGTTCTAATGGTCTTTTGCTCTCATAGAACCCTCCTGAATGACTGGGCTGGCCTGAAGGTCCCTACTGGTGGGTGAGCTCCCTTTTTCCAGACTCTTCCACTCCTGTGGCTGCAAACTCGCACAGCCATCTTGATGGGAAGAAACAATGCACTTGCCAGGGTCAGAGAGTGGAGGAGGCATCTATATGGCCTGCCATCACCTCCTGAAAGCATCCCTTCCTTGGTGTTTTCCATTTCCCTCAGAGCCATGTACATATGTGCAGCGGGAATGTTTTCCATCCCCTTGGAACATTTGGGAGAGTTGAGGTCATTGTGTGGTTAAGTACTGATTGGAGCAGGCAGTAACAGGAAATTTGTTTTTTAAAAATGGAGAGGAAAACTCTATTATTGGTAAGTAGCAAATCTATTTGAGCAGCTCTGTTCTGCCTGGTGAATTTCTCCAGAAGCGAACAGTCGTGGGATCCATGCGGAAATGGAAATGGTGGCCCACACTCGGGGTGATTCAAGATCAGGATCAGAATTTGAGACCATTGTTTAGAAACTGTGTCCCCACACCTGCTCGGGAAGCGCTTCCAGTCATCTTTGCACATGAAAAACAGTTTAACAAATGTATTTTACGTCTCATTAGTGTTACCCAATCCTTCATTAGCTTCATAAACACTCCCCTCCCTCCACCGGTTGATCTTAATGCTCTATACTAGGAATGAAAAACTGCATTATCTGAGCAGCTGGTATGACAATCCTTTTAGGAGAGACACAGAAGACTTTCCTCTGAGCTCCCACTGCACTTACCTTATACTTTTTAAGTTTTTTTTAATGTGGTAAAAATATAATAAAATGTGTAATTATAACTATTTTTAAGTGTGCAGTTCAGTGGCATTAAGTACCTTAAGTACATTGTTATGTAGCCATCCCCACCACCTGTCTCAAAAACTTTCTTCATCTTGTAAAACTGAAACTCTATACTTACTAAAGTAACTCCCTATTCCCTCCACCCCCCAGGTCCCTGGCAACCACCATTCTACTTTCTGTCTTTGTTAATTTGATTTCTCTAGGTGCCACATATAAGTGGAATCATATAGTATGTATGTATGTATGTATGTATTTTAGGAAGAGGCGGGGGAGGGGCAGAGGGAGAAGAGAGACTACTCAGGCAGACTCCCTGTTGAGTGCAGAGCCTGATGTGGGGCTCAATCTCATGACCCCAAGATCATGACCTGAGCCGAAATCAAGGTTGGAGACTTAACCGACTGAGCCACCTGGGTGTCCCAGAATCATACAGATTTTAATCTTTTGTGTCTGGCTTATTTTATTTTCCATAATGTCCTCAAGATTCATCCATGTTGTAGCCCGTGTCAGAATTTCTTTCTTTTCCAATACTGAGAATCCACTGTATGCTTTTTTAAATTGGGATTTAATTGACATATAACATTTTATTAGTTTCAGGTATACAACATAGTGGTTCAATTCATGTGTATATTGCAAAATGATCACCCAATAAGTCTAGGTAACATGAATTGCCACACCCACACATAGTTACAATTTTTTTCTTATAATGAGAGAGTTGAAGATTTACTCTCTTAGCACCTTTCAAAAATGCAATACGCCATTATTAACCTATAGTCACCATGCTGTACATTACATGCTCAGGACTTATTTGTTTTATAACTGGAAGTTTGTACCTTTTGACCCCCTTCATCCATTCCTCTCTCCCCTTACCCCCCAATCTCTGGAGATCACCAATCTGTTCTCTGTATCCATTAGTTCATTTTCTTTTTAAGATTTCACATGTAAGTGAGATAATATGGTATTTGTCTTTCTCTGATTTATTTCACTTGGCATAATACCCTCTAGTTCCATCCATGTTGTCACAAATGG
The DNA here is from genome assembly GCA_028646535.1 of Procyon lotor. NCBI lineage: Eukaryota > Metazoa > Chordata > Mammalia > Carnivora > Procyonidae > Procyon > Procyon lotor. The sequence continues at coordinate 110,023,543 of CM053608.1, forward strand.
CAGGGTTTTCTCCTTTTTTATGGCTGAGTAGTATCCCATTCATACCACATTGTCTTTATCCATTCATCTATTGATGGACACTCAGGTTGTTTTCATGTCTTGGCTCTTGTAAATAATGCTGCCATGAACGTGGCGGTGCAGATCAGCTTTTGAGTGTTTTCATTTCCTTAGAATTTCCTTAATTTTTTGAGAAAAGTCCATACTGTTTTCCATAGTGGTTGTGCCAGTTTACACTCCCACTAACAGTGCACCGGGTCCCCTTTTCTCCGGGGACCTCACCAACAGTCATTAATTCTTGTCTTTTGGATACAAGCCATCCTAACAAGTATAAGGTGCTCTCTCATTGTGGTTTTGCTTTGCATTTCCCTGGCCTAAATTTTGATACAGCACTTACCAATGACTGCCTCTTTTAACCTATAAGCTGCATGGGAACACAAAGACACTAAGGATTCCTACTCTGAATTCATTCACTTTGTCATGTGTCAGGGAGCTAGCACAACACAAGGACATATTACTCAAATAGTCAGTTAGTGGTAATGTTACACACACATATACACACACACACATCCCAGAATAATATGTGTGGGGGGGTATGATTAATTGTTACTATGATACTATGAGTGAGAGAGGGTAACCTGATCCTACTAATAGATTAATTGCTTGACTGACTGATTTGTTGATTAATTCATTCATCTAATACTTATTTTATACACTTTATACATGTGTCAGGCATCTTGCGAATGAGACCATAACACAGATACAGTCCTTGCCCTCATGGAGTTTCCAACTACTGGGGGAGAAGTTAAAAAAAATAACTTCTCAGATAAATACATAATTACAAGTTGTGATAAGAAGGGGCACCTGCACCCCAATGTTCATAGCAGCAGTGTCCACAATAGCCAGACTGTGGAAGGATCCGAAATGTCCTTCAGTGGATGAATGGATAAAGAGCATGTGGTTCATAGACACAATGGAATATTACTCAGCCATCAGAAAGGATGAATACCTACCATTTGCGATGACATGGATGGAACTGAAGGGGATTATGCTGGTGTATGAGACACAACAGAAACAATAAAGTCCTCTGATGATATATATATTTTTAGAGATTTTGTTTATTTATTTGACAGAGAGAGATCACAAGTAGGCAGAGAGGGAGGCAGAAAGAGGTGGGGGGGGAGCAGGCTCCCTGCTGAGCGGAGACCCCAATGTGGGACTCGATCCCAGGACCCTGAGATCATGACCTGAGCTGAAGGCAGAGGTCTTAACCCACTGAGCCACCCAGGCGCCCCGTCTAATGATATTTTTAAAGAAGAAAACATATTTCTTGGGTGTCTGACCTCTGATTGACATTGACAGAGGGAACTCTCATCTTGGAAACTTCTTTCCTCCGAAACCTAACAGTGTGAACAACAAAAGAATGAGAGTCAGGAGAGGGTGATTGTCAATAACAAGGTAAGAAATGAGTGTCCAAAAAAGAGCTCAGCCTCTCCATCCCCCGAATGCCTAACTCCGCCCTCCATTGAAACACTACCTGAGAGAAAAGTTTATAAGAAACCCTGACAGAGGGCACAAATGACCTCCAAACTGTAGTGAGTCAGAAGAGAGGCTGCTGGGTGGCCTGACGAGAGCTGGTGCCAATAGCAGGTGACCCAGGAGACCATTAAGCTCGATGGCGCAGGGAGGGCAGAGCTGGGTAGATGCCACCTTTACTGTCAAGTGGAGATTTAGGGGCCAGCAAAGAGGAAGAGTGGTCAGATACGAAGTAGAGAAAACCATGAATGTGGAGAAGCTGAGGGAAGAGGGTGTGATAAGTGCTCTGGAGAGATGCCCCGGGGGGAGCATTAGGCATTGTCCTTGGATCTGGCAGAAGGAGGCGAGAGTTCCCTCCCCCACTCCCTACCCCCCAGGGCTTTGAATGGTCAGATCCTCCTCCAGCTAATGACACTCAGGCCCCTTGAAAGTCACTTGGGGGCCTACTGCCGTCAGTCTGCAGTGGTTGCTGGAGATGCCCAGGGACTGCCCGTGGAGAGAGTATCACAAGCACAATTCGTAGTGGCTGCCATGACAGTGGAATCGGACCATCGGCCACCTGCAGTGCACTAGGCAGCCTCATGGTACGTGGCCCACAACCTCCTCTTCCAGAGCTCTCTCAGTGTCTCCGCCAAGTCTAGCCTCTACTCTCTGTTGCGTGAAAAAGCTGAAGATCTGAGATTAAGGAGACATTAAGAAAAGATGAAGGCAGTAAGAAAAGGCTCAAAGCCCAGCACTGCGGACGGTCATTGCCAGAGATGACCCACCCCCTTCTAGGAGGGGCTTCTTTTGGTCTTCACGTCCTCCTCTCAGTTCCAACTCGTGAGTCAAGGACGCTTCCTGGTTCTGGGTGAGCAATTTGGAAATCACTCATGCAGCTAGAGGGTCTCCTGAAAGATCTTCATCCCTGCCAGGCCGAATGTGAGCAGACAGGTAATCCCTTTTCCTTTCGGTATCAATATTTCTCGTAGTTTTGTGTGTTCATTTTATCATCATTTAAAAACATGAGTAATTCTTAACATGCCCCAAGCATTACTCTGTATTGGTGGGATAATTGTGTAGCATTAACTAATGTTTTCCTTCTCGTGTATTTTTCTTTCTCTTCTCCCATTCAAGTAGCTAACAAGTTACTTGTGTGGAAAGTAGCAGCTATTTCCAAGACTTTCCTTCCCCCTGATTTTTATTTATATGCCTTTTTGGGTACTGCGTCCTCCCAGAGGTGGCAACACCTCAAGGAGAAATGGGTTGTGGGATCCCCAGCCCTGTCAAATATTCTCGTGCCCTGGAGCCTCTGGGTGGCTCAGCTGGTTAAGCATCTGACTGATTTCAGCTCAGGTCATGATCAGGTCATGGGATCGAGCCCTGCATCGGGCTCCGCACTCAGCTCAGACTCTGCTCCTCCCTCACCCACTCACTGGTGCATGTGCACTCTCTCGCTAAGATAAATAAATAAATCTTAAGAAATATCCCTGTGCTCCAAGACTCTCATAGGCATATCAGGGGTGCTTGACATTTGGAGCTACTTGGACAAACAGGGGCCTCCTATCATCAATTCTCCAAGATTGGCAAAAATATCTTAGTAACTCTCTAGCACAGCCAAGTGACCTAGGGACTGGTCAGTCGGTGTCCCAGAGGAGCTGATGATGGACAGAGCAAGACCCATCCCTTGGCCTTGGTCCTGGTAAGACCCTGGCACCTTTTCACTTCACTGGAGATAGGGAAAGAACCCTAAGAATGATTGAGGTTGAGTTTCCCTCCAGCCTACAAAATGTGGGCACCAAGTCAAAATTAATTTGATCTAAAGAAATTTTTTAATGCATTTTTCCTGGCGCATTTGAATCGGAGGTCCAAGAAGGGTCATACCTGTCTCACATAACATTAACTTAAAGAAAGTCAAAGTATAACCAGCTCTGGATTTTACGGCCCATGGAAACAATGACACATAGAAATGAAATCCACTGATAAATCCAAATAGCTTTTCCTCATTTCAAGCCTTTTATTGTTGATTTTTCATTAAACAACAGCAAGATGGCTTTTTCTTACTTCCTCCCTTACCTCTCCTTGTCAGTTTTAAAATCATATACAGCCACTTTGAAAAGGAGCTTGGCAGATTCCTATAAAATTAAACATACACTTACCACATGATCTGGCAATCCCACTCCTAGGTATTTACCCAAAAGGAATGAAAACATATGTCCCCAAAGAGGCCTGTACCATAATATTCTATATAGCCAATTATTCATCATAGAAAAAACTGGAAATGATCCGAATGTCCAGCTGGTATGCGGAACCCAAATTTGGTGCATCCATATCATGAAACACTACTCAGCAAACTGAACGAATGAATTATTGATACATGCAACCATAGAGAGGGAGCTCAAAAGTACAATGCTAAATGAAAGCAGCAGAACACCAGAGCGTGCATGCCGCCATATGAGTCCACCCATAGGACAGTCTCTGCAAAATAAAAACTGCAGCAACAGGTAGACGCTGCCTCGGAGTGATGGGCAGGAGTGGGGGTGAGGAGAGGGGATGGACTTCAAAGGGGCATGAGGGAGCCTTTGGAAGTGCTGGAAATGTTCCTTATCCTGACTGTGGTGCTCAGTAATATGACCATGCACATTGGCCACCACCTATCAGATTGTAACTTTACTAACGGGCGGATTTTATCGTAGGTCAAAAAGCTCAAAAAATGCCGACAAAAATCCTAAGAAAGAAAATGAAAGTAATGAAGGTATTGGTAAGTAGTTCCTGGATACTTGAGAAACCTGTGTAAAGACTCCCCAGCTGGCTCATGCCCGTTTTTCTTGTTTCTTTCTTTTTGAAATTTATTTATTTGAGAGAGTGAGCAATGGAGAGAGAACATGAGCAGGGGGAGGGGCGGCAGGGAGAGGGGGAGTCAGGCTCCCTGCTGGGCAAGGAGCCCGAGGCGGGGCTCGATCCCAGGACCCTGGGATCTTGATCTGAGCCACAGATGCCTAACCCACTGAGCCACCCAAGTGCCCCTCATGCTGGTTTTTCCTCAGCGCTTTTGAATTGCATGTTGCTCACTCCCTGCACCCACCCACACTCCAATGCTCCAGCCAGAGGAGGTCCTCCACTTTCTCCAACACCCCTTCTTTCACTGTGAGAAGCCAGGTTGCCTTGGTTCAACTCTACTAACTGGTATCTGGCTCCCAATATGAGCCAACATGAACCCTCCCTCACCACATCTTCCTCTGTAGTAGCTTTCCCTTTGGCTTAGCTTCACTCCACAGCCTTATTGATGACTGTGGGCAATATCCCATGGGTATTTGGGTTCTCCAGAGAAACAGACCAACAAAGATCTCTATATCATCTGTCTGTCTATCCATCCATCCATCCATCTATCATCTGTCTGTGTGTCTGTCTATCCATCCATCTATCCATCTATCATCTGTGTGTCTGTCTATCCATCTATCTATCCATCCATCATCTGTCTGAGTATCTATTTATCTGCCCCTCTAGAGAGAAAGAGAAAGAATGAGAGACACTTTTATTTTACGGAGTTGATTCCTGCAACTGTTGGGACTAGCAAGCCTGGAATTTGCAGGGCAGGCCAGCAGGCAGGAAATTCGGTGAAGAGCTGATGCAATCTTGAGTCTGAAGGCTGGGAACCCAGGCAGTAGGAAGAGCTCCTTCTCTGAGTGTTCAGAGTCTTTGCTCTTAAGGCCTTCTACTGATTGGAAGAGGCCCACCCACATTATGGAAGGTAACCTCCTTTACCTAAAGTCTGATTTAAATATTAATGACATCAGGGCACCTGGGTGGCTCAGTTGGTCAAGCACCCGACTCCTGATTTTGGCTCAGGGCACGATCTCAGGGTTGTGAGATTGAGCCCTGGGTGGGCTCCACGCTGGCCATGGAGAATGCTTAGGATTCTCTCTCTCCCTCTCCCTCTGCCCCTCCACCCCTCCACTCTCCCACTCTCTTAAAAAAACTTGTAAAGAAAGAAAGAAAGAAAGAAGGAAGGAAGGAAGGAAGGAAGGAAGGAAGGAAGGAAAGAAAGAAAGAAAGAAAGAAAGAAAGAAAGAAAGAAAGAAAGAAAGAAAGAAAGAAAGAAAGAAAGAAAAAAAAAAAAAAAAAGGACATGGCTGAGGTGGCTCAGTCGTTAAGCATCTGCCTTTGGCTCAGGTCATGATCCCAGGGTCCTGGATCAAGACCCATATTGGGCTCCCTGCTCTGTGGGGAGCCTGCTTCTCCCCCTGTTTGTGTTCCCTCTCTCGCTGTGTCTCTGTCAAATAAATAAATAAAATCTTCAAAAAAAGATATATTAATCATCTAAAAAATACCTTGACAGCAACATCTCAACTGGTGTTTGATCAACAAATGGTTACCTTAGCTTAGCTAACCTGACACATGAAATTAACCATCACACATCTTCTTTAGCATCTTTCCTCCCATTGAAGGCCATTAAAAGTCTGGGTTTGTGCTTCTGCCCTGCCCTTGGCTAGCTGTGTTACCTTGGGATAGTTACTTGTCTTTCTGGGCCTCCCTTTGCCCACTATGAATCTGAGGCAATAATAGGACCATTATACAAGAATTAAGTGAACGAATACAAGAGCGTTAATACATTCAAAGAGCCTATAGGAGAGTACCCAGCTCTAGAACCCACTTACTACATGCCAGGTGCTATTCTATATTTTACATATATTAACTAATTTTTTAAAAATTCCTATTCATCTTAAAATTAAATTTATGAGTCAAGAAACTTCCCAGTCATGGCCAATGAATGACTTGAATCAAAGAGCAGGGAGGTGGGGCGCCTGGGTGGCTCATTGGGTTAAAGCCTCTGCCTTCGGCTCAGGTCATGATCTCAGGGTCCTGGGATCGAGCCCCGCATCGGGCTCTCTGCTCAGCGGGGAGCCTTCTTCCCCCTCTCTCTCTGTCTGCCTCTCTGCCTACTTGTGATCTCTCTCTCTCTCTCTCTGTCAAATTAAAAAAATAAAAATCTAAAAAAAAAAAAAAAACAACAAAGAGCAGGGAGGGCGACCATATGTTTGAAGTACATTGGACAGAAAAAAGAAATGTTTCAAATGCAAATGTTCAAAAAAATGCCCCAGAGCCTTCCCCTACTTACTTCCTTAGTGACATGTAATCAAGGCCTAGGATTTAAGATGATTTTCAAAAGCTTTTTGCTCAATGATACTCTTGTTTTGCTGCTTTATTTAATCACTAGTGTGGCAAAAGCCTTAGATTTTTCTTTCTTTGGTAATATATAAAAAGCATTTCTCATACATTACGCTTGAAACAACCCACTTGTGGGCTGGTGGGGCCCCAATCACCATGGATCACATTTCTACGGGAAAATATATTCTGAGATCCAAGCAAATGACTTACAAATGAACTTTTAGTAAATATCCCATCTCTAATTTGCCAACTGGCTACTTTAAATACAGGCAGCCTAATGAAGTGGGGAAGGACAAGAGCTTTGAAGCCTTCCAACAGCTGTGAGGGTGACTCCCAGCCCGGCCACCTGTGGCCGTGTCCCTGGGGGCAAGTTGCTGAACCGCCAGAAGACTCAATTCCTCAGCCTGTGAAGATTAATGAATTTTTCTAGCACGTAAAAAGTGCTCAGTGAATGAAATTGTTCTGTCCTGGGGATCATCTCCAATGAGAGAAGTGAGCAGAGACATTGTATCTACTCCTCTAAACACTCCATGCATATGCCTCCATCCACATTTCTCTTAAGAGTATTTGTTCCCATTTCTCTAAAGAGTATTCAGGAGCCTCCTGTAATGACCGCTGTCTTGTGTCAGCCAGCACCGACTGAGATTGATGATTTCTGCATTGCCAAATCCAAAGGACAATTTGCATTCTTTTTTTTTTTTGAGAGAGCTCAAGTGCGTGTGTGAGCTGGGTGGATGGGAGGGGGAGGGGCACGGGAGAAGGAGAGAGAGAGAGAGAGAGAGAGAGAACCTCAAGCCAGACTCTCTGCTGAGCCTGGAGCCCAAAAGGGGGCTTGATCTCACGACCCTGATATCAGGTCCTGAGCTGGAATTAAGTCAGATGCTTAACCGACTGAGCCACCCAGGCGCCCCTGCGTCTTTAAATTACTGGGCCTCTAAAAATAAGTAAGTATATAAATAAATAAATAAATTACTGGGCCTCTGTGCTCTGTTTAACTACCAAACCATTGTTATGGGCTAAATTGTGTCCCCCTACATTTACGTGTTGAGGTAAATGACCCTCTGACCCATAGCCCATCAGAATGTGATTTTTTTTGCAGGGGAGAGGCCTTTGAGGAGGTAGTTGGGTTAAACCTAACCCAGTAGGACTGGTGTCTTTCTAAGAAAAGGACGTGAGGACACAAGACACGTAGAGAGGAAAGTCAGTGTGAGCACGCAGGGAAAAGACTGCCATCCACAAGTCCAGGAGACAGGTCTTAGAGGGAACCAACCCTGGGGACACCTTGATCTCGGACTTCCAGCCTCCACAACTGTGAGAACATAAATTTCTATTGTTTCAGGGCCCTGTCTGTGGCACTGTGTTATGGCAGCTCTTAGCAGACTAGTACAACCTCCTTTTGGGAAACTTACCACGACTGCCTCGATTCCCACAGCTCCGACTGGTTTTCCAACTGTTCTTTCTGGATAGACCTCTTGTCCTGTGCCCCAAACGTATCGGTGATTCTCAGGGTAAATAACCTCTCTCATTTTATACGCTCTGCCCAGCAGATGTCACCCACTCTTAGCTTTTAACTGCTGGCAGTAACCAATTCAATGGTTTCAACCCAGAGCTCTCTGGAGAGCGCCACATTTATGCATAAAATTGCACACCTTCCCCAAATGTTGTTCACGTACTTCAGGCTCCACAGTGCAAAACCCTGGTCTCTGCCACCTGCGTTGTCCCTTGTGTTCAGTTCGCGTCACCATCTTCCTGTTCACCCATGCTAGAGATCTGAGACCCCGTCTGGAGTTCTCCCTCTTCTTTACCGCTAGACAGAATCTCCTAAATATGTGTTTAAGCACCCAGCCCCCCCTCCCATACTCACCACCCTGCTTGAGTCCAGGCAGCAAGCCTCTCTTGCTCTGATGACTGCAAGTACTTCTTGGTTGCTCTTGGTGATGCTCAAATCAGTCCCAATTGTGGTCGCCTGGGCAATGGCCTGGACTCTCTTCCCCATGCTCTTCCCAGGATAGCACCATGCATCCTTTAGCAGTTTGATCAGGAAGACTTACAGGAAGACTTACAGATCTACCTAGGAAGGTTGGAGAGGGAGGGACCGATGGAGAAGACACTCTTTAAGATGAGCCCAGAAGGACCAAGAGGCACCAGTGTAGTCCTTCCCAAAACCCACTGAGTCTTAGAAAAAAAAAATTCAAAATCTGACTTAAGCTTTTGCCATTTTCCCAAAGGCAGTCTTGAAAGGTTGTTGGGTTTCTAGGAAGCCATCTACTGCCACCTTATGGCAAAAAGTTGAAAAGAAAGCCTGACGCAAAAAAGTTCAGCTAACTTCTCAAAGCCTGATCCTGGCTCCTGTTACAATGGATGGATCATTCGAGGACCCATCTAAGAGCATCACCTCTTCTCCTGCACTGGACGTTCCTCTCACTCACCCAAGGATGGTGTCCTTAGTATCTCCCTCTGTCTCGCATCATCGATTTTCCTCTCTCTGTAGACACCTCTCATCAGGACACAAACCTCCTGATACTCGACATCTTAATACAAACACAACAACAGAACGAAGGCCTCTCCTTCACCCTCCAGTCCTCTCTAGTGGCCACCCCATTTCTCAGCTCTCCTTTACAGCAAATCGCTTCAAAAGAGTTTCCTGGACACGCTGCCCTCACTTTCTCTTTTCTTCCTCTTTTCTTGTCCTCTCTTGAGTCTATTCCCAGTTGGGTTTTGTCTCTAGCACTCTCCCTAGACAGCGGAGTTGAGGCCAGAAATGACTTCCATGTTGCCACATCCAGCGGTCAGGTCTCAGTCCTCATCTTGACCCAACTGTAGTTGACGTCATTGCTGAGTCTCTTCTCGAAACATTTTCCTCACACCCCAGACTCCACTCTCTCCTGGCTCTCCCTTCCACACCATAGGCCATTCCTTCTCAGCATGCATTGCTGGTTTCTCCTTTTATCTCTAAACATTAAATATTGGAATGCCCATGGATCAATCTTCTGGCCCCTTCCTTTCACTCTTTTTCTGATACCCACCTCCAACCCACTGGCAAATCCCATTGACACGATCAAGCATTTTGCCATTTCCTTCCACAACCACTCCCATCAGCCTCGTTCGAGCCCCCATCACCCTCACACGGTTAGAAAAAACTCTTACGAGGTCTCCCTTCTCCTGCCCTGTCCCTCTTACAGCCTGTCCGCCTCCACCTAGGAGCCAAGGACCAGCATGGTCCTTTTAAACTGGAAATAGGGCCATGTCATGTCTCTGCTCAAAATCACTCAAAGGCTCCCCATCTCACGCAGAGGAAAAGGCAAGGTTCTCACTGAGATCTTCAAGGCCCTGCAGGGACCCAAGCTTCTGGCCTCACCTCCTACCACTATCTCCAGCACTCACCCTGCTCCAGCCTCCTCAAGCATGAGAGGCTTTATCCTACCCATTGCCGTCCCCCTTCCTTCTGCTTGGTTCTTACATCCTCTAGTTCTCCATTAAAAGTCTTATCCAAGAGGCCTTTCCAGACTATCCTGCTGAAAATTGTGCTTTTCCTCCCTTCCCCTGATTGTGTTATTTAGCTCTGTTGCATTCATTACCTAAGACAGCTTACATTCTTATGCAAGTTTCCCAAGCGCAGGGACTGGGTCTCTGCGCTAGGCCATGTCCCCGGTGCCTACAGCAGCTCTGGCACACAGTGGGCATATAATCCATATTTGTTGGGTGAATGAATGAGGATCACTATCCTAGGCGATCCGATCTCAAAAGAAGGAATGTATTCTCTCTCATCCATCTACTTCTGGTAGATAAAACAACAGCAACTCTACCTTCGATCAATTAATTCTTTACTTAAAAATATCTTTAAGACTTTATTTTTGTAGAGCAGTTTTAGCTCCCCGCCAAATGGAGAGGAAGATGCAGCGATTTCCCTGATACCCCCTGCTCCACCATATGCACAGCCTCCCCCATTTCAGCATTTCTTACCAGAGTAGAAGATGGGTTACGATTGATGAACCTGCATTGACCCATCATAATGGCCCAAAGTCCGTGACTTACATTAGGGTTCAATCCTGGTGTTGTACACTCTATGGGCTTGGGCAAACGTCTGATGAAATGGGTCCATCATTATGGTATTACACAGGGTATTTCTACTGCCCTAAAAATCCTCTGTGCCCTCCCTATTCATCCCGCCCCCGTAACCCCTGACAACCACTAATCTTCTATCTCCCTAGTTTTGAATTTCCCAGAATGCCATATAGTTGGAAGCATACCATATGTAGCCTTTTCAGATTGCCTTCTTTCACTTAGTAATATGGCTTTAAGTTTCTTCTGTGCATTTTTATGGCTTGATAGCTCATTTCTGTTGTCTGGATGAACTAGAGTTTATTTACCCATTCACCTTCCGAAGGGCATCTTGGTTGCTTCCAAAGATTTGGCAACTGTAAACCAAGTTGCTAATAACAACTGTGCGTGGTTTTTGTGTGGACATAAGTTTTTAGCTCCCTTGGGTAAATATCAAGCAGTGCAGTTGCTGGATCATATGGTGAGACTATGTTTAGCTTTGTAGGAAACCACCAGTCTGTCTTCCAAAGTGGCTGCACCATTTTGCATCCCCACCAGGAATGAATGAGGGTTCCTAAGGTCTCACCTCCTCACCAGCGTTTGGTGTTGTCAGTGTTCTGGATTTTGGCCATTCTCATAGGCAGGTAGTGGAATCTCATTGTTGTTTTAATTCGCATTTCCCTGATGACCTAGGATGTGGAGCATCTTTTCATATGCTTATTTGCTGTCTATCTTCTTTGATGAGCTGTCTGTTAAAGTCTTTTTTCTGTTTCTTTCTTGTTTCTGTTCTTCTTTCTGTTAAAGCCCTTTTTCATATCAGGTTGTTTATCGTTGAGTTTTAACCTTTAACTTATTTTTTTTTTCCATGAAGAGAAGCTGCCATTGCTAGTTGTTTCTCTGTGGAGATGCAAACAGCAAGTCAGATTTTCTCTGTTCTAGGAAGGGTCCAGTGAGCCCTTTGTTTATGGAAATGCGCGGCAAGCCTTGTCTTGAGCGGGCAGAGCAGGGTCCTTTTGATGGCTTGATGGAGGCTACCCATCTGTCTGGTCACCAAAGCGTAGAAAGAACAGACTTTCTGTGAAGAAAGAAATGGAAACTCCAATCTTTTCCCTTTTGAGGTCGAATGCCATTTGGACCCCTACAGACGGCGGAGTTGGCTTCTGGCTGAGACAGTCTTACAGAGAGTAGTGTCGGTTGGGGGCATCTGTCTGCCTGCTGAGGGTGCCTGCCTGTAGTGGGGGGGACCTTGGGAGCCCCAGCTGGTTTGTGTATGTGGCTTCCTGTACGGAAATACCCTTGGTGGGGTGTATTGGACTTTACTGCCTTGAGGAAATGCTGTGTCTTGAAACCCACAGTAGCACCAATGATTTCTTTGAATCAGACACGATGAGCACTTAATTGTAGCTCTTGTGATCCTCTCTGCCTGGCTGGGCAGCTAAATCTGGAGCAGCCCAGTTCTGGGGGTGGCTGTGGTTTCCTTGAGCCCCAGGGGCATCTGTCTCAGTTTTGCTTCATGCGACCGGAGGGGACCAGCTTTGGAGACACCAGTATGCACATGGGGGCGGGGAGGGGGAGGGTTGGACAATGCTAAGATGTTGGCGGGAAGCCGTGTGGGAGATGTGGGAGATGTGGAACTTCCTGCTAATCTGGCATGCTGCAGCCTGAGCCGAATTCAGTTTGAAAAGTAAAAGGGATGCTGCCTTCCTCGTGCACAGAGCCGGCGGGGGTGGGGGGGTAGGGCTGGGCTCGGACTGGTTATGGAAGAGTCCGGTGTCCTCTACAGAGACAAGCGGGGCACAAAGTTCCTGCTTCTCTCTGCCCACTCTCTAGCCCACGTCCTTGTTCCTGATGGCCCTCCCTCACATCCAGGGGAAACCCAGCCTGGACTAATCCAGATCTTTCTCCCTGTTCCCAGCCCCGTGCCCTGGAGCACACCACGGGATCCAGCCTGGTGCTGCTGGCCGTGTCTGGACCACCATCGCCACCCTCTCCATCCCTCTAACTTCCCTCTTTTTTCATGATGTTTGCAAAAACGACAGCTTGACCACTTCCACCTTCACTCTGAAAATGGAGACCAACAGACAGAAACGTCTTTCACTTTCCCCAAAGCTATTCCCTTTGCAACATCTGGAATGATCGTAACTGAATATGAAGTGTGAGCTTACAGTGACCCAGCCTTGCCCTAAATGCTTCCCTGGCCAACTCACTTCATCTGCTGTTTGGTCTTTTTCACTTACACCAACAAACACCAAGGCGCAGAGAGATTAAGGGGCTAGACTGAGCTCGCAGGACTCGTCATGGGCAGAACTGGGATACGGGGGCGCCTGGGTGGCTCAGTGGGTTAAAGCCTCTGCCTTCGGCTCAGGTCATGATCTCAGGGTCCTGGGATCGAGCCCCGCATCGGGCTCTCCGCTCAGCAGGGAGCCTGCCTCCCCTTCTGTCTCTGCCTGCCTCTCTGCCTACTTGTGATCTCTCTCTCTCTGTGTCAAATAAATAAATTTTAAAAATCTGAAAAACAACAACAACAACAAAAAAAGAACTGGGATACGAACTCGGGTGAACCCAGTCCAGAGGGCCCAGCCCCAGCCCCCAGAACACGCGAGCTGCGTGAAAATGTGTTCAGTGACTCTACTGATGAGTGCATGAACCTGTGAAAGCGGAGGTTGAACTCCAGCTTTAGACTGGGATGCCAGTCAGCTCCGTATCAAACACCGGGGGAAAATAGCAACGATTTGGGGGAGGTGGAGGTGGTGAAACACAGCCCATTTATATTTACATTAATTTTTCCGACGCAGAAATTATACCCACTAACTGATGAGTGTATGAAAGAATCGCAACAGTATAAAGAAGATAAGCAAAGCCACTAGGAGAGCCCGTGATATTTGTTCCCTTTTGAAATTCAGGTATCTTTGGAAAAAAGTACTATATGAGGTCATTTACATAACTTTGTGCAAATGAATTTGAGATCCCTTTGGAAGCCAGTTGGGATAAATGCCTAAGGTTAAGGGTGCCTACTGCTCATCGTCCTCCCTCCTTTAATTGATAGAGAACAGATGCAAGGAGCCCAAAAGAGGATTGAAATATTGATTTTATCACTGGCAGTAATGCAAGTGCTTGGGCCCTGTGATGCCAGATTACAGAATGACCCTGGGCCTCCTATATCCTCCTCCAAACTAGACCTGTATGAGTGGACCACAAGGCTTGGCCTGACTCACAGTATCAGTCAGGGCTGTCCAGACAAACAGAGCCAATAGGACATGTATAGATTTATATAAAGACTTATATTTTATTTATATATAGATTTATATAAAGACATATATAGATTTATATCTTCGAAGGAGTTGGCTCATTCTAGTATAGAGGCTGTCAAGTCCAAGACCTAGAATGTGGGCCGACAGCCTGGAGACCCACGGAGGAGCCAATGTTGCGATTCAAGTCTAAAGGCCACCTGCTCATTAAATTTCTTCTTTCTTGGGAAGGTCAGTCTTTTTGCTCTAGTCAGGCTTTCCACTGATTAGATGAGGCCCACCCTTATTATGGCAGATCATCTGCTTTACTCGTGGTCTCCTAATTTAAATGTCGATCTCATCCAAAAAACACCCTCCCAGAAACATTCTGAATAATGTTTGACCAACTATCCGGAGACGGTGGCCCAGCCAAGTTGACCCAGAATCACACTCGCCTAGGCTCAGGTGTCAAACCTAGGGAGAGACCTCCTTTCCACAGCCAAAGGTCTGGGTGGCAGGGAGGGCCCACAACATGGAGACTGGAGGTGGAGAGCTCATTATCTTTGAACTTTGACGTCCTCAAAGGCTCAGATCCAGCTGTTGGACACAGTGTCCTTGGGAACGTGATCTAACACAAGTCAGGCCCCGGCTCAGGACGGTGAGACGTGGAAGTGTAGGGAGCTCGAGCTGGGACAGGGTGGGGTTTGCCTTCTTTCCAGCCTGACACCCGCCTGCTCACTTGTCTCACATCGGTTCCGTATGTGATGCACTTGTGAACTCCCCTCCTGCCCCCATCAGGATTGTACTTAAGTGTGGTTTGTCCCTGATGTTTTTGGAAACAACCTCTCAGGGTTTTCATAGGAATGATCAGGAGGAAGTAGGCTGGTGGTGTTGGTATATATGGCTGAGTGTGAGGGGGCGTGTAGGGTGTGGTTGGGGCGAAGGTCATTCGGTGTGTACTGTTTCTTCAGTACAGGAGGAAGTACCCAGCACAGGTGTGGTAAGGCCTCAGACGTGCTGGGATGGTCAGTGGTATGTGTCCACTTCCCGGGGCACAAGGGCTCAGGGACCTGCTCAGACATTATTTCTGGAAGGGATTGGCTTTGGAATCAGGGGTCTGAGTAAAGCAGAATACCCTCCCCAGTGTGGATGGTGCTCATCCAATCTGTGAGGGCCCCAAGGGAACAAAAGGGTGGAGAAAGGGAGGATTCAGTCTTTCTGCCCGAGTGCTTGAGTTGGGACGGCCATCTTCTTCCCTCGGACTGGGGCTTAACCCCTGGCTTCCCTTCTTCTCTAGCTTGCAGATGGTAGATCATAGGACTTCCCAGCCTCCAGAAGCACATGGGCTGATTCCTCAGAGTAAATAGGTATGTGTATATGTATGTACCGATAATGTAAGTATGCATGTATCCATGTATATATGTGTATATATATCTATGTATCTCTCCATGTATGTAGATGTGTATCTATCTACGTATCCAACCCTGTATGTATGCATGTACCTATGTATGTATCTATCCATGTATGTATGTATCTATGTATCTACCTATGATGTATCTATGTATTTATCTGTATTTGTCCTATAAATATCTTTATTTATTTCTCCAGACAACCCTGACTGCTACAGTGCCTTATTTATTGCGCTTAGAATAGTGCTCAGTCTACACCCTTAGGATTGGGTCACTTAAATGGAATGGCAGGCTCTAGGAGTTTTCATTATTCCAGTCTTCATTATCTGAGTTTCTGAAGTTATAGAGTTACACAAAAAAGAAAAATAGGCACATGAAAATATTAAGTAATGGGTGGGCCACATGTAAAGCTTCCTCTGCTCAAAACTTTGTCCCGAGCCTGAATGTCTCTGATTGGAGTCTGATGTTGTAAACACGCCGCGATGTTGTGCCAAGGCCGAGGGCCGGCCCCATGATAGTGCAGACCCGGCAAGGGGTAGGGCTCTTCATGCAGCTGATGAAAATGATGGTGGATCCCTGATCAGATCGCATGCAGAGCCGTGGGCAGAGGAGACCTTGGCAGCAGGGAAGCCATTGAGGAACAAAGAAGAGAAAGTTTATAAGCAAATCAGGACCAATTCTTCAAAAGGGGTTGATTTAAACATCAAAGGATCAAGAGAATCCCGTGGGAGAATTGATGCTGTCTGCAGGTATTTTTGTAAACTTTTATTTTTTCTGATTGCTCTATTATGCAATCACAGATTTCAACCAGAAAAATGACCCCCCTCTGTAAAAGCCTGATTTAGTTCTTGTTCATTTTGAAAAGTAGTTTATGGTTCAAATTATAATGGAAATGTTGTCAGGTATAAGAAACACTTATTTAATTTCACTGTTCCACCTAAAATTTCAGCCCAAACTTTTTTTTTTTCATTGTTTCCTTGGTAACCATTATCCTTGGATGCTGAGGAGTGTTTTCCATATACTGAGGTGGGAAAAGCCTCCCTGAACAAGACACAAAATGCCAAAGGAAAAGACTGTCGTAACTGACCACTAAACACATGATAATTTTGCATGGCAGACTGATAAAAGGCACACCACTCACTGGGTAAAAATCTGGGTAGCATGTATAATCGCTGGAGGTTATTAGCCATGGCATATGGCAAGCAAATTCAAATCCTTAAGAAAAAGAAAGGTAACTCAGTGTTAAAATCAGTAAAATTTGTGGCTGGTGGATTGACAGAAGAAGAAGGGGACCAAGGGTGGAGAATGGTTCACAAACCTGTGAAAAGATATCAACACTTTTTTTTTTAAAGATTTTATTTATTTATTTGACAGAGAGAGATCACAAGTAGGCAGAGAGGCAGGCAGAGAGAGAAGGGGAAGCAGGCTCCTCGCTGAGCAGAGAGCCTGATGCGGGGCTAGATCCCAGGACCCTGAGATCATGACCTGAGTCGAAGGCAGAGGCTTTAACCCACTGAGCCACCCAGGCGCACCTCAATACACCATTTCAACCTGCAGGTTGCCCAAGACTGGAGATAACATCGGTACTAGCTCAGGTGCAAATAAAAATACACTTGCGCATACATGTTCTCTCTTTTGGAGACACAGCTTAGTACCATCTAGCAAAGTTAAATGTGTATGTCTTTGAGTATAGCAATTCCACTTCTAGGAATATGAACCTGTTCCACAGAAATGCTCACACAGAACTGCCTACAGGGTGATTGCTAAAATATTATTGTAGAAAAATGGGAAATATTGCAATTACTGTGAATAACAGCTGATACTTACAGAAAGCCTCCTCTGGGTCCGCACTTGCCAAAGCACTTTACATAAATGAACTCACTTAATCCCCTGTGACAACGCTGCAAGTGATTTCATGAGCCTCATTGTCCAGATGAAGGACACAAAACAGCGAATGGCTTCGAGCTAGCAGGAGGCAGACTTGCAACGGGATGGGACCCCAGGCGGTCTGTGCGCTACATCATTTGCCGTGCCACCTACTTCCAGTACAGGAGGGCTTAAATAAATCAGAGAAGATCCTTGCCAGCAATACCGAGACCTATTGTAAAATGAAACAGATGGGTGGCAGTGTAATCAAGTTTATGAAATACACAAGCCATCCGTGGTATGCGTGGGGTGTATATATGTAAATGCACAGAAGAGGGCAAACTGGAAGAAACACACTGACTTTTTTTTTTTTTCAAGATTGTATTTACTAGAGAGAGAGAGAGAAAGAGAAAGAGTGAGAGAGAGCAAGCATGAGCAGCAGCAGCAGGCTCCCTGCAAAGCAGGGAGCCCCATGCAGGACTCGATCCCAGGAACCTGGGATTATGACCTGAGCGGAAGGTAGGCACCTAATCGACTAAGCCACCCAAGTGCCCCTACACCCAGACTGCTTTAGGTGATTGCATCCGGTAAGGGACATGTGACTGGGGGCAGGTGCTGGGGGTTGCTGTAAAAGGAGACTTTCATTTCTAATCCATATTCTATTTGTCATTCTATTCTAGTCTATATTCTAATAGTTGATTTTTTAGGATTTATGACATGTATCATTTTCAAAGGTCAAAGCCAAGTGCTAAGGGGTGGCAGGTGCTTCTGACCCTGTCTCTGAATAGCTGAGTTTGCGGCTCAGTGATTCCAAGGTTTCCCAGGGGATGAAGAGCAGCTCGCGGGCAGCT
>CM053608.1:110042117-110076793 GCA_028646535.1 Procyon lotor
AAAAAAACAGAGTAAGATAAATGATGCCTTGCACACAGAAAGTGCTAACAACCGATCGAATAAATTCATACAAGTGACAATAATCTATTTTGGGAAATATCCCGTTATCATTTTGAGAGGTAATCAGAAGCAGGTTGATTGTTTTTTAGGATTTTATTTTTAAGTAATCTCCACACCCAACATGGGGTTCAAACTCGCAACCCTGAGATCGAGAGTCACAGGATCCACAGATGGAGCCAGTCAGGCACTCCAGAAGTAGGTTGAATTTTGTGTCCTTTGACTCCTATGGTGAACTGGTTCTGTCCCTCCCCTTGGATGGACATTCTGACAGGATTCATGTTTCTTCTGGCCATCTGGACTGGTACTGACCTAGAGATCTAGCACTGGCCTGTTCTAGACTTGGCAAATGTTTAAAGCTGGTCATTTCTCTGGAAATTTCTCTTGCGGGTTCTTGGGAGATCCTTCATCCACTAGGATCTCTCATCTTCCTTTCTTGACCTGGGTGAATACATGTCTGTAATTTCTGGTTCTCTGTGACCCCTTGACAAGTCCTTAGGCATCGGGATGTACCTCTCCGGACTCTTTCTATTAGGGGGTCCCTTTGCCCTCCAGGGAACCCTTTTAGGGCATCCCCTTTCTAGCTTTCTCTCATCACCCATCCTTTGCCCATCACACGTCCTTTACCATGACATATTTAGGTTAGTCAGGCCAAACCCAGTGCAGTAGCTGCCTCTCCCCACATTTCAGGAACCCACCAGTCCTGCCCCCTCAGACTTATCAGGCGGGAGTTAGACACTAGTCCTCTGGGTACCCCCAAACTACAGCATACACATTATGCTTTCTAAGTGGTAGCACTAAAGCCCTTTTCCATAGGCTTGAGGTGAGGGAAAAGCATCCCTACCCAAGCAACCCCACTCCAGTGGGGGAGGGGAGGACACACAGCACACCAAGAACTCTCTATACCGCTCTTTTTGTCAGGGCCCCCTCCTCCTCCTCTTTATGGGGTTTAGGGATCCAAGAGTCATGACCAATCCTAAAAAGTTTGTATTGCTGTCCTTCACCTTTCTTTGGAATAGAGTGTGTGTTATCTCCATGCTTTGGATAAAACTTGTGTTTTAACATCCTGTTACAATTTCTCTGAACCTTGGTCCCCTACCTGTAAAGTGGGGAACATGGATTTGTAGATATGAACCATTTGGTTGCTGTGAGGACTAAAGAAGGCATCTAAATAAAGTTCTAATTGTGTCTGGGAGGGGGTACATGCTCAGTCAGTGGTTCTTCCCTCCCACTTGACCCCATGCTCTTGAAGGTGTTAGTTGAGCCTCGTGGGAATAACTTGCCTGGAAAAGTTATGTCTCATGTCAGCTTTTGGAGAAGCAATAGAGCTCCTGATTCTAAAGCCCTGATATAGTACCTGTGGTCAATTTCTGTGCTTCATCCCCGGTGGCTGCTACCTAGACCCACCCACAACTCAGTCTACACGGGAGGTGAAGGGTGATTCCTTTAAGTATGGGCCTCCTGGCCTTTCACCCAGAGTAACTAGCATTGGTGACACCTAGGGCAGACTCTGGAGGAACTCAAAGCCTCACCCTTTGGCCAGTTTGTCTGACCAAAGGGTGAATGAAAGTCATTGCTCAACAGATTTTTCCCTTCGGGGGCCCATTGTGTCCCTAAACTGACTTCCCTGGTGGGGGCTGGGAGGAAGGTGGAGAGGGGTATTATTTCCCAAAAAGGAGAAGCCATGTTCAGATCTGCCCTTAGGAAGGCTGAGAAACTGGCCCTTCCTCTTCCGCTGAACTTCATCTTTTAAAATGGAGTCTCAGAAACTGCCAAGATTTCACCTGGCTGTGGCACGAAAAATCTGGGAGGAGCTGGTGAATTATGCGGTCTCCATCTTTAAGGTTTCTGGATGTACCAGGGTTCCTTAACTGGGCCAGAGTTGAGAGTTAGGCAACACTGCCCCCTAGAGGGCCTCTGGTGCTCTTGATCATGTTCCTTCAACCATAGGATCTTGGGTATCATCTTAGGTATCATAATGTATTCCATTATAGGCAGACACTCAGTTACATCCCTGGATTTGTGGTGATTCCCGGAGTTCAAAGGAGATAAGTTGAGCCTTATCTATAGAGGAGCTTCAGGGATATACGGACCTGTTCAAGGGACATGGGCCAGGACCAGGGCAGGAGAGTTCATGAAGGCCCACAACTGTAAGTTCAAATATTTCACAGCTATAAATTAACCTAATAAACTATCAAATACAATATACCCTTCAACTTTGACAAATGTACTTTCATAATGACACAGACGGCTAAGATCAGATTCAGAATTCTCAGACTGTGGACTTGTCCTTCTAAACATCAGAGTGTGGGAGAGCCAGTGTGGCCTCCAAACCGCCCAGCTTCTGTTTGCATATGCAGCTCCATCTGTCACTGCAAGAACGTTCGAGTGCACATATGTGGACAACCTAGACCCCATTTCCAAGCTCTGTCCACAGTATTCCTCAAACAGTTGTCCGTGGGTCGTCTCCCAGGTGTAGGCTGCATGCACTAGAGGCACAGCCAGATAAGAGGGTGTGCAAACTCTGGATATCATGGGCCCACTTGGGCAGGGATTCCAGGATCCTGGGTACTTGGAGCATGGAAGACCATGGCCTCTAAGTGAGTGTGATTCCTTTGTCCTATTGACTCCTTACTATCTGGGGTGGACCGTGTCTAGAAAGCTGAAGCTGAGCCCTCTAAACCATGGGGCTCAGGATGCGGGTCTTTTTACTTGAATCTAATGGCCATCATTGACTGGGGAATCTCTAGTGGAAGCCCTTATTTCTCCAAAAGACAGCTTAGCTGCTGAAAAAAACATAACCAGCAATGGTTGGAGAAAGCAGGCTGGAAGAGCTGACAGGATGAATAGCACAGCTCGGTTGATCAAGGCACAAATAGTTCCAGGTAGAGGGTGAGGCTGTTCTCAACCCACTCTCAACCCAGTGGCTCCCCTTTCAGCAGCCCTCACCCCAACTTCTAGTGCCCGTGCATCCTAGGAAGAGGAGGGCTTCCAATATAAAGAAAACAACCAAATCCAGCTTAGGAATTCAGCAGCTCTGGTGTGGGAAGTCCCTCTGCAGGAGCTGGTCATATTCCCGGTCATATCAGGAAGCATATTTCCCACAGGCCAGAGGAGGAGATTTCCAGAGGATGAAGATGTGGAAGACTCATGGGTAGCGGGAGGTGAAGGGGTTCCAAGATCAGTGATCATTGGGGTGGGAGAGACAACTCCAGGGAGGCAGACAAGAGTCCCTGGGGCAGAAGGATGAAGAGGGGTGTTGAGCCACGAACAGAGAGAGGGTCTAGAGAGCGGCAGGTGAGTCTCACTATAAATAAGCTCCCTTGGGACACATAGAAAGAAAGCCTAGGGAACAATCTGATATAATTTCCATGGGGACTTCAGAGACAACTGGAAAAGGGGATTCTGGGAAAAGATAGGCTTTCCTGTGGTTTAAGGCAATGAGAACCAAGCAGATGAAGAATCAGAGTGGCTAGATATGGAGTCAATAGCACATGATTAATTTGAATGCACAAAACAGTAAGGCCTGGGGTTACCTGGTTCCAGATGCTTTTTTTTTTTTTTTTTTTAGAAATGGAAATTTAAGAAAATTAACTTATGTGTCTGGGTGCATTATACACTTGTAATATGTTCTTAATTATAGTTTAAGAAATAATGGGGTGCACACCCACAAAACACACTTCCAACGTCTAGGAGATAGGGACGCCTATCTTCAGGAGGAGGCGATTGAAATGGTCTTTGCCATCTCATGCTCAACTGTAATCTTTTTCCAGTTAATTCTCAGGAAGACAGATGTTTCCAATTTAGCCCTGACGAGTACACAGTAATAAAATAATGTTCAAATTAGCATGTTGGTAGGGCCTAGTGTTTACAATCCATTCTGAATAAGAAGCTTTGCCTTTGCCTGTTTGCATTTCCATCAGGAAGATGGGGTTGCCAAGCAAGCATTATCATATTATCTTCTGAACTTTTATGTTCGGATTCTGATTTAGACATAACATTCTTTGAAATGCCCTTCAGAAGCTGGCCAAATACTTATATATTTTTTTCAAACATGAAGTTCCTTCTTCTCCTTCTCCCTCTCTTCTTCCTCCTCCTCCTCCTTCTTGGTTTGGCCCAAAAAATCTGCTTTTCTGACGGCACCTCGTTAAACCTTGTTCGAATATTTGTGAGGCTTTTTAGAAGACCCTAGAGACCTGTTCTACTCGTTCAGCCTCTATGGGGGTGAGAGATTGCAGGAGAGCCCCGTGATCTCTTTAACTCAGAGAAAATTCAGATGAGCCATGGAGAATGATGGAGGCAGCACGAGGATAAGAACATGGCTCAGGATGTAGAGTATCCCAGTGAGGTATGAAGAGGAACATGGCTTCTAGAATATGGGATCTGGTTGAAGCTAACCACCCCAGCTCCTAAGGAAGATCTCAGTTCAATTTTCATTCCATTAATGGTGCCCTTGAGCTAGGATTCTCTGGTACCTCAATCATCACTCAGGTTCCAGGTCTGTGCTTGTTGGGCAGAGGGAGGATATTATGATGTCTGTCACTCCCTTGGGATTTCCCCTATTGAGCGGTAGAGTCTACTCTCCCTCCTTTTGATTCTCGGCTGCCCTATGTCTGCTCCAACAACCGAGTATGTTAGGAGCAATGTTATGGCAGTTCCAGACCTAGGCTTAGGGGGGCTTTCAGCTTTCACTCTGGGCTCTTGGAGTTCGGAGCTGTCAGAGAACAAGTCCAACTCCTCTGTTGGAAAAGAGCACATGCAAAGGCCCTGGGACTCCATGGAAAAGGGGAGGGATCCCACTCAGCCCAGTAGCACAGACATTTCTATCAAGACACCAAGCACATGAGCAAAGCCTTCTTTGAGGCCCTCCAGACCCAGATTGAACGGCATCTAGTGACTCCAGGCTGAATGGCATCTAGTGACCCCAGGCAATGGCACAAGGAGCGAAAGAGTTCCCCAACTGAATCCGCCCAGATTCCTGGCGCAAAATCATGAGTGCTAATTGTGGTTTTAAGTCATTACATTTTGGATAGTTTGTTTATATGGTAATGAATAACTAGGGCAGGCATAGCAGCCACCCAGGAAATAAAGTTCTGCAGACATCATCCCGGGACGCCTTGATAGAGCCCCGTTCCCGGGGGTTGCACTGTAAGAAAACAAATCCCCCAGAAAGAGGGATTCTTTTAAACATTTCCCATCTCTCCAGAAGAAGGTCGCAGATACACTTCAGAAACCCAAGGTTACATGTCTGCCCAAGACTGTGCTCTTTGCTCCATCTCAGCCCTCTTGCAAATAGACTTTCAATGGTCAGCCTCTGCAGTCCAGCACACGGTAGAAGTCTAAATCTTCCTGGCCACGTAGCTTGGACTCAAGCCAGAGTCTGCTATCAAAACAGTATCTTACTTGTACCCCAGGTCAGCATTTTCCGATCTGCCAAGAATGTCCCTGGATCAAATGACTCCCTCCCCTTGACTATGTTGGCAAAAGAGTGATGGTTGAGGTTGGTCTTCCACCAAATGTAAACCTCATCTGTATTGCCATTGTCTTTAACTGGAAATTTGCACCATGAGAATTCTCATAGCAAGTACAGCTATATCTGGGGGAGAGAAAAGATCTCAGTGGAATGCAGCTTTGTAGATAAGAGTGAAAAATAGCTCAGCAAGTTACAAAATTTACCAGCTGTTCAAGCCTCCGTATATATCACAGAGACAACAAAATAAACAAAATCAGTGTTATTTACTCAGCGTGAAGAACTCCTGGCTCTAGAACCATGGACATGTAATTGAACTTGAGCTGCCTTTAGCTGTGTCGGGCTTGTCAGGTGGTCCTCTGAATGCAATGGCCGATCATGAAACTGTGTGAAAAAATCCAAAGGACTGGTGTTCCTTCTGAGGCAATAACTCTCAATAAGGAAAGTGGTGTTAAATTGATCAGTAAAATGAACTGTATTTTAGGATCAAATAACACCTTTTCCATTGTTAGGAAATGTAGTGTGAAACTAAATTTTCTCCCAAGCAATTTTTTGAAGTTCATTTTTGGAGACTTTTTCCTGTATGGAATGATCACATTTTGATTCCAAGGATTTCTGGATACAAAGCAAAAAACTCAACTGGCTTAATTTCCCTAGAAAAGATCTCAAATCACATTTGTTATGCTCCTTCATTCAGTAGGAATGTCCTGGCTGTGTAATGAGATGACATTTTGGTTTTCTGAGAGGATTATGTGTGTGTTCTAGGAGACGCCTGAGTTCTTGGTGAGGATTTACTGTTTTCTGTTTTAATTTCTATGACAGTATAAGAAAATGAATATTAGCATATTCTGAATCATCAGAATGACCATATTATAACCAATTATTGCCACATGCCTTCAGGGACTCTGTGTGCTTGAATTTAATTTATAAATTTGTTTTTAATTTGTAGTTGCACGAGAACTATACGTATTGCTTTAGTCAGAGCATTATGTGTGCACATGTATTATTTTATTAAGCTCATTTCTTTGTGCCAGGCACTGATCTAAAAACTTGACATGTCTTATTGCCTTTGTTTCCTACAACAACTCAGTGAAGAAGGCAGTAGTCTTATCCCCATCTTATACAGAGAGGATATCGAGGTACAGCAAGGTAAAGCTGAAGTAAGAGAAGACTCAACTCAACGTTTTTAGAATAGGAATAGAGATTTGTCAGATCACATCATCAAAAAGTCTAGAGGTAGAGTGAGCCTCAGATACAGTTTGGCCAGGGATCTGGCTCAGCTTCTCTGTAATTACTCTGGCTCAACCCCTATTATGTGTCAGCTTCATTTTCTGGTTGGCTTCCATCAGGATCACAAGATGGCTGCCTCATCCGCCAGGACTGCATTTCTCCTCATTCACACCTTGGGGGTAAGAGTCACTTCCACACCTCCTCCTGGCTTTGCTATGATTGTTTTGCTTCAACTCAAGTTCTGGCACCGAGAGGTTTAGGCTTGAAATAATCACTGTGCCAGTGGGGATGATTTGATCATGATTGGCTCCATTGACCCATGGAAGTCTACCCATGGAGTTGAAGGAGACTGAGTCCCACAGAACTGCGTGGCTGTCACACAGTGGGGGTCTGTTGAAATGGAGTTGAGGGCAGAAATAATCAGTTTCCACCCTACTAAGTTGCCCAAGGTCATGTGAGAAATGAGTGGTAGCTAGGACCCAGTCTAGCAGACTGACTTCAGAGATGGCCTTCTTAACCCCAGACACATATCTAATTATCTTCATAATAAAAATTGTTGAAGTAAGCATCAAGTCCACTCCATACTCAACTTTAAGAAAGATTATGTGAGACAATATTATTAAAGAGGAAAGAGAAAAGGTAAGTAACTCTGTATCAGTTATTTTTTGCTGTGTAACAAATCAGCCCAAAACTTCATGGCTTATCTTTTGTGATTTCTGTGGGTCAGGAACTCAGGAAATTTTGGCTGGATGGTTCTGGCTCAAGGATCTCAAGTGGTTTCAGTCAGACAGTGGTTGGAGCTGGGATAGTTGGAGTTAGTTGGACAGCTCTCTTCGTTTAGTCTCAGAGACACTCTGTGTGGTCTCTCTGCATGGGCTAGTTTGGGCTTTCTCTGAGCGTGGTGGCTTCAGAGCAGACAGATGATTGACATGGTAACTCAGGCTTCCAGAAGTAAGTGTCCCAAGAGAATCGGGGAAAGCTTTATCATCTTTTACAACCTCTGAAGTCTCTGAAGTCACACATCCTTTTTCACCAGAGTTATGAACCCCACATTTATGGGCTGGTAACATAGACTCCACATATCTGTGGGAGGTCTATCAAAGTCAATTGCAAATAAATGGTGTGGGTTGGGAGATACCATTGTGGCCATCTTTGGAAAACACAGTCCACCACAATTTCTATACTTCTGTTACAGATGAGTTCTTGAGATCTTTAAAACAGAATTAACACCTAATTGAGTAGCAGTTGCTTGTGGACACCCATGGCTCTTGCTTGCTTTCAAATTTCAACCAACCTCTTTACAACATGGTTTCAGAAGAGGGGCTCAGTGGCTCAGTCAGTTTGATAAGGGAAATCTGTGTGCTAAGGTGGCTGACCAATCCAGATGGGGAATCCCAGTCCTGGCCCCAGAGCCATTCTGGGTTTTCTCTCCTGCCCTACCTGCCACAGGCACAAGAGTGCCACAGATACGGAAGTTAAAGTATATAAACTACCCCCTTTGTTTGTGCTCAGGGCTCAGAACTTGGGAGATGACCTTCCTCTGAGCCCGCGGGTGTTAAACCTCTGATCCTCCAAGGTCTCCAAGGGCCACTTGGTTCTTCCATCCAGATCCAATCCAGGTCCCATAACATTTGGTTCACTGACCGGGAAACCCAACCGCGCTGGCCCATTGTTGCCACCATTTTGGGGGCAAACAGTGGGGCACTGATGGAAGGAGCGGTGGTAACCGAGAAGGCGCGCCCTGCCTAACCTTCAGCAGTCACCCACCTGGTCAGCTGGGACTGGCCCCACTCCACTGTTCCTTCCAGACTCAAAAGATACTTGGCAGGTGAGGATGTGGTCATAACATCAGATTCCGGTAAAGCCTAGGGCCCCAGGATCCAGTCAGGCCCACCGATCAGGGTGGAAGGGGAGACTGATCACCTCTTGGAGACCTCTTAGAGGTCTCACAGGTCAGGGCCTCCCAGTGGGGGAAGTCCTTGAGGTCAGCCCCCCCCCCCCTCCTGGAGCGGGGGGCAGGAACTGTAACAACTTCAGTGTGAATGCATGAGTGAATATGCAGTTTCACCTTTGACCTGGCTTGTCAGGTAGACTGATTCTGTGGCTCCACCGTCTTGAGACTCGGAATATGAGTGGGTCCCAAGGTGTTTTCTGTGGTGATATCATAGGGTCTATGGCGATCCCTTCAGGGCACCAGTCTGGGGTTTATACGGACTCACCTCAACTAAGAGGCACCCAAGTCTCCTCTGAGAGGGCAGATAGGCGGGCATCTGACTGGTTTCTCCTCTGGAGGGGCCCCCACCCTCTGTCTTTGTGCCACCAAGGCAGGGAGGGAACACATAGGGTCAATGGTCCTTGAGACAATGATCAAAAATCACAAGAAGGGGTTTTTTATTTATTTTTAATTTTTATTAACATATAATGTATTATTTACCCCAGGGTACATGTCTGTGAATCATCAGGCTTATACATTTCACAGCACTTAACATAGCACATACCCTCCCCAATGTCCACAACCCAGCCACCCCATCCCTACCCCTCTACCCCCCAGCCACCCTTAGTTCGTTTCGTGAGTCTAGGAGTCTCTTATGGTTTGTCTCCCTCCCCATCCCTTCCTGTTTCATTTCTCTCCCCCACCTCAAACTCCCGCCTTGCCTCTCAAATTCTTCATAACAGAGAGATCATGTAATAATTGTCTTTCTCTGACTGACTTATGTCACTTAGCATAATACCCTCCAGTTCCATCCACGTCATTGCAAATGGCCAGATTTCACTTCTCTTGATGGCTGCATAGTATTCCATTGTATATATATACCACATCTTCTTTATCCATTCATCTGTTGATGGGCATCTAGGGTCTTTCCATAGTTTGGCTATTGTGGACATTGCTGCTATAAACATTCAGGTGCACGTGCCCCTTCGGGTCACATTTGCATCTTTAGGGTAAATACCCAGTAGTGCCATTGCTGGATTGTAGGGTAGCTCTATTTTCAACTTTTTGAGGGACCTCCATACTGTTTTCCAGAGTGGCTGTACCAGCTTGCATTCCCACCGACAGTGTAGGAGGGTTCAAGAAGGGATTTTTTAGACGACTATGGAGTTAAGATGTATCCCGGCAAACTGAAAACCCTATGTGAGTTAAAATGGCCCACCTTTAATGTCAGTCGACCTTCAGAAGGGACGCTAGATGCCCCAAATGTTCCTCAGGTGTGGTGAGTTGTAACAGAAGAACCAGGACACCCGGACCAGTTTCCGTGCATTGAGCCCCGGCTGGGAATCGCCCAGACCCTCCCCCTTGGATGTGATTCGCTTGCGATAGGCAGGGGCAGGCCAGGGTCTTAAATGCCTCATCTAAGCATCCCAAAAACACCAACAAAAGCTCCAGCCACGGAGCGCCACCTAGCGGCTAGCAGGTGGGCACTCACAGCCCCACCCCCCATGCGGGCCCCCCATGCCGGCTCCGCCTCCCTCCCTCTCACCTGCTCCCACCTCCCCCCCTTTCCACTGCTCATGCGGCTGCTGTGGGTGACTGCTCACCCAATGGCGGTGATGTGGTGGCTCCGCTGAGCCTGCCAGCTCCAGGCACCGGGGCCCAGCCACTCGAGGTGGCCCAGGGCCGGGGAGCAGCACGTAGAACGAGGAGGAGCTGGACAATTTCGAGGGCGAGGCCTCGGACACTTCCGTGATTTCGGGCGCCAGCAGGCCAGGTACCAGCCCACCACCGAGCTGGTCAGCCTGCGCTGTGACCCCGACTACCTGCGCGGAATGCTCGGCGACCTCAAGGTCGCCCAAGGGATTTTGGCCCTGATCGCGTTTATCCGATCCGTATAGAGACCATCATGGAGAGCTCCCCCTGTGAAGGCCTCTAGTTTTTTTTTGAGTTTGTGAGCTGTAGCACGTTTGTGGTGACTGCAGTCTTGCTGATTCTGTTCAGTCTAACCCTTCACAAGAGGATCCCCCAGATCAAGTGAAACCTGACAGATTTGGTCAACACTGGACTCAGCACTTTCCCAGAGACGTGGGTGGTCCCCCTGAGATTCAGCGCCTGGACACATGAGCCCACCTTGTAAGAGCCCTCCTCCCTCTCATCCTCATGCCCATCCTTTCAACCAAGTTTTCTTTCCCTCCTCGCGTCAGATTTTCCTGTGATTAAGCTGAATTTTGTCCTCTTTGGTAAAGGTTCGTTCTGGGAAAGGGCTTTCAGAGTGGCCCTGTTGGTGGGTCTGTGAGACAGAGAGGCCCCGACCGCCGGAAGTGGGGAGACCCAGACCCCTTAGTCCAGGGATCAATGTGCCTCCTGTGAAGAAAAGGGGCATTGGAAGAACCAACGTCCCAACCGGGGAAAGGCTCAGAAGTCCAGCGGCTACAAGGAAGAACCCCCAGACGTGGCTCTCGTAGGCCTTGCGGAAATAGAATCAGACTGAGGGGGAACCCGTCTCTCTTCCCCGTGGTCCCCATGAGCCCATGGTCAGAATAAACATAGGGGGCCAAACAGTGACTTTTATGTTTGATACTGGAGCTGAGCACTCTGTTGTCACCTCCCCAGTGGCCCCTTTCAGCAGAAGGACTGTGACCATCCTTGGGGCTGCTGGGACACAGGCAATACAACAGCCCTTTTGCCAGGCTCATTGGTGTGAACTCGGGGGCCACAAGGTCCAACATGAATTCCTTTATCCATCTGGTTGCCCATCCCCCTCCTGGGCTGAGACATACTCTCCAAGCTTGGGGCTGAGATAACTTTTGAGCCCACTGGGCACCCCAGCCTCAGATTGAACCCAGGGCAAGAGGAGACGGGGGTACCAACAATTACCACACTGAGGGAAGAAGGATAGAGGCTACTCTGCGCCCAGGCCCAACCGAGGAGCCCGCCAGAGTTCAGACTCGCCTTCCCTTCAGAATGGGCTGAAGACATCCCACCTGGACTAGCCCAGAATCAGGCCCTACCTAAAAAAAGCTAGCTCTGTGGGTATTCACCCAGACTGTTGGGCCCTGGCAATGGCCAGTTGCATATCTATCAAAGAAACTGGACTCCCTGGCCTCAGGATGGCCACTGGGCCTCAGGGCTCTAGCAGCCACAGTCCTACTCATTAAGGAGGCAGACAAGCTCACCCTGGAGCAAGAACTGAACATCAAGGTCCTTCACGCAGTTACGTCCCTCATAAATACACAGGGGCACCACTTTCTTGGCTAGCATAATACCAAGGGCTCCTCTGCAAAAATCCGCGGGTCCCCCTCAAAACAGTAAGGACATGAAACCCAGCAATCTTTCTCCCCATGGAAGAGGGGGAATCAGACCCTGACTCCTCCGAAGTAACTGATGAAGTCTACGTGAGCCGTCTGGATTTATGGGGTCAAGCCCATAGAGAATCCAGAGCTCAAGCTGGTCGGCAACGGCAGCAGTTACCTACAAGAGGGTGCCTGGAAAGCGGGTTATGCAGTGACCACAACGACTGAAGTCCGAGAAGCTGAGGCATTGGCAGCTGGATGCTCAGCACAACGGGCTGAACTGTACGCCTTAGTTTGAGCCCTCACCCTCCGTGAAGGCAAGCGGGTCAACATCCACACTGACTCTCAGTACACCTTTGCTACTGTGCATATACATGGGGCCATCACCAAGGAAAGGGGCCTCCTAACTACCATAGGAGAAGCTGTCAAAAACAAGGAAGAGATACTGAAACTCCTCAAAGCCATCTGGCTCCCAAGAGAAGTAGCGATCCTGTGCAGTAAGGGACACCAGAAAGGAGACGACGCCGTAGCGTGGGGAAATCATCTGGCAGTTGAGGCTGCCAAGACCACCGCCGGGGACAGAGCCCTTTCCCCCACCATGGCCCTAATACCTCCAGAAAAAGTCCCTCTGCCCAGTTACACTGAGAGGGAAAGAGAATGGACCATGGCTGAGGAGGCCACCCTGACTAAAAAGAAAGGCTGGGTGATGCCAGAGGGGTGCATCTTCATTCCAACAGCAACAAGAGGGCAACTAGTCAAGGAATACCACCAGCTCCCCCGCCTGGGAGAAACTGCGTTAGAGTCTCTCCATCGGCAGCTGCCAACACTATGCCGAGCAACCAGCAACCAGCTACACGTAGTGTAGCAATACACTATGTGTGCTAAAAATAATGCCCGGTCTGCCCCGTGGCCCCGACCAGGTGTCCAGAGGATGGGAGTGACCCCTTTCGAAGATCTAGAAATAGACTTCACAGATGTGCAGCCGAGCAGTGGGTTCAAATATCTCCTAGTGACAATGTGTGTATTCTCTGGATGGGTCGAGGCCTTCCCGAGCAGGACGGAGCAAAGCCAGGAAGGAGCCAAAGTCCTCTTGCGGGAGATGGTGCCCCAGTTCGGCCTGCCCTCAACCATCCATAGTAACGATGGGCCCGCATTTGTGGCAGACACTGTACAGGTCGTGACCGAGTCTCTCAACATCTGGAGGCTCCACATCTCCTACTGGCCCCAAAGCTCAGAGAAAGTAAAGCAAATGAATCGCACCCTCAGGGGAACCTTAGCAAAGTTTTGTCAGGAGACTAATTGGCCATGGCCAGATGTGGTACTCCGGGCCCTCCTGTGTGCCCACTGCACACCTGGGACAATAGGTTACTCCCCTTTCAAATTAGTGTATAAACAGCCTCCCCCGTGCCTTGGGAGCCTTCCAGGAAACTTACATCAGATTGGGGATAAAGAGATAGACAACTTCAGGCCCTGGGGGTCACCCCCGACGAGACCCCACCGACTGATGGACACCTGCTCACCGTGGTCCCTAGTTCTCATCGGCGTAATATCCCTCATCCTAGGGGTCAGACTCTACACTGTTGCCCCTTCTGACTGGACTTTCCCCCGAGACTTGCCATTGTTGTTGTTTATTACTACACTTATGGTCCACAGGTTTTATCTGCTGCTGGGCTAGCCATGATGGCTCCTCTAACTATGGCTGTGGACCCAACTTTTATTGGCCCTCTGCTGTCTACTCCTAAGTGCATTTCACTATGGTTTTCCTGCCCCCAGTCAGTCCTGGTCTTCTGCTACCTGGTGTGCTGTTCCTCCTACTACCATTAGCTTGCCTGAGCCCGCGGGTGGCAGGGTAGGGGGCAGATACTCCCCACAATCAATTATGCACCCTTGTCAGTCTCTTACCTGATCTTTCAGTCCTCCCCGGGAGCAGCGCTCCACTTATATGGAGAACCCCTAGCTGCCCTTCTCAGGAGCCTGTTGGCTGCATCAGGAGCTACCCTCAGCGCCACTGGCCTCAGGATGTCACAGGTTCAGTACCAGGGGCTAACTCAACAATGCATGGCAGATTTTTCTGCCCTCACTCAGCCCTAGTCCTGCAGTGCTAACACAATTCGCTGGCCTCAGTGGTCCTCCAAAACAGGTGTGGGCTTGTCTTGCTCAGGGCTGCACGAGGGGGACTCTGCTTCTTCTTACAGAAGAAATGTTGTTTCTACACTCATGAGTCGAGGGTGATCCCCAGAACTCTAACCCACTTACAGGAACAAGTAAATCACCGGTGGAAAGCTCTCCAGCAGGCAACGTGGTGGGATTCCCTCTCACAATTGCTCCCTTGGTTTGCGCCTCATTGGCCCCCTCCTTATGCTCCTCCTCACAGTAGCGTTTGGTCCTTGTATTCTTAAAGCCCTTACTAGGTTTATCACTGCTCATATTGCCACAATCAGACTCCAGTTTCTCCTTACTCAGTATCGCCCCTTAAAAAATAAAGATGGTGTCCTCTAAACGAGGTGTTTAAAGGGGCATCAAAGGGGGGAATGATGAGGGAAATCTGTGTTCTAAGGTGGCCAACCAATCCAGTAGGGGAATCCCAGTCCTGGCCCCAGGGCCATTCCGGGTGCTCCCCCCCCCCAACGCCCGCCAGCTGCAACTGCAAGAGCGTCACAGATACGAAGTAAAAGTGTATGAACTACCCCCTTTGTTGGTGCTCAGGGCTCAGACCTTGGGAGATTACTCTCCTCTGAGCCCGCAGCGTTAAATAAATCTCCCATCCTTTAAGGTCTCTGAGTGCTGCTTGGTTCTTCCATCAGGATCCAGTCCAGGTTCCATGACAGGTTAAGCATCTGACTCTTGATTTTGGCTCAGGATATGGTCATCAGATGGTCATGAGATCAAGCCCCACATTGGGCTCCACGCTGAGCATGGAGTCTGCTTAAGATTTTCTCTCCCTCTCTTGTCCCTCATCACCCAACACATGCTTTCTCTCTCTTCCTCTCTCTCCCTAAAATACAAAAAAAAAAAAAAAAAGGTTTCAGAAGGGAGTAGTAATCCCTTCCCCACCACAGTTGCATTATACAGGGGTTTACTTCTGCATAACATTGTTTGGATTGCAAGAACTTTCTTTCTTACCTGTGTGCATTGGAAAAGGATAAAATCAGGAGGTTGGGAATAGAAAGGAATATAAAGTGAGTGGCAGATCGGGAAGAGAGGTTTTTCTACTAAAACTTGGGAGAAAGGAAGGAAGATAAGGAAAATCTAATCTGAAACTTGGAAGATATTCTTCTGTCTGTGGGACGGAGGGAGCTGAGACATTAATCAGAGCTGCTGACAGCTCCTGATTAGCCTTGAAGGGATGCTGGGCAGGTCAAGCTGTGTAACTCTGGGCAGTGGGAAGGGGCTGAAGAAGAAATCCCTACATGCACATGGGTCACACAAAGCCTCTCAAACACACAAGCTGCTCCGTGTCTCTAGAATCACAGCAAGATTGAAACATTTCATGTCCTAACATTCGTTACAAAAAATGCAAAAAATCTACATGCTCATTATCTGTAATAAAGAAAAGCAAGCGTTTTATTAAAACCAGGAGAAAGAAATTATGAAAGGCTTCTTGCTGTTAGAACCTGATAAATAGAACTTAATCTTAGAAAATCATTACCGCAGATTTATATACATAAAATCTCATTGGCAGATTGAAAATGGAACTACCATATGACCCAGCGACTACACTTCTGAGTATTTCTCCAAAAGAATTTAAATCAGGATCTAGAAGAGATGTTTCCATTCCCATGTTCATTGCAGCATTATTCACAATAGCCGAAAGGTGGAACCCACTAAATGTTCATTGACAAATGAATGGGTAAAGAAAACGTGGTCTGTAAATATAATGGACTATTATTCAGTCTTAAAGAAGAAGGAACTTCTGACACAGGCTACAATACAGATGAACCTTGAGGACATTATGTTAAGTGAAATAAGCCAGTTATTAGAGGATAAAGGCTGTATGGTTCTTCTTATATGAGGTCCTTAGAGGAGTCAAATTCATAAAGAGGATGGTGGTTTCTAGGGGCTGAGGGGTGGAGAGAGAGAAATGAGGAGCTGCTGTCCAGTAAGAATAGACTTTCAGATTTGCAAGATGAAAAAGTTCTAGAGACCTGCTGTACATCATTTTGCCCATAGTTAGCAATACTGTACTGTACACTGAAACATTTGTTAAGAGGGGAGATCTTATGTGTTTTGTGCCATAATAAAAAAATATCATTGGTAATTTAGTTACTCCCTGTGTTGTCTTTATGCTTGATTTTTAGGCATATAAAGTGTTATTATAATGGCATTCACATGTTTCCTTGCAATTTCACCCTTCCCACCTTATTTCTGCCTTACTGTTTCTCCAAATTAAGCCATACCCTGGGGCTTCCAGAAAACTAGCTCTCCTGGTTAGGGGTGGCCACCACACGAATGTTAGCTTCTTAGGGTAACCGTATGTGGTTATAATTTTCTTAAATTGAGATTTAACTAGTAGTGCATCTGAGTCTATGATGTGAGTCATTTTCTGAAAGTGTTTTTATTGGAGAAAACGTGCAACTAAGTGGGAACTCTTTTAATTAATTACTTTCATGGTTGGTTACCCCTTCATTGCTTGTGTTTACCACCAATTTTCAGAAGCAATTTTTGCACTTCAAAATGAGCACACAAGGTCAAGAGAATGACTCAAAAATATAAGCTTGCAAAAGCAGACTATCCATATCATTTTAATTATTTCAGACCGTATGAAAAGATTTTTGACTGAAGTGATTTACTCATTTTTTAGAACTTAGGCTTCTTTTTTTATTTTTTATTTTATTTTATTTTTTTTTATTTTTTTTTTTAAAGATTTTATTTATTTGACACAGAGAGAGAGATCACAAGTAGGCAGAGAGGCAGGCAGAGAGAGGGGGAAGCAGGCTCCCTGCCGAGCAGAGAGCCCGATGCGGGGCTCGATCCCAGGGCCCCGAGATCATGACCTGAGCCGAAGGCAGAGGCTTTAACCCACTGAGCCACCCAGGCGCCCCAAGGCTTCTTTTTTTTAAATCAACCTTTTAGTTTTCCACAATAGGATAAAAATAGACTTTTGGATATAAGGTAGTATTTTGACAGGTTCTGAATAGGCCAGTGGCCAGGAACTTTCTGAATCTAAGGTTGTAACTCCTAATTTCACAGTTTTTTTTTTCCCCTTCCCTTGAAAATGAACCTTATCTATAGCAATGTTTCATATTTTAAAAAATCTAATTGCTCAAGACATTCTTTAGGTTATGAATTGTTATTAATGGGGCGCCTGGGTGGCTCAGTCCATTAAGCATCTGACTCTTGATGTTGGCTCAGGCCATGATCTCAGGGTTGTGGGATCAAGCCCTGCATCAGGCTCTGCACTGGGCATGGAACCTGCCTGGGATTCTCTCTCTCCCTCTCCTTCTGTTCTTCCCCCTGTGCTTGCACTCTCTGTCTTTCTCTAAAAAGAGAGAGAGAGAGAGAAGGAAGGAAAGAAAGAAAGAAAGAAAGAAAGAAAGAAAGAAAGAAAGAAAGAAAGAAAGAAAGAAAGAAAAAGAAAGAAAGAAAAGAAAGAAAGAAAAGAAAGAAAGGAAGGAAAGAAAGGAAAGAAAGGAAGAAAGGAAGGAAGGAAGGAAAGAAAGGAAAGAAAGAAGGAAAGAAAGGAAAGAAAGAAGGAAAGAAAGAAAGAAAGAAAGAAAGAAAGAAAGAAAGAAAGAAAGAAAGAAAGAAAGAAAGAAAGAAAGAAAGAAAGAAAAATACTAATAAGAAACCACTGTGGATGGCTAGGATGAGTGTCATATTACTTGGGAAAGAGGCATGGATGTCTTCCCCCTGCTCTCAAGGTGTTGCTGTTACTCTTGGAGCTGTGTGTCCCATCTTTTCTACTGTAGACTACACTTTCTTCACCGTTGGTCTCAGTCTGGACTCTACTGACTGCGGTGTGCATATGCTGTGTGCATGTGTGTATCCGTGTACACGCGTGCTATAAAGGACACTGATTGTACGGGATCTTTATTTTCAAGTGATAATTATCCAAAACTAAGCAGCTTAGGGAAAGAGGGAATAATATTGACTGATCAGTAAATGGTAGAAAGAATAGGGTTCTCTTTTTCACTGCTTTCTTTTTACACACCATCATTTTTCTAAAGTATTTTTCTCCATAGGGTTAGAATCATGGGTACTGATAGCACTGGGCACACATCTTCCCAAATTTTCCCCTAAGAGGAAAGGGCTTCTTCTAACTGGGTTCTGGCCTGCATCCTGGGCCAGCTGGAAGAGCCTAGCTGGGTCCCAGAGCTTCCCTTAGACTTATGTGGCATTGGGCGGGTGGGGGGAGGGCACCATGAAACACACAGGTGGACCACGTGTTAAGAGTAAAGCAATTTCCTCAAAGAAGAAAGGAGGGCAAAGGCAAGACCACCACGGGAATTATGAGCTGGACAATCACCTTAATTCTCAAACTGCTTCTACTACAGTGAGACAGGCTTCACACCCTCTTGGTAGCTCTGTGGAGTTTGTCTTTACAGCCTTCCATGCATAACTATATGGATGGATCAGATTTTATTGGAGGACTAGGGAAAACTCAAGGGAATGGCAACCTATGGTGGAAAGAATTGTGAACCATGTGCTGACGTCACCTGCGCAATTCTAAGGACAAGCGTGCCAAATGGTCAGCCTCCCATAGGGGACTTTGTTCTGATATACCCAGCTTCTGTGTGCGGCCCCACAACCTCTGTTCCATGTGCCTCCTTCCCCTAAACTTCACCTTGAATTTCCCCCTGCCATTAGGGGAAGAGGGAAACCCTATGATGGGCTCTGTTATGCCCCAGAACACATCTTCCTCCTCTCACCAGAACTTTCCCAGAGTCTTAATTAGTCAGTCCCAAAACAGCATCCTAGGAGCTCTGGGAGGATGGGCTGTGGTGGTCTTTGCCACTGCAAGTCCCCCAGAGTTGTTCAGGTGGTGGGTTTTGCTATCATTGCTGCAAAATATCCCGTGTTGGACTTTTCTTAGACACTGTCAAGGCAGACTTCCCAAGGTTGGTCTTCTTTGTGCCCTGCCCCCCAGTGTGAGTTGTGGACATGCATATTTATTTTCCTGATTGTCTAGCAGAAAGAGATTAATACCTCCCTCACAGTTCTGTAATTGCAAGGCCTACTTACTCACAATGAATGTTCACTTTGGATTTCAAACGGTTTCTCAGTGGGTCTGTTGGGGATAATAAACAGGCACATTACTCAGCCATATCCAATGGCTGCTTCCCTGGCTACTAAAACGACCTTGCCAATACACTGGATTTTCTGCTTAGAGAGGCTGGATTAACTTCTTAGATAAGGATCATGCTTCTTAATCTCTGTCTGGGGAAAAGAGTTGGTTTTTTTCCCTCTCCATTATGCAAGTGATTTTCCTTTGAGGTTCCCCCGCAGGCTTGAAAATTTCTTTGACGTTTATGGTTTATCATAAAACTAATGTAAATTTTGCATCCTACACCATTTTATAGGTTTATAAGTAATGTTTTAAATTAGTTCTTATTGAGCTAAATATATTTTCTGAAAAGATGTGTCATATTCATCTTGTTACCCTGTTATTCTCAAGCTTTGAGTAATTCTTGGCAATCACTTGAGAAGCCTGGTAATATGTCATCACAGTCTTACTACTCCCTCCCCTCCGATCTCTAATCTTCGGAAGCAACTTGGAGGAGCCCCAGCCTTTGTCAAACTGAATCTTTGGGGCACATACCCTCACCCAGATCTTAGAGGGTGATGAAGGGGAACAAACTTTACAGACAAGCTCAGGACAGCCTTTGGCATATGCAACACCCATACTTTCTTTCAATTACTTTCTAACTTGAGACTTCAGCTTCATGCACTCACTGGCCTTTATGAATCATTGATTCAGTTATTTCTCAACTGAATGTAGCACCACCAACTCATGGTCAACTCCTGGACTGGGTGTGTATGTGAGTCAAGATGTCCATACTCCTCTGGATCTGGTGGATGCATTTTGCTGCCCAGTATCCATTCACTTGTCTCTGATAACCACACCCCAATATCACTCTGGGGAACCTCCCCTAATCCACTTTCCTCCCATTTAGTTTTGGTTGTTTTGGCTCCTTTGAGGTGCAGAACATATGACTCAGGTCTGGCCAATCAGCATGTCTCAGTTCCTGGCTAGGAACCCAATATGACTCAATCAGAGTGAAGAAAATGAAATCCTATTGGGCTTAAAGCCTGGAAGATATACAATCTAGATCTTCTGTAGACATCTTGTGATCAGGAAGAGAGAGACTGTCTGAAAATAAGGCCAAAACACAGAATAGATCATGGCCAGTAGACCATGTGATGGAGAGAAACCGGGTCCTGGCAACGTTGTTTGGCATTTACACAAAGCTATGCTTGAAGCCAATACTACCCCTGAACTTTTCAGTTATCTTAGTTAATAAATTACATTTTTGGCTTAATCCTATTAGGGCTGGATTTGTCTTTTGTCTTCTGGAAATGAATGAATTTTAACTATATGTTCCATGTAAGCAGGATCTTGCCTGCCTAATTTACCACTGTATCCATAGAACTGGGAACAATAGTTGACACATAAAAGGCACTCAAGAAATATTTGCTGAATAAGTGAGTGATCCATGAATTAGTGCCATGAATAAGAATTAGCAAGTAGCAGATTCTGGAATAGGGAATTGGCTGTGTCAATGTTGAATGGAAGTCAGAAGGAACTCTCTATCCCAGGTTATAAAGTTGACAATATTATTAAGCAGTAGTAAAAATGCTGGTCAAATTTTCATTGCTATGTGTTGGCACTCACACCATGGATGACCAAAGGTAATGCCATTGTACTTGGTAGAAAGAATTCCAGGTGTTAGAATATGCTGGTTACTTTTGTGGTTTCAGTGAGGGCTTACAATAAAAATACAAGCCTATGCCAAGTACAATTTGTGATTGCCTGATTTTGAAGACACTCTTCAGCCTAAATTCATGTCATTAAGAAATGAGTTGATAGAGTATAGCTTTTAAGTAAGGCATTACCTCTTAAGACCATCTCAAGTATGACTATGGAGGATAATGGACAAAGAGATCTTCCAAGAAGGAGAAATCATGAGCCATGGGAGAAAACAGGTGAGGGAGAACTTCCCAGGCCTGTCCAAATTGGCCAACCAAGGATCAAGGTCCAATGCCAGGAAGTAAGTCTTGTTATTCCTGTCCACTGGAACATATGTTTGCTTTGGATTAGTGACCACTCAGTAATTTCCAATTCTTGCTTTTCCCAAATGGTCTTACAGCAGTTATCTTGTTCTCGCCCCGCTGTTGTATACTGAGTGTGAGGGGTTGCTAAAATGATCATTTAGCTATAGACTATCAGATTATGAAGCAAGACATCTTGCCTTGATTAACAAGTTTGCATATCTTCCAGAGATCTTACGTTTTGTGCTGGATTAGAATCAGATTATCTCCTTTTGGAGAAGTGGTGAATGTATTTTAAGGAGGTATAACAACTTTGCTAGATATGGGAGGAAGCATGCATGCCTGTGCATGTGTATGTGTTCTGAGAAGGCCAGAAGAGTGAACCTCGATGGACTTTAGTGGTATTTTGCCACCCAGC
The DNA here is from genome assembly GCA_028646535.1 of Procyon lotor. Lineage (NCBI taxonomy): Eukaryota > Metazoa > Chordata > Mammalia > Carnivora > Procyonidae > Procyon > Procyon lotor. The sequence continues at coordinate 110,063,729 of CM053608.1, forward strand.
AATGATTTACCTTTATTCTGACAACCCTATGTGGAATCTCTCTGGGAAACCACCCCTTACCCATTCTGTTGATTACATATCTACATGTAGATTTGAATCATCCAATTCCCTATCTGCACATGACCCAGACAAAGTCAAATAAACATGATGAGCCCTCTGGAGGGAAAGATAGTCTTGCTGCTTTTAGTGACAGTTGAAGCTTAAAGAAGAGAAGACATAGGACTTCTATAGTCACCTTATGACCACAGAGAGAGATCTTATTTGAGGATAAAGTCAACATATGGAGGACAGTAGAACCAAGCCAAAAGACAGCAATGCTGGATCTCGATGTTAGATTTGAGATCCTCACACTGCAGTCATGCCTAAAGTCAATTCTGTCCTTAGACTTTTCAGGTCAATGAGCCAATACATTCTCACTTATCAAAATACATGTTCTGTTGGATTTCCTGCCATTTTCAACTGGAGGGACTTTAATTTAATAGACAATTTTAACTTTAATTTAATAGACAATTATCTACTCCCCTGGAGGTGCCCTGAAGGAGTTGCTTTGAAGGGAGAGCCTGAGACAAGGACTTTCTCAGGTGCACGTAGTTTACTTGGGAGGTAATTCCAGGCAGTAGAAATGAGAGTAGGGAAAGGGAGACAGGAAGGATCAACCCCACTGGGAATTCTCTGAGGACCTGTGTGAAGGTAACTCAAAATTGTCTCACCAGGAGATGGGGGGGGGGCTGTGACATTTATACACTGGCCCCCATCTGAGTTACTTGAGGGCTGTCCCCAGGAGTCTTAACTGGGGTCAGTTAATGGATCACAAAGAGCTTAAGCTCAGCAGATTTCCATAATTTTAGAGAAATCTCAAAGTCAGCAAAGCAGAGGGACCCTGAGAAAGGTGCTTGATGTGGGGTGTTGGGAGTATGCCAGAACTGTCCATCACAGATGCACTGAAACTAGATGGCATCTAGATGTAAGCATCACTTACAAGATCCATTCCTCATTTTTTCCTTTCAAGTTTCCCTAATAACATACCTCTTTAAATCAATGACAGGAATTGAAGAACCTGCTCATACCTACCTTGGGCTTAGCCTATTCCAGTACAACTCTTCCAAATCATCAAATTGATGTCCCCAATACCATGGTGGCAGAGCAACCCTTCATAAGAGGACTCCAAAAACAATTTACTTCTACCCCTACACCTGATTCACAAAGAAACTGGTTTGCCCAAGGTAAATTTACCAATGGGATATAAGACATTTCTAAAAATCAAAAACTTTTAAGCAACGAAGCCCAAACTTGAATGGACCCAGAACTCAATGAACATGGAATCTGACTATTCTCTTAGGAGGAAGCTGACATAAACCAGGACAGTTAAAGCTCACAGTTGATAAAGTGAGTCCAGTCCTTAACACACTTGAATTCCAAGTCTAATCTGTGCTAATATAGGCTAGAAACCAGGTCAAGAGGTATTGCATCATAATGTGGGGAGATAACCTGAGGACTTCTGTCTTAGTCTCCCCCTTCCTCCTAGAAAAATATCATGTAACAGATGTCTCTTCCTTAGAACTTATAGATAAATGTGTATGCCTATGTGTCAAATCATTAATCAGTAAATTTAAAAATTATTTTTGGGGCTAACTTGGCTGACAGCTGGCTTGCCAACCAAGTATGTCTGCTCTTGTTTTGTCCTTTAGATAAGTCTGAAAAGGGAATGTATATGAAATCTATAGACTGATGGGATCATTACTTCAATTGGTCTGGGCCTTGAGGCTTCTGGAAGCAAGACTGTGATAACTGAATTTTGAGGTATAGAAGTCCTCCTTGGGTTAATGGCCAGGGGCATAGCAGACAGGGAAGAGACTGAGTATGGATATGAGTGTGTGTGTGTGTGTGTGTGTGTGTGTGTTAAGGCAAGTTCTTTATTTTGTTGTTTTGTTAAAGATTTTATTTATTTGAGACAGATAGAGAGAGTGAGAGCAAGCATGAGCAGGGTGGAGGGGCAGAGGGAGAAGGAAGGGCAGAGGGAGAGGGAGAAACAGACTCTCTGCTGAGCAGGGAGACTGACGCAGGGCTCGATCCCAGAACTCTGAGATCGTGACCTGGGCTGAAGGCAGATGCTTAACTGACTGAGCCACCTAGATATGTGTGTGTGTGTGTGTGTGTGTGTGTGTGTGTGTGTGTGTGTTAAAGCAAGATATTCCCCTGTGCAGACTGACTACTGGGCCACCTCCTACCCAGCCAACCGGTCATTGGTAGCCAAACCTTTCTAGATATCACTGCTCAAGGAGCAGACACAGTCCCACTTGATTGTATCTCCTTTCTTTCTTTCTTGTTCTTTGCTTAACTGTTTGAATATTTTGGCCTTTAAAAGTAAAAGCAGTTGCATTTTGTCATGGAGTTGTTTTGTCTTTAGTCAGAAATACCTTTTCATGATATAGTAGTATATGGTATCTCCTGTATTACTTTACAGGATTAAATTACTTTTCTTCTCTGTTCCTTCTAAAGAATGAGTAAGAAAGGACAGAGGTCTCTTCATACCACGGGACCCATCACCACCCATCCCCAATTTTAAGCATTTAATCTCACCATGTCAAGACCTGAAAACACTCTTTTATATCCTCCAAAGGACCCAGCATTCAGGAAGGACTTGTTCTGCCAAATAACCAGTAAATATACCAGGGAAAAGAAAGCCCAGACCTCAGGGTTGCATTTTGGCTAAGACCCTAATCTGCAAAATATTGATCATAGTCTGCAGAAATTTCTGGAAGCCCTGCATATAGGACAGTGCCCTTTGTCTTAATAACTGTGACATTTTACCTAGGACAATGGAAGACCCAGAGGGTTAGTTTCATTCCTGATTCCTGAACTTTGTTGGCAACGTCCACATGGACTTCATGCTACTTCCTGGGCCAACAAGAATATTTAGTAATGTCAGACATTTCCAAAGATGGCTATATTATGCCCTGTGCTGGGTCTACATCCATTCCAGTTGTAGTTTCATATAAACAGATACAAGATTCTGCCTTATGGACAATCCCAGCCATCCTATGGTTAATAGTTTATATCCTGGTTCTGGAAAGTATTATCCCAATTCCACCATTTCCTTTAATATATCCTGGAAGAATATTTCAATATCTACATTTATAATAGACACAGAATGAGACAGAGATGCTCGGCAACACAGCCTCTTGTAGGCCAACTAAGATAAGCCGAAGCAAACCCTTTGGGGCCCCCAAGAAGCTGTTAAAAGCACAGGCTCCAGAAACAGGAGAGAGCATTTTAACAGGAGATGCTCCTGACTTTCCTATGGACATGCCTATGCAACCTGCCTTTGCTGAAAACCAGAAGACTGTTTCCAAGGATGACTTGCATTGTGGAGGCAATGAGCCCCACTGCATCCTGAGTGATCCACTGATCCATTTTCTTCTCTTTTCTGTTAGTCCCCACCCTCCACTCCTTATCCTTTTGTTCAGTTCTGTGGAATCAGAATGCATATTGGGGAAACAAACCAAACTCTGGTTCTATTGGCACATTGACATAGGTATACAGTACGGATCAATGAATATTTGGTTAATACATGAAGATATGTTTGTTTACATATTTTGGGCAAATACTTATAATATTCCTAGACATCTAGTACTTTCATCAAAATGCACCTCACCTCGTTACATTTGGAGCACCCTCTTAAAATTCAGAGTTTATCTGGGATTCTGGATTATATTTTCCATCTAAAGGCTGCCTGAGTATATTACTCATCATCTGTGCCCAAGCCAGGAGGAAACAATGCAAGATTCCATTAGAGGCATGTCTCTCAAAAGCACTAAAACTCAAGACTTCTTGAAAGCAATTCCATTTGATTTTATAGATACTCATTTTTGGTTTTAGGTACAAGAAATACAAACGAAAGTAAGAGAATAAAACACATCTGCCTCATAAGCAGAGCAATTAGCAACAATCAACATAGAAGAGAATTTAGATCGGCTTCTTTGGTTCAGAAATATCTTTCACGCCAATAGTTATTGTATTCAGTCATTTAATTCATCGGATAATTTCCCAGACTGTCTTCATTACATTTGCGTCGAATTGGACTTGCTTTTGGCTTAATTTTCTTTTTGTTGGCATAGTTTCGCTGAAACTAATTTCTAGATTTTCCTATCGCCTTCCTCAAATTCAGACTATGGGCTGAGTAGAAGATGGAATTAATTAGCTATTATATTCCCTAAATATCTCTAAACTGTGACAACCCAAACTGTCCCTACACCTCTCAAACCCCTCTTCTGGTTGAAGAGTGCTACAAGAATGAAGACTTGCCTTCTAGAGAGTATCTGGGAGTTACGTGGTGAATCTCTCCTTACCTTCATGAAAAATCCTGAAGGATAGGGAAAGATACATAAGGCCCTCACTCTCCAGTAGAAGTAGCTCATTCTGCATGATATGACTTGGACTTTAGATTGGCCAAGCTCTCGATCCAAGTCCAGATGCTCCAGAAAATTCTCCAAAGGGATGGTAGAGGCCTACTCTCATTTCCAGGCTTGACTTTGGCTCCACAGAGTTTATCCTATGCTATTCTGCTTCTGGGGATTGGAAATAGATTCAGGGCACTCTGCACTATTATCCCTAATTTACTTTTTGTCCCTCTTCAGGCATTCTAGCGTAAGGCTGATGTTGACCAGATGAGCTGTGTGGGAGAAAAGATCCTGTCTTTGTTAGGCTAAAAAGAATTTTTTTTTTTCCAAAACTAATGAAAACTTAAGGAACCCAATGCTTATTATATGTGATTATCACAGTAAAGCATTGTTTTAGAATGTTGTTGACACAGGTTTTTGGGACTGTGTATTCATAAACATAGTGCTCTCATGGGTGGAAGAAAATTCCAATCTAGGTTATTTTTAGAGAAAATGGTAGTTCTTTGTTGCTCCTAAAATGGAAAGGATCATATTTTCAATGCCTTTGTGCCTGTATCATGTTAATGAGGATAGTAAAAAATATGTAGTCTTAACTGGTTAGATACAGGACTCATAGGAGAGGCAGAAGGCTAGCACACTCATGTTCCTTCCTGAAAGATTTAACACTTATTTGTCGATTGTGCATTATGCCTAGCACACTGCGAAGTGTGGAAGGAATACAAAAAAGTATGTTATATAAGATACATTTATTTCCTTCTCACCAGGAGTTCCAATGAGCCCCATACACCCAAGGGACAGCAAAGAATCAAAGGCAGTTCAGGCTTTGTGCCATCAAGGCGGTCACTGTGGCATTGTCCAGAAAACTGTCTGTTGGCCATATCATAGTCGCTTTATCTCCAGGCCACGTGACCGTATCGTCCACGTTCGGGTTGTCTACATGCGGATTTCAACTCTGCATCTGTAGGAGTCTTTCCAACCTACACGTCTAGTGAGATTTAATGTTTTGGGATAAGAGCTTCTTCAAGATAGTGACTTTTTTCCCAAATAACTGCAAACTTGAACTTTCTGAATGCCTCTGGAAGTATGTCTTTCGGAACAGTCAAATTTCCTAGAGAGCTAGGGGTCCAGTCCTTTGAGGGGATGGAGTGGGACACTCTGTCCATTTTGTTATCTTGAAAATGACTAACCACTTTTGATTTGGGCTTTCTAGTCAACTTCAGTCCCATTTCAAATCAGCAAACATTTATAGAATGGCAGTTCTGGGTAACACAGCTAAGGGGGTTACAAGAACTACTGAGTGAAGCTCTATCCTTCCCGGGTCATAGATTATTGATTCTCAATCCTGACTATCTATCAGAAACATCTGGCAAGTTCCAAAAATATTCAGACCTGCTTAATATGATTCTCTGACTGTAGGACCCAGATGTCATTTTATTTTATTCAGTTAATTAATTTTTAAAAAGACTTTATTTAATTATTTGTTAGAGAGCATGAGAAGGGAAAGGAGCAGAGGGGGAAGCAGGCTTCTCGCTGAGCACGGAGCATGATGTGGGACTTCATCCCAGGACCTTGAGATCATGACCTGAGCCCAAGGCAGATGCATAACCGACCGAGCCACTGAGGAGCTCCAATTAATTATTTTTTTAACTGTATGATCTCAATTATATTTCCATCTAAAAACACCCTGAATTCATAGCTCAGCGAAAAAATTGACAGTTGCTGTAAGTATGGGATATGGGAAGGGAAAATTGGTGAAGGTGGCCAAAATGTGCAAACTTGCAGTTTTAGGATAAGGAAGTTCTGGGGAAGTTGTATAATATACAACATGGTGAATATAGTTAATACTATATTGCATACTTGAAAGTTGCTAAGAGAATAGATCTTCAAAGTTCTTATGACAAGAAAAGTACTATATGTGCAGTGATGGACGTTAGCTAAACTTATTTTGGCAATCATTTTGCAATTTATACATGTATCAAATTATTATGTCCTATATCTAAAGCTGTTATACAATATTATACATCAATTACATCTGTTTAAAATTTTTTTATTTTTCATTATTATTTTGTTAATTAGCAACTTTTTGGATGATTCTAATGGACATATGCGAGCTGGACAACAGACCAAAACAATAACAGTTTGATAAATATTATAATAGAGGTATAAATAAAATTTAAGGAGTGGCTGGAAAAGGAGATTAATTTCACATGGGAATAATGAAGATCTCTTCTTGGAGAATGTAAGTGTGGAGTGGGGCCAGATGGCTGAAATTTTGGAGTTCATGTCTGCCCTTCATCATTTGTTTCCAGTTCTCTCTCCTATTAATTGGCTGTTAACTGTCCATCTTAGAGCTGCGAGTGCATGTCAATAGCACCCTACTTCTAATGTAATAATGCTAAGCATCAGGGGAAAGGAAATTTAATTTCTAAGTTTGTTGGAATTGAATGTAAGTTAAGAATAAAAAGGTTCTACTTCCCACTAAAGGAACTAGGACTCCTTAGAGAAATGGCTGACTCCAGAACTGGGGCAGGAAATGTATGTGATGAATCTAGGGTATCTTGTTATGCCGACAAACAAGGAGGCTATTAAGACTAATAGGGTCCTATCACAAGAACACAGATCCAACTAGAGGATCCTCCCCTGGGCCAAAGAGAGGGCTATCTGAGTATCAGTAAGGATAATAACTGCAATTGGTTGAAACAAATTAAATATATAAATATCCAAGGGCTCATAATGATGCTAAAACACAAAAACAATAAAAGCAAAAGACCCCTACCCCCAATCCCCCAAAACCAAAAAAAACCCAAATCTCATTGGTGAATTGGAATTATAGGGCACTATGAAAATTCAAACATAACATCAAGTGTTTGTCCTTGCTTTCTTATATTTACCCTTTCAGGGTAAGCAAATCGTTGTTATGGGATGTTGTCTTTTTTTTTTTTAAGCAGATTTCCAGTTATTCAATGAGGAGGAAATTAGAAAAAACACGTTTTGAAACCTATAATGAGTCCAGGTAATAGTCATCAATGGATTCATGTATCTATCTATCTATCTATCTATCTATCTATCTATCTATCTATCTATCTAGTATCTCAGTTATCTGTTGATACATGACAAACCACCATCATGTGGCTCAGCTGCGGTCACTAATGTGGCCATATTCTTTGGGGGGCTCAGTTAGGACTGCAGTGTCTAAGATGGCCCCACTCACATGGCAGGACTTGGTGCTGATCCTCACCAAGGAGCCTTGGTTCTCCTACAAGGAGCCGTGGCTTCCACATGGGTGGAGGAAGAAGCTATCAAAACTGACTGATCTCTTAAGGACTAAACCCTCAAGGGACACCATATCACCTCTGCCACCTTCTTGGTTGAAACAAATCACAAAGTTAGTCCAGATTCAGAGGAAGGGGAAAGGGACTGATGGGAGGCATGGGCATCTCAGGAACAACTTATCAGTGTCTGTTCCCTAGCCACAATAGTTCATACCCTTCCACATGCAAAATACCAAAGTCTCCATTTTGGCATCTCCTGAAAGTCCACCATTTTGTTAGCTAAACTGGGTCCTTGGCTGTAGCTCCTGTTGACCCGAGACCTATGGACTAGGAAGACAAATTATCCCCCATCCACACATGAGACATACAACGGGGAGGCTGTAATAGGGCATAGCTGGTCAAAAGAGGAGAGAACGGGAAACACATGGCAATCATTCTTCCATGGCAATTCTGAATCCAGACACATCTCACCATTTCCCACAATTCTGGGGCAAGACAGGGGAGACGTCGCTGCTGGTGGTCTTTGGAAACAATATATCACAGATTCTAAAATCTTTAGATGAAAAGCTTGTGGAGAGCTTCATGCTAGAGAGATGGGACTGATGCTACATGAACTCAATAACCAGTCTCAGCAATAGTCAAAGTAGGGCAACCAGAATTATGAGCCTTGTGATATAGTACAAGAGGAAGCCCATGGCATCACTCCATGACTATTTCTGTCCCACCACTGATCCTGGATCTCTTCAAACTTCTACACCTGACAACTAATCTACAGGAAACGCAAGAGCTAGAGGAACAAGTTAAATGACACAAAAAAGTAACGAGCCAAAGTCAAAATACTCAACATCCTACAGTATCAGTGACTTTGTTTTGAGCAAATCAGTGGCAAGAAAAATATAGAGGGGCTCTTAAAGTGTAAAAGAGAAAAGTCATCTTGATGAAGTCCCAATAGTTCATTTTTGCTTTTGTTCCTCTTGGTTTTGTAGATGTGTCTAGCAAGAAGTTGCTGTGGCTGAAGTCAAATGCTTTGCGGCCAAAGGACAGGAACAGTGATTTGAGGGGACATATGCACCCCAGTGTTTATTTTTTTAATTAAAAATTTTTTTAAAGGTTTTATTTATTTATTTCCGAGAGAGCGAGAGAGCAAGCACATAAGCGGTGGGAAGGGGCAAAGGGAGAAGCAGACTCCCCTCCACTCAGGGAGCCTGACGCTGGGATCATGACCTGAACCAAAGGCAGATGCTTAACTGACTGAGCCACCCAGCACCCCTCACCCCAGGGTTTATAGCATCAATGTCCAGAATAGCTGAAACATCAAAAGAACCCAGATGGCCATTGACAGATGAATGGATAAAGAAGATGTGGTCTATATATACAATGGAATATTCCTCAGCCACCAAAAAGAATGAAATCTTACTATCTGCAACAATGTGGATGGAACTAGAGGGTATTATGCTAAGCAGAATAAGTCAGTCTGAGAAAGACAAATATCGTATGATTTCACTCATGTGGAATGTAAGAAACAAAACAGATGAACATAGAGAAAGGGAAGGAAAAATAAAATAAGACGAACATGGAGAGGGAGGCAAACCATAAGAGACTCTTAACTCTAGGGAACAAACTGAGGGTTGCTGGGGGGGCATTGGGTGGGGAGATGCGTTACTGGGTACTGAGCATTAAGGAGGGCACTTGATGTAATGAGAACTGGGTGCAACTGATGTTATAACTGGTGTTATGTGCAACTGATGAATCCCGGAACTCTACCTCTGAAACTAATTAAAAAGAGAGAGAGAGAAAAGACATAGCAATCAAATGCAATGTGTGCACCTTACTTGAATCCTGATTCAAACCAAAGGTCCTGACAGCTAGCGATGACTATTAAACTATTTATGGGCAAAATACCCTAATGTCTGGAATTTGCTTTAAAATATTCCGGACAAAAGAAATGGAGCAGTTTTGGTGGGCCAAATAAAATAAATGGGTAAAATGTTGGCAGCTGTTGAAGATAGCAAATGGGTAAACATAGGTTCTTTCCACTTTGAGCATGTTTGGATATTTGCATAATACAAGTTAGAAGAGCATCGTTTCTGAATGAAGGGATTTTCCTATGTAAATAAATGAAGGGCCAGCACCATGGGGCAGCATCCCGGTCATCCCAGCAGTGACTCAGGGCCCGACTTTGGCTGGTTTCCTAGGTCTCCTCTGGGTCAGGTGGGTGGGGACTGTGGTTGAAGAGACAAGCTGTGAGTTTACCTGATAACTAGGATCCACTCCTTACTCCTGGCACTTTTTATCCAAAATCAAATAATCCACTGGATTATATTAGACAAAGCAGTCAATCAATCAATCAAGGATCTACGGGACTCCCTTACTTTAAAAAAGTTAATATTTATTATTGTAAACACATTCTACTTTATTTTATTCAAACTTTAAAATTCTAGTTAGTTAACATATAGTGCAACATTGGTTTCAGGAGTAGAATTTAGTGATTCCTTCCTCCCATCTAACACCCGGTGCTCATCTCGAGTGCCCTTCTTCACGCCCATCCCCCATCCAGCCCACCCCCTACCCTCTTGTAAACACATGACACATAGTTTCCAGAAGTCAAAGAGTTCTACACAATTTACAACAAAAAAAGAGCAAGTAGCTCATGGCTTGACTCTCCCCTGCTTGGATCTTCTCTGCCCAGAGCTGTAACTTCTACTTCTTGTAGTCCTTTCTCGTGGTATTTATTTCCATAGGTCAGAATATCTGTTTACCCTCTTTCTCTCTTGTTTTCCAATTTTAGAAGTGACCCTATGGCCTCCCACTGAAGAGAGTGAGGATTTAGCTCTTACATCACCCTCCACACATACAAACTTGCCTCTCCTCCTATTTTCCCAATCGCTTCATTTTTTTTTGGTTAAATCAATATTCAGTGTTTGCACTGTGAGAACCAGGTAAATATTGGTCACAGCCCAGCCAAGAGGTGAGCTCAGAGTCTATTTTCTTTCTTGTGAAATGTTTTGGTCTTTTAGATGTTAATAACCATCTCATGTGGTGATCTCTTCTTTTGCTTCTTATCCTGGGGACCTATGGCTCTGAGTACTGAGGCCGTGGAAGTCCAGAATGTTCTTAACATACTCACGCACATCAGTTGTTTGATTCCTTTGTGTCCTTTTGTGGAGAAGTCCCTCCTGGATATCTCTACCCTCCAGTTCCAGAATGAACCGGCAACTCCACAGATGTCCTCCGGAGCTTTCTTTCACCTCCTTGTTTTGCTAAATCCCTGGTTGCCTGGATCCCGGGCTTCTTTCCTGGCTTGCTCCCATATTTTGGTGGAGCACTCTCCTATAGTCTTTTTTCTTTTTTTTTTCTCCTATAGTTTCTTGAGAGAGGGCATGTAGTGGGGAATAATGACTATTACAGCAGTGTTACATGTATGAGAAAATGAAGAACCGGGCCCGTCTTATCACAGACTGGGTTCCCTTGAAAGCAGATTCTGAGAAGGAGGTTAGGGAACTGGAGGTTCACTAGGGGTGCTCTTGGGAGTCAGTATACTAGAAGGGAGGGAACCAGGATTGGGCAGAGGGAGAAGTTCAGCGGCGGAGCAGTCTCAGTGGGGCCTCAATGGTGCTACAGGTTGTTGGGAGCTGAGCTGAGCCTGTCTCATTGTCCCAAGTTGGGATAATGGCGCCAGGCCTTCATACACCCACAACAACCAAGCATTGGATTCCAGCCCCTCTAGGACGTGGCTGTGGTCTTGAGTGAGGACCTCTCTTCAACCAAGATAATCCCTGTAGGGACTGAAAGCACCCACCACAGTCCATCCCTGAGCTACTGGAATCCACTATCTTGTGTCAGGTTTGAGAGTAGTTTCTCTGAGATTCCAATGGGCCTCTTTTCCAGGGAAACTTCAAAGATGGAATTTAGTGGGCTAAACTTCAGCTCTTACCATCAAAGCTGGTCTCACTACCACGAGAGCTCTTACCCCACAGTCCAACAAACTGGTGGGAGACATTACTAAGCACCAATTACACATTCTGAGACTGGGGATATGACCGCTGGGCGAGTCTATGGAGCCAATGGACCTCCAGTGATCTGGGCCATGGCCAGGACTGCTGGCTCCCATAGGTGTCCCATTGTAATGGCAGGTAGGGCCTGTTGCCACCTGGGGTCCTCAGGTAGCAGTGTCAACTTGGACCCTGTAACCAACAGTCTTGAAATGTTTGAGCATTTCCTTTCTCTAGTGACCAGTCAGCTGTGGTAATGGCTATAGGTCCTAGAGAAGAGCTAAGAGACTCATTACCGGACACTCTTCCTGTGATATATCGGGTCTCCTTCCTGGGGCTCAGCTTCTCCTTTAATAAATGGGTTCTGGGTCTACAAACTGCCACAGGGCTAGAAAAAGCGAAAGTAATAATGATTATCAGAGCCATCACGCTCAGCCTCTAGCTCACCTATCCTTGATTTTGTAATTGTGCAGAAGCAATAGTATTCTTGCTAGCTGCCCATCTATTCGGTCCCTTGGGCGGGTGCGGGGCGTGTTTTGCTCACTATTTCCCAAGCTCCCCGTGGGTCAGGTTCCCTGGCTGCCCCTCTGATCTGGGCACTCATGTGATAATTGCCTCCATCCGGCTCCTGGTGGTGATTGCCATCACCTGGCCTCGATTGTTTAGGGGGATTTGCTGCACCCTTCCCTGTGGGTGAGCCCAGTTCTGTGGCAGCATCCCCTGCAGAGCCACCACTGAACCCCCAAGGGAAGCTGGAGCCCTTCTCACCTGTACCTTCCTTAGTGCTTTGCGGGGCAGGGCAGCCTCTAGACTTTCCTGTAACACCGTCCACTCCAGCATGCCCACTTCTCTGAGACTTTCAGTCCCTTTTCAGTCCCTCCATTCAGTTGGAGTCCCTCAATTGTCATGGCAGTTCAGGCATTTCTACTTTGCTTCGTGTGGGCCATTGCTCTCTTCATGCTCTAAGTACACTTGCACCAACCCCTGGGGCCTTGACAAGGTATTAAATCCTTCTTTAAATCCTGTATCCCAGGAGGGTGGTCCCAAAGCACTAAACCCTTTCTCACCCAACCTCCATGCAGTATGTGCCCTCCTCAATACTCACCACCAGGCTCACCCTACCCCCCACCCCCCTTCCTCTAAAACCCTCAGTTTTTTTCTCAGAGTCCACAGTCTCTCAGGGTTCATCTCCCCCTCCAATATCCCCCAATTCACCCTTCCTTTCCTTCTTCTAATGTCCTCCATGTTTTTCCTCAAGCCCCACACGTAAGTGAAACCATATGATAATTGACTCTCTCTGCTTGACTTATTTCACTCAGCATAATCTCCTCCAGTCCTGTCCATGATGATACAAAAGTTGGGTATTCATCCTTTCTGATGGAGGCATAATATTCCATTGTA
>CM053608.1:110077293-110101564 GCA_028646535.1 Procyon lotor
AGGGGAACCCACAGTTCTGTGTGTAACTGTGGGTAGTGAAGAAAGGAGAGAGGAGGTTGCTGGAGCTGAGATGCTCAGGGACCAGCGAGGGGGGCAAGCTTACCAGGTGCTCTTCATGGACGCGAATGTTCCTCAGAAGCTCATAACTCAGGAGAGAGCACAACCATCAGTCAGAGCAAGGGGTGCCTCTTCTCATCGCTTTCTTGAACGAAATGTCAAGCCATCATTCAGGAAACACTCATTCAAAAAATAAATGTGCCTTACGTCCCAGTCATAGGTCAGCTACTGCTACTGGAGTTCCCCAAATCCCTGGGACCTGGCTCTGAGCCTGGGGAGCTGACTGCCTGATTGGGAAGGGGAAACACGTGCCCGTTATCTCAAGCAGGGCTTGCTAACTCACGGGACTTTGGGGGGCAGCCTGGCCACGTACATGGTGACGTCAGCAGGTGTAGTAAGTGGAGAATATTTGGCGACCACAGTGAACCAAGGTGTGCCTAGCTTCCCTAAAGAGGCAGCCACTACTCCAGGTTAGCAAATCTTCTGGTTTTCTTTCTAAAGTCAGAAATGCAGATTTCTGGGGGGCGGGGGGTACAATTTCCCAGCTTTAAGATTTTTAAGCAAGTGATTAAAAAATTAAAAGCACAGTGTGGGCCAATGATTTGTCAATTCTGATTTAAATAACTCGAGCTGCAGGCAACCTTAGGTTCAGGGTCTGGCCCTAATCCACAGGTGATCTTAAACAAGTCTCGTAACTTCTCTGGACCCCAGTGACTTCATCTATAAAATGGAGCAGGAAGCTGCAGGGGACGAGCTCTGGAGTTTTTCCTAGTTCTGTAAATCTATGATTTCAATGTCTAAATAGACTTCTAATTAATTTTTGTCTGCAAGAAAGGCTGGGAGACACAGGGACCATATCTTTTATGTCCCTTCCTCTGAAAATGTGTAGTGTCAACAGAGGGCTGCCACTCTGGGGGAATTCATTATGGCGCCCAGTGTTGGCTACCTGGATTCGAAGAAGAGGTCAGCTTTGGGAGCCACCATGATGAACTTTGTATCTCTTGCTCTCTCCCATGCTGTAGTCAGCAAGGGAAGCAGGATGGTGTAATGGAATTGTCCAGAAGGACACAGGCTGGAATTCCAGACCCGTTTCTTCATGATCTCTGTGACTGGGAAAGTCATTTCCCTTCCTTCCCAGATGTCACCAGCTGTAGAGCTGGAAAAAAAAATGTCCTCCCAGAAATATTGTATGCTTCTTACTGCCAGAAGAGAAATGCGTCATCCCTCGTATGTGTGTCTGTTTTTCTGTTTTGCCTTAAGTGCTACAAAGTTTACCAGAAAGCAAAATACCTAGGTCAAGTGAGCTTAACTGTTCAAAGAATTTGCTTTGACTAAACTGGAAATTAATGTCATAATTGCAGCTTCTTAAAAAGAATTGTCTTCAAAATTGCTGTCGAAGGCATGAGTCAAATGGTTGCTCGGTGTTTCTTAGGCAGGAAGATAAAGGGACACCTTCTGTGAAGGAGGCTGCAGGTTGGTGGCCATTGGGCTTCCCACTGAGCTCGAGCTTTGCTGAGTGAGGATGGTGAGAGGGGATGAACTGAATCGCTGGGACCAGTAAAGAGGATTTTGAGAAGCTGTAGATGAGGAGTTGGGGACTAGCAGCAGGGAAAGAAAAGAACACTTTCGCTGAAGGGGGAGTGGAGAAGAGGCCTTGGGATGGACAAGGACAGGTTATGGCTAATACAAGCTGGATGAGGTAATGTGGGCGACGGTCTTTTGTTCACGTCACAAAACCCTCAAGAAAATCTTGCTAATGATTTTTGCTACTGTTTTGATGTGATTAGCGATGGGCCAAGTTCAAGGTTGCAGGGTGAGTGAAGGCCTCATAAATGGTCCAGCCACCCATGGGTTACACTGATAGAAGGTTCTCCATGGTATTTTCTTGCCAAATGTCATTGCCAGGAAACAGCAGGTCTTGCCAAATAAAAGTGTATGCCTCCTTCTGCCTAATGAGAACTCTGTGATTCATCAGATGCTTTATTTGTTTAGCTTTGGCTAAACAAGGTTAGAACAAGATTTAGTGCTCCATTGTATAATATCACTGGTTCCTAGTGCCTCGCTTTGTCTCTCTATAATTTCTGATCTCTCTTTCCTATATTTATTTTAATTGTAGATTGTGTATGTTTTAAAGACATCTCAAATTAGTGTGTTTTAAGACACTCCAAAGCATTTATGGAAGCCAAGGAGGTTCTAAACCAGCACCATCCAACATGATGTTGTGTGATGACAGAAATGTTCTGTCTGTGCTGAATACTAGTGGTAGCCATTAGCTACCTAGTGGAATTGAGGAACTGAATTTTTCAATTTTATGTTATTTTAACTAACTCAAGTTGAAGGTTAACTAGCCACCTCAGGTGGGTAGCTGCCATATTGGACAGGGCAGGCCTAACCATTTATGAATAAACAAATCCTTCTGAACATCTGAAAAGGGGTCCTTCTCAAGATTAAATGTTCTTTTTTTACATGATTGATTAACTTGGAAAAATCTTTTTGTATAATAAGGAAAAATTATTGCATTGTATTTGTAGAGTATGGAATTATAAGGAAGTTTAAACCCTATTTATTTGTAAAAATGACAAAATTAACCAAGTACTTTCTATTTCCTGGAGCTTTGGTAGTTCCACCATCAATTTATATCCCAATTTTTAACTAAATGACTGAATGTAATTGGTTAACCATCAGAACTAACTGATAATTCTTATTTTAAATAGGATGCTTATCAAAACTTGTATTTTATATATACACACACATGTATATATATAATTTTTATTTATTTATTAAAAAAATAAATTTCAGTTCCATTTCTTGTCCTGGGTGGTGTTTACCCAGGGATTCCCTTTATAACTGTTTAAATGTTCTTACATATTTTATGCACTTTCCTATATCTATGTTGACTTTTAGAATAAAATGCACAAAAATGAAGATTAGTCTCTTTCATGTTTAAAGGCATAATGTGATGAAACTGTACAAGTGTCCATTTCATAGACTGATTAAGGAAAAATCATGGAGAATCTAGAAATAAACCCAACAACAAATGGGAATTTATTAAATAAGAAAAATAGCATTTCAAGTCAGGGGAGGGAACTATGAATTGCTTAACAGATGGTGATGGGACTATTCTTATGTATTCAGGATAAACCATGCATTTGAATTTACATTTACTGGGATCAAACTATTCCATTGGAATCCACATTTTTCCCAATGGGGTTTTTATAATGAATGATGTTGGGTCTACTGTTTAGCTACTCAAGATCAAATTGTGTCATTTAAATGTGCATTTGTATTCCAAATATTTAATTTAAGAGAAGACCTCAAAACCACATTTCCCCAAAAAGTCCCTGTAACATTCAGTTTTAAATAAAGCTGAAGAAAGTAAAAAATCTCAAAAGGTTATAAAGCTGGAATGTGGTAGCAAATGAAAGTGACTAAAAACCCCTACATTTTAAAAATTATTTGGGGAAAGAAGTTTATTAACCTTAAGAAAAATTTTTTCCACCTTTAACTGCAGATTTTAATTTCTTTTCCTTAATTTTAATCTTAGTAAGCTGGGATCTTTTCATTAGTTGTGCCCTCAAATTAATTCTAAAGATCAGTGTTTATACAGAAGAAAATGAAGTAAAAAAATAATAGAGAACATTGGTAAGAAGTTTTTATAATTTTTGAGTGGAAAAGGTCTTTCTAATTATAATACTAAGGAACTGCAAAGAAAAATAATTATAAATTTGAGTATAAATTTAAGAAAATCTCTGGCAACAAACTTCATAAAGTAAAATCACCAACATTATTAACAACATAATGGCAATCAACAGTCTGATTTCCATAAAACACAAAGAGCTGGGTTTTTTTAAAGATTTATTTATTTATTTTTGAGAGAGAGAGAGGGAGAGAGGGAGCACACATGTGTGTGCCTGCTCAAGGCTGGGGGGAGGGGTAGAGGGAGAGAGAGAATCAAGCGGACTCCCCACTGAGTGCAGAGCTAGCCTCAGGTTTGAGGCAGGGCTCGATCTCATGACCCCGAGATCATGACTTGAGCTGAAATCAAGAGTCAGATACTTAACTGACTGAGCCACCCCCTGAAGAGCTCTTTCAAGTTAGTTTTAAAAATACTAGTAGAAAAGTAGCAAAGTATCTGAACAGGGAATTCATCTAGAAAGGAACACTAATGGCAAATGAATGTAACATATTCAATATCAGTTATTAAAGAGATCCAAATTGAAAAGAAAGTTCATCATTTTGAAGGAAATATAATCCTTTCAGTCTGCAGAACTATATTAATGTATATATTTCTTCCTTAATTTTAACTTCACTGTGTGTATCATTAGCAGAATTTTGGGCGAATAAATGTTCTCTGTGAACCTGACCTCTTCACCAATGAGAGTGGCTTCTATTTTTTTTATTTAAAAATTTTTAAAAAATTTTTATTTATTTATTTGGCAGAGAGAGAGAAAGCACAAGCAAGGGGAGCAGCAGGCAGAAGGACAAGCAGGATCCCCACTGAACCAAGAGCCCAATGTGGGACTCCATCCCAAGATACTGGGATCATGACCTGAGCTGAAGGAAGACACTTAACTGACTGAGCCACCCAGGTGCCCCAAGAATGGCTTTTAAAAAAAAGAAACACTATTAAGTGCTTGAAGGATGCAGGGCAATTGGAATTCTTAGTCACTGTTGATGGGAATGAAATGCACAGCCCTTCTGGAAAAAAAGGTTGTTTTTTTTTGTTTTTTTGGGTTTTTTTAATAAAGTTAAACATATACCAACCTTAGAATCCAGCAACCCCACTCCTAGATTTTTACCCAAGAGGACTGGAAACTTTGGTTCACATAAAAACTTGTGCATGAATGCCAAACCCTGGAGTGAGTGCAAATGTCCTGCAACTGGGGAATGGATAAACAAAGTATGGCACCTCCAAATACTGGGATTACTATTCAGAATGGAATGAAAGGGACCAAATGACTGATTCGGGTAGCAACATGGATGCTGCCACGTGCAAAGTGAAAGAAGCCAGACTCAAAAGACTACATTTTGTATGATTCTAATTATACGACATTCTGGAAAATGCAAAATTATAGGAATAGATCAGCGGTTGCTAGGGGTGAATGTATGGGAGGGGGTCAACAGCAAAGGGACTTAGCTCAAGGAAATTTTTGGGCATGAGAGCTTGTTTCACATCTTCATAATGGCAGCCTGATTGCACTCATTTGTCTGACTCACAGAAGAAGACACCAAAAACAGTGAGTTTGACTGTATGTGAACTTAAAAGGTGAATAAAAAGCTAATGGGTTTCTAGATTAAATGTTGGATTGAGAACAAAATAAGATTTTTTTTTACTTAGATTTGGTTATCTATGCCCTTTATTGGGAGAAGTAAACTTCTAGATTGGTGCATGACGTACATATAAGAATGCACAGATTATAAATGTGCCCCTTGATTATAAATGTCACAACTGTCACGTACGGAACGAACCACCACCTGGATCAACAGAGAACTTCACCAGAGACCCCTCCTCTATCTCCTTCCTCCTTCCCAAAGGGAGCCGATATTCTGATCTCTAGCTCCACCGACTAGTTTTGCCTATTTTTGAATTTCATGTAAATAAAATCATGCAGTGTTGAATATTGCACTCTTAGTAGGCTTAGTTATATTTCAAACTAGTTTCCTGTATAACTAAGTATAAATATGCCAAGTAACAATGAGGAGACTGGACTGGATAATCACTATGATTTCTTCTAGTTCTCAAATTTGGAGTCTGTGAGTCGAGAAAACTATGGAATATTTTTTGTTTGAAATATGTTTTTGGCCAACCAAACAAACCATTTTTTGAAGCTAATCTAAAGGCATTTGGAAAATGCACACCATACTGTTTCTTTATAGTCTCCATAATTGTATTTTCCCCCAGTATTATATTCTCTGGTATGGGTAGACATCAGTCTTAAAGTTGGCCTGATACACTGATCCCGCCATGCGATACATTCTTGGTACTTCACCGATGATGATCTATGAGCTTTTCCTGCTTTGTTCTTTTGAGATCATGCTTGACTTTCACTCAGCTATATTTAAAGCTGTGGGGAGTAGAGACTTCTTGAAAACATGCTACTGAAATCTGCTCCGAACTTGAATATTTGGAAACCTCCAGTAAAAGTAGATCCACATGGCAGGGCTAGTCCCAGCTTGATTTCTGCATGGTTGGGTCCAAGATCCTTTATGAGTTGGTGTGAGTGTGCGCATGTGTATACACACGCGCGCTCGTGTGTGTGCAATCTTGTAGGTGCCCTTTGTGGTATAATTACGCCGGTCTTTGTTTTTGTTATTCTTTCCAGTGAGAGAACCCGGAGTATCAGTTCTGAGTTTCTGGGTTGGGATGGGTTTTATTTTCTTAGCAGTAACCAAGCCACAAAAGGGAAGAACAAAACGATCTCTGACAATTAAAAAATGTCTTGCAAAATAATATCAATAACAAATACTAACTTTTAAGGGTTCAGTGTGTTCTCTAACTAACTCAAAGCCCAAGTTAAATATTACACGCTTAGATCCTCTTTCATGAAGCCCGATGGACCAGCTGCTCTTTCCATTGTTGGAGGCAACCACAATCACACAGCTCAAGTCAAGGGTGTCCCCTGGCTGGATGTGACCAACAGCGCCACCAAAACCATGGATTCCTTGGTCATTATAACTCAAAAATGCTCCAAGGATTGGCTTTTGTGAACGGTGGTCAGCCCGAAGTCTCTCCCGTTGTGTTCTCTTGTTTCCCCTCTCCCACTTTTCTGAGTTAGAATTCTAACCCTGGGTTTCTTGCCTCACAGAGTTTGAATGCATATAAAATGTTTTGTTGTTGTCATTTTCTGAGTTCGGGAACATGGCCGAGTTCACATATATAATTATAAACTACCTCATGGGACTCAATAAAAGTTGAAGCTAAGGGTCTACAGTTACAATTCGGAAATGCTGGTGTTGGAAGCCTGCTTCTTTTCATTCAGCATATGAATTATTGGGCTCAAGAAGGTTCTTGGCTTGCCGAAGTGCCCATTGTTAATTAGTGGCAGAGGAAGGGTAGCATCTAGGAAGCCTTCGAGTGTCTAGTCAAGCACTCTTTTCCTGTTTCACTTTTTATTCTCCCAGAATATACAGGTAGATTGGGATGTCTGCTATGGACACGTGTACATTGGGGTAGTGTCTTGGAATTTTAGTTAAGATATTTAAAGGGATTTATTAGACCACATAACTGGATAGTCTGAGAGAGGGTGGACTGTAGACATGGTTTAATTTCACAGCTCAATGATGTCTTCCAAGACGAGGCATTTTTTCCCCCATTTTTCCCTTTTCCCATGAAGCCTTCCATGGTATCATCTCTTTCTGGTCATAAGATGGTTGCCATCAGTTCCTTGGTGTTCGTGCCTCTTCGTCAGGATCCAAGGCATGAGTGAAGGGTCACTCCGGAAGCTTCCAAGAGACCTCGCCAAAGTGCTCCTCGCATCTCAATGGTCTCAGTGGCTGATGGGTCATTCTTGGACCTGCAGCGGTGGTCAGGGGACCAGGTTATGCTGACTAACTTGACCCCGAGTCATATGCATTGTTCTGAAGTCACGGTCCTCTAAAGCATGGCGTATGGCCCTGGTGGAAATGTGGACAACAGAATCGAGGTAGTTGCCAAGAAAGGGGAAATGCGGGTAAGGAGGCAGCTCCGGTGCTTACTAAGGTTATAAATATCAGAAATCAACCTGAGCTAGTTTAAGTACAGGGTGGGCAGGAATTACACGGACACAGCTATGTCTCATGGAACCCGAGGATGGGGAAGAGTATGGTTGGGGAAGGGTCAGGAGTGGAGAACCTGAGAGCCTTCAGACACCAAGTGGTCACTCCTCTCTTTCTTTTCTTCCCTCTCCTCCCTCTCCCCTCTGCTCCCCTACCTCTCCCTCTTTCTCTCTGGCTTTATCTCATCACAGGAAGTTTTTGGGTTTTTTTTTTCAAGATTTCATTTCTTTGAGAGAGAGAGAGGGAGAGAATGAGTGGTGGGGAGGGGCAGAGGGAGACAGAGAGAGAGAGAAGCAGACTCCCTGCTGAGCAGGAAGCCCAAGGAGGAGCTTGATCTCAGGACCCAGAGGTCATGGATCACAGGACCCGGAGATCATGACCTGAGCCGAAGGCAGACGCTTACCCGACTGAGTCACCCAGGCACCCCTCATCGAGGGAATTTTGGTGTTTTTCTGTGGACCATCGGATCTTGTGCCTCAGCGCAGAAGGTGGCTAGCTCTAACCTCCTGAATGTTTATATTCCTCCACCTTCAGTCACATAAACAGAGACTGACTAGCGGTCTCTGATTTCCAGTTCCTCGTTCCTGGGACAATCTGTTCTGGCAAGCTCGGGTCAGGCACCTGCCCTGACACAGGCAGGACATATACTGGTCCAGATAAGGCTGCCGGGACCCACCCGTGTGGTGTGGGGCAGCATGGGGTACATGGCCGGCCGGTGGCTCCTAGAGAAGTCAGGCCAAGAGGGCACCCCAGAAGGCCCCACTAGCGGAGGGATTTTGGGCCCTGGATGATGGTTGACCCCCACGGTGCACCTGATACTGGGGAAATGCCCACATGAGGCAGACTTCTTTCACCAGCTGCCTCATCTCTACTGGGCCGGAGTTCTCAGGTCTGGAGTACAGAGAAAGAGACCCTGGGGTAGGGGTGGAGGGGGGTGGTGGGAGGAGGGGGGGAAGATGCAGATGGCAGTCATGAGAAAGGAGGATCCTTGCTTCTGATTACTTTCAGAAATTCTGCTTTGCAACCATGAACCCAAAAAGAGGTCTTTGCAGCATCACCGGCAAACGGTTGCAGTGTTTGAAGCTACAGGCTGGCCGTGTGATGACCGCTCTTCCAAACCCTGGATCGCCACACTGCTGGTCTCCGGGGTACCGGGGAGCCTCCTCCCCAGATAGTGCCTTCCCGGGGTTCTCAGACTTAGGTGTCCCGTTCTGTTTACTTTGGGCAGCCCCACCCTTTCCTCTGGGCCGGTGAGTCACCGGCTGGTGTGGCGGTGTCTGAAGTCAGGGCAGAGTCAGACATGCCTCTTGTGGGGGCTTAAAACTGTCGATTGCAGTGAGGGGTCGTTTTGACCTCACCGGAGAGGAGAGGCCTATCAGAGAGGGGTTTTTTGTTTTGGTTTGGTTTTTGGTTTTTGTTTTCTGTTTTACTGTTTTACAACTTCCTCCTAAACCTAGAACAATAGCCCGATAAACGGGCAGGAAATCTTATGTGTGTCTATTGCAGGGAGGGGGAAGTAAATAGACTGGTTGGTGCCTTTTATGTTATCTCATCGAATACCGGCCTGGGTTGTGCAGTTTGCAGAGTGAGGAATCCCAGGAGGCTTTCACGGTGAGTGAAATCAAGCCTGGCAGAGGAACCAGATGATTCGAAGGGACCTCAGCCTAGCCGCGGGCACGCGGGGGTGGGGTGGGGAGGGGAGGCTCAGGTCAGCCAAAGTCTGCAGAGTTCAGAACACAAAGAAACTGCAAGGTAGACCTCTTTAAGGAAGGAATACTAAAAGCCCAAGGAGGCTGACAGGAGAGGAGGAAAAAGATGGGTGACCGGAAACAGGAAAGAAGGATGAGATCAATGGCTGCCATTGTTAAGCCTTGGCCATGAACTGATTGCTTTGGATACTTCTGACCCATAACAGGGGCTGGGCAGTGATTTTTTTTACACATTTACGTTGCCATCCCAAAGCTCTATTCTGAGGTGGGCATTGTCCCCATTTTGTGAATGAAGAATGTGAGGCTCAGTGGTGTCCTGCCACTAAGCTTCAGAGCCGGGATAGATTCGGGTCTTCTGCTGCCTTACGCGGCCTGCCTGGGTGCCCTCTCACTTCTTAGGTCTTTATTGTCTCCCTTTATTCTCACGACCACCCAGGGAACACAGATACCTTCATTCCTCCAATCCAAATGAAGAGGTTCAGCTCTGACCTAGTGTTTGACATGAGCCGATTGCGTGTTATATGTCCGGCTCTGCGCTAAGTCCCCCACACTATTACCCCCCTTGGCATTTAGCCCCAATTCCGGGATCCTCCCTTTCAAAAGTGGGGAAACAGAGGCTTGGAGAGGCTGGGAAACGTGCCCCAAGCCCCACAGCAGGGGGGGTTCTGCAACCTGAGGACCCAGGTGGGCAGACCTGTTCCGACCCTGCCTCCTTCAGCCGCCCGCCAAGGGCGTCTACCCAGGGTCACGGCCGGGCCTCCAAAGCAGGCTTCCCGGCCTTCCACGCCCAACAAGTATAGCTGCATGGTCTTCTCCACCACGCCCAAACCCAGCTCATTCAATTTAGTCATTTCACAAATATCTAGGGCATCCCTATGAAGTGCTAGTCTCTCTGCAAAGCGATAAGGAAGAAAACTTGCACAAAATCCGCTTCTGTGCTTAGAGAACTCCCGGACTGATGGGGGAGTGGGATAGCGGTTTTCATGCTCCGCTCCGGTCAGTGCTATGAGGAGTGGGGACACAGAACCACCCGCATACCAAGCCCGAGAAGCATGAATATGTACGAAGGTTTTTCTTGTTGAGCCACTGCGCACCGTGGGCTCAGGGCTGAGAGCCTACAATGCTTTTAGGAGTTCATGAAAATATCTGAATTTTTTTTAAGTCAAAAGAACAAAAAGTCACTTTCAGGTTGAAGGTTTCATCTTAATATATGATGTTTGTCTTTACACCAAGGCTGTATATAGACATGTAACATTTAATATAAATAATGATTGTATATAAATATATTATATATAGAATGGAGAAGGGACCAGAAAGGCCCGGCACCCTCAGGAGTTAGAACATGTCCCTGCTTAGACAAATCCATTGTAAGGCAAAGCCCTCGCCTGGATCCTGGACGGGGTTCCACTATGAGCTATGTGACATGTGACAAGTGCTCCTTCCGTCCAACCTCCAGGTCTGCTAAGAGCGCTCTATTCATGATCTATTGAGGGCCTACTCCGTTTTGTGTGGTTAGCGGATGCCCACAGCTGAATTGGGCCACTCAGCAGGGACCGGCTGACTTGTGTCAGGGGCCTGGGGAGGGACGCATTGCAGATACATTTTCTTCCCAACCTCCTTGTTCTTGAAAATATTTTCAAAAATCCTAAAAAGCACTTTTTTTTCCCTTGTAAGAACTTTGCTTACAGTTTTCTCTCCCTTTTTTTTAAAAGATTTTATTTATTTATTTGACAGAGAGAGAGATCACAAGTAGGCAGAGAGGCAGGCAGAGAGAGAGAGGGGGAAGCAGGCTCCCTGCTGAGCAGAGAGCCCGATGCAGGGCTCGATCCCAGGACCCTGAGATCATGACCTGAGCCGAAGGCAGAGGCTTTAACCCACTGAGCCACCCAGGCGCCCCCAGTTTTTTCTCTTAATGCACGATGTCTTAAGGGTAGAATCTGGTTAGGCCTTTACTAGGAGGAAGTAGGCAAGAAAGAGAGGAAGGCACGGGAAGCTGACTTCCCAGGTGTGGGATTCACAGTGGGGTGCTTGGGGGGGTCCCTGAGGAAGTCCGCGTGGGAAGGTAGAACTTAGAGGCGCACCACAGTGGGACTGCTCTCGAGCTTGACAAAGTCTGAGGCTCTCTTTCACACAAAGCAAACCAGAACACAAAAACCCCTTCTGGAAGGATAACGCCAGCTAACGCTCAGCCATCCTGGTAGGCAGTCATTGCTTGGGCTCTTGAGATTCACCCCTTGCCTTATGCAAGGGTTCTATTTGGAGAGACCCAAGGAGGCTACTGGGATTCCCTAGCCCAGGGAGGGCACTGGACCCATCTTGCCAGACTACCTCCCTGTGTTTTGGAAACAGGTGAGTTGGGTTAGCCAAAACCGACATGACTAATGGCAAAGGTTACCAGGGTTTGGGTCAACTTTCTATGACCACGAAGAGTAGAATCATTGTCCTTGCTAGGAAACTGGTGTGTGCCAAGTTTATCTTTAATATGCGTTGCTAGGGGTATTCCTAACAATAATTAATAATTAAGGCAATAATTCACTTTTGGATCTCCTGGAGTTTTGTTTTTTCTTTTACTCAACCGTTTACTTGCGTGACAAGAATAAAATTGAAATCTGACTAAGTCACCCACTACTTACTCATTACTGCACCTTAATGGCTTCCTGCTGTTCTGGGGAGAAAAACTAAAATGTTTATTTAGCCCCTTCATGGTCTGTGTGCCACCCAGCTCACGAGCCTCCTCCCTGACCCCCAAGTCCCTCTGGGGCTCTGTTGTGACCTTGGGTGTCCCGGACCTGTTTCTAGCTCTTCAGATGCACAAAGGACCACATTTGCACCAGGAAGCAACGTTGCACCTGGATTGTCCTTCACTCACGCTTTACTCCCAGGGGACTCTGTCTCACCCTTTTGATCTCTGCTCAGCTACTACTTAGGTCAAGATGCCTTTTTTAAAAATTAATCAATTAATTTAGAGAGAGTACGAGCACAAGTGGGGGAGGGGCAGAGGGAGAGGAAATCTTAAGCTGACTCTGCGCTGAGCACGAAGCTGGACTCGAGACTCGATCTCGCGACCCTGAGGTCATGACCTGAGCTGAATCAATCACCTGTGCCACCCGGCACCCCATTACTTTGAGATGCCTTTCTTGACCTCTGTGATGAGATCCAACCCTCTCAACATTGTGCTCTACCAAATGCAGTGTTCTGAGGAGTCCTTATTGGGATCGCTTTGCCAAACTCGTTTGGTGATTCACGTCAGCCTTTCCAACCGGATTCCCCATCCCAAGGATTGATGTCACTCACCTTTGTATCTTGATGCCTGGGGTACAGTAGGTCATTAATGAATCTATATTGAATGAATGCCAAAGAGATCAGGGCGAAACGAACCCTTGCTGAGAGATTACAAAACATTACTAAAATCTGCAAATAATTTCTTTTTTTTTTTTAAAGATTTCATCCATTTATTTGACAGAGAGAGAGAGAGAGAGATCACAAGTAGGCAGAGAGGCAGGCAGAGAAAGGGGGAAGCAGGCTCCCCACTGAGCAGAGAGCCCGACGCGGGGCTCGATCCCAGGACCCTGAGATCATGACCTGAGCCGAAGGCAGAGGCTTGAACCCCCTGAGCCCCCCGGGCGCCCCTACAAATCATTTCTTTAAAGGAAAACAGGCTTATCACTACAATACCTGCATTATTCATATAATACACAGGTTTTTTGGCTTTTTTTGGTTTTGTTTTAGAATCCCACAACTAAACCTCACATACAAAATGATAGATGGCTATTATGTATTTTTTCCTTCTCTGTATTTTTCTTAATGGAAGCAAATGGAACTTTCCAAATATCACTGTATGATTGGAAAAAGTGAAGCAGTCTGCAGTGCCATGTTGGGGGGGAGGAAGGAAAAGTAGGGGAAAAGGTCCTGAAAGGGCTTATGTTTTCTAATCAAAGTCAGATGTAGAGTTGATTTTGGTTGAGTAACAGGCTTCATTTTGTCCATTAGTGGTCTGGTTCGGCATCGGATGTCCAGAGGAAGTCCCCCGAAGATAAGTGGGTTCTTTTCATGCTGTAGATTTTATATCCTAGCAGTCTGCTCCCCCTGGCTCTCAGCAGAGCAGAAAGAAACCCTTTGGGCAGACCTCAGACAACTTTGAATAAGAACCTGCTTGAGAAAGATTTCCCTTACAAGCTAAATGTTACATTTCCACTCAACAGAAAGGTACTGCTGTGTGGCCATAAAAAGCCGGCCCAAACCCTGTAACCTTTGCAGCTAGCCCATGTTATTTTTGGTTCAGGCCAACACGGATCACAGCTGTGACTCAATACAGCCACTGAAGCAAAAATTCAAAGAGTTTAAAGAACAGCAAACTCAAAAATGACTTTTTTTTCCTTTCTTCTGGTGTCATTATGCAACCTTCCTAGTAGTTTACCTTTTCCAATTTACCAACTCCGTACAGATGAGCTCAGTTGTTGTTTGGCAAATGAAATCCTGAGTTGCGTCAGCACACCTCCCCAAATCCCACTGCAGGCCGGGGGTGATGAAGCTCTCCTTTCTGGGGTGTTTGTTTTACGTAAGTAGTGACTTACTTTTCAGAGGTTAAAAAAAAAAAAACTATGTTGATGTATTTCTGCCTCAAATAAACCAAAAGTAGGATCGGGGTTTGATTTAAATGTTTGTAATTCCCTGTTGGAAAAGGACAGAAAGCCCTTATCAACTGGTTCTCTTTTTGGATTTTCCCTAAATCTATATGAGTTCAGTGAAGCCATGAGCTCGGAGCTACCCAACTTGAAAGCAGGCATGAACTTCAGTAGATGGTGTATTAGTATGTTTATCGACATCCTTTATAGAGTTTGGGCTTCATTTTGTTAGTTACTCCTTAAACTTGAGGCATATACCGGTCTTCCGTTGGAGGGCACGTAGGAAGGAGGACACAGAAGAAACTTGTCCTTTATCTACTAACTACAATTTTTAAGCTTTGTGTTTAGACTTAAGCATTCTAAGGACTAAAGGAAATATGGAGGTGGTGTTATTTTTGGTTGTTATTTGCTAGACTAGGTCATTAATCAAGTGGTTCATAGAGCCAAGGAAAAAGATAATACCTCTGATCACTTTTCTTTTTGAGAAAATAGATCCAGATGCTGTGTTGTATGGTTAGGCTCGTTGCTTAGGCTTGCCGCTTAGACAGTGCTGTCTGTAGGGCGCCTGGGTGGCTCAGGTCTCCATCTCAGGGTCCTGGGATTGAGCCCCACATCAGGCTCCCGGCTCAGCAGGGAGCCGGCTTCTCCCTCTCCCTCTGCCTCTCTTCCCCACTCAGGCTCTCTCTTTCTCTCAAATAAATAAATAAAACTAAAAGAGAAGGAAAGAAAACACTGTAGCAAATGCTGCCACGGAGAACAGATTCTGCGCTTCATTTGGGTAGTGAAATGTAAGTTTGAGTTGGGGAAATACAATTTTGGAGCTTTCCTTCCAAGGGCAAGGGTGTCCGCCTAAAAGAAATTACATTTCTGTGCTACCCTTTGGATGTGGCAGGGAGCCAACCCTACGAGGGAAGAATGTAACATACTAATAGTCCGCAGAAATCATGTAGGATTACCACCTTATTTATGGAATACAGAAAGTAGCTCAGAGAGGTCGAGAAACTTGCCTAAAGTGACACAGCTAATAACGGGCTGAAATTGGGTTTCGCAGCCCCGGTTCAGTGTGTCCTTGAGTCGGACCACCTGCTTTAGAGTACGATTTTGTCCAAGGAACTGACTGCTTCAAAGAATTTGTATTTACAAGTCTTGCGACAAAATAAATTGTATCATAAATGTCATGAGAGGAAACACTGATTATTGAGTAAACACTGAGACTGTTAGTATCAATGGAAGTTGTGGCTATTTAAAGCCTGTATCCTTATGTGTATAATGATTTTTATTTTTATTTATAAATTTTTATTTTTTGGTTATTCTCAAGTTTTTTTTTTTTATGTTCAGTTAACCACTGTATAGTACATCATTAGTTTTTGGTGCAGTGTTCGATTTATCAGTGATTTTTACATTTTTTTTTTCAGTTGAATTCAGTTTGGCAAAGCAATTAACTTTGAAAGGTGTGTAGTACAAGTTTCATTTACTGACTCTCTAGAAACAAAAGAACCCTGAAATGTTATCGCTAGAAATGAAGATTCATTGGTTCCCGGCAGACATCAGGAGGTCGACAAAATATTTCTTGAATGATCGAATAAGAATTACAGTGTTGTGCTAGTTCGCATTTGACTGTAGATACAAGAATAAGGTACACAGAACACAGTGTTGAACACAAGTCACATAGAAGTCAGCATACTGCCTGATTCCGTTTATATGAAGTATAAAAATAGGCAAAATTACTTAGACTGGGGTGCTGCTGGGTGGCTCAGTTGTTAAGTGTCTGTGTTCGGCTCAGGTCATCATCCCGGGGTCCTCGGATCGAGCCCCGCATCGGGCTCCCTGCTCAGCGGGAAGCCTGCCTCTCCCTCTCCCACTCCCCCTGCTTGTGTTCCCTCTCTCGCTGTCTCTCTTTCTCTGTCAAATAAATAAAGGAAATCTTTTCTTTTTTTTTAAGATTTTATTTATTTGACAGTGAGAAACACAGTGAGAGAGGGAACACAAGCAGAGGGAATGGGAGCGGGAGAAGCAGGCCCCCCTCCGAACAGAGAGCCCGATGCGGGGCTCGACCCCAGGACCCCGGGATCATGACCCGAGCCGAAGGCAGACGCCCAACGACTGAGCCACCCAGGCGCCCCAAATAAAGGAAATCTTTAAGAAAATTACGTAGACTGTTAAAAGTCAGGATGGTGGTTATCCTCGGGAAGAGTAGTTGCTGGAATGGCTTCCGAAAGGCTATTTATATTTCTTTGATCTGGGTGCTGGTTATAGAAATGTGATCAGTTTGCAAAAATTCACCGAATTGTGTGTTACAACAGAAGCACCTTCCTGAATGTATGTTTTCTGAGTGTCTATGCACTTTTCTGAATGTAGTGTATGTCTATAGGAATGCATATTCAATAAAAAGTTGAAAAATATGTGTAATATCTCATCTTAGAAACAGAGCGGCTTAATAAATGCTTATTAGCACTTGGGAGGAATCCCCATAGCATGAGTTAAAAAAACAAACAGAAGTTGGGATGAGGGTTTTAACTTTCCAGAATGCTGTAAAATGTGCAACTCTTTACATGGTCGCAGAATAAATAGAACCTCGACTTTGCTTTCAAAATGTAGCCAGCTGCCTCCATGGAATTTGACAGTTTTATCACATATGGGGCAGTTACAAAGCAGGTTTTGGACATCAGGATGATGTCTAAACTTGCGGATACTTGTAATATTTGCAGATCTCTGTAGGACGTATATATTTACGATATTATAAAACTGAGGACATTTGCAGCAAACATAAAGCCCTGTGCTGGTCTACTGAATTGTTTTGTCAGCTTTAGGAGAAAGCACTTTTTAAAACTTTAAAAACTTTAAAAAGTGCTTTAAAAAGCTTTTCTTTTAAAAGCTTTAAAAAGCTTTTCTTTAAAAAGTGCGAATACAGGGGCGCCTGGGTGGCTCAGTCGTTAAGCGTCTGCCTTCGGCCCAGGTCATGGTCCTGGAGTCCTGGGATCGAGCCCCGCATCGGACTCCCCGCTCAGCGGGAAGCCTGCTTTTCCCGCTACCATTCCCTCTGCTTGTGTTCCCTCTCTCGCTGTGTTTCTCTCTGTCAAATAAATAAAATCTTTAAAAAAAAAAAAAAGTGCGAATACAGAGCGTCGCAGGATGATCGTTCTAAATTAGTAAATCAGTTTTGGAAAAGTCCCATTTAAATAAATACCATGTTAAGAAAGGATATGTTAGACATATTAATGTGAATCGAATGAAATTTTTAAAAGAAACAGTTGATGCCCCTCAGAGTTGACATGAGAGTAGAAATCACGGTTCTGACTTCTAAATGCCCCCCTTTGGTTGAAGCAAGAATGTCCCCTGAGGCATCGAAGGGAAGGAAGCAGGGAATCATGGGTAAAGGGCGTGCGCGGCTCTCTCATGGGAAACTTTCTTGAAGTTGTCCGTGGCTGAATTAAAAAACTCACTGGTTTAGGGTTTTTACCTACTCTTTTCCAAGACAGGCTGATATGTATCTCTGTAGCCATCTTTTAGATTTGAAGAAGTATACAATGTCAAGACTCCTGCAAGAACACAGCCCGTCCTCTTTTCCCAGTACACTATGCTTTGAGCCAGATGGCCTTTCAGTTTGGCCATAACAGAAGAATCCTTTTGTTTGTTTGTTCCTCCAACTTTTTTTTTTTTTTTTTTTTGGTTAACATGAACTTTATTTTTCTTCCCCAGATATGTTTATTTTATTTTTTCAGTGTTACAAGATTTATTGTTCATGCACCACACCCAGTGCTCCATGAAAAATGTGCCCTCCTCAATACCCACCACCAGGCTCGCCCAACGCCCACCCCCCTCCCCTCCAAAACCCTCCGTTTGTTGCTCATAGTCCATAGTCTCTCATGGTTCATCTCCCCCTCTGGTTTCCCCCAGTTCCTTTCATTTATCAACATACGTTGCATTGTAGGTGACTTTCCATTGCAACATGTTGGTCTCAATAAGTTATTCCAATTGATGCATCAACAAATACAGCTTTTTTTTTTTTTTAATAGAGACTTTCCACAATTTCTCCTTAATGGCAGGTGCAGGGTGTATTTCTGGTGAATCGAAAAATAGGTGTGAACTAGAGCCGAGGGACAGATCTATATTTTTCCAATACGTAAACAACTAATTGGTCTATTTCTTTGTAAGGAAAACGAATAAGGAAATAAGCCCTCTCAACAGAATTAAATCTGACAGCAGCATCATATTAATAACTATGTTTATTTAGCACTTTGTAACTTACAAAGCACTTTTCCATTTTTTTTTCTTTACTCAATTCTCACGGTAATTCTACTAATACTAGTTAGGTATGATTGTTACCCCTTTTTTACAGAGGAGAAAACTATGAAAAGTCAGAGGGCAGAGCCAACGCTGTCTCCCTGTGTCCCCAGCTGGATTACATCCTTTCTGTGACACCGTACCATCTTGTGACCAAAGGCGGAGGAATTGTTTTCTAATTTTTTTTTTGCAAATGACATGATATAATTAGTATACTGAGGATGTAATTTTCAAATTGTATGAAGTTATTTCAACATAGTAATTTATTTTATTCAACAGATATTTATTGAGCCCCTCCTGGGAGCCACAACCATGCTGGCTTCTGGGAGGAAAGAAACAGGAGATCAAGTTGTTGGCAAGACTCACATTAAGCGATTGTGCACAAACAGATAAACAGCTAAAACTGTGATAAATATTACAAAGAAAATCTAAAGAGGGCTATGAGAGATCATTACGAGGAGCTACTGGGAAGGTCTCTTTGAGAAAGTGACATGTAAACATTGAAGTAGGATTCACCTAGGTGAAGAGTCAGGGCGAGGGAAAAAGAATATTCCAGACAGAGGGAACAAAATGTGACGTGAGCCTGAGGCAGGAGATACAGCCACGTTCTTGGAAATGGAAGAAATAGTGATAGGAGGGCAGTGAGCATCGGAAGGATGGGCACGGTTTTGAGGCTGGAGAGCTCAGCAGGATTTTTGGAGCCTCCGGAAGATTTGAGCAGGGATACAGTTTACATTGGGGACCATCATGGCTGTAGGGGAATGGACTGGGGGAAGGGAAGAGACAAAGCCAAGGGAGACGGGGGTGATGACGGCGTATGGGTGAGGGGCAGGATGTCAGACAGACACGTGGTGGTGGCTAATCAAAGGAATGAAGTTTTCAGAGCGTCACTAAGGGCACATGGAACATTCTGCTCTAACTCACACCCTTCCTGGAATAAGAGGAGAGCCCCCTCCTTCATTGTGACCATGAAGAAGGAAGTAGAAAACGAGTTCAAAGATTTGATGTGGGAAGGTGACGACATTTTCTTCCCAATAGGTTCCCCCCTGCCCCCTCTATAAGGTGTGAAGCAAGGTCATAGTGAAGAGCAAAAGGGGAGCTGGATTCACTGCAGGTTGAGGAGGTAAGACCCTGGCATCGCATGGAGGTGGAGGGAAGGCTCTGCAGGCAGTTTCCCGGGGAAACAGCTGAGCACAGTCCATGGCCCGTCTCCACACCGGGTGCTTTTCTCCAGCGGTGTCTGAGGCTCATATAGGTTTGGGAGGATAGTGGAAGGGTTATTGGTTGCTTCAGATGACTGATCACTTACAGTTAGGTATGCTTTCAAGGATGCTCATGGTTTCTATCAAAATGCTAGGTGTGAATATTATGCTGTAAGAGTAACCGAATTCACAGGTCTTCGGTGGCACTCTATTTCTTTTCTTGGGAGGAAAAGCAGAGATTTAGACAAAGGATCAAAATCTATCTATCTATCTATTTTCACCTAATTCATCCATCCCACCGCCCCACCCCCCACTGGTAACCATCAGTTTGTTCTCTAAAGTTAGGCTGTTTTTTTGTTTGTCTTTCTATTCTTTTATTTGTTTTGTTTCTTAGATTCCACCTATGACTTAAATCATGTTGTATTTGTCTCTTTCTGTCTGATTTTATTTCACTTAGCATTATACCCTCTAGTTCCATCCTCATCTTTGCAAATGGCAAAACCTCATCCTTGTTTTTTTGTTTTTTCTTTGGTTGAGTGATATTCTTTTTTTTTTTTTTTTTTAAGATTTTATTTATTTGACAGAGAGAAACACAGCGAGAGAGGGAACACAGGCAGAGGGAATGTTAGCGGGAGAAGCAGGCTTCCTGTCGAGCAGAGAGCCCGATGCGGGGCCCGATCCCAGGACGCTGGGATCATGACCTGAGCCGAAGGCAGACGCTTAATGACTGAGCCACCCAGGCGCCCCGGTTGAGTGATATTCTTGATAGGCTGTTGGGCTGCTTCCATAATTTGGTTAATGTAAAGAATTTCAATTCAAATGTTGGTAATTTGTGGCTACTAAATTCTTTTTTTTTTTTTTTAAGATTTCATTTATTTATTTGACAGAAAGAGAGAGAGATCACAAGTAGGCAGAGAGGCAGGTGGAGGGTGGGGGGAGCAGGCTCCCCACTGAGCAGAGAACCTGATGTGGGGCTCGATCCCAGGATCCTGGGTGAAATAGACCAATTAGTTGTTTACGTATTGGAAAAATACAGATCTGTCCCTTGGCTCTTGTTCACACCTATTTTTTGATTCACTAGATATACATCCTGCACCTGCTGTTGAGTTAGGGTTAGGGTTAGGGTTAAGGTTAGGGTTAGGGTTAGGAAGTCCCAGGCTAGTTTAGAAGTATGCATCCGCAGAACTCATGGTCATCTCAGGATGTGGAACTGTAGGAAGCCCTCAATGTCACTCTCCTGCCCCTTCTCTGAAATGAAGTGGACCCCCCAGCATACACTCTTGCCTACACACACCATCCTCTCTTGACTGCACATCCCTCTCCAGCTTTTATTGTCTCTTTCTTTTCTTTCCCTCCCGGTAGACCCTCTTCTCCTTCTGCCCTCTCTCCTTCTTCACATTCCATTATTCTTTAGCACCTTCTACACCAGTTTCCACCCCTCTGCTCTTCACTCCCCAAGATGTCAAATGACATTCTGGTGGTTGCATTTAGTGGAATCTCTTCAAATGGCGTCTTACTTGACCTCTCCTATAGCATCTTATGTAAACTCTTCTTTGGCAAATTCTGTTGTACTCTTCTCTCCTACGTTCCCACGTACCTCAGGGGTCAATTATTAGTGGTGTGTGTGTGTGTGTGTGTGTGTGTGTTTGTGTGTGTGTGTAATTTCTTCCTCCTCTTCCCACTCCTAAAATGTCAGTGGTCCCAAGTCCTCTTATCACCTCTTATCACTATCCTTACTCCACTCAAACTCATGGCTCCAACTTCCAAATCAACATCTCCAGCCAGGCTGACCCTGAGGAACATTCCTGCATCTCTAGCTAAGCAGCTCCATGGGAATGTCCCAGGAAGCCCTCAAACTCAGTATGTCCAAAGCGGGACTTACCATCTTCTGCTGAGTTCTCTGTCTTTGCAAATGTCATCCACCAGCTTCCTCAATTCAGAAACCGATGGACTATTGTAAATGTCCCCCATAATCTCCCTGATGCACTGCTGCAGAGTCACCTTCCTAACAGGCAAACCGGGTCTTGTCAATTCTTTTGCAAAAGATCCTTCAGTGACTCTGCATCACTCCTAAGTTTTACCCTTTAGAAAGGCACATAGGTCTCCTCACAATTGGCTTTCCTTTTGTGTCTTCAGCCTCATCTTTCGACTCGGGTCTCAGAGTCCCTCGGAATCAAGCATATGGATCTACTTATCTGCACCTGGGGTCTCTCATGCTATTGAAAGACCTCTTGGCTTTCGTATATGCTCTTCTCTTTCCCCGGAATATCCTCCAATGATTGTTTGCCACACAAAGTGAGACATTTACTATTTTCCTGGCTCGGGAGCTGAGGTTCCAAAGCAGAGGATAGAGGAGGTTTTTAAGTGCCAGCAGCTGTGGACACAGAGAGCCAGGTGCTCCGTCATGGATTATTGAAGAGATTACAGGAGCTTCCCTATAATCCTCAGCCATGATTTGCATCCTGCCCCCCCTATTCCTAAGCAGGGCAAAGAGGAGGAATCTCTAGAGTCAGGAGTCACCGGCCTGGGAGGGGGTAATGCATGCCTTCTCTATTTCCTCTCCATGGAGGTTGGGGGGGGGCGGGGCTGTTTCCCACAACGTCGAGGGTGTGCAGGGAGCACCCAGAGAATCACTTGCAGAGGTGAGTGAATTGCAAGAAGGGAAGGCTGGTGTCTCGCTCGTCAGCTTCATGCTTCTGGAGTGGAAACCTGTCGTTCCCCTTGGATGCCTGCCATAGAACCAGAGACGAGCGTGAAGAAGGGATCTGTGGGCACATGTGTCCCCTGGAGTTCGGGAGCTTACATGCCTACAGGAACAGGGTCTCCTTTGCCTGACATTCCTAAGGTCAGAGGCTTTCTAACCCTTGCCAGCAGGATGAGTGAGGACTGTGGCTTAACCGGCTTTGCGTGAAGAAGAGAGAGGTTGGGGAACCTCCATGTAGTCCCTTTGGCCCCTGGGGAATGTGGAAAAGAATTTCCGTGGCTCCCATGGCTCAACATAAAGGAGGCCAGAAGTCAGATGAGAGGCAGGAAGGAGGTCACTCCGGGATGGGCCACTCTGGGCTGGGAGGGGATGCCCAACTTGGGGAAGTAATTGAGGGTGGAGACAAAGAGACACAGGGGGTGCCCCTCTCTGAAAGGATCCTCATTAATGGAGAAGATGGGGGAAACCTGACATCAACCCCAGCCATGCCTACTGGGTATATATAAGCCACCATATTGGCAGAGGGTACTGGCATCAGAGGAGCCAAAGTGGATTGGAGATGCTCCCCATCACCAGCACCAGAAAGACATCAGTTGCTTTGGATAACCTCTGCTTTCTTGTTTGTTTCTCCCAGTCCTCATCCCCAGGGGAGGTACACTCAGAGAAAGAGAAGGGAAAGCTGTGTCACAGAACTAGACCACGTCCTTCCATCCAACTCAAGGTGCTGGTATGGGAGGAGATTGGGGGAGAAGAATAGCTTTAAATCTTTTTTTTAATATTTTATTTATTTATCTATTTATTTATTTATTTGACAGAGAAAGAGAGAGATCACAAGTAGGCAGAGAAGCAGGCAGAGAGAGAGGGAGAAGCAGGCTCCCTGCTGAGCAGAGAGCCCGATGCAGGGCTCAATCCCAGGACCCTGAGATTATGACCTGAGCTGAAGGCAGAGGCTTTAACCCACTGCCCAGGCGCCCCAGAAGAATAGCTTTAAATTACACACACACACACACACACACACACACACACACACACGCTTGTGCACACACACAGTTTCAGTAGTCGCGGAAGCGTATTTGGAAATAAAACCATGAATTCCAGTGCTTGGGATTTCTGTAGGTCAGCCTATCGCAGGCTTTCTTAGACACTGAATACATTTAAATTATAAAACTGATACAACGCTAGCAGGAGCACATGAGATATTTTGCAAACTTGAAGGAAGGCTGTGAATAAGGATTGTCCCACTGATAAATTAATCCCTCTAAAAATCATTCCAAATGGATTCATATTAGTTAAAACATCAGAGATATTAAAGAAAACGACAGTGCCAATGACATTGAATGTTAAACAAGATATCTAATATATATCAATGGTCATCAAATCAAGACAGACATCAAGGCAATAATAAATTTAGAAACATTCCTATCTATCAGTCAGAAGATTAAAGTCATGCAGTCACACACAAAGCAAGCACACTGAGAAATTCTCAGCACTTACTCATCAGATAGACCATTTTTAAAGACAGATTATCAAGAATGAAGAAAGACAACTCTATAGTACAGTTAGACATTTTTCTTATGGTTATATTTCAAATGAATTCTAAAACAAAAAACAGCACATGCTTTCGGTTTTGTTTTGGCAGAATTCCTAAGAATAGGCTAAGGAGCCATTGTATTCTGTGGGATACCCTTGGTGAAACATTATTATAAGGGTTAGAGCACTGGCTATCCAACCTGTAAACCTCACCGAGGGTTTTGTTGTGCTCCTTCAAAATCTTAGTCAGACATTAATTAATCAAGAGATTGGTGTGTTAAACTGTCTAGACTTTTAAACTGAAATTGAGCAGCAAGTTATGACATCTTCCCAAGCTGTGTGGAGGACTTGAGAACAAAGCTAGATGCATAAATTGGAAAAATATATATAAAATATTTTACATTT
>CM053608.1:110101664-110139411 GCA_028646535.1 Procyon lotor
CTGAGTTGAGACATTTTTGTTTAAGATTTTTATTTAATTTTTAGAGAGAGAGAGAGAGAATAAGTGAGAGAGCAGGGGCAGGGCAGAGGGACAGAGAGAGAATTCCAAGCAGACTCCATGCTAAGCATGGAGCCTGAGGTGGGGCTCGATCTCATGACCCTAAAATCACGACCTGAGTCAAAGTGAAGAGCCAGATGCCTAACCAACTGAATCACCCAGGCATCCCCTGAGTTGAGACTTTTTCATAAGTGCATTATTTAGGGGCGCCTGGGTGGCTCAGTGGGTTAAAGCCTCTGCCTTCGGCTCAGGTCGTGATCTCAGGGTCCTGGGATTGAGCCCCACATAGGGCTCTTTGCTCAGTGGGGAGCCTGCTTCCCCCTCTCTCTGCTGGCCTCTCTGCCTACTTGTGATGTCTCTCTCTGTCAAATAAATAAATAGAGTCTTTAAAAAAAAATAAGTGGGTTATTTAATGCCATCAATCCTAACCATGATTCTCTAGTTAACTGAATTTCTCATTATTCAAGATTTCTGTTCCTTATTTTTTCTCTGTATTATTTTTTTTTATTGCTATGTAACAGATCACTCCCAAATCTAGCACCTTGAAACAACAAACATCTATTGTCTCACGGTTTCTGTAGATTAGGAATTTGGGTGTAGCTTAGCTGGGAGTCTCAGACTTGAGGGTCTCTCATGCATTTGTAGGCCAACTGAGAGCCCGGGCTGCAGTCTCATCTGAAGGAGCAAGTGAAGGAGGAGCCCTTGCCAGCTCACTTGTGTAGTTGTTGTCAGGATTCAGATCCTCATAGGCCGTTGGACTGAGGGCCACAGTTCCCTGCTGGCTGTCCCTTGGCAGGTAGGCCTCCCCCCAGGGAAGTTCACAGCATGGCAGTTGACTTCCTTCAGAACAAGTGAATGAGATAGTGTCCAAGAGGAAACCATATTCTTGTCATAATCTAATCTCAGAAGGAACATCCTGTCACTGCCATTTTGTATTCGTGAAAGATTAGTAAGTCCAGATCACACTCAGGGGGAAGAGCTTACACAAATTCTCAAAAAGCAGGAGGTGAGGCTTATTGGGAGCCATCCCAATGGCTTCCTACCAAATTCTCTCTCCTCGTGCCACGAGATGTCTCTACTAGTTGCCCTTGATAATTCCCACTCTTACCTGACAACCTGGCCTCCTGTTCTTTAAGAAAATAGATAATAAATCATCTTTTACTTTCTTGCAACCAAGCCTCACACTGTCTTCATTTTTAGCTATTTTCTCCATCTTCCCTCTTGTTACCACTGACAAAATGTCCTTCCTCCTGCCTCCTTTGTCTCACACACACACACACACACACACACACACACACACACACACACACGTCCCTAGGCTTCTTGTCCTCCTCAAGCTATCATCTTATTGGTGTACTTCCCTTTACAAAAAACTGTTTGAATAAGTTGCCTTCACATGGCCCCTCTACACCTCAATTCCCATTCACTCCTTGGCCTTAATCCACCATGCTTCTGTCCTGTCACTTCATTGAAATTATTTAATCAAAGTCACCGGTGATTTCCATATTGCTACACCCAAGGAGCACTTCCCTATTTTTGGTTGCATTCAACATTTTTTTTAATATATATTTTAAAGATTTAATTATTCATTTGACAGAGAAAGAGAGAAAGAGGCAGGCAGAGGCAGAGGGAGAAGCAGACTCCCCCCTGAGCAGAGAGCCTGATGTGGGACTCCATCCCAGGACCCTGGGATGATGACCTCAGCCGAAGGCAGATGCTTAACCGACAGCAGATGCTTAACTGACTTAGTCACCCAGGTGTCCCTGCATTCAACATGGTTAACCATTCCTACCCTCCTTTCTGGATTTTCATGACACAACATTTTCATCATGATGTGTGTTTTCTAATCATTCTGGTCACTGCTTTTCACTCTCTTTTTTTGGTTTCTCTTGTATCTGCACCCTAACTGGTGGTGTTTCCCAGGACTCAGTTCTGTGTCTTCCTTCTCTCCCTCTCTCCATAAGTGACCTCACCCACTCCTGGGGT
Source organism: Procyon lotor (assembly GCA_028646535.1). Classification (NCBI taxonomy): domain Eukaryota; kingdom Metazoa; phylum Chordata; class Mammalia; order Carnivora; family Procyonidae; genus Procyon; species Procyon lotor. Next base: position 110,103,708 of record CM053608.1, read on the forward strand.
TTTAAATATTATTTATATGTAGATGAACCTGAAATGAATTTGTTCAGCCAATGCTTCCTCTGAACCTTGGAAAGTTTCCTCTAACTGCTTACTTGGTAATTCCACTTAGAGATCTCAAGGGGACCTCAAATGTAATGTCTATAGCAGATCTGTTTTCCAACTTCTGTCTCCCTAACTATTTCTCTCCTGAGTTCCCCACCTCAGTAAATGAAGCCACCAGCCACTCTGTTTGCTCAAGTATAAATCCTAATTCCTCTTCTTCTTCAATCCCCCATTCCAATCTATCACCAAGTCCTATACTTTGTCTACTTCCAAATATATGACCACTCCATCTTTTTCCCCTCCACTATCTCTACCCTAACCTAAGCTGCCATCTTGTCACCTGGCTTACTAGAGTCATCCCTCGCTGGGCGTCCTGCTCTGCAAAAGAACCGATTAAATAGTTTAGAAATAGTCTCAGTTCTGTCTTTCTCTTGGATAAAAACCCTTTGGTGCTGCTCCCTTATCTTTTGTAACATCTAAATTTCTCAAAATTTCTTATTATATGTCTTTTGCTTATCTTTTTGACCTCAGATCATTGCATTCACCCTGCACTCGCTCTTTGCCAGCGGCAGCGGCTCTCATCATTTCTTAAGCACACTGAGTTCTCTATTTCCAAGTCTTTGCACAGGCTGTTCCTTCAGCCTGCCATGCCTTCTTCCTTCACTTTCTCCCCGCTCCCTCCCGGTGGGCTCATGCATTTGTCAAAACTAGTAATTACAGACCTAGACATTTCTTTATTGGTCACCTATTTTGTCATGCCATAAGTTCCGTATGGACGAAGGCCATGTCTGCTTTGTTCACACTGGTCTACCCAACACCAAGCACTTTAGAAGTACTTAGTAAATATGTGCGCAAACCAACATCCTCCTTGTTGTGTTCCAGTCTCAACTGAAAAACTATTTTCTTAACAACTTTCCCAGGCCATGGAGTCACATTTAACAGGAGATTGACCCTCAGCAAAGTTTTAAGTGCCCAACAGAGTATGTTTCACCTTGGGCACGATATTGTACAGCACATCTCTAGAACTTACTCCTCTTGCATTACTAGAACACAACATTTCTTAGAGAAAATGTTTGCCTTGCTGTGCTAAAAGGCTAGAGAAAATGGCATGGAGCCAAGGGTGTTACAGTAAAATGCTTTAGATGGCACACACACCTCTGTAAACTCGGGAAGTGATAATAATACCATTTTCTTCGTTTAATAAGTAGCATTTTTATATCCCTTCAGCTCCTTTCCAATGACAGGGACAGATCCCATTCTTTCCTTGGCAAAGTGCTTGGCTGACAGGAGCCCCATCCTACTGATGTCATCTGGAAGGGCTTCCTTGTACTGATCCTGGGGAGTCTGAATTTGAAACAGGTGGATGTGTGCATTTGAAAGAATCTATTCCAGATGCCAGGAGATTCAGTTCTGGTGAGAGACGTGAAGGAAAATTATGAGAACAAGTGTCCTATTCACATGCTAGGAAAATAAATGTTTTACTAATCCTTAAATAACATTTTACTCTGAGGTGTATTGGCAGATTTTAGTTTTATTTCTGTATGAAAGTCTCATTTTTATGGGTGTGATTGAAGGAGTAGAGGTGACTGCTAAAATTAGTTTCTGTTTTCCCGTGTTAATGTCTGTGTAGGAAGAGAATAATATACATAGTTTTAATGCCCTAACATTTTAGTTATATTTAGCGAATATTTTACCATTTATTATCATTGGCTACAAGTTAGTTTAACTATTATAAACGCACATACTTTTCTATGTTATGGGGTCTTCTCACGGTAGAGAAAGTAGTCGGGAAAGGGTCCTTTGTGTCCTCTTTCCCCAGCCAACGCCCTAACCAGTAACATTCTATCATTAAACTCTTGCTTATTGCTGTGTGTCAGGCCCTGCTAAGTGCTAAGATACAGCAGTGCTTACAATCTAGATTTCTCTCTCTCTCTCTCTCTTTTTAAGATTTTATTTATTTACTTGAGAGAGAGTGAGCGAGAGAGCGAGCACTGAAGCCGGAGAAGGGACAGAGGGAGAGAGAGAGAAGTAGGCTCCCTGCTAAGCAGGGAGTGAGACTCGATCCCAGGACCCTGGGATCATGACCTGAGTTGAAGGCAGACGCTTAACCGACTGAGCCACCCAGGCGTCCCCCAAACAGCAGTTTCTACTTTTTTCTGGAATATACCACATGAGCCATACTGGAGGAGATCTGGCTTATTCTGGTAAAAGGAAAAATGAACACGTACTCATCCACAGGGAGAAGGAGTAAACACACTCATTATGCAGTTGTTGGAGGAAGAGATCCTGGAACGAACATTTTATGGTAGGTAACCAATATGTGGGTGCTTAAAAGTTGGCTCCAAAAGAGCCTCCTCATCTTGAAGGCCTCCCTTCCCCACTGAGAGACACACTCAGTCTTGTCTGGACCGGGGAAGGCTCACCTGTCCCAGCAGGCAGTACCCGCTGAGGCAGTGGGAACCCCAACAGCACCGGATAAACCACGCAGATGAAAATAGCACCATCAATCTGACAATCACATTGTCATTGGAACCATGGCTACAAAAGTAGGCCAGGACCTCCATGCCGAACCTAAACAGGGCAACTGCCTGCTAAAATAAAAGGCTTAAATGGGACCCAGAGACTCCTGATGTAACAGAACAAATGTCCAGCATACAATTAAAAAAATTTTTTTAAATTTAAATTCAATTAGCCCACATGGAGTACATCATTGGTTTCAGAGGAAGAGTTCAGCGATTCATCATTTACATACAATACCCAGAGCTCATTGCATCACTGCTCATCGTGCAGTTACTCTGTCCCACACCAGCGGGACCCTTGGTTTGTCCCCTATACTTACGAGTGTCTCATGGTTCTTCTCCTTGATGACTTCCCATTCAGTTTTTTTTTAAACCACCTGTCCTATGAAGAAGCAAGAAAATCCTGACTTAAATGAGAAAGCACAATCAGCTGATTCCAACATCAAGATCAATCAGATGTTGGATTATCCTTATCCAAACCATCGAGGATTTAAAAGCAGCTGTTGTAAAAAACAAACAAACAAAAAAGCTTCCACAATCAATTACAAGTTCTCTGGAAAGAAATTAAAAAGTAGAAAGTTTCAGCAAAGAAACAGAAGTTATTTAAAAAAAAAGCAACTAAATGGAAGTTTTAGAACTGAAGGAATGTACTTACAGATATAAAATCCTCACTGGATTGGAATAAAGACACACTTTACTTTCTATAGCAAAGGACATGGCCAAGCCTGAATTATTTCATCCTAAGATTAAAGCTATAGGCATCATTTTTAAAATAAACCCTTTTAGTATAATTTAAAGTGTACAGAAAAGTTGCCAAGTTAGTACAGGGAGTTTCTATAAACTCCCTGTTTCCACACCCAGTGTATCTGATTAGTAACATCTTACATTTTTATGGTGCATTTGTCACAACTAATAAACCAATGTTGATATATTATTATTCACTAAATTCCATATTATTTTATTCAGATGCCATTAGGTTTTACCTAATATCCTTTTTTTTTTCGTGCTCCAATATTCCTCCCAGGATACAACATTTATAGGAGTACTCATAATATTAGTGTCAGTGGGGCGCCTGGGTGGCTCAGTCATTAAGCGTCTGCCTTTGGCTCAGGTCGTGATCCCAGGGTCCAGGGATCGAGCCCCACGTCGGGCTCCCTGCTTGGCAGGAAGCCTGCTTCTCCCTCTCCCACCCCCCCGCCTGTGTTCCCTCTCTCGCTGTGTCTCTCTCTGTCAAATAAATAAATAAAATCTTGAAAAAGAAAAAAAAAACATTAGTGTTAGTGGCTAAATTTCTTATCTTAGAAGAGATTTTCATCTTTAGAGATGGAGTGGTTATATTACTCATAGGGAATCTTGCTGCAAGCCTGGTGGGGGACTTGTCTTGAAGCTATTCTTGGAACACACTGTTTATTCTGATCGTCTTTTGTAACGTGGATGCTGATGGAGATGGGCTGTTTAAGGCCCCTCAGGCCACTCCTTATCAATCAGCATATTAGCATATTAACCCATGGTCACTAGAACATGAATCTCTTCTCCTCCACCCACAGTGGGAATTCACAGCTGCCCCAGGCCTTGTGCAATGGGGGAAGCCACACTTTGTTGGCGCCATACAGGGGAAGAAGCTGTTGGCATAACTTTTTTTTTTTACATGCAATTAACGCATCCTCTTGGCATTGGGGGGGGAGGGGCGGGTCCTGCCTCCAAAATATGTCCAGAATCCTACCACTTTTCTCTCTCCATTGCTTCCCATCTGAGGTCCCCTATGAGCCACCATCATCTCCCGCCAGACCATTGAGAATTTCTTCCTGGGTCCCCCTGATTCTGGCCTGGCCACTCTGTAGTATATTCTCAAGACAGTGGCCTGAGAGGCTTTGTTAAAATGGAAGTCGGCACATGTCGCTCTGCTCCAAACCATCCAATGGCCCTCCCTTCTTATGCTTGTCCTTGTTGCTGTTGGTGGTGGTGGTGGTAGTGGCCCTTGATTGTTTTTTAGTCAAACTTCTTATTGTCGTGTAACAAAATACGTACAGCCAAGTGTAAAATCATATGTGTGCCACTCAATGAATTGTCAAAATTGACCACTCCCGTGTAATCACCACCCAGGGAAAGAAATAGGCCAACTCTTGGGAACCCCACTTTGGTTTCATTCAGTAGTTATTGGTTGAAATACTATTATTGAATGAAATACTACTATTGAATGAAATACTATTCTTCTCCCCAGAGGGAACCACTAACCTGGCATCCAGATTAGTTTAGTCGGTATAGTCTATTTCTGAATTTCATATAACTAGAATTACAGTATGTATTCTTTTGTGTCTGGAATCCTCTCAACTTTGTGAGATTTGTCCATCTTATGTTTTCTGAAATCTGAAGACTGTGCAAGGATGCCCAGGGCCCTATGCCACCCTGGCCTCCAATTCCCATCTTCTTTGGCATTCTGTCATAAGTTCCTATTAGCATCCTCTCTCATTTCCTCTGCCCTAGCCTTACTGGCTCCTTTTTCTTCCTCATATTTACCATACATGTCCCTGCCTCAGGGCCTTTGCACTTACTATTTTCACTGCTGGGGAAGCTCTTTCTCCAGGTATCATCATGACTGGCTTTCTTTATTGTGACGCCCCTTTATTCAAGTGTCACCTTCTCGGTGAAGACTTGTCAGGAGACAACCCACATACTTCCTACCCCCTCTTCCGGGGTTGATTTTTTTTTTTCCCCACAGCACTTACCAACATACTATATACATATTAGTTTCCTATTGTTGGGAAACAAAATACCGCAAACATAGTGGTTTAAAACAATCAAACTTATCCCATAGTTATGTAGGTTGAAAGTCCACTAGGCTTGGCTACTTTCTCTGCCTTCGGTCCCAGGAGGCCAAAATCAAAGCTTTCAGCTGCTTCGGGGCTCTTGTCTGGGAATTGCTGGATGAGAATCCACTTCCAGGCTTGTTCAGGTTGTAGACAGAATTCACAGTCAAGACCGAGGTCACTCTTTTCTAGCCAGCTGTTGGCTGAGGTTTATGGTCAGCTTATAGAGGCCACCTGCTTTCCTGGGCTTGTGGCCCTTTCACCCTCAAAGCCAGGAAGGCAGATAGAGTCCCTCTCATCTCCATCTCTTCTGCCCTTCTTTTCTGCTTTTAAGGATCCCAGTGATTACATTGGACCCACTTGGGTAATCCAGAATAATCTTCCCAATTGAATTTACCACCTGTTTCGCAATCTCGGAATCCCATCTACAACATAAGGTCACATATTTGCAGGTGTAACCCTACAGGTAAGAGTCATGGGGACAACATCCTGCCTACCATAATATATTTTCTTAGTTGTCTCGTTGATTGTTCATTTCCCCTCTTCTAGAATCTACGAGGGCAGGGATCTTGGGCTGCCTGACACATACTAGGCATGCAAATATTTGTTGAAAGAATGAATGAATGAAGTCTGGGTGATTAGTGGCAACATATTCCTTCCCATTGGTCCACGTCTTCTTAGACTCTCTCTTCTTCTTTTAGAGATGGTCTTGGCTTTTATTTCAATCTGAGTTTAACCAGGCAGCGTGGTTTTTCCTGATCTCCACACACCATTGCTGACAGTGCAGCACGATAATGTCATATTTTCATGGAGCCTCCCAGTTGCCACAAGAGACACATCCAGGACATGGGGTACAGAGGGGACCACGGAATGGAGTGAAGCTCTGAGGCCAGCATGGGCTGTGGGGCCTCAAGCTCTCCCCAGTGGAGCCAAGTGTCCAATGATTTCTTGGAACAGAATTCTTCAGGGATAGTAGAACTAGTCATGGAAATGTCTTAAGCATTGTTTTGCTCAGTTAAAAAAAAAGTTTAAGACTCAGTCCGCACATGTCCATTACCCAATGAAACATTTAAAAACCATTCAATCATTTGGATGTTTCTGAAGACTCTGTTGCTTAATATTATGTAGACAGCCTAAATCCTAGGACGATAAAGATCTGAGGTTGGCCGAAAATTGGAAAGCACACACCAGTAACAGATTTGCCATTTGGGTTACAGTGTGGAAAAAAAAAAATCTCTGGAAACAGATTTATGTATTAGTTTTTCACTTTGCCACCAGATGTCCTTCACGAGTAGGAAAATATGATGGCTCGAATGATATTTTGAAGTGTGAATGCCCAGCATTTTTGAATAGTTGACAGAGAAAGGAAAGTGTGAGTGAATGTAACTGCTAGCACAGAGTTTTGGATGAGACACGTATTTTGAAGGCTGCCCTACAGGTGTAGCTTTCAGAAGCAATATTTAACTCTCAGATTTTCATCCCTTGCACTCTGCAAACATTTACTCACCGTATTTCCTTTTCACTCAACTCCAAATTGGTATTTTTGAAATCAGAGCATATTATTCTATTTAGAAATTAATATTAAGAAATAACCAAATCCTTACACGAATATTCGAGATTAAAATGTCGTATTTGAAGTGGAGTTTCCCAAGGATTCAAGGTGACTGGACCTCGGGCTTTTTTGACACAAGAGCAACATGGGTTATGACACTTAACGTTCATTCTAGAAGCAGCCTACTTTCAGCTGCAAGACAGTTGAAAGGGGACAACGTGTGATTTAGGACAAAACCAAAGACGGCATGTGCAGTTTATTGCTAACACTTCTAAAGGAAATGCAGAGTATAGAATAAATTAATAAACAACATCTTTTACAAATAGAAATCATTTGGCCATGTGTATTTTAAATGTATAACAGAACTCCTTATAAAAGAAACAAGTTCGCTGTTTTAAAGAATTGTTGTGTGAATTACCCTGTGCATTAATAACACCGGGTCTGGGCTCCTCGCCCTCCCCCCTAGTGTCACTCACATCAGGGGATAAACCTGTGCTTTATGGTGAAGGGTTCCTCATTCCATCATTAAATGGGCGAGAGTGGGACAGGCAACCTATTTCCAGAAAACTGAAGGCCATCTGCATTAGATGTCAGCCAAGCAACCAGATGTTTGATGTGGATTGGCTCCCACATCCGGCTTCTTGACCGAATTCCTCCTCTTTCCACCCAGATGTTTTGGAGACACATACAGAGAACTTAATGAACCTTGTTCCGAAGCAGAGGAAGGGGCGGTAATATTTTGGTGTCCTGCAGGGGGCGAAGTTACCTCTGATTTTCTCCAGTCGGGTCCCACATCTCCAGCAGACTCCAAAGCCAAACCTGCACCTCTCCCTTCACCCCACCCCTCCAGAATGACATCTGGATTTTGTCCAGCTCTCCGAGACTTCTCAGGGGGTGTTGGGGAGAGGTCAGAGTAGCGGGGAGTGGGGGAGGTGGTGGATTAGAGGTTCTCAGCCACCCAGAATTCCAGCCGTCTTGGAAAAGCAGAGGTCCCAATTTTGAGGTTATAAAAACTTGGGAACTGCATCTCCTTATCCCCCTTTGCCCCAGTATCCAATCCAAGGGGGGGTCTCCTAGTGTTTTCCTGCTAACATGTGCCCCTTTGGGGAGTGGCAGGGACATGAGGAGAGCACACCCTCTTTTGCGGCCCTCAGTTGAACGTCCCTTATGATCATTGTCATGTTGCATTTCACATATTTTCCCTCTGGCTCTTACGAGACTCGTGTGCTCTTGTGTTCCTCTTCTGGGGGCACCCTCAGCGCCTCCTTTCTCCAGCACTATTCCTCCCCAGGAACTGAGAGGCCCTCTTGATGGGGATGGGGGCTTCATGGCAGACCTGAATCAGGGCTGTTGTTCAGATGTTTGATAGAGTCATTAGGTGCCATTTTCAACTCGTGTCACAAGGTCCATCTACTTCTAACCAAGTATTTAAGAGAAGGGAAAGATGGTATGTGTGTGTTCTCCACTTGATCCTAAGTGCAGAGACAATAAGTGCATATCTAATAGATGGGTCACAACCCATTTTTGCGTTTTCAATAGCACAGTCCTACCCAGGTGCCCTCGTCTACTATGCTCAGGGGTTTTATAGTGTTTCAGAGCTTTCCCCCTGCCCTAATAGGTTGGAAATGCTTTTACTCCGCTTCTGTATCACTAGAGGTCTTAAGACGAAGACGGTGTGACTGCGTGTGCAAAGGAAGAAGGATCTTGGCAGGAAACCTATGTATACTTGCAGAGATTTTGATCAGATCTTTTGATCAGGAGTCCTGGCTGCTGTGTTTTTATGCACTCAGTGATTTTTATGCCCAAACAAGCCCCATAGAGAAGAAAGAGGTGATGGAGGCTTTTGAATTCTAAGGATCCTGGCACGCCAGACCAAGTAGTGATATATTTTCTTTTCACAAGGAAAGAATCCCTGCTAAAGACCCGTGTTTCTGTGTTGTTGAAGCTGGGTTACCCGAGGTCAGTGGCTTCAGACCTTTGTAGGACTAAAGACTTCACTCGTAGAATTAAATCTGAATTAAGAAATTCAATTTATAGAATTAAAGGCTAAAGGATCACTATGTCTGGGCCAAGAGAGAACCAGCAAGAGCAGGCCAATGGGAGCAGGGGAGGTAAAGACCCTTCCCCATGAAAAATAGATCCTTTGAAATGAGGCAGAAAGGCTTATCAGATTTCGATCAGCAGAAATCCCGTGATCTCATAAGTCCATGAATCCCACAGTTTTCGGTCTGGCTCAGAAATGCCTTGGACTATGTGAACTAATACAGTCACTGAAGTTTTTGTTTTCTAATCCGTACACTTTCCACCAAGTAAAAGATCCTAGTGTTTTAAGTGAATTTGTTTGTAGGCTCTGTAGTTTCCTGGGCATTCTTGGGTAGTGTGAGAGCAGGTGGATTTGCATTCTGAATGGTCGATGGTGGGGTGGTGTCTGAGTAGAGGGGTCCAGTCTCGGTGACAGAGAAGTGTGCCTGTCATGTAAACTTTGTCTTCTATCCTTGACCTTGGGTGCTGGCAACCTTTCAGCACCCGTGTCTATTACCCTGAAAGGGAACATGCCAAACGCCTACCTGGGCAGGAATTTTCTATACCACCTCTCCTCAAGTTTTATCTATCTAGCATCATGAAAGCTCTATTGTATTTCAATACATTAAAATGAAAAAAGTTAACAGAAAAACAGGAGAAGCACTGAAATATTTCCAAGAAAAGTAGAAGGTGGCTTTAATATTACCTAATCGCCCCTTTTCTTTAAGGTGCTAGCTTAAGAAGCCAAGCCAAAGCTGAACTGAAGAGATAAATCAAAATATTTGGCCCCAAATCCCCAGGACGCCGACTCTGGTTTGCCTCTGGCCCTCTCTGCGGCCCGTGTGAGCAGCTTCTCAGAGGGTGTATCCCAACTTCGCGCAGCTGCCTTTGAAAGTCATGTGTCCGCTAAACGCCTATGTTACAGCCGTTAAGAAACACTAAGTACCAGAAACTATTCCTGCTGTTCCTCTGTGAATACAGGTGGCACTGATTTAACAGCTGATTTTACTTTTATTTCGTTAAATCATCAATTCGGGCCTTTTACGTGATTCTAAAAGAGACAGGTTTACATTAGGGTGTGGATTAGATCGTCCTCACTAGCGATGGCCTCTTCGCCTTCGCTACCTCGCGCCCACTTTGGGTGCCTCCAAGAATTCTCTGTACTTGAAAACCTACGCGCGGCCGCGGCAACGCCTCCCTGGAGAGGGAGGGCGAAAGAAGGGGGCGGGCCTATTTAAATCCAGGCTAGACGCGCCTCTTCATTGGCTGCCCACCTGTCTGTTACCCAAGAGGGCAGGCACTCCCGGGGGCTGGAGTGCGGTACCTGAGCGAGACGCGCACCAGAAAGCCCACGTTGGCCGCTGCGGGGAGCGCAGCGCGGAGAGGCGGGAGACTGCGAATTCCCGCGCCGCCGCCGCCGCGGTCACTGTTCCGCGCGCGGGTCCAGTTCCCTCCCGTCCCCACTGCGAGCGGTGTTTGCGGGACAGCCGGGAGAACTTTAAACGGAAAGCAAGATCCTTGCCCCCTCCGCTTGGGGGGTCGAGCGGCACGCGGAGATTCTGGGGGGGTGGGGTGCAGCGACAGTGCCCGAGGGCGGAGGGGCGCGGAGTTTGTGAGCGGGAAGGAAGTTAAGCCTCGCGGAGAAGATTGGCATCTCCGGACGCCGTGTCGCCACAGCCTGGGCCCCACGGCGGAGTAAACTTGGCGGCGGCTGTGCGAGCCGAGGAGAGGCGTGCGCGGGGATGATGCCGGGCATCTCCCCCAGCTGGTGAGCCGCCCAGTCGCCCCGGCTCTCAATCGGCCGCCCGGGAGGGCGCGGGACAGCGCACGTGCGCGGGCAGCCAGGCCCGAGAGTGACCGCGCCGTGACCCGCCCAGGGGCGAGGGCGCCCGCTGCAGCGCAGCCGGGACTCGGACGCACCTGGCCTGGACCTTGCGCCTCCAGAGACCCGAGCCGGAGCGTGGAGCTCTCCTCTAAGTGGTTTTCCGGGTGATCTCCCCCTTCGCCTCCCTTCTAGTCCGGGCATTTGGGGGCGCCCCAGAGGACGATGAGAGATAAGGACTGAGGGCCAGGAAGGGGAAGCGAGCCCGCCGAGAGGTGGCGGGGGCTGCTCACGCCAAGGGCCACAGCGGCCGCGCTCCGGCCGCGCTCCGCCGCTCCACGCCTCGCGGGGCCCGCGGGGCCAGTCCGGCCGGGCGGGGATGCTGGGGCGGAGGGCTCAGTGGCTGTGCTGGTGGTGGGGGCTGCTGTGCGGTTGCTGCGGGCCCCCGCCGCTGCGGCCGCCCCTGCCCGCCGCCGCCGCCGCCGCCGGCGGGGGGGCGCTGCTGGGGGACGGCGGGAGCCCGGGCCACGCGGAGCAGCCGCCGCCGCAGCAGTCCTCCTCCTCCTCCGGCTTCCTCTACCGGCGGCTCAAGACGCACGAGAAGCGCGAGATGCAGAAGGAGATCCTCTCGGTCCTGGGGCTCCCGCACCGGCCCCGGCCCCTGCACGGCCTCCAGCAGCCACAGCCTGCAGCGCTCCCGCAGCAGCAGCCTCGCGGGGAGCCCCCTCCCGGGCGGCTAAAATCTGCGCCCCTCTTCATGCTGGATCTGTACAACGCCCTGGCCGCGGACGACGACGAGGACTGGGCGTCGGGTGAGGAGAGGCTGCAGCACGGGCCCCGCGGAGGGGTCGGCTCGTCCCAGCGCCCGCAGCCGCCCCCGGGCGCGGCGCCCCGGGTCAACAGCAAGAGCCTCTTGGCCGCGGGACCGGGCGGCGGCGCGTCCCCACTGACCAGCGCGCAGGACAGCGCCTTCCTCAACGACGCGGACATGGTCATGAGCTTTGTGAACCTGGGTAAGTATCGGGGGTAGCTTATTAGCGAGAATATCCTCCCCATGACGTCTCTCGGGCCCGGGGAGGGAGGCGAGAGGGTGGAGGAGCCCCTGGCACGCGGGGCACGGCGGGGATGCGCTCCGGCTACCTGCGCCGGGGTGGGCTGCACGTGCGCTTCCCCGCGCCGCGGGCCAGGCTGAGCGCTGGGGCTTCGGGACGCTGCGGGCGGGCTGGGGCGCGCGGGGCCGTGGGGCCCTCGGACTGCGGCGTCCGAGCGTACTCCGCGCTTTTCCCAATAAAGTCGGGGCCAGGTTAACTCGACTTGTGCAGAAAAGTCCCGCCCGAGTGTAGCCAGCTGGGAAGGAGAAGGCTCTGCAACACGCTTTCCCCTCCTGATTTCTTTTGCACCCTTAAAGCTCTGAATGCCAGTTTCTCCACCGGGAGTTTTGGGGAATCTGATAGCAACTGAGAACTTTGGAACCTTGACGCCACTGTGTTAAGTGGTATCCACGGAATTAGGGGAGGAGGGTTGCAGAGGAAGGTGCCGAAAGGATCTCAGAAGTCATGCCAGACGGGGTTCGCGCTGGTTTGGGACCGGATCCCCAGCCCAATTGGGGTAACCCATCCAGGATCTTAGTTCACATGCCTTTGGCGGGTGCCCCCAGAGGCTGAACTTCTGATCACTGCTGCCTGAGCCGCACGGGCAGAGAAAGGGTGCGGGTTAGGGGCCGGGGTTGGGCGCTGAGCTGGTCTGAACTGGTTGCCAGGCAACAGAATGGAAATTCAAGGGCGGCTAAATCGGGCTCCGCCACAAATGTTATGTGGCAAACCCGGACGGAGTCACATAGCCTTTTTTCCCTGGAGTTTTCTCATTTGTAAGTGAGAACGGTGTAGGCAAGACTTTTTTTTTCAGGATCAGCGCCTCTGATTTGTGCTACTCTTCATTCATAAACTGACTCAGCTTAGCGTAGACAAAGGGATGTAGGGGACAATTTCTCCGCGGGCTGAAATGGGGGGCGCCGTAGCCAAGTCAGGGGCGGGTCTCCCCGGACTTCCTTTCCCGTGTGAGACGCGTGGCCCTGCCCAGACCCCAGAGGGGGTTACCAGACACTTGTCAAAGCCACGTCAAAGATGTCTGTCATTGGACATTATTTGCTTGAGTGATTACCATGTAAAATAGTTCAGCGAGTTCTTTACAGATATATCTATGAGATGATTCTCAACTCTGCTGGGATTTGGGGAAAGGAAGAAGGAAGGGCTCAAGAGGGAGGTCCGACAGCATCCTACTGGTGGAGAAATCCTCCTGGGAAATTAATGAAACAGAATGTCACAGGGAGTGGAGGCTTAAGGCCTGCCAGTCTTGCTCCTTGCAGTGCAGGAGTTCTGATTGGGTAAGAATTTTCACCATTTATTGGAACCAAATCCAAGGTTGAGGCACCTCCTGGAAGCATTCTAAGGGGGACTCATTGCCGTCAATAAAGTTTGCGCGTGGGGGCGGGGAGGGCAGCGCTCTTCCTCTAACTACCCTGCTGCTTCTGGCTTAGAGAATTCCACCTCTTGCTATCCCCCTCCCTTGTTTCCTGACAGCCTTGGGGAGATATTTTATTGGCTCTTGGGGTAGTCCCAACCTGGACAAAGTGGAGAAGAATGGTACTTTTGGCCCTTCCACGGAGAATCATTTACACTCTCCAGAGAACCGTGCCTGCGCTTAGACCACAGTTTTAACTTTGGCTGTCCCATTAGCATCACCTGGGGACACTTAAAAAACTAAGGGATGTTGCGGCTGCTCCCAGAGCAATTGAGTCAGTCTTTGAGGGTGGGCTCTGGCATATTTTAAGTGTCTTTGGTTTTTCTAATGCGCCACCGTGGTCAGAAGCACAGGACCCTGACATCCAAAAGAAATCGGATTATCCCAGTAAGAGATCAAGAGCGATGCTTCCTTATGTTAGTGGCTCCCAAACGTCGCTGCACATTAGAATACCTGGGCGGCTTTTAAGAGCCCAGATGCTGAGGAGGTACCCCATGTCAGTGAAACCAGAATGTGTGGGGTGGAAGCCAGGCATCCAGAGTTTAAAAGATTCCTCATGTGAATCCAGTGTTTGGGAGCCACTGCCCTAGGTGGTATTTGAAATTGTTAGAGTTGGCTTGAGGCAGAGTTTGTAAAGGATGGTGACATTTACTGTGTTTAATGACCTCTAAATTCTCCTCGTTCCTTGCTGGTCTGACCTTTCTTGGTCTACAGGTACACATTGGTTCTGAGTCACACTGCTTGAAGCTGGGTGTCAACTAATCCCGCTAAGCTGATGATTTAACTTACATTTCTCATAAGGGAAACTTCAAGGTCCAAAAAACAATACCGAAAAATTTCCGAAAGAATTCAACAGATGTGTCCTCTCGGGCCTGGGATGGGCTGATGTGGGGGGAATGGGAAGAGATTCCTGGGTGGGAAACTCTGCCCCAAGCCCCTCCTGTTATAGTGCTGGGCTTTCTGACTATGCATTATCACTGTCTGTAGGTCCAGCTCTGGACCTACATGGGCAGTTGGGGGGGCAACCTTCAGGTAAGTAGAATCCAAGTCACTAGCCATGCCACCTGCCAGTCCCACAGTTCTATTTAATCTTAATCCATTTAGCAGTAGGAAAGAGGATTTCAGAGCGGGAGGCTAAAATGTGATAAAATCTGATTATGATGGCTCTGAGCCTAAGGAGAGTTCATTTGAAGAAAGTAATTGCTTAGAATGTTGGGAGAACTCTGCTGATTTCCATTGCTGGCACCCTTCCCTGACTCATTAGGGAATCTGCAGAAAGATACATGTTTTCAGCTACTTTTATACCTGGTGAGTTACATAAATAAACCCAAAGGATAAGAAAGTGATATACCGTCGTAAACTCTCCCCCACCCCACCCTCAAGGGAGAATAATTTACTCATGAAATACATCTGAAACACACTGAGCCTTCTCAGCCCCAGTGGCTATCAGGAAGTATGAATCAACAGAATTAAGTTTCTCCCACCTATCGCAAATGCTGGTTGTTGGATCTTGATGCTGACTGAAACTCTCTCTGGGTGAATAGGCCTGACGTGTTTATCCTCCATAGCGCTGGCGTGCGGGATGCATTCAATTGGGGGCCCCAGATGCCACTTTCTACTTGTTTTCTAATGCTAAAAATGTCTTAGCAATCTAATAAGCAGGCCTGCCAATTTGGCGACCTTGGAGAAGTATCCTGAAATATCGTTTACGTCTTAAAATTCACCTTTTTAGAAAACCCTTTTTGAACCCCTCTAAAGAGTGCCGTCTCTACCCATTCTTCACTGTCACAGAATGCTGCTGCTTCTCTTGGGTGCCCTTATCCTAAAAAGTATATATATTTTTTTCCTTAAAATTTGCTTACTCGTCACCCCTCTGGGTGGCAGCCTCAAAAGGCAATCAGGCTTTACCCACCATTGAAACCTAAGTCTTAATATCAAACTGTGCACATGGAAGATATGTAATAAAGATTGAATTAATGAAAAGAAAGACCTCTCCATCTAAAATTCTTATTTCACTAGTCCGAAATTCATATTTCACTGGAAAGTCTGATCACTTAGAAATGGCATACCTGATTTCTATTAAGTCAAAGACCCTTGAAAGTGAAGACACTTAGGACATGGAGGTTAATGGTATCTGATGTATACCATAATGTTTTATTAATATACCTATTTTTTAGTTACCCATATGTATATTTCTAATGTGCATCACCTTTGAGAGTAGGGCAAAGGCGTCTTTAAATCTCTGCATTTCAGACTTCATTTATTTTGAATTAATGAGGTGTTGATCTCTAGATGCTAGGGTAAAAATGAAATAACTCAAAATATGCTCAGAAAAGGGAATCAGTATGTATTAGTACAAGTAACAAGAAACTTATTGTACTAAAAATACTGGCAATCTTCTGAACAAAATTACCCTTGGGAAACATAAATTAGAAAAATGGAATACTCCCTGCTTGTATTTGTAACCAGATACACTGTACTGTCTTTTTCTCATAAACATAGGGATCAGAGGTACTATTTTTCACGGGGGCTGCCTGTGCTTATGAAGATTTTTGTTAGCAGAAAATAAATCCCTGCCTGCAAGCTAACTCACAGCAAGTACAATTTGGAGAATTTGGTTGCAAGAGTGTGGTTCAAAGGAGCAGTGGATGTTCTAAAGAAATTTCAAATAGTAAATGTGAAATTCAGTGGTATTTCAACAACAACAAAAAAGTTGTACAAAGTGTTCTTAAACTCAGATCAAAGGGCAAGCAGATATCATTGTTTAGACTGAGACGGTGTTTCCTCTGGTTGTCCTTCTAAGAATGGGTATAAATCCTTTTTAAATGTGCTGAATCATGCTTAGTTCCTCTACTTAAGAGCTTACCTCTGATTAGCATGGAGGAAGGATTCCTACTGATAGAAAAAAAAATCTGGGGGGAGGGGAGCGAGACAACAAGGTTCAGAACTTTATTCAACATGTCCTCGCTGTTTTCAGAGTTGAGTGACTGTAAATGCTGGATTTCAAAATAATATTTTACTTGAATCTGGGGGGCAGGGGTGCGTGTCCGGCGTCAAAGGTGGCTAGCTGACCCTCACAGATGACTGCCCTGTCCTCCTATCTCACCCTCTGTTGAAGGAACTGAGTTAGAAAAGGAGCACAAAGAGCGTAAAATTTCTTGGATGATTCACCAGCATTCTCTGGTTTTTCATAACTCTGTCCTTTGCTCTCTGCCTCCCATCCTGTATGTGAAAATGAATTAGTCCGTAGAATGCTCTCTCCTTCCTATAAAGCCAGTGCAATTTTCTGTTGTGAGCCTCTTCCTGCCTTTCCCTCTCTCTCCTCTTGTTCAAACTTTAGTCACATCTTATGCTTTGGCACTTCCAGCAGTGGAAAGGAAAGCAGGCAATAAGGAATGGCATCCGGCGACTGTACTCCTGACTGGAAGCTTCCAGAAATACCCAAGTAAAAGGAGTAGAAATCAGCGTAGAAACTCTTTTGAGAGATGAACAGTTTAGAGTCCTCATGTATGTGAACAGCTGTTACACATTAACCTTTCTGTCCCCACCCTCCTGGTGGCCATGGCCCAACCCAACCAAGTGCCAGGTAACATGGCTGCCTTTGGCCGCAGGGTGTCACCCAGGGCCTGGTGTGCAGACCTGTGTCAGAAGCTGATGCCTCCTCCTCTCTGTTTTCGTCATGAATAAAAGCAACTCAGCTGCTTTTATTCAAGTGCATTCTCTCCTCTTCTAACACCCCTTCTAACACCGTGGCTGGCCATGTTCCCTTCCAACTCTTGCCCTCTGGAAACTGGTAAGCCAGAAAATGGCGCCCGTCTTACCTGGAACATAGACAGGTGGTGACAGTTATATCAAGGAGAAGGAAAACCATTCTCACTGTCATGAAAACTAGACTCACTAAAGAACCAGGGCCTTCACCCTTCTGAAGTTTTCGAGAGTGCCAGAAATTCTCAGAACTCTGTTATACCTGCTCGTCTTCCATTGGGAGCATTAGAAATAAGAAACTAGTTTGCCAAAGTTGACTGGATATTTTGTTAGGTTACTAGTGTTTTGACAATACTGTTCTTGGGCGCCTGGGTGGCTCAGTTGGTTAAGCATCTGCCTTCGGCTCAGGTCATGATCCCAGGGTCCTTGGGCTCCGTGATCAGCAGGGAGTCTGCTTCTCCCTCTACTCCTCCTCCTTGCTTGTGAACTCTTTCTCAAGTAAATAAAATCTTCAGCCAAAAAGATTTTATTTTTTTTCCACTGTAAATCTGTAGTATTTCATTCCTCTGTGTGTAAAGTTAGACTCTGGAGCTGGCTGGGGACACAGCTCCCTTCCATAGCAATGTTTTATCTGGGGAAAGCTGCCCAAGCCATTGACACCTCATTTTTTTTAGGGTGCTACCTTTTTATTTAATTTAAATTTTATTTTATTTTCCTAAATACTTTTATTTTTTCAGTGTTCTGGGATTCATTGTTCATGCACCATACCCAGTGCTCCATGCAATACGTGCCCTCCTCAATACCCACCACCAGGCTCACCCAACCCCCCACCCCCTCCCATCCAAAACCCTCAGTTTCTCAGGGTCCACAGTCTCTCATGGTTTATCTCTGCCTCTGATTTCCCCCAATTCACCGTTCCTTTCCTTCTCCCAATGTCCTCCATGTTTTAAAGCAGGGTTTCACTATCATTAATAGGAAGTTTAGGATTGTTGTTAGTTATCTATAGATCATAGAATTTAGAGCTTTAAAGGTTTTTGCATATCACCTTATCATTTGTGTTTGTAGTTAAATTTGATTTTTTCAGGACCATTTCCTCTTCACTGATGTTATATCTTAAGGCTGAGGGACAACCGTAAAGAGATGGTTATGTAGCAGACGAATAGGGCCATAAAGCCATTGGTCGGGCAGGAGTGGATAATTAAGGAGAAATTACAAAAGCCTGCAAGAGCCCTGCCTGGGGCAGAGGTGCGGAAGCCCAGATCTGGAATTTTGCGGGTTTTCTCTTCGTGGGTAACATTCTCTCCTAGAACTCTGCTTTTGGAAAAGAAAAAGCCATGCCTGTCTATAAATATGCCCTTGTTTGGTGTGCCAAAGCTCTGCGGACCCCAAAGATTTGTTTTCTGCTCTGAAAGTCGAAAACCAGGCTTGTTCCGCTGAGGTCTGGAGGCACGAGGTCTCTTCCTGCCCTTCCCGTGTCCATTATTAAAACGATTGTGTCCATAATAGAAATGATTATCTAAATGACATCAGGTAATTCCTTGACGGGTCCCCATGGTCTTGTTATCTCTAACTCAGTCCCAGATGACCGGGTAGAAGACTCCCCTTCAAACATTTTTGCAGAATGAGTTTCTGGTTCCGAGTGGGAGAGCCTTCCTGACTTTGAGCTTCCTGGGCATACGCCCTTGATGACGGCTCCTGCCGGGTAGGTTGGGATTGTCCCAGGCCCGAAAGGTCCTTGCTTCGTGTTGCTGATCTTACGTTCAGATTGTTTTCTCATCATCAGAGAGCTCCGTGGGGGTGGCGAGCGCGGTGCCTTGACTTGGACGGCAGGCAGAAAACAGTGCCTCTGGACAGAGCCAAGCCCGGAGCCTTCTACACACTGAACTTTGGTATCCGCCTGGATCCTTATTATGACTCTCCTGCCGCTTACCCTTTTCACCTTGTTTGGAATGTGACTTCCAGCCTTAGACATCTGTGTGTGTTGATTGTTGTTCCTGTGCTTACAGTCCTGTTGGTTTCCTGTGTGCGAACGTGGGCCAGCAAACAAAATTCTCATTCGTGTATCAGCAGAACATGAGCTAACCCTATGATCGGTGTGAGCTATTCTATGTGCTGATTAGGTTGGGAGATTTTTTTTTTATAAGTCGGCTTGCTTAAATCCCTGAGACCGGTTATTTTCTCTCCCCTCTTTCAACTCTGAAATATTGATCAATATTGATATTGATATTCTGAAGACAGCTTTGTAAAGTACAAAATTAGGGACTAAGTGTTTTACTTGACTTTTTTTTTCCCAGATTTTTATTTGAACCCTCACATGTCAGAGTAAGCTAACAGAGAAGCTGTGTGTTAAAAACAAAACAAACAAAAAACTATTTTTTTATTCATTTTTTTTTTTTTAGAGCAGTCTTAGGTCTATAGCATAATTGAACGGAAGGTCCAGAGATCTCCCCTCCACTCCCCACCCCTGTGAGAGGAGCCTGGGTTGCTGTCAACATCCCGCACCTGAGTGGTAACATTTGTTCTACTGGATAAATCTACCGTGATTACGTGAGTTCATCATTCACCTTAGGGTCCGCTCTCGATGTCCTGTTTTCCCTGGGTTTGGATTGCTGTATGAGGACGTAAATCCCGTCACTATGGTATCACACAGAGTCCTGCTGCTGCCCTAAAACTCCTGTGTGGAGAAGCTGTACACGTAACCAGAAAAACAAATCAATGGGAATACGAACATTCAAAATAGGCAGAGTTTGTGGGGAGAAAAATAAAACGCCTTTGTCGAAGAATGTTTTGTCTCTGCGGTCTTACCACGTTGATGTATAAATCAGTAATTTCGATGGACTCCGTGGACCTGATCTTGTGCCTCTGTGTGTTGACCCCAAATCCATTAGAAATCCCCCTCCCACCTTTTTTTTTTTCCTTTTTAAGTCTGGGAGTTTAAAATCTTTTTTCCTCCACATACTTTCATTGAGATGTCTGTCACCATAGTACCTAGACAATCCCTTAGGCAGAGATATGAGTGATTAAATTTCTCCCTGGCTTGTGCCCTGTTTGATCCGTGCTCGGCAGGATTTGGGGGAGTCAAAGAAGCCCGAAGAATGAACAAGAATTATAGGAATTCTGTGCTTGTAAATTATTGAAATTTGGGGGGGGGGGTTGGTCAAGGCAGGGATGAAATAGTTTTCCTTCCTTTCTGAAAACCTACTAGAACTTAGTGTGCCTTTGGATTAAGAAGCTCAGAAAAGTGTGTTTTACTGGCCCTAGAGATAGGATCAGGGGAACCTACAAGGTTTCCTTAGGAGAAACTGCTTAGATCAGATTAACACTAAATAGAGACTCCATAAAGCCAGAGGTCTTTGTAAGTGATATATAGATTAGGCTTATTTGCTTTGAAGTGTTTTCTATGAGATAGGGCTCCACAGATTAATGGTAAATAAGGAAATAACATGATAACTCTAAAAGATTGCTGTTGAACAAACAGCAATTCATTTATTCATTTGAGGTATTTTGGGAACTTGTGGGCATTTTTTTTTTAACAAGTGTTGTACGGGTGAGACACTTCATAAAATCTCCATTCTCTTCCTGCAACTCTGCATTATCATGGAGTGTTTTTTTCACTGAATTCTACCTAAATCCCCTGTCCTTCCACTTCTGCCACCCTCCCACAATGAAACCTCTCAAAAAGAGGGGAGATCTCGGGGCTGTGGCTATAGCAATGGGCTTGAGAAATGTAGCTTTGCTGCGTAACTTCTGACTTAGGATGTGCTGTGGCTTAAGTACCCCACTGGTAAGATGGAAGCTTGCTCAGGCCCTAAGTGAGATCATGCCACGAGGTAGGACTGACACCCGGGGTAGCGAATCGTGAAGAGGACACAGGTGTCTTAGCCAAAGACTTTGGAGCACTGCATTTCTCCCAGGGGGCCATGGAACACACCTTTGCATTCTTATGGGGTCCGTGGAGGGTAGAATCCCTGTTCTCACAAATCCTGCCCCTTGCTTATTTCATTGGCATAATCGAGGGTGTTTGACCCCTGTTGTTAGTGTGTACACTTGACCTCATTACAAGATATGGACTCCAGCATAGCTTCAGGGAGTTAGGTGGTCCCTAGCGGAGGTTGGTTTCCCTCTTTCTTGCTTTTCCCTTTTCTTCCCATTAGTAAATTCAGCAACTCCTCGCATTTATTTCCTCTTTCCCATCTGTTCTTTTGTCACAGTGTTGGTGCCTTTGGTTGGCCATTCGCCTAACACAGCAGACCCCGTGCCATCTCCATGGTCTCTGTTGGTTCTGTATCCCCAGAAGGACTCTTTGGCCACTAGAATGTTAAGTTGCTTGTTTTCTTGATGACGCTGGAAAGTGCTTACGGCCAACTCAATATAGAATTCAGGAAAGAGTGCATGGTCAAGATTTGGAAAGCTTGAGTTTGTCCTCTAGTCTTAGTGCGATCTCTTTTTCTAATACCTTGGTCAAGCCCCTTAAGCGAATTTCTTGGTCTCTTTCCTTACAAAATATCTTTCCTTATTTGTAAAATGCGAGCACGTTGGCCAGATCGGCATTTTCCAAATAGTGTTTCACGGAACACTACTTTTCCAAAATGCTCTGCAGAAGATGATCGGGGAGAATATCATTTATGTCCTCCTACCTTCTGGGATGCACAAGTCCATCACCGTGTCGAGCCCAGCGGTGGAAAAGTCTGCTGATTTGCTTTAAGGGCATTTTCTTTGAATTTACTTTTGCTCTGTAACCGCTTTTTATGTCCACCTCAGGTGCCTCTGCACCCAGGTCCACTCCTGACCCTTTCCCTGTCGTCTCTGTGGAGCGGGGGTGGGACCCTCGGCAGCTGCATTTCCAGCTGTGACTTGTTCTTCCGTGACCCCAGCTCTCTTCGGATGGGCTGCCGTAGTCCACACTGGGGGTCCCGGGGATGCTCCTTCCTGAGGATAGAATGGCTTCCTTCGGCTGCCAGTCCATGGGTCGTCTCCTCATAACCTGTGTGGCTGCTTGGCTCTGTCCCGGCTGTCTACACCACCTGTTCCCTGCCTCACGTGCCCTCTGTTGTAAACACCTGCAGGGATTCTGCTCTCCCTGCTTGGACTCCTGACTGCTGTGACCTCTTAATTCAGTGGCATGCAGGGCAATGTCGAACCAGAGACTGTCAGAACTTGGTGCTGGGGGTGTTCCCTGGTGTGTTTCTCAGCGTGATTCTTTATTTTCTCAAACAGCTTTCTCGAGGTGTAATTGACATTTCAAGTGGACAGTTTGATGGACGTTGACATAGACCTGTACCTACGAAACCATCCCCACAGTCAAGATAGTGACCACACATCCTGAACTATTCTTTTAAACAATTACTCCAGGGAATGCAATAATCCTAACTCAAAGGAACGTCAGTGAAAATTTCCATTTTTCATGGATGATGTTGCTCTTCATGCATTCCTCTTACAAGCCTTGAACATCCGTAAGAAAGGAATTTGCTGAAGATGTTTGTGAATGGTTATCTTGGAACCGAGAACTGTGGGGCCAAGCCTTCCTGGGGTCAAGCATGCTCTCTGCAGCTGTGATCTGCTTGTATCCTATATCTCACCGCCCATATTTGTTTGAGGAGCTAGTAGTAAAAATAGGTAAATTATCTTCCCTAATTTTGAGACCGAGCATGTAGGGGTACTCTTGGGTTGTTACTGATCCTACTGGCATCTTGTTTCTAAATACTCGAGTTTAAAAGATCTGATCCTTCTGGAAAACATCACAAAGATGCTTTCCTGCATTTCTGTTTTAAATTCTGGCAATTTAGGTAGGGCACAAATCCAAGAAATTTATGAAAGTAGACTCCAATTTACCCCCAACTTTTCCCCCATGCTCATCCCTCTCCAAATGTTCTGTAAGCTTAAGTAGAAACTGCACTTTTTTTTTTTTTTATTGCAAGAAAACATAAGTATTGCATTTCTTTATGGCCTTTACCCGGAAGAATGACTGATGCCCCTTATTATCCTATTATCTCAACAAGGCAAAAACTGAGACTTACATATATTTTTTTTACATAGATAGAAGATATGGGAGAATTTGGAGAAAGTTCCTGAGACTTGTATTGACATTCCCAATAGCGCCAGTCACGTAATGGAACAGCTTCGTGAAGTTACCTGACCATGCCCTAACTCCGGACCAGGGGAAGCTGCTCCTGCCTTTCCACCCACTTTCTCCTTTCCCCTTAACTTCTGTCCCTGTCACTAACCTGTCCCAGGTCTTCCTCTTGCTCTCCACGAGGCTTTGTCACTTTGAGACCTTTTTTCCCCCCTTTTCCCTCTGGAGGGGACTGCACTGCCAAAAGGCAAAAAAATTCTCTCCTTACTTTCTGTAATGCTGCTTGCTCCCTCTTGGTTCTTTTTCTTACAGACTCCTGCTGTGTTTGGGGACATTTCCAGAAAAAGCAGCCAAAGACTGAGAAGGGTGGGCCTGTGTTAGGAGAGCTACACACGGGCGGAGATAGGTAGGGGTGTGAGGGGGCAGGAGCACACCCAGGCACAGGACTCAGGACACGAAGTGTGGCCATAGGGCACGATGCAGGCAGGTGCCCGGCTTCAAGGTGCCCCGCCACAGTGACATGGTGGCCTGGCGGTTGAGCGGGCCGTGGTGATGGGGAGCCCAGCTGCTGGTGTAGTCAGAGGGCGGGGAGTCCGCCCCCGGGAGGTCTGTCCGCGCTGAGCACCTGTGCGCATGCTCCCTTCTCTTCCTCCGCCCAGTGTATTCGGAGTGTGGTCCAGGCAGGATGCGGCTGGGGAACTGTTCCTTGCCGCGCTTCTCAAGCTGTCTTTGCACAAGAACCAGTTTTGGTTTTGTTTGGTTTTGTTTTAGTTTCTGTGGACCTCTACTTTTGTAAAATCCACCAAAAGTGAGTTATTAGAGAAGCGAAATGGGAAAAAAAAAGACATCCATACAGAATCAAATCTCAGTCTTTAGTTAATGGATTCCGCTGGTATGAAATAAGTTGCTGTCCAACTGAATAGCCTCCGCTTCTGTGCTTGCCGGTGACAGTTGGTGGATCAGCACAGGCCCAGTGAGTTTCTCTTTTTCTTCCCTTTCACTTCTTTCCTTTCTTAGATTTTATTTATTTTAGAGCAAGCAGTTGCACAAGCTGGGGAGTGGCAGAGGGAGAGGGAGAAGCAGGCTCCCTGCTGAGCAGGGAGCCAGATGTGGGGCTCAATTCCAGGACCCTGGGATCCTGACCTGAGCCGAAGGCAGACGCTTCACTGGCTGAGCCACACAGGCGTCCCAGACCTAGCCTGTGTCTAGCAAGCAGCCTCTCGGACCTGGCTGACTCTGGGCATCTGATGTGGGAATCTACCAGGGTCTGGAAACCTGGGAGCTGCACACGGGTGCAGCCTGAATCTCCGCCTACCCCCTCCCACATCCAGCCGATCACCAGGCTTGCATTTCCACATTCTCAGTCCTGTCCTTCCAACCCCAGTTTGAATGCCGTCTTATCATGGTGGCCTTTCTGACATCGGCTGACCCGCATGACATGACCCTTGGGGAGAACATTGGGAGCCTTCCTTCGTGTGCGTGGCCACAGAGTGGCTTGATAACTTCAGAAGCATGTTTGTGGATGAACTCTGTGCAGCTTAAAGGAAGGACTTGGGGACCTCAAATTCCAGGGTTGGCTCAGATTCAAGCAAATCACCTTTAGCGCCAACTTGTCTGATTCTTTATCGTGTAATATTTTATTGGTCTGGACACCTCTCATTCCCAGGTACCTAATGTGGTACCTTAACCTTCATCGATCTTAAGTGCTCACTGGGTGAACAAAGGTCAGTTTGTCCAAAATCAGATGGGCGTATGCTTGTCTTCTTTCTTTCTCTCATCCCTGATAACCTCAAACATTTGTGCAAGAGCATTATAAACTATGAAGCGCCATGCAGATATGAGAGACACTCTCTATTCTATTTACAAAAGCAGTTCTTTTTAAAAAGGGACCTTACCTTGACTTCTCCTTTCGGGGTTTATGTTCTGTGATTTTCTAGATGGTTTAGGAAAAAGAAGAAAACCCTCAGGAAGAAGAAATAGCCTTTTCCCTCTATCTGATGTCATTAGGACTTTAATAAGTATTACTAGGAGCCGGGAAGAATTCCTGCCGAGTCTAAATTTAAATTTCCTGGTTGTGCCATGCAGAAAGTTTGCATGCAAGGAGGCACGATTCCCACAGGTGCTGACGAAAAATACTTATCTTGTCAGCCTCTGCTCCAGGCTCGATGGCTCGGCTTACATGGCAAAGGTGTTAGACATTCTGTTTACGTAAGGGCTGTGGGGGTGACATAATGTCTATTGAAGCAAACTCACTCAGTGCCCCACGAGGCAACAGGGAGCATTTAAAACCCAAAGACAGATCAAAGCCATGGGCAGGATTGAGATACCCCTGCCCCGGACCAGAGAGGTCTGGCCCGGGGGAGGGTGGTCTCTTGGTCAGTTGCCCAAACAGACGTGCATTACTGCCTTTATTTCTAGATCATTGGTGAAAGGCATCAGGCAGAATTCTACTAGAGCAGCCGAGCCAGAGAGACTGCCTAAGTGGGCACAAGGAGGTCCAAATAGGTTGGAAAAAATGTCAAATTAAGAGTCAGCACATGCACGATGTGATGTTTCTCTTTTTATAGACTGTTATAAATGTTGTTTAAAATTGAACAGCTCTTGAGTACTTAAATTATGGGTAATAAGACAGGTAGGTCCTGGAACAGAAAACATTTTTTTTCCCCCTCATCCCACTTAAATTTTGCTCTCCCTAAAAGAGTATGCAAGACATAAACACTTTCATTTCCAGGATATATATTAGCCTTCGGATGAGAGGCGATATATTAGCCAGAGGGAGAGAGACAGAGGTGATACAGGTCATAAACGTAGCCAACTCAGTTCTCCACTGTTTTATTTGATGAACTGTGAGAGTGTAGCCAAGAGGAATATGAAATAACTTCAGGTTCCTCTTTGCAAACGATGAGCTTGTGTATTTTATAATTTTAAGATACGTATAAACGTAGAGGAAGGTATTATTATACAGTATATACTCCATTTACCTGACTCCCACCCAGTGAGACAGTATTTTCTCTGCTTTATTGAAGTAGTATTGACAAACAGAAATTATATATACTCAAGGTTTCAAATCATGATGATTTGACATAAGTGTGAAATGATCACTACAATCGAGCCAATGAACGTATCCAGCATGTTCTATAGTGACCATTTTCTGTGTGTGTTTCGAGGGGGTGGT
Organism: Procyon lotor; assembly: GCA_028646535.1. NCBI lineage: Eukaryota > Metazoa > Chordata > Mammalia > Carnivora > Procyonidae > Procyon > Procyon lotor. Next base: position 110,129,945 of record CM053608.1, read on the forward strand.
GCGAGTGTGTGGTAAGAACACTTGAGGTCTACCCTTCTAGCACATTTCAGGTCCACGGCACAATATTAACTGTAGTCCCCGTGCTGTCCATTAAGCTCTAGAACTCACTGTGTGTCACAAACCTTGCATCCTTTGACCAACATCATCTCATTTCCCTGCCCACCCCGCCCCCCCCCAAGCCCCTACCACCACCACCCACCTCTTGGCTTGAGTTTGACAATTTTATTTTTATTTAAGTTCAATTAGCCACCTTATGGTAAGTACATCATTAGTTTTAGGTGTAGTGTTCGATAATTTTTTTAAGATTTTATTTCAGAGAGAAAGATCGCAAGCAGGCAGAGAGGCAGACAGAGAGAGGGAGAAGCAGGCTCCATGCTGAGCAAAGAGCCTGCTGTGGGGCTCGATTCCAGGACCCTGGGATCATGGCCTGAGCTGAAGGCAGAGGCTTTAACCCACTGAGCCACCCAGGCACCCTTAGTGTTTGATAAATTATCAGTTGTGTATAACACCCAGTGCTCAACACCCAATGACCTCATCCCCCCAGCTTCCTGAGTCTGTTTTAGATTCCATACATAAGTGGTATGTATTAGGTAGCATTCATCTTTCTGTGTCTGACTTCTTTCCCTAAGTATAACGTCCTCCAGGTTCATCTATGGTGTGCCAGGGTTTCCTCTTTTAGGGCTGAGTAATACCCTACTGAGTACCTCACATTCCTTTTACCATTCATCTGTCCACAGATACCTGGATTGTTTCCATATCTTTTTTTGGCTCCATTTAGGAATGGGTGTGTAATGTTGCATTACTCAGGACTTAAAAGGTTAAGGTATTTTGGCTATTGTAGTGTCTGTCCTCTCACTTTTTTCCCATTTGGCAAGCTCTTGTTGGAGTCACAATTCATCTTGTGTTTGTAGTACCTCATTTAGCTGGTTTTCTCTTGGCATGCGAGGACATGAGATGCCCTTTTCTGAAGCAAAGGGGTCATCCTTTTGTCTTGTTTTCCCCACCAGTGGAAATGCTAGCTCATTCTCATTCACTTGATCTGTCTGTCTCACTGGGTGTTATGTTTTCTCGACCCTTCTGGTGCTCGGGGCCTGGCTCATAGGAGGCCAAACTCAGAATTGAAACTTCTTCTGAAGGTGCCACCTTGCATCACGAGAACCACAGAGACGATCGGGACAGCCCCGTGAACACTACAAAAATAAAAGATGTCACCAGAATATTTTGCTGGAACGAGGGATTTATTTCCACGATCCTCTGAGGTCAACTACGGTATGTGCTTTTTCCTACCAGGCAACAAGCATGTTTCACCAAATTCTTACCTAAGGGCTTTTTGTTTACAGTTCCATACCGAATTCTCGGCCTCCTCCATGTTGATTTCAGCAAAGATTTTGATTTGCTGCTATACCACCTTTTCTGAGGAAGCCAATTCTAAGTTGCAGTTCCTCTTCACTGGTGCCAACATTTTGTGAAAAAGTTCAAGCAGAAGAATTGAACTATCTTACAGTGACTGTATACCACCCACAGAAGGCAAAAAAGATCTACTTATATAAAGATCCCATATAGCCCACGAAGACAGAAGTTTATAGGTTCTCTTGTCACACCCTTTTGAATTCTGGAAGCTACGGTGACAGTGTGCCTCTGACCACATGGAAGCTGAGGCCCCGGGTAATGTGCTCTGACGCAAGAGATCCTTCAACCCAGGGAGTGTCTTCGGTGTAGAAGTGACAGACTTAGTCTGGTGGTGCGGTGTGTTTGTGGAGCTCTTTCAAGCCACCAGGCTGAGCACTGACTCTGGTAGGGAGGGGAGAGGTGGACTCGCTGCCTCCAGAGAAGGAGGCAGACGTATGGACACCTCACCCTGACCCAAAGTGGAATATGGTGGTATAGCTCGGATAGAGCTAAAAGCAGAATATTATGGGCATACCAAGGAAGATGTGATTACCTTATAGGGGGACATGATGTTCAGGCTGTGAGTGTGGAAAGAAAAGTTGGCTTCCTGCTGGTGGATGCCCAAGGCACGGGCCTTCTTGCCTGAGGAAGCCATGAGGGCAATGGCGGCCGAGTACTGGGTGTAGCGGGGTCTGAGGTGCTAGATCCAAGGGCAACTGGGCCTGGAGGTGGTGTGGGACTCGGTGGGGGGAGGGGGTTGAATAAGTAAGCTTGGACCTGACTGTGAGGACTCTCGAAGTAATTCTGAGGAGTTTAGACTTTATTCTGCAGGCAGTGAGGAGCTATTTACAAACTTGTAGGAATGGCTGATGTGTGCTTCGGAAGATATTTCTGGTAGCAGCGTGGAAGAGGCTGGAAATGGGGAGACCGGCTAGGACATTTTTGCAGGGGTCTGGGTAGACCTCCCCCCACCCCCATTTAATCCGTATCTGCAGCATCTGAGGGGCTATTGAGATTTTAAAAGTATTTTGCATTTTTTCCTTCCTCCAGTTAAGTTTAGAATGTTTAATAAAGAAGGGAAATTAGGTGACAAATTCATGAATAGCGCCTAAGAGATTATAACTTGTGGAAAAAGTGGTACTTCCAGTAACTAAAACCTGAAACGCGGGGATTTAAATAGACATTTAAATAGACTTAACCTGGTCTTCCTGGAACTCTTTCCCTCATTTCTCCTTACAATTAAAAACAGCAGTTTGTGTGAGCTTAGAATTGTGGTCAAGCTGCAGAGAATGTTTCCATTTTTGAAACTAATTGGCTCAAGAGGAGACTGGGGTGTAGTAGTGAACTGGCCTTGTTCACGGCCGCTCAGCCCAGCCGGACTGACCAGGTTGGGATTCAGCTTGGTTTACCCTGCTGGTCTGTCTCCATTTTGTTGGCCAACCCACACCTGTGACAAACAGCCTGAAAGAGAGGTGTCCTCTTCTGGGGTTGGGAGTCAGCCTGAGTCCATTCAAGTAGGTGACATGCTCTTCTTCCTTCGACTTCCCTAATTCATCACACGAGGACCTACTCCTAAGAATCTGTCTTCGCAGTGCACGGTTCACAAAGCGTCGTTACCTCCGGGCACAAAACTCAGGACAGGGGCGCCTGGGTGGCTCAGTGGGTTAAGCCTCTGCCTTCAGCTCAGGTCATGATCTCGGGGTCCTGGGATCGAGCCCCGCATTGCATCGGGCTCTCTGCTCAGTGGGAAGCCTGCTTCCCCCTCTCTCTCTGCCTGCATCTGCCTGCTTGTGATCTCTGTCAAATAAGTAAAATCTTTAAAAAAAACAAAACAAAACAAAACTCAGGACAACCGCGTGTCTGGGAGACGGGTTAGAGATGTGACCACGGCCAGTGCCGGTCTGGTGGGTGGGATTCTGGCCCCCGGAGCATTTGCCCCTTGTTGTTAGCCTGTGGATATGTTGTTACCTTCCATGGCAGAAGGGAATGAAGGTTCCTGGTACAGCTGATCTTCAGCCGGGGAGATTGTCCTGGACGGTGAGTCCCAGACCGAAGAGGAAGGCCGCAGAGGTGGAGAGATGTTGTGGAAGAAGAGACACATTCAGAGCAGGGGAGGGGCTCAGCCCACGGGTACCAGCTTTGAAGAAGGAGGAAGGAGCCCCAGGCCAAGGGCTACAGCGGCCTGGGCCCTCGGCCGAAAACCAGCAAGGAAATGGGGACACCAGTTCCTCGACCGCGAGGACCTGAATTCTGCCAGCTCGAATGAGCAAAGAAACAGATTATCCCCTCGGCTTCCAGCAAGGAAAGCACTTCTGCCGACACCTGGGTTTGAGCCCAGGGAGACCCGTGTCAGACTTCTGACCGATGGCACTGTGGAGGTTTTGAGCTGCTAAGTTTGGGGCAGTTTGTTCAGGCAACAGTAATAAATGAATGTGGCGGCACGTATATAGAGGGCTTTGATACCATTCTTGTTCCCTTGGCAATCTCTTCCATCGGCGACTGCGTGGTGGTGGATTCTGGTGGATTCTGTACCAGTAGTTGCCGGAGGGGCGCTGCCTGTGTGTTTGGGTTATTTATCCCTTAGTGGGGCGGCCTTAGGTCCGTGCCTTCTCTGTGCTCCCGTATTGTCACCTGTAAAAACAGGGCCTAATAACTGCATTTAGTGCTTAGGGTTGTGAGGATTCACTGAGATGCTCTGTGTAACAAGCTTTTAGCCCAGTGCTTGGCTCATTTTAAGTGCTGTTGTAAGCTGTTGGATTTGTTTGCAATAAGGGACCATTACGAAAAATCTTTATGTTCTTTGCCTGTCATACAACTTAGCACATCCGCTTATGTTAAGGCTAGGAAACCATTAACTGCCCCCCCCCCAAAAAAAAACCCACCTGGGAAACTTCAGGCAGTAAATCTTCTTCTGGAATGAGCATATATATGAAGTACTCTCTGGAATTTGAAGTAATGTTTGAGAGAAATTTATCAAGCTAACACACTATGCCAGTGCGAGGTAAAATAAAGCAGGACATTTGGGGGCTGTACTGATTATGGGGCCCACAAATACCCTGTGAGTTAGCTTAGTGCCTATGGCTGGCTTCTGAGCGTGTGGAGGTGTTGGCCATTATTAAGTCTACTCAAGCCGAATGTTGAAGATTCCCTGTCGATGTCCGAGTAACCGGCACGGACTGAGGAATGTTCCAGTTCCGTAGGCCTATAATTTTGAAATTCCGCAGTCTCCTAATTTCCATAGTCTTCTCATTTTCTTGCACCGACGGCTGGTCCTCGACCCGAGGGTTGCAGGAGTGCTGCTGTATCCTGGTGCTGGTAGCTGGAGGACGAACCTATTGATGTGGGGATTTCCAGTTTTTTTCCATTGAGCCGAATCAGGAATCCCAGTAACAATAGGAAAAATCTCTAGAACCACTTTGAATTTCCACATTGATGCCACTGGGTTTCTGTCCTTTGGTGCATCAAGAGGTTAGAAGTTTCATGTAGATGCTCAGGACCTGCTGTGTTTCATGCACCAGAGGCAAGCACTGATGAGCCACTGTGCTCCCCCGACCCCCCCGCCCCAGGGAGCAGTGAGCATCCGGGGCTCATATTATCGATGTGCTTTTTGGAACGTGAGGCCGGGGCTTAGGTCAGATGGCCAGTATCCAGGAAATTCGGGGATCCCCACCCCTGACTTGTGTTTTACGAATACAGAGATAGTATAAATGACTGTGTTTTCATGTTCTTTGGTCGCTAGGAAACTCCGAGCTTTTTCTATTTATTATATGGTATTTATTTTCCTATATGAACCTCATTGTCTTGCCCTTTTCCCCTTTTATTCCTATTTCCAGATCTGCTTAATGTTGATTCGGTGAAGTTTTTCTGTAAATTGTCTCGGGTCTGTTTTTAAGAACTAGGGAGAAACCAGTTATTGCTCAAGATCAATAATAAATTGTCCAGGAAACCACGGCCTGGGAGCCAGTAGGTCCCACACTTATCCTGTGGCCAGGCCTTTGAGACTCTTCTCTAAAGAAACAGCTGACACCCGTTATGTCACCATGAGTGGAGGGCTGGAGTGTTTTGCTGAGGGGTTATGTGTCCCATGCCGTCATCAGGGCAGATGGGACAGTGGCATGCTGCCGGGTTGATTAACTTTTTAAGGCAGGTTTGACTTGACAGTAAACTTTTAAGTGTGACAAGGGGATGATGGGCATCAGGGTCATTTGAGGAACTCACCTAAGATGCACAGTCCTGGGCTTCCCTGTCAGAAGTTTAAGATTTACTCTTGTCTGCTGTGGGGCCAAGGAGTCTGCCTGTTTTTTTGTTTTTGTTTAAGATTTTATTTATTTGAGAGAGAGATCACAAGGAGGCAGAGAGGCAGGCAGAGAGAGAGGGGGAAGCAGGCTTCCTGCTGAGCAGAGAGCCCGAGGCGGGGCTCGATCCCAGGACCCTGAGATCATGACCTGAGCAGAAGGCAGAGGCTTAACCCACTGAGCCACCCAGGCGCCCAGGAGTCTGCCTGTTTAGAAGCATCCTAAATTGCTTGTAGTCAAGCAGTTCCTGGATGAAACTTTGAGCAGCAGCCTCATAGGGTGGGTCGGATTTACAGAGATGAGTGGTGGTGCCCCTCAGGGATAGAACTAGCCGAAGGAGGGCGCCTGGGTGGCTCAGTCGGTAAAGTGTCTGCCTTCGTCTCAGGTCATGATCCCAGGGTCCTGGGATAGAGACCTGTGTCGGGCTCCCTGCTCGGCAGGTAGTCTGCTTCTCCCTCTGTTCCCCGCCCCCCGCCTGCCTCTCTCTCTCTCTCTCTCTCTCTCTCTCTCTCAAAAAATAAAATCTTAAGGAAAAAAAACTAGCCAGAGGAAAGGCACAACTCATGGTAATGGGCCAGCATGGATGACAGACGGGGAGGTGAACAGGTGGATGCCACATGTGTCGAGGGCATTTTACCTACGTCTGTCCCACCTGCGTATCCATCCACTTAAACACCAGAGTCCCTATTGTGTGGCGGCTGCTTTGCCGACAGCACCGAGGAGGCTAAAAATACAGAGGCCGCGTTCTTCTAGCAGCAGCCGATTGTCGAGAAGGGAGAGGCTGATGCGTAGACACACAGGACTTCCGGAGTGTAGCTGGTATTCCGATAGGAACGTGTTTGGAGTATATCCATTAGGGAATGTTAAGGGCAGGATGAGGAGGCAGAGGGGTTCTGTTCTGAAACAAAGTCGCACGGATATTTTTCTTTGAAGTTTTTGGAACTGTACAAGGTGGTGATTTACCTTGAGATTTCCCCACAATAACTTCTGCAAAAACATTTAACTTTTATTGGGTGGTTTGCTTGTGTTTTATCTGCCTTTTTGCAACTTAATTAAGTGAACTATATAAATACAAGGACCTAGTTGTGTCTTGATTTTTCCAGGTGGTTCCGGAATTTGAAATAAAAAAATCAAAATCTCTCCGACTTTTTGTGTGTATCTATGTATTATATATGCATGTACATAATATATACAATATATAGATATATGTATTAATATACGTATATGTAATATACATGTTATACATAATTATATATTTAATGTTTATACATCATATACATATTAAATATATACACATATATAATTTATTTTAGAGAAAACGTGGTAGGGGGAGGGTCAGGGAGAGGAAGAGAGAATCTCCAACAGATTCCACACTGAGCATGGAGCCCAATGCAGGGTCTGATCCCACGATCACCGTGACCTGATCTGAAACCAGGAGTCGGGTGCTTAACCGACTGAGCTACCCAGGAGTCCCTATTCTTTATTTATTAAAAACAAAGTGAACATTCTTTATTAGAAAGAGAAACTTCATAAATAGTAAGCTTTTCAATAACCTGGCTGCTATTTATTTTCTTGTAAATCTGGTTTCTGTGGTCATCAAACCCGTTGAGGTTAAATGTCGGTAACCTCCTTACTTAACTCCTTCCCCCAGTTTGGCCGTGTCCGAGCTCAAGTCCTCTCCACCTTGCACGTCTTCTCAAACTGCATCAGATACGATGCTGGATGGATCCATCTCAGGACGCTGCTTAATTTACTCCTAACTTAGAGCCAGAGCTTAAAAAGTGCAACCTACTTGTCCTTGCCTACAGCCCAAAGCCTTGAACGTTGTTGGATTACTGTGCACTCAGCCACACTAAGCTCCGTGCCTTTGATGCAGCTTAGAGGCAGACTTGACCAAGTGGTATCGCCTCCCGCTGATATTTAGGTGAAAGCCAACACCATAAAAATGAATGTTTTGCTGAGCGCGCTCGCTCTGCTACCTGCAAGCCCAGCCATTCGTGCTGCCAAATTGGTCAAAGAATTGGCTTGAGAATTGCAAAGTGAGTTCCTCTGGTAGAGGAATGGAGCCCAGATTCATCTCCTGGGGCTCCCTAACTAAAATGTAGTAGACATGTCAAACTCATTAATTTGGAAGACCGAAAAAACCCTCTCAATGTGCTATGTTATGAAAGCAACTTGGTTAAGAAATGAAAAACAATGATGCCTCTTTGACTTCTTAAGCCTTACCTTCTCTCTCTGTTAGCCCACCCACCTGGATTCCTAGGAAACAGGAACAACACTGTTGTTCTAAGAGATCCTAACAGTGCCGCAGATATTTCAAAGTATCTAATTGTGTCGACACATACATTCTCTGCCCAAGAGTAAGATTGCGGAAAGGTTTGGCCATCTGGATTACACGGAGACATCATTAAATTCTATTTACAGATCTCTGCGGAGCAATCCCAATGTGTTAAGAGCTCTAGTGGCCACAGGATTAGACATGGCTTCTATCCAGCAGAGTCACTTCTGTGGGCCTATTACAGACAAACTGGCCACCAGAAGACACCCAGGGCTCTCCTTTGCAAGATGCATGCTTTCTGTAGATTCTCTTAGGTATAATGTAAGCTGTTTTTCTTTGCGAGTCAAGTGAGACTATATTTCAAGAAGTCTAACGTGGATTTCTGCGCAGTGATGGCGTAAAATGATGCAACATCACAGAAGTGATCTAAGAAGCCCTTTGAATGTCGCACGCATCCCTTTCACCACAGTTCTGAGATGGCAAGCATCCTCTGAGAGTGGCTTAAACCCTTCCAGTTACGGGAAGCTCACTACTTCAGAGATGGTTCATTTAAACGTTGTACGGCCCTAGTCAATAGCGATCTTCTCAGTATAATAGTTTCTCCACCTCCTTAACGATTCTTGATACTTGCTCATTCTTGTAGAGCAGGGGTTGGAAAATTTTTCTGAAAGAACCAGATAGTAAATATTTTCAGTGTTTCGGACATGGTCTTTGTCACCACCGCTCTGCTCTGCTGCAAGTAGCTCACCAAATGAGGGCGGCTGTATTCCAGTTTAACTCTTTTTTACCAAACTAGACGGCTGGCTCGTGGACCATAGTTTTCTGGCTTCTTTCTAGAGCTGCACAGAATGTAGGTGAATTACTGTGAATGTGAGTGACTTACGCTTTACATTCCAGGCCGGTTTCCCCCATTCTGCTTGATGCATTTACTGGGATGTCCACCTCAGGTCTTTACGTCCTAGACATGAATGTGTAAGGAGAATTATCTTCTGTTCTAAATGTGTCTGGTATTATTATGGACCCTAAGAGGGTTTTCTCTTTTTCCAGAGGGGGTGATTTTAATACCACGTCATTTTTCACGTCAGGAAGCAGTAACTTTGAGAAGGTGCTTTTAGCGTTTGATCGTTGAGCTTTTCCAGTCGAGAGCTGGCCATGTGGAGATGAGGGGGATGAAGCTGGACGAAAGTCTCTGCTCCCAAAGGGCAGAATATTTTTATGGTTCTGAATACAATTATCCTTCGAGAGCTACGGATGGGAGTTTAGATGGATTTCCAGGCTAGCGACGTGAAACCTTGCTTATGTGGTTCTTTCTCCTGTCCTCTTGCCCTTTGGGTTTTCTTCTTTCCTGATTAGCATGTAGGGTCATGGTGGTGCCAGAGGGTCGTCTGCTGGGCATAATACACACCCACACCCGCAGCTCAGAGGTTCACAAAACAGGGTCAGCCAGGAGTCGGAGTTTATCACACTGCAGAAGCATAGGTGCTAGTAAGCCCAGAACTTGCTTC
>CM053608.1:110139511-110187250 GCA_028646535.1 Procyon lotor
GTCCAAAGCAATTAAATAAAAGGTTTCAGAACATTTGAAGTAACGGTTATTAAGCCAATCTTGACCTCAGTCATGCCCCTGCTACTTCATTGATCAAACGGTCACTGCTAAGCTCCATCTCTTCCACATTAAGTGATTTTGCCCTAATCACCCGCTGGCCTTTTCCTGGCATTTTTCTCCGTAGAGGACGAGTACACAAGAGAAGGTGAAAACTCAGATTTGCTGGGACAAATAGTTCCTGATTAAAACGAACTTACGTATTTGGAGGAGATCGTTTTTGTTTCCTGTTACCGGAAGTGTGGTTCGCCTCGCAAAGAGCTTGTTCGAAATGCATCATCTCAGTCCCAACCCTGTATCTGTTGATTCAGAACCTCATTTTTCATGAGACCCCTGCGAGATTCGCAGACCCATTCCAGTTTGAGAGCCACTGGTTGCATCTACAGCCTTCTTCGTAGAGGTGACACAGCAAGATGATGTTTGTTTGAGAAATGTCCATATTTACAAAGAGCCTGAGTTGTTTTTAGGGAGATAAGGTGGAGGAAAGAAATCCTACTCCCCACGGCATTGACTCTTTGCTTACGAGTCTACAAAATACAATTATTCTGAGTGCCAAAGTTACAAGTACTCTCATCACTCTGGTATGTGGACCTTTCTTCTTTTCTAAATAAGCATGAAATGGTAGACATTTCCCTCTAACCACCAGTTCTTGTTATGTTGTGTTTTCATTTGCATGCGTTTCAAAATATTTTTTAAAATTCCCCTTGTGAGTTCTTCTCTGACCTGTTGATTACTTACAAGTATGCTGTTTAATTTTGAAATATTTGGGGATTTAACTGATTTCCAGTTTAATTCCACTGTAATCAGGGAGCACTCTGTATGACCTCGGTAATTTTGAATTTGAATATTGTTTGGGGACCATAATACGGTCTGTTTTGGTGAGTGTTTCCTGTACATTTAAAAAGAATATACAGTCTGCTCTTGTTGGGTGGAGCATTCCGTAAATGACAATTAGGTCAAGTTGGTTGATGGTGTTGTTCAAGCCTCTGTATCTTTATAGCTTTCTGTTTACTTGTTCTGCTGATGACTGGATGTAGAACTCTCTAGCAATAATTATGGATTTGTCCAATTCTCTTTTCAGTTCTATCATATTTTTTCTTGTATTATTTGAAAATACACATTTAGGATTGTTGTATGTCTTGACTCTAGGATTTATGAAGTGTCCTTTTTTTTTTTTTTTTTTTTTTTTTAAATCCCTGGTCATATTCCTCATTGGGAAGCTATCTTATACCTGAAATCAATATGGCCATTCCAGCTTTCTTTTGATTAATGTGTGCATGGCATAATTTTCCAACCTTTTACTTTTAATAGTTCTTTGTCTTTAGTATTTATATATAAATTGGATTTCTCATAAATACCATAGAGTTAGATCTTGTGTTTTTTTGGTTTTTTTTTAAAACGATCTGGCAATCTCTGCCTTTTATCTGGAGTGTTTAGACCATTTGCAGTTAATATGATCTCTGGACTTGCTTGAGTTTAAATCCACCATCTTGGTATTTATTTTCTATTTATCCCATGTGTTCTTTTTTCTTCCTCCTCCCCACCTTCTTTTTGATTGTGTGTTTTTTATGATTTTATTTCATCTCCATTACTGGTTTATACCTTATTATTTTTTTTAGTAATTCCTGTAGGATATGCAGTATACATATCACACTTAACACATTCTACATTTAAATAATGTTTTACCACTTCACATGTAGTGTAAGAACTTCACAATGTATAACTTCAATTTCTCCCTCCTGTCCTTTGTACTATTATTGTCATTCCTATTACATCTACATATGTTACAAATCCTTTAATATCCTATTTTTTAAAAATTTTAAGCAGTTTATTATTATTATTTTTTTAAGATTTATTTCTCAGCACAAGCAGGGTGAGCAGCAGTTAGAGCAGGCAGAGGGAGAAGAAGCCTCCCTCCCTCAGCAGGGAGCCTGATGCAGGACTCGATCCCAGGACCCTGAGATCATGACCTGAGCCAAAGGCAGAGGCTTTAACCCGCTGAGCCACCCAGGCGCCCCTAGAATTATTTTTCTTTTTGAACTTTTTTTTTAGTATGTAATATGGTGCACTGGTGATAAATTCTTTTGGCTTCTATTCTTCAGAAAAAGTATCTCCATTTTTGAAAAAATTTCACTTTCGAAATCTAATTCTATTTGAGAGCATTTTTTTCCCTTGGCACTTTAGAGATATTCTATTGACTTCTATCTTTAGTGGCTCAATGAGGAGTCTATCATTTTTTTTTAAAGATTTTATTTATTTATTTGACAGAGGATCACAAGTAGGCAGAGAGGCAAGCAGAGAGAGAGGCGGAAGCAGGTTCCCTGCTGAGCAGAGAGCCCGATGTGGGGCTTGATCCCAGGACCCTGAGATCATGACCTGAGCCGAAGGCAGCGGCCACCAACTGAGCCATCCAGGTGCCCCTGGAGTCTATCATTTTTATCTTTGTTCTTATAGAGGCTAAAAGTCTGAAATCAAGATGTCATGGAGGCTGAGCTCTCGCTCTCTCTGAAGATACTAGGAGACACTCTGTTCCATGACTTTTTCTTAGCTTCTGGCAGTTCTTGGCACTCCATGGCCTGGAGAAGTATCGCCCCAGTCTCTACCTCTGTCATCACGTGATCTTCTGTTTTGCGTCTCTTCACATTCTTACAAGGACGTTAGTCTAACTGGATTAAGGGCCTACCCAACTCCGGTATGACCTTGTCTTAATGAATTATAACTGCAGGGATCCTACTTCCAAATAAGAACACATTCTAGGGGCGCCTAGGTGGCTCAGTCGTTGAGCGTCTACCTTCGGCTCAGGTCATGATCCCAGAGTCCTGGGATCCAGCCCCGCATCGGGCTCCTTGCTCAGCGGGGAGCCTGCTTCTCCCGCTACCATTCCCTCTGCTTGTGTTCCCTCTCTGGCTGTGTTTCTCTCTGTCAAATAAATAAAATCTTAAAAAAAAAAAAAACAAAAAAACACATTCTGCAGTTCTGGGAAGGACGTGAGTTTTGGAGGATACTATCCAACCTAATACACTTGGCAACTGTGAGTCCCCAGTGTTCCTCTGATCCTTCGAAAGCTGTGAAATAGCTCAGAGGAAAAGGAACTCGCATCAGGTGGTGCTCTTGATAAGGAAATCCTTTATGCTGAAACAAGACCAGTTTCAGAGATGCCACCTGCTTCCTTTCCAGACTTCTCCTTTATGTGGGAGCCACCTACCCAGCAAACTATTGGTGTTCTTTTACATACTGAGCCCTCAAAGTTTCATCTTCAGAGCGATTTCTGCACTCATTTCCTTTGAAGGCTCACTGCGCTGCAGAACGGGGAGGAAATCTCATCAAGCCTTCCTCTCCATTCTTTCCACAACCTTGGTCACTGGTCTCCACTCTGCTACAGTGGCCATCCTCCGCAGGTTCACGCATTTTAGAATCCCACTGGCAATCATCTTGGCAAGTTTCCTTTGTGACGTATTTCCTTAGAAGTGGTGCCTTTTCCAGATCAGAGTTCTGCAGACGGATAAGAAACAGGATCCTGGCAAGTTACTCTTTCTGGTTAGAGAAGAATGCTCGCGCACCAACCAAATATCTAACATTTTTCACAAACCGTTTGTATATTGCCTTACGGAATTCCATAGCTCAGCTGCTTTTTCTGAAAGACGATCATCTGTGCGGGTTCCAGCATCTCTGTGAATTCATCTTGAGAACACGAAAGCCACCACACTTACCTAAGTGCTATTCCCATTGCCATGCTGGGAGCCACACAAAGGCACAGTCATTCTCACTGAAGGCTAGAAATTACTGGTGGAATCAGGAATAGATTTAGTGAATCTTGGCCGAACACTCACCACCAGGCATTTTTGTGAGAACCAAGAAATTAATCTGCGTTTCTACGAGGTCCTTGCAGGACCTTACTAGATTTGCGTTTTGGGAAATGGCCACGCCAACAGCGCGGGTTTGCAACCAAGTCTATTTAAAATAAGATCAACAAGACCCCTGTCTTCCCTCCTCTGCCTTGTGGTCTCTGTGTGTTAATTTTGACTTCTCGAGCATAGCTGTGGCGGTAGTGGCCAGGAGGTGAGGCCTGGGGATACTTTACAAGGCTTGGTCACGGGAGGCCAGTTGCCAAGCCTGACGCGTTAGGAAACCGCAGCCTTCGGGTCAGGCAGTGCCTAGCAGTTCTGGTCTCTAGTCTCGTCCTTGACCGAACCGCAAAGCCCCTCACCCTTTCTGCACCCACCTCCCAGGTGCTCATGGCCACAGCAGGAGGGAGGGGCAACTTCCCCTTCTCTTGGCTCACTTTGTCCACAGGTGCTTCAGTGGTTTGAGGAGAGGCTACGCGGCCGCTGTGGACTAGAAGGGTCTCCCATCAGACCGACACAAGTCGCCTGTTTAGTTCTCAGTGCCTCCCACTAGACCGAGAGCTCTTACAAGCAGAAACTGTTGGGGCACCTGGGTGGCTCAGTGGGGTAAAGCCTCTGCCTTCAGCTCAGGTCATGATCTCAGGGTCCTGGAATCGAGCCCCACATCGGGCTCTCTGCTTGGCAGGGAGCCTGCTTTCCCCCCTTTCTGCCTGCCTCTCTACCTACTTGTGATCTCTCTCTCTCTGTCAAATAAATAAATGAAATCCTAAAAAAAAAAAAAAAAAAAGGATTCCTATGTATCGTTAAGCACAGAGCCTGGCACATGATAGCCATTGAACTCTCTTCCAAGTGGTTAGATGGTACCAAAAAGGCTTCCCTTTTCCAGATTATCCTTCTCCCTGCTGGCTTTGGACTCATTCAGTGACTCAGGCAGGAGGTAACCCCTGAATGACATGTTTGTTTTTTTTTAAGTCCCTGGTGACCATGTGAGTATCCTCAACACTAGCGGTACCTTCAAACTCACCAGGAGCCTGCATCCCTAGGAAGGTTATACGTTGCCGTGGGATAATTCCACCAGGTGAGTTTTGCCCAGTGGTTCCTTGTGCAGCTGGACATAGAAGGGACTTGTTCAAGCATGAGTGAAAAATGTGCAAGCTGTATGCTGCGGGCAGTTCAAATTCAGCCACCGCTCAGGATGCTGAAATCCTAGTTTATCTGAGTTCTTTATCTCTTGTTCACTTCTGCCGCTAACTAGCTGGTGACGTTGGACTTAACCTTTCTAGGTCCCAGTTGCCTCATCAATAAGACACGTGCTTTTTAAGTTTCTTCTAACTCTTCTTACTTCTATTTTGGCTTCTAACTCTTGGCCCGAATTTGATTTGAAACATAAATAAAAGACACGTTATATGGGAGGAAAGAAATCAGATTTTAAAAGTGTTAAGTGAAAAGAACAAAGAAGTCCATTTTAGATACCTGAATCCATTCTCGTTTTTAAGCAACCAGAATTTCACAGTTTTTTATGCTGCCAAGATTAAACTGGGCCTAGTGGGATTGACACAGAAGAATGCAGAATGATTATTAATTTGGCCCTTTTCTTATCTTTGTCAGCCTGTATGTGGATTAAAGGAGTCCGAGTAGAGTGAGAAGAACCATTTCCCTACCCGGACTTTGCAGCTGGGTGACCTTGGGCAAGTCACTTAACTCTCCTGGGCCACAGTGTTTTCACACATGAAAATAGGATGCCCAATGAATAAAATTCACGCATCAAAGTAGAAGTCTGGAATGGATCAAAAACTTTTCTGTGAAATGAGCATTATCTTAATGGGGCCTCTCACATGTGTTTTCTTTGCCTGGTGCTGTAATTAGTGGGTGGAAAGTTTCCAGTAAATTTTGTAAAATTTGCATTTACATATATATTTTTTCCCCCTGGATCAGTCATGCCAGCAGATCTGAATGGCAGGGGCAGGTTTCGTTTGCGTGGTCAGCTTGACCTCTGCCATCGAATGCTGAAGTTACAGTGTAAAACGATATCCTCTTCAAGATTCAAACTTTCTCCTCTTATTTAAGGTTTTTCTCTGTAACATTTCTTAAGGACCATCTTTGGATTACTTACACACACAGCTGTTTCATGAGACTACGTTGGAGCTTATGACTCAGATTACTGTTACCAAAATGTTTGTGAAATCACTTCTTAAGTCATATATTTGCATCATGTACAACCTGTCTGACAATCAAAACATTATGCCCTTCAGCACTTGGCTGGTCATTATAGTAAGTTTTCCAGTGGAGTGTTCCAACCTAATATAATTGGGCAGTAGACAGAGGGAACACATATATATTAACAGAGAATTCCAAGTGCGTTTCTCTTTGTAAGATTGAGGAGGGCATATGATATCCTGTAACGGACTCTGTGTGATCAGTTAATAGCACAGAAAATTCCAGTACTGCCAAGGGATCACCAAGCCCAGCCATGGCTGCTGTTTAGCGGAGGCAGCTGGTGGAGGAATGGATTAGGGGAAGAATGGCTCAGCCGGTTAAGGGTCTGCCTTCGGCTCAGGTCATGATCCCAGGGTCCTGGGATCGAGCTCCGTATCAGGCTCCCTGCTCGGCAGGAAGTCTGCTTCTCTCTCTCCCTGCTGCTTTTGCTCTCTCTCCCTCTATTAAATAAATAAAATCTTAAATATAAACATACACACACACACACATACACACAGGACTTATGGGAAAAAACTTATTGGAAAAAAAAAAAAAAAGAATGGGTTGGGTCAGGGCAGAGACCCAGCCTGTGAAGGGCTGGGCCGTAGGCGCTGTCTCTCTCCATTTCAGGCACCTGCTGATGCTGGTTCTCCTTTGTTTGCTCCTGGCCAACCCTCAGGGCCCATGTCAAATTGTACCCCTTTCATTAAGTCTTTATTGGGGTCTTCTGAGTGGATTCAAACTCCCTTAACTTGAAGTCTTTTTTTTTTTTTTTTTTTTTAAGGTTTTATTCACTTACTTGACAGAGAGGGAGGGAATACAAGTTGGGGCAGTGGGGGAGGGAGAGGCAGGCTCGCAGGGATCCTGATGCGGGACTCAATCCCAGGACCCTGGGGTCGTGCTCTAAGCCACCCAGACTTCCCTCCTTGAAGTCTTCATAGCATTTTCTGATCGCTCAGCTCTCATTTGCTATTTGCTGCTCCCACTTGTCTGTAACCTTCTTGAGGGTAAGAACAGTGTCTCCCTGACTTTGGATTCATTAACAAGAATGACGATGTCCTTCATTAGGATGTGAGCACCCATGTCTTCATGGAACGTTCTGTGTTATTTTTCAAAGGACGTGTCCAGGCCTAGCCAGTGACCTCCTGGGATGACAGTTTCATTGAAAGTTCCTGGTTTTAATAATGTCTTGTGTCTCCCACTGTTACTGAGCATCTCTTGCTGAGGTCCTGTGTGTGGGATTCAAACCCTGATGCTAGAAACCTTGCCCCTCAGAGTTCACAACATGTCAAGGCAGGTGAAATAAATACACAATAAAAGGCAGGACATAAATATGTCCTACATGCTAGCTGAGTGAAACAATCATTAGAGACTGTCGAAATGTCCATGTAATCGATGGCATACCGACATCCCTTCTAGTTCTAAACACTATAGTGTCTGAAACAATTCTGATTTAATCTAGATGTATAGCTCAGTGTGCCTGTCGGAGTGTGTGCCGTCTGTTTTAAATGTTTCTCCAGTGGCCATGACATCCTAGCAAATCATTGTGCATCCATATTTTCATAGTTCCCCTTTAGGGGCTGTGCTGTGAGATGACAGAGGGACTCTGGGTAGTTGGCTGGTGGGTGAAGCCGCCTGGTGGCCCAGCTGTGCGGTCAGCTCAAGTCTGTTGTGCCGTCGAGGCCTCCTGGGAGCCCGGACAGGAAGCCTTGGAACAGCTGTGGGAGTCAGCCACAGGTCGTAAGATGTGACCTAGTGCGACAGGCCCCCTTCCCATCCGACCCCTAGAGTCCCGTACACGTGTGTGCTCCACACTGTGTTGTGCAGACATTCTGAAAGCGTTGGATAAATATGTTGGCTTTCAGAAACCTGTGTGTTGAGGTATGGAGCCCACGTCTCAGAAGCAAATTTAGAACTTGGAAAAAGTCTGCCGATGTTTTCAGCTTCCGCTCTCTGCAGCCAGCCCCAGGGGAGGAATAATGTGAAAGAATCTCAAAGCAAGGAAAGCACGAGACACCCCTTCACTTTGAAACAGGAGGACCGTAATGGTTCATTTTGAAAAATAACAAGGTTCCATGTTTTTACAGACAATAAAGTTTCTCTTCTAGATTTTATTTTCAAAAAGTTGCAAAGGGGTTAGGGCACTCTTATGGGAATAAAAAAAAACCCACAAAAAAACCCCCTACCAAAACCAAAAAGTATTTTTTCTGAATAGGAAAACATCCACTTTTTTTTTTTTTGGCGTGTCCCAGACTTTTACCCTCATCCTTCTAAAACGCTGTGCAACATGAAGTCTAGTGGGTTTCATGCAAAAAGTCCCCATTTGCTACAGGGGACACTTTGCCAGATAAGAAAGGCTGGCTTGTCGTCTTTGACAAGCAAGTTGGCTCACCCCTGCGCTCGCACCAACTCTTAACAGACTCAGAGGGCCGTTCACTAGGCTCTCGGGTCTGAAAAATAGGGACCCCATCCCCCCATTGTAAGGAAATGGCAGGTTCTGATGGATGTGCAGGTGTGGCCTCTTGGCCCTGCTGAAAGGAAAAATTTCTTCTCGAGAATGTAGAGCAAATACTACAAGGCCCCCTACATGGCGACCTTCTCTCTGCCCCCCACCCCACTCCCCCTTGGCTCTCACCGATGGCCGATTTCAACTGGACGACAAGGCTGGGGGTATTGTGTCGTCTGGAAGGGGGAGATGCCAGAAGAAAAACTTCTGGGTCGAGCGTGTGTGTCCTGCGTTCAGCCCTAGTCCTGTAAACAAACACAGCTGTCGAGTGAAGGATCTGTCCTCAGAAATGGTGAGAAAAAGAAAGGAAAAAAAGAAAAAAAAGGATGCTGTCCTACCAGAGAGCCCACCTCAGGGGACAGGTGGTCCTCGGCAGGGCTGCAGTGGGGGGGATCTGCTGTGTGCTCCAGGACAGGCTGGGTGTGAGGAGGGACTGTGCTGTGTTTTCAGCTGAGGCACTTAAAGTATTTAGAATGATGAGTGGGGGAAGGCTTGGGGGAGAAGGGAGTTCTGAAATTTCATCTGCTTTCCTCAGATTTAACCTCTGCTTCAGACACAAGCCCCCCAGCTGGCCGCCTCTGGAGGCAACAGGGAAGTTTGCTGTTCCTCCACATACTCTTGTTTTTGTTTTTGTTTTTTTTTTTTGAATCCTCTGCAGCTTCGGGAAGAAGACCGTTGGAAATTCATGGGCCTGGCAGCTTGTATTTACAAGTTACTGCCGCTAAGCCTAAGTCTTGGAACACACTCTTGTTTCTTGGTTCCTCGCTGCCACAATGGAGGCTTCTGGGATGCCCAGTAGTCCGAGGGGACGGGCCCACCCTTCGAGGGTCGGTCGTGGGCTCTGATGACCTGGGGTAGAGAGGTCAGGTGTCAGTATGGGGGTGATGTTGGCGTCTTGTCCCCCAGCACATCCCTGCTGCTGGGGCTGGAGAAGCAGGGTGGAGGGAAGCTGGGTTTGGGAGGGGGGTGGTCGTTTTGTGTGTGGAGAGCTTGCCACCATGGCCACGGCCAGCTGGACATGACGCCTTCCCATATTTAATAGATATTTATGAAATACCATGTGCAGGTAATGAGACCCAGTCCTCAAGCCCATGTCCTCTCTCAGCAGCAGGAGGCTCATGAGAAATTTGCATTTTGTCTCCTTCCCCACCAGTCTTCCCTCCTCTTCCAACCTGCACTGTGGTTTTCAAGGAGTCCCTGTCCTCAGCTCTTGGTTTTAAAGAGGGAGCACGGGTTGAGCTTTGAAAACGTTGGACTGGAGTAAGCGGAGTCCCCTCCAGCGTGCGCATCCAGTCTTACCCCTTGATAGTTCCCTGGAATTAAGACCCATCCCTTGGTGTTTCATGACCGATTTTGTGGAGACCAGCACGGAGCCCCTGCTGCTGTGGGGAGTGGGGCCATGGAGGAGAGGCTGTGCCCTGGGGCTATGGCGGCCCTCTCCCCCTGGTCTCCCCCTTCATGAGGACTTGGTCAAACATACACAGTAAATGCCCTGCTTCACTCTCCCTCGTGTGGAGCTAATTCCCTTTCATTATAAACTGGTCCTCCTAACCCATGGTGGCTGATAAAATGTTCCTGGAATGGACCAGACTTAAGACTTGAAAGCCTCTAATTTCCCCCATGATTGTTTTCTGCCACCTCCCTTCTGATGGGTTAAGTTAGTTAGTGGGCACAGGCCTGTCCGGGGGTTGGGGCTTTATTTCTCAAAAAGGCCACACTCGTTTGCCCCATGGGGGAATCCCTTTATATTCAGCCATCTCTGTTGTTTCCCCTCTTCTCGGGATTGTAGGAGGGATGGGGCAAGGTTGCATCCACTCTCACCATTCCAGGTTAAGAGAAAAAAGAAACATCCTTCTCCTTTCCCCTAAAACCAACCAACCTGGCTGGTCAGTCCTTGCTCAGTTCGGTTGGGTTAATTCTGTCCTGTGATCCCACCTAATGGTAACAACGGTGCACGTGTAAGCCCCCCACAAGCACTTGTGAACCGAAGTACCTTCCTCACCTTGTGAGCCTGGGCCCCTCCCAAGGTGACAGGTCCTGATTGCTGGTTTCTCAGTAAGTTGCTGAGCCTTGTTCAGCACATGCTGGCAGGTAACAAGGGACTTTGGCTACTATAACAACTCTTAGAGTTCTGTAGTAGGTCAGTGGTTGGGTGTGGGGCTCCCTAAGTTAATTTCAAGTTGTTAGCCAGGTGCTGTATCTTCAGGACGCTGTTGGGGAAAATACACCTCCTTGCCTCTTCCAGCTTCTAGAGGCCTCCTTTGTTCCTTGGTTTACACTTCCTCCATGTTACACACGTCCAGTGGTGTAGGGTCTTTGTCACATCTCCTGCCTCCCTCTTTTCTGTATGAGAGCTCCTTGAGGTTACTTGGGGCCCAGCTAGATAATCCGAGATTATCTCCCTGTCTCAAAGCCCTTAACTTCATCACACCCTCGAAATCCCTTTGGCCACATAAGGTAACACATTCCCTCGTTCCAGGGGTTAGGATGTGAGCCTTTTCGGGGGACCACTATTCTGACTGCTGCAGTAAGTTTGATGCCTTTATGATGACTTACATATTTTAAACGGGAGATTCTTTCTGCATGTGGTATATGCTTCTGGTTGGTTTTTTAAGCAGAAGGAAGGACAATCTTATGGAGAGTTTCTATGATTATATCGTGGAAAAAACCCATTTGCAGGCTTTGAGTGGTTTTATAGTCTACTTTAATCTAAAGTAATAATCTACTTGAATGGTCCAAATAAAGTAGATGATCGGAAATCATTAATTAGGCATGTAATGACAGGCTATTTCCTTGTGTCTAAATGTAGGCTTGCTGTTTTTAGAATACTATACACAAATAAAACCAGCATATATTTTGATGGCATCTCCTTTACGCAGGGGACTTTGCAGGGTGACACAAAGGGAACTTAGATACCATCCCTACCCTATTGATGAGCTTGCTGTCCCATTTTGAAGACTTTTTAAAGTCCAACCAAGAACAAAAAAGAATCTGATGCCTTTAGACAATTAGAAATGCCCAAGTAAAGAACAACCCAAAAGGGTACGAGGCTAGCATAGTATGGTGGACCATTGAACGATGTGGGGGTTAGGGGTGTCCATCCCTCTGTGCAGTCAAAAATCCATGTATAACTTGACTTCCCCAAGACTTAACTACTTAACTACTTAATCAACCAAGTTGATTGGAAGCTTGACCAACAGCATAAACAGTTGATTAACACGTAGTTTGTATATGTATTATATACTATATTCTTACAGTAAAGTCAGCTGGAGAAAAGAAAATGTGTAGAAAATCATAAGGAAGAGAGAATTATAGTACTGTATTTGTGTAAAAAGAAAAAAATCCTATATAAGTGGACCCATACAATTCATCCCTGTTGTTAGCGAAGATATAGTAAGCTTTGAGCCTCTTTTGAGACAGCAGTTTTTTGTGAACTGCCTGCTCATCAGGGTACCCAGGGGGCTTTGTAGAGTGTAGAGTTCTGTGTCCCGGTCTGGGGATTCAGATTCCACAAGGTGGGTGGGTGGGGAAGGAGTACTCAGAAAACTCAGTTCTAGCTGTTTTTCTCTCAGATACAAAGCTAATTACTATATGTGTGTGTGTGTGTGTGTGTGTGTGTGTGTGTATGTGAAAATTTAACAATTAGTGTTTGGCGCACGTTTTGTACCTGACAGTCCTAATTATTTTAATTTCCTGATCTCCTAATTCCGACATCCCAGCCCTACCTGAGTCTCATCCTGATACTTGCTCTGCCTCTTCAAACTGGGCGGGGGGGTTTTGTTTGTTTGCTTTGATCTTTTAGTATGCCTGGTAACTTTTTGTTGAAAGACAAGATGTACTAGGTAAAAGGAACTTCAGTAAACAGATCCTCAGTGATGTGAAAGTGAGATGTTGGCAAGAATACCACATTCTATGGTCCTAAGACTAGGCCTCAGTCTTTTAGGGAGCTGTGTCCCTGGGCTCTGAACTTCAGCAGTGCTCCTCAGTTTTTTCTCTGCTTAGGTGGGATATGATGGCTAGAGGGAGCCCAACCCCGGTCGGTTGGGCTCTCGTGAAATAATTTCTCGTGAGCACAAGACTTGAGAAGAGAGTGCCCCAGGGACACCTGGGTGACGCAGTCGGGTAAGTGTGGTTTCAGCTCAGGTCATGATCTCCACGTCATGAGATTGAGCCCCACATTGGGTTCCGTGCTCAGTGGAAAGTTTGCTTGAGATCCCCTCTTCCTCTGCCCCTCCTGCTCATGCTGTCTCTCCCTCCCCACCCCACCCCCCATAAATCTTTAAAAAAAAGAAAGAAGCTAAAGCACTCTTTTCAAAATGAGTACCTTCCCCTGTTCCTGTTGGAAGCACAAGGGGATTTTTTTTCCCTTCTGATCTTCTCCATGAGAACTCGGAGTCAAGTTCCTAAAGAAGGTAAAACTCACACAAGTATGGGGTCCCCTGGAGTTGTAAATTCTCAGACTCGTCCACATGGAGCCTCCAGCAGTTGGGTCAGTCACTGTTCAGGATTTCCTCCCTGGGTCTGGGCTCCCCTGCAGGTTTCTGCTCCAGTAAATTTGGATTCTCTGTATCTGTCTGTGTCTCCCGTTTCTGGGGCAGTGTCTTGTCCTGTGACCTCACTTTTCTGATGCCTCCTAAGAAGAGCTGTTGATTTTCAGTTGGTTCAACTTTTCCCTTGTTAGGATGGACTGGTTGGTGACTTCCAAGATCCCAGTGCCAAACTGGGAACCAGAAGTGAAAATTACTCATTTCACTCGCATTTGGGGCCCTGCCTTCATCATAGCTGGGTTCTCCACCTCTGCTTCCCGAAGCTGTTGTCTGGTCACCTGCATTGAACCCAGGTCTTCAGCCTCCAAGAGGCCTTACCTCGGGATCCTTGTCACTTGGGCTAACCATTCCCATTTCTTCTCCCGTTCTTGCTGATTGTCGTGGCTCCTCTGGAAAAGCATCACCCCAGCCCCTCGCATCACCTTGTCATATCTTTCTGTCCTGCTCAGGAGCCTGGCATTTTCCTCTTTCCTATTTCTACAGCCCCTCCCTGCTTGGCTACTTTTTTCTGTCTCAGCATTTTGCAGTGCAAAGGAGTATTTCTCCCTTGATCTCCTACACTTTATCTGTTCCTTTCTTGTTGATCTCATCACAGTTCATGAGGCTCCATCACGTGTCATGGTCATTTGTGTCCTTTTCTCCACATTGTAAACTGCGCACATGGTGGGGGACGGCTGGAGATTGGTTCTCATTCATCGCTGTTACTGCCCCCCCCAGCACCTGCGTGGCAAATGATCAATAAATCTGATAGAAGCTTAACTATACTGACTAGATAAAGCAGTTCTACAGGGATACACACGTTCTCTCCAAACCAAACAGACTCTAAGTATGTAATGAGTTAGTACAGTAATGCAGATAGGGAAAACAAAACCAAAGCAGAGAGAGTACTCAAATGTCCCAGGTTGTTTCTGAATTAGAAGAGAGGGAACCAAGCTCACTGTTGGAAAGGGCAAAGCAGAATTATGCTGACCAGCTCTTCATAGCCTACGTTTGTCAAAAGGATGAGCACCCTGAGAACGGCTCGAGCCAGTGGTTCCCGAATTATGTCCTGCATTAGAACCACTAGGAGAGCTTAAAAAAAAAAACAAAAAACCTCGGTGCCCAGTCTCTACATCCTAAATCAGTCTTGGTGTCTGGGGCATCAGGCTGCATTAGAAATAGCCCAGCAGATTCGAGAGGGAGAACCATGGGCTCTGCATTAGGTGTGTTGAGTTGGGGTCAAGTTCAGCACAGGTGTATGATCTTCACATCCCTATTGCCGCGACCTCTGCAGGGATTTTGTTTTCCTTCATCTTCTGGCCTTTGAATTTAAAAGCTGAAGGGTTATCTGGTAGGGTCACAGAGAGATCCAGCATGTGAAAGTACTTAAGGTAGTTTCCATAAGAGTTATGGAACGTCAGGAAAGCCTATTTAGAAAGGGTGATTTTTAGACTGTAATATGTAATTACAATTATTTAAATAAAATGAGAAGAGCAGTGCACCGTGGTTGATTTTTCTGGGACTTTTGAGGTAGGCTGCATTACCATTTGCAGATAAAGAAAAATTTGTATTTTTCTTCCAATATTGATAACTGTCTTTTCCTTGTCTCTCATTGTCTAGGACTTCTGAGGGATCCTAAAAATATTTTATTACAAAATATATAATAGCAACAATGGGCTCCTTCAAAGTAGCAATTTATGCAGATTTCCTACTGTTGAATCATTCTTGCATCCCGGAATAAACCTTCATAATGTAATTATTCTAATAAGCTCCTATTTTAGGATCTTTGGATACAGTCAAATGAGATTGCTATACATTTCCACTTCTTTTCTGTCGTCCAATTTTGGTAGCAGGGTTATATAGTCACTTGGAGTGTGAACTTAAAGAATGAACTCGGAAGCCTTCTGCCTTTTTAAAAAAAAAATGCATGGAACAGTTTAAATAATACAGTATAAAACATTTAAAATAAAAAAAGAAGCCACATCCTGTTTTTAAGTGGTTGAACATACTTCCAAGTGGATTGATATCTAAGCGCGTGTTCAGTGATGTGTGTATAGCTTACGTCATTGTTAAATGCTAGGTCCTGGTGATTTGGTTCAAATAATAGTGAAAAGAAATGACCCCTTAAGGGAAGACAGAAACCACATGTAACAACTGGTTCTCTTCTCTCTGGGCCTGTGGCCCACTGAGGATCGAGTATCTGCGGAACTGGGATTTTTTTTTTTTCCCCACATTTTGTCTGTCATCGGAGTCCTGGACGTAGATTGGGACTGGATTTATGTTTATAAATAGGTATACTTAGAGTCGTTCTTCACACCCCTGTTGATTTTCCAGTATTGTCCACAGCCTCTCTGGAAAGTTGCACCCTGGGTTCTGAACCTCCCCGATTATGTACATCACCCCGGGGGCTGGTAAGCATACAGATTCCTGGGTCCCATCCTGGATTTGCTGACTTGGAAATTCCAGGAAGGGGGGGCCCAGGGAATCTGTATATTCACCAATTATCCCAGGTCACTTCTGTTGTTAGGAAAGCTTGAGAAACAACCCATGCGGAAATACATTAAAATTCATCGTATCTGTGGTGCTCAGGCCTGACTGCATGTATGAATCAAGTTGGGGGCGTGGGGGGCTTTGAAGATCCTGATGCCCAGGCCTCCCTCACCAAGTGACTGCATCTCTGGAAATGAGGCCGCAGGCAGCAGGGTTTCTTCAATGTTCAGTGCTGGCACCGGGAGTCCTTGACCTTCAGCATTCTTGAGAACTGAGTGGACTTCTGGGAGGTCATTGTTGGTTCTTTTCGTCTCATTGGAAAAGCAAGACTAGATATCTTGGAGTAGATTCTGCATCTTTGCATAACACAAAGGTTTCTGCTCCAATTATTATGTATGTTCCTGGTCAAAAATAAATAAATAATAAATAATAAAAAATAAAAAAATAAAATCATCCTGGCCAACCACGTTAAGGCTCTGCAGAAAAACAGATGTGTACCCGACCTCCAGTAAACACTTGATAAATGTTCATTACCGTTGGTGTAACGTGGATGTCGTAGATGTGGGCTGGTCCTCATGCTCTGTACCAGACTGCCCCACCCCCGCTCGGCCCTTTTCAAGCCTCCTGCTGCCTCGTTGTTTGTGGGGTTCTATTGGCAGCACCCCCCGGGGCGGGGCGATGGGCTGCTTCTGTGCCTCGAGGTTTTCTGCCTGAGTTGACCTTCTGTGAAATCATCCCTCCCTCGTGGCATTGTTATCTAAGGTGGTTGCTAACCTTATCCCCACTTTTCAGGCGAGAAAGCTGAAGCAGAGAGCTCTCATAACTTAATTCCATCAGATTCTGCCGTCAGTAGGTGGTGGAAGCAGACTTGGAGCCTGGGCATCCTTTTTATGGTCCTGCAACCTTGCCTCTCAGTAGATTTGGTGGAAGCCCTTGGTCAGGGGGCAGGGGGCAGGGGCACAGGGAATGATGGCATAGCAGGCTGCATGGGGGGGGGGTGCTACCTGTCATTGCTCTCTGAGTGGTCCCTTTAGATGTCACTCAAAGGGGCTTGTCCCTTGGTCTGCATCCGGCCAGCCTTAGTAAGCCCTTCGCCATCTCCCCACCTCAGGAGCCCCTTGGGGAGCTGCCCAGCTGTCTTCCTCTATTTGCCAGCGCACTGCCACCCTGCCCTTGCATCACCAAATGCATCCAGGTCCCACGTCCCCAGAGAGGCCTCCCGTTAACGGAGACACCCTCTGTTGGGTTGTCTTTATTCCTAGCAGAGGTGTGTTCCCGTGTGTCCTTTTTCTTTCCATCTCATGGGCAGAATTTCCCCATCAGGGATTCTTCTCCTCGGTCAGGATAGAGCCCAACGCATCGTTGTACGGGCTCAAAGCCCATTCTGCCGGTAATGAACTTAAGGGCAGAACAGAACCCCTGGGAGGGCCAGACAAATGCAGACGGATAGTGGAGCGGTTGTCTCCCTGCAGGTGGGGCCAGAGCCAGGCAAATTTCACACTGATGCCAGCTTATTGATGGATGGTGAAAGTGCCCGGGGGACTAAGCACCTGTGTCCTCCTGCCTCCGTGTTCTCTCTTGGAGGACTGATGCCACGAGAGTCAAATTAGAACCGGGACATGCTCAGGCACAGTGGAAACTTGAATGCTAGAGTTAATCAGAATTCTAAAATCGGGATTTTTCCCCCCAATTCCCAGGGGGCAGCGCTCCCCTGACTCTGGACCCAGCTGGGGTAGAACCTGTGTGTCGTAATCTCTGGGCGACCTCATTTTCTAAGATCCAGCGACCAACAGGCGACAGGCACCCCTTCCGCCCAGTCCTGATTAGCACATTCTTACATTCTTTCTTTAGGTATTTTATAGAACATTTGATCTGATTACTCTTATGCCTTGTGAGCCTGGGAACCAATCTTTCTCTTTCTAGGGGCTTAATTGGATTCATTATGGGTTCATTTTTAAAATTTCATTTTCCAAGGGCAGTTCTCTCTCTATTTTTCTTATTTTTTTTTTCAGATGCTTGGCACGCGCTCTCTCTCTCTCTTTTTCTTATTTTTTTTTCAGATGCTTGGTGCTCTCTCTTTTTCTTATTTTTTTTTCAGATGCTTGGAGGAGATTCCTCACTCTCGCCCCTATCTGCTGTTCCCAGTTAGGAAAATGACAGAAGAAAGCTACTTAGAAGAACCTAGATTGTTTTTATAGGATTTTTCCCATCTAATGCCTGATGCCATTCCAGTAGTTTCCACTTGCTCGTGCTCTCAAGAGGTGCACATAAAACCCCAGTACAAACCCCGCTCTGCCCTTCGTGTCCACTCACACCCATGCACACGGCCCAGTAGGCCCAGCTTTACTGATGATGATGGCATTTTGGGCAAGGCCACATTACTTCCCATATTCCACAGGGAATTAGGGAAGGAACAGAGCAGAGAACATCTGCTATTAATCATGTTCATTCATCACAAAGCATTTTCCTAGCGAGTGTGATTGGGCAGGGTTCTAGGGAGGAGCAGGAAAGGAGAGGTCACCGGGGCGGGTACCCTCCAGACCAGCTCAGGAACAGGGAAAGGACGGGTAAGCCGCACCTTGTCACAGGCCTGCGTGGTCCTTAAACATAGGCTCACAATGAACGTGCAGATCATTCACATGTATGTGGGATGTGTACCGTAAATCCCTCCCGTGGACCCGTATGTGCATTTGCAGGCATTCAGAAGAGCATCACCCTAACGCCAAAGCTTTAAAAAGGAAGAGGGATGAAGAGAAATGTGAACAAAGGGTCGCACTAAGCAAGTCATAGACTTGCCGAAGCAGCCAGAGGAGACCATGTGGAATGGCCATGTGTTTGCCATCCTCCTGTGGTCTTCGTGTTTGGCTGAGAGGTCATGGGACAGTCTCCCCTCCCCGCCCCCTTCATTCTCCTGGGAGAGACCCTTTTCGTGAGCCTACTTGGAATTCTGGGGTAAGGACCTATTAACCGGTTGGTAACGATTCCTTGGGAATCGTTAGGGCCAGAATATGTAAGGGCCGGAAGCTGTCATGTCTCTAACCACCACCGCTGTCATTTCCAGAGGGACCCTCCTCATCCCAGCCGTGCCGGCCCCAGAGCGGGCTAGTTTCGAGCCAGGCCGGTGTGTGGGCTTCCATTTGTGGTAGGACCTGATTTCGCCCAGGGGGCCTCACACACGCTGCCCGGTCCCCTCCGGGATTTGGGTGGCTCCCTCAGGCCCGTAGGGGGGTGGGTGGTATGTGTGGGGGGAGAGAGTGAGGAATGTGGGGGGGTCCCCCACGTGCCGGCTCCCATTCAAGTAGGTGAGTGAGCCTGGGGATAGCCTCGATTCACCAAACTCATGAGAGATGTGAATCTTTTGCAGACTCCAGTGATTTCTCACATCTGGTTATGACTCAGTGTGGTCGAGAAACCACCGGGCTCCAGAGGGGCCCTGGAAGGAGGGGGCTGCAGGCAGGCGGAGGAAGGAGTCCAGAGAGGTGGGCCGCGGCCATCAGGTGCGCTCTGGTCCTCCCCCGGGTACGTGTGGGCAGGAGACGTGCGGGGACAGTGATGGGCATGAGCACCAGGGCTGATGTGAGCTCTTCCACACACCCGGTTCAACGGGCAGCCTCGGGCATCTTGTTGCATGTTCTTCCAACACCCCTGGGTGGCCCTCGACTCATCCCTCTGAGTGTTAGAAAACGAAAGCTCTGTGGGTTTCGGACCTCGCTCGGGTCCACTCGGCTGTCCGTGACCGAGCTGGGATTTCAACCCAATTCTTTCATTGCCACCCGGTTATGACTGTCCGCTGACCCGGTGGGGGGGTGTCATGGTGATCCCAGCAGGTCTTGGGATCTCTGGAAGGGGAGAGGGGGGCAGGATCCCAGTCTCAAAGGCCATACCCAGGAGGTCTCGGTGTCCAGGAGGGAGCTGGGCACAGAGAGACTAATGGAGGGAAGCCGCTGGCCCAGCTCGTCCGTCTTCTCCTGGGCAGCAGGTGGCCCCAGTGGCGACAGGAGGGTCTGGTCCCAGCGGACTCCAGCAAGGCTGCCCTGTGCCTGCTGCTGTTTGGTCGATTCAGTCACCTTGCTCTGCATCACGTCCCCAGGATTTGTCTCATGGCTGGAAGTGTCTACCTGTTGGCCCCTCTCCCCTCCCCCCTTCCCTCCACCCCTTGCCGCCTCTGGCAACCACCAGTTTGTTCTCTGTGTCTATGAATTCAGTCTTGTTTTTAGGTTCCTCACGTAAGTGAGATCATAGAATATTTATCTTTTTCGGACTAACTCCACTTAGCATAATGCCCTCCAGGTCCACCCATGCTGTTGCAAATGGCAGGATTGCATTCTTTTTGTGGCTAAATAATATTCCATGGTGTGTGTGTATGTGTGTGTGTGTGTGTGTGTGTAATCTTCTTTATCCACTGGCTCACTGATGGGTACTTAGGTTTTTTCCATGTCTGGACTACCGTAAGTAATGTGCAATGGATATGGGGGTGCGATTATCTTTTTGAGTTAGCGTTTTTGTTTCCTTCAGATAAACACCCAGAACTGGGATCCCTGGATCCTAGGGTAGTTCTGCCTGAACTTCTTTGAGGCACCCCCATACTGTTTTGCACGGTGGCTGCACCCGTTTGCATTCCCATCAACAGGGCACGAGGGTTCCCTCTTGTCCACATCCTCTACAACACTTGCTGTTTCCTGTCTTTCTGCAGAATGGCCATTACAACAGGTGTACGGTGGGAGTATGGATTGGGGTTTGCATTTCCCTGAAGATGAGTGACGCTGAGCACTTTCCCATGTGTCCGTTGGCCATCTCTGTCTCCTTTGGGACTTGTTCTTTGGGGCATACTGTTTTTGGGGATGTTTGGCTCACTCAGAAGAGGGCTCAGGCTTGGGGCACCTGGGTGGCTCAGTCGTTAAGCATCTGCCTTCAGCTCAGGTCATGATCCCGGAGTCCTGGGATCAAGCCCCGCTTTGGGCTCCCTGCTCGGCAGGAAGCCTGCTTCTCCCTCTTCCACTCCCCCTGCTGTGTTCCCTCTCTCGCTGTGTTTCTCTCTGTCAAATAAATAAAATCTTTAAAAAAAAAAAAAAAAGGCTCAGGCTTGAGCTCAGGGTGGCACCGCTCTTCGAAACAGCATGCTTCTGTGGTGATTTAATACGCAGCCCCGGGCGAGCGAGGTGCTCCCGTTACCACCGAGCAGGGGTGGCTCTGATGGCCTCACGGCGATGGCGAACCGCAGCAGGACCGGAAGGGTCCGTCCCCTCGCGGGCTGTGGTCAGGGAGGGGGGTTGGCGAGCACGCACAGCCTCTGTCGCTGCTCTGCTCTGCCTGCGCCCACAGCTCCAAAGAATGGAAGTGGAACGTGTCCAAGAATGTCCAAACATTTGTATTAAAAGCTTTCGTGAGAAGTTTAAGGCTTCGAGCAAGGCCCAAGCAGGGTGACTGGGGGGGGGGGCAGGGGACATAGTGGACTGGAAACCAGAATAGCTGGACTTAGGTCCTCGCTCCAAGATCTGCGGCTTTCAGTGAGTTATGTAACAGCTCCTGGCCTTGGTTTTCTCGTTTGTACGGCGCGAGAGATTGGATGGATGATTCTAGGGTCCTGGCTGCGGGGGTTTCAGTCTGTAACTTATTCCTGGCCCTTGTGGCTCCTGCCCCCCCACCCCCCCAATGGCGTAGGTTGCCCGATTGATTCTGGGACAGCTGAGGGCAGATCCATTGCACACTGTAGGTGGGACGCGCCCCTGGTCCCACCGAGTTCAGATTGTTCTGATGCCCCATCCCCGACTCTGGTGAGGAGGAGAGGCCTCCCTTGGAGGTGTTCAAATGGACCTCAGTCCGCCAGGTCACCCTCCCAGTGTATTGCACGCGGTGCCTCTGTGCGATCCGCAGATCCCGGGAGGCTGTTATTCCGTCTTGTGAACCGAGGCTGAGTCAGAGTGCAGTTTGTACACCGGAGGGAATTTCCAGGAGTTCAGGGGCCGCTTTGTACTTTTATTCGTTCGTTAACATATCCTACAGATATTTACTAGGTTCTTTTAAAAATTACCTGTTGCTCCACGTGGATGGAACTAGAGGGTATTATGCTAAGCGAAGTAAGTCCATCAGAGGAAGACAATTATATGATCTCACTGATAGGAGGAATTTGAGAAACAAGATAGAGGACCATAGGGGAAGGGACGGAAAAATGAAACAGGGTGGAGCCAGAGAGGGAGACAAACCATAAGAGACTCTTAATCTCGGGAAAGGAACTGAGGGTTGCTGGAGGCGGGGTGGGGTCGGAGGGATGGGGGGGCTGGGTGATGGACATTGGGGAAGGTAGGTGTTGTGGTGAGTGCCGTGCATTGTGTAAGACTGATGAACCACAGACCTGAATAATACATTATATGTTAATAATAAAAATACCTGTTGCTAATGTTTCCTCCCATTTGCCACTTGGCCATTATTTTAGATTTTTACTTATTTTTAAAATTCCAGTATAGTTTACAGTGTTCTGTTTCAAGGGTACAAAGTACTTTAATAATTCTATATGTTACTCAGTGCTCATCAAGGTAAATGATCTCATCATCTATTTCACCTATCTCAACCACCACTTTTCTGGTCTAGAGTTAAAAATCTGGGGTGTGTGTGGTTTTTTTCTTTTGTTCATTTCGTTGCTTAAATTCCGCATATGAGCGAAGTCATATGTGCTTAGGCACTACTAGGGGATAAGGGATGGACAAAGCCCCATCGATGTAGAGGATAAATACCAGCTCTGGCCAGCAGGCATATCTTAAGGCAGGGCGGAGGCGGGGGTCAAGGATAAATTATCCTGGATCCTTTAGGTGAATTTAGATTTAATTGAAAACAAAGAGGGCTAGAGGGAATTGAAGTCAGGAGGAGTAAGTCGAGCATTGTTATTACTTTAGTACCAAAAAGAGGTGCCAGGAATAATTAGAGGATGCCAAGTTCATACCAATGTTCTCAGTAAGAGTTGAGCCATATACTTCCTCCTCACGACCACCTAGATGAATCACGACTGAGTCACCTAGTGTCTGCATTACCAGGATGACAGGTGGAGAGAGAGACATCAGGGTACCGGGCCTGAACTGTTATTCCAATTTGCTATTTTTAAAACTGTTGTGCTGAAGAGCTATTGTGGTGGCGTTAACAGACGTAATTTTTTTTTTTTTTTTAAGATTTATTCATTTATTTTAGAGAGAGTGAGCGTGTGGCAGGGAGGGGCAGAGGCAGAGAGAAAAATCTCAAGCAGGCTCCACGCCCAGCACAGAGCCCAATACGGGGCTTGATCTTACGACCCTGAGATCACGACCTGAGCCACAACCGGTCAGATGCTCCACCGACCGCACCACCCAGGCGCCTCTATATTTTCTTTTTAGAAAAGGGATTCCAAACAGTTTAAAAGATTCTTTTACTGCAAGACTTAGTCTTCTCACATTAAACTGCATTATGAAATTCTAAAACATGTAGTATTTTTCTTTTTTTTTTTTTTTAAATTGAGCCCCACCCCGCTGTCTCCCTGGCCTCCCGGGGACACTAGCTCTAGGACTACAAAAAGTAGAAGGAAGGAAGGAGCCAAGTGTGTCCAATTACTCTTAGAATTTGGGTGGGAGAGAGAGGCAGTGAGAAACATTGAGTGTGTAATTCCAATTATAATATTTTGGAATGGTGGAGATTTAGAGTTTGTATTAGTCAGGGTTGTCTAGAAAAGCAGAGCCAATAGGGTGTGTGTGTATAGAAAGGGATTTATTATGATGAGTTGGCTCGTGCAGTTATGGAGGCTAGCAAGTCCGTGGAGCTAATGTCCCATTTCAAATCCAAAGACTGGAAGCTGCTATAGAAATAGGAAGAGCCAGTGTTGATCAGGCAGGAAGAACTGATGTTCCCCCTTTTTTTTTTTAAGATTTTATTTATTTGTGAGAGCAAGTGCATGTGAGAGAGCGAGTGGGGGGGCAGTGAGGGGGGAGATGGGGCAGAGAGAGGAGGAGTAGCAGATCCCCCACTGAGCAGGGAGCTGGGCACATGGGTCGATCCCAGGACCCTGGGATCATGACCTGAGCCAAAGAAAGATACTTAACCTACTGAGCCACCCAGGTGTCCCTGATGTTCCATTTTGAAGGAGAATTCTCCCTTACTCCAGGGAGGGTCAACCTTTTTCTATTCAGGTCTTCAACTGGTTAGATGAGGCCCACCCACATTAGGGAGGTACTCAATCTACCAATTTAAATGTTTACCTCATCCCAGAATTCTTTCAGGAACACCTGGAATAAGGTTAACCAAATATCTGGGCAACCCATGGTCCAATTAGGGTCCAGTTAGGGCTAGGGTCAGGAACTGGAATAGAGCCTACATCTTCCAATCCTGGGTTCGTTCTGCCTACTACAAAAAGAACAGTAGTAGAACATATCCTTGGAGGTTTCCTAAGGTATAAGGGATCAACACGGCATATTTTCCCAGATCCTCAGTGATAAAGACCTTAAAACATTAACTCTTTATCAGAATAAACACGGATATATCATGGAGCATACTGGAAATTCACATGAATGCTTAAGATGAGGCATGAAATGTTAAACTGTGGACTTAGCTAAGAAGCTGGAGATATCTGCATCATAAAACTCATCTCTCCTCTGCTCCAAGCATGAAATTGGTGGGAAATTTTGAGAATCATGGAGCTGCTGCAGCAGCTTTAATGACTGTAGGGACTCAGTTTGTATTCCAGAAAGATCTGGAAGAGCACCCACAGTCAGCACCAAGAACCTGTGATATTTTTCAAATTTCCTGGATTCTCTCAGAAAATCGTGCCAGTTTTGCTTTCTGTCCATAATACATCTTATTTGTTTTTAGTGTAAAATGATGTTTTGAATTATATCTTGATAGTGCAATTGACTCTCTAGGAAGAGGAGCCATTTAGCCTATGAAAATGCTCACTTGTTGGCAGAGTCAAGGGACTTGGGGCTTATGTCCCCATAAAGAAGAGCGAGGCAAGGTCAGATCTCTGATTCTGTCACCTTCCCACTTCTTTGCTTCCCAATCCAGATGACTTTCTCTGCTTGGTGCTCCAGGTTAGATTAGATTTTTATTAGTATTATTATTATTGGAGATAAATTTGCTAATATTCTTCATCAACTCTAGTGGCTTAGTTCACTCTCTTCCATGATTCTAAAACTAAAAATTTGGAGTGGCAAGGAAGACATCATTCTCCATTAACTCTTAAGAAATTATATATTTTTTTAGTAACTTACTTTCCACTCTTTCTCTTCACATTAGGATGAAATAGCACTTCAAATATGAAACTTCTTATATTTTTCTTTAGCTTTAAAAATACTAAAGCATCAATCATGCCCCTAATTTGTTACATAACCAAGGGCAGGAATAAATAATTTTGAGGAGTGGTTCCCAACTTGATTAAACAAAATTCAGAGCTGAAATAAGAAATTTAGTCATTGAGATAGTTGCCTAAGTTATATGTGAAGACATTGACAGAACTTCTCACAAGGCTCTCTTTTCCCCCCCCACTTTGGCCAAAGAGCTTTAAGTATCTGAAACTGGACAGAATATTTATTTTATTTTTTTTTTAAGATTTTATTTACTTATTTGACAGAGAGAGATGACAAGTAGGCAGAGAGGCAGGCAGAGAGAGAGAAGGGGAAGTCGGCTCCTCGAGAGCGGAGAGCCCGATGCGGGGCTCGATCCCAGGGCCCTGAGATCATGACCTGAGCTGAAGGCAGAGGCTTTAACCCACTGAGCCACCCAGGCGCCCCTGGACAGAACATTTAAAAGAGACTTTTATAGGAACTTTGATATAA
This sequence comes from Procyon lotor, assembly GCA_028646535.1. NCBI lineage: Eukaryota > Metazoa > Chordata > Mammalia > Carnivora > Procyonidae > Procyon > Procyon lotor. The sequence goes on from CM053608.1 coordinate 110,164,920, forward strand.
TATAGAAATTCACAGAGAAAGTAACATAAAGCTTAGTTTTCTACTTTCCTTGTATAATCTGCTATCTTGAGTCCAAAAAAAATGATGGTTCCTGAAGAGCCTCTTCTTTTTTGGTCAGCCAGTGAATCTCCTTGTCCATTCCCAGACTTTCAAGAGGAAGAACCTCAGGGTCAAACATTGACTCAGTAGGGGTGTTTCCTCAGGGTGGTCTGTTCCTCCAAATTTGTTATTTTTCATTCCCCAACTTTACTGTTGGTTGTTGTCAAACCAAAAGAGTGTAAGTATAATATAGTTAATGTAGTTTATATTATTGTTTTTATTGGTATGGGAAGCCCCTCCTTTGGGGTTTTAATCTGGTCACAACTTGAATACCTAGTTTCAGAGTTTTTCTTAAAAGGTTAGACACCTATGTTACCACAATAGGGGGTGGTCACCACCAGAAACTCTTTATGCTGTGGAGCCAGGAATGGCTTTGTAGCTTTCTCAATGATAGACACCCCCCGCCCCCACCGAGGGTTCCAGCAGGGAATGGGAGCATTTCCTATGCCCCTGATCAAGGAAGGGTGTCTCACACCCCAGAAGGTTGTCCTCAGAATGGGCAGGCATCTTCTGGGTCAGGGTACGTGGCAATGCTTGAGCTTCAGACCATTAATCATTAACATTTATCCTGTACGACCACTGCACAGGGATGCACACACACCTGTGCGTGAATCTTTCAACTAGACAGCCAGCAAGTCGGGAGAGAGCGGACTGGACATGGTTTTACACATGGTGGTTTTTAAAATTACCCGAGTAACACATGAGTAGTTGCTTGAATCAGAGTGTGTTCTTTAAAGCACATTAGAGCTCCCCCGGAGTGACCGTGTGTCAGAGGGAATGCTCCTGTCTTGCTCCAGTGCCTTGACTGGAACACAGAAGATACAGAGTCGATCAAGCTCCCCTGACGCCAGTTGCATAAATAAGAAGTGCCTTGTTTCTTTTTTTTTTTTCCTAAGGATTTTATTTATTTGACAGAGAGAGAGAGCACGAGCACACAAGTAGGGGGAGCAGCAGGCCGAGGGAGAAGGAGGCTCCCCGCAGAACAGGGAGCCCGATGCTGGGACCCGATCCCAGGACCCTGGGATCATGACCTGAGCCGAAGGCAGTCGCTTAACTGGCTGAGCCCCACAGGGATCCAGGAAGTGCCTTGTCTCTTAGAAGACTTCTGGCATTGGCAGGTTTGGGAAGGGTTAGGCGGAAGAGAGAAGATGGGAAGAGAGGGAGGACCCTAGGCCAAGTTAAAACAAAACCAACACAGAAACCTAATGAAGATGGTATCTTTCTAGAATCATCATTATTATTTTTAATTAAACAGGGGAGAAAAAGCTGAAAGTGACGCGTAAAACCCTAGCAAACACATGAGAACTACCAAATTAGTACTCTGTGCAAACATACCTTTATATTTAGAGCTAGAACCACTCGGGAAGTGACCTTTCTCGGAGGTTGCTTGCTTGACTGCACGGCAGTGACTTGGAGCCTACCAGCCCTGGTCAGGGCCCACGGCCCAAGACACTTCTGCATACATGAGCGTTTTCTTTGGCTTACTGCATGTTAGTGATAGCACTGCCTTCTGTTTTCTCTCCTTCCCCAAATGAGCGCTAATAACTTTTATATGAGGAACATTACCTGTCAATTCAGAAGTCTGGTTACACGCTCCTGGCTGGGCGTGCACCTCCCTGGCATCAGCCACTGTGCCATTTGGAAATTCTTTCCAATAACTGTTTACTGACTGTCAGCCGACCTTCAGAGCACAGTATAAAACTCTGGGGGGGCGGTGTGTTATAGGAGACGTGTCTTGTCTTTTAGGTGCCCTCATCTCAAAGCAGTGGGGGGTCCGTGGGACAAACGCACATTATAGGGAAATGTAACTGTAAAACAGAAACGTTAGTAACAGCCAGCACACTTTGAGTATTATGCACCAGACATTGTACCCTGTTATTCAAAAGTTCTGTCTGATTTGATTTCCATTCCATGACAACCCTTGACATAGCCGATGTCATCCCCATTTTAGAGATAAGGAGACTGAGGCTTTCTAGAAGCTCAGCGCCCGGCTCGGAGTTGCATCGCCAGCAACAGCAGAGGTCAGTGAGCAGTCAGGGGTGTCTGACTCCAAACCCCATCCCTTGACCACTAGAAGTTTCTGCCTCCCTCAAAATGAGCAGAAGGGAGCTGCTTCCTAGACACTGTTTCTGTGACTGTACACTGGTCTGTTTCTGAGAATGAGTAACGGGGAGCACTTGAAAGAAGTAGAGAAGTTGGACCTGATGCTTAGCATCTTAGGGGAGAGTTTGAGAGGATTTCGATTTAACCCTCCACTGTTTGCCTGGAGTCCAGTTCTATGAAGCAACTTCCCAGGAGTCAGGAGCAGAGCTTGGTTTTGAGTCTGGGATGGTGGAACTCTTCCCCCTTATGCCATTCAGCCTCGATCCCATGCCCTTCAGGAGGGCTCTCTCTCTCTTAGTTCTGTAGCTCCCGTGCTCATTTGGTGTGCAGTCATCTCGCCTCGTGGACCGTCTTCTCTCTTCGTGTCTTGTTTCTGCAACAAGATGATAAACTTTCTGAGGGCAGATACTGTCCCGACTGTCGAGTTTTCTCCCAAGCTCGTGGACCAGTGCATCAGACGTGTAGGCATTCAGATATTTCCAGTTTTCAGGTACCAGTTAGACGTGCCATACAACTTCTGCTTCTTGGGGAGCAGTAATTCCTGACCTGGGGGCTGGTGGGCAGATTATCTTGGCCGTTTCTGGATCCCTGTGGGTCTCCCTGTGGAGCGAGCAGGAGGACCCAAGTGCTTGCCCTAAGACCCAGGTTACAGTCCTGCAGGTGTTTGCAGTGGGCTCTGAGCAACCTGATGATGTCATGCTCCCCGGGCGGTGGCTACAGTGCCGAGTCCCTGCCGTGCTGCCCTCTGGGGGATGCTCAGGCGACTGCCTCCGCGCCTCACCTGGGCGGATGGCATCTCTAAGGAGCTTTCAATTTGCAAATAGTGTAACTTACTAAGGATGGTAACAAAAATGTTATTACTCTTCCGCAGAGCTCCCTGCTCTCCGCAGGGTTCCCAGCTGCAGGATTTCGCTTCATCCTCTCCCATTTTAGAGATGGGGACACCAAAGGACGCTTAAATAGCAAAGAGATGCCATCTGAGGTCAGGAAGGGATTGATGAGAAAACAGCCTTTTCTGGTAGCTCCTTGGTGCTCGCTGTGTCTTTTTGTGGCGTCTGGTGAGCGTGTTTGGGTGCGTATGGTCTTTCCGCCCCGAAACCACAGGCTGCCTTCTGGAAACCAGTCTGCTGCTCAAGTTCACCTCGTCCTACCTTACCTCGCAGGCTGTATGTGGCTCAGTGTGTGTCTGTATTAAGTAGAGTCTAGATAGTGCACACACCCAGTAATTTATTTGTGTGCTGCTTCTACTTAACTGTAGTACTAATTTGTTCTGATTTATTCTGGGGAATCAAGATGTCCTCACCCTCGAGTTTCTGTGACCGATTTAACTTCACATCTCCGGGTGCGTGTTGCTGGAACCAGACGGCCCACCCACGGCGATGGCCTTTTTAATTCCTTTTTAAAGAGTAACACCCTTCACACTCTTAGTTTTCCATCATCCTTGCATTAATCTAAATCTTCCTTTATATCCCAAATAGCTTCTGCCTAGTAAGTGATCAATGGATATTTGTTAAATGTGAGACTGTGAGTGTTCACCGGCACCTCTTAGCAACTTTTTAATCCAAACAGTATAATGCGCTATGTGACTGGCTTTATTTGCCTTCACATTATCACGGAAGGTCCTTTCTCCTGCTGTTTCTGGCCCCTTCTCGTTGAATGCCTAGCATTCAGTAGCCTAGACTGTTTGCACTCTATTTAATCCCCACCAGGTCCTGTATTAGTTACTCTCGCTACTACCTTACAGATGAAGAAACCGGGGCACAGAAGGAGTCACGTGCGGCAGTTTGCATAGCCGGAAAGTGCCCCCAGCCATCTGTCTTCATACCTGTCGTGTTGCTCTCTCTGCCAACTGCAGGGCCCGCCCCTTAGGGATGTGGACCAAGACTCTGTGAGTTAGCCCATTTTTAATGTATTTGTATGGATTCAGGCTCAATAGGCCCACGGTGAGTGTTGGGTACAGGAGGCAGGATGGCGTAGAGCGGATGATCTTTTAGAGCGGTGACCTTTAGCATTTGATAGGTTTGCCTCTGAATCAGACTTCGCTCACCTCCTGAATTAGCACGTTATTTAAAGGAGCTTGGCCTTCATTCATCTGCCCATTTAACAGCTGTGCACTGAATGCTTAGAACTGCGTGGAGATGCAATTAAATTAAAAAAAAAAAAAAACCCGACATAAGTATCAACCAAGTAATTTTAGTACTGAGTATAATGATAAACTGAGGTTAAGTGCTTCCGAAGGAGTAAAAGCCAATAAGCAAGACTGGGAATTCTGGGACACTATCCTGGTATAAATGGTGCTTGGCCAGAGTCTGTGTCAGCAGGGCGTGTGGCTCTTTGGAAGAACCGAAAGGCGGGGTGGTATGTGCAAGGCCCTACAGGCTGTATCTGGGACTTGGACCTTTCTCGCAAGTGCAGTGGGAAGGGTTCTGGTGGGGGGGGGGGCGACTTGGTCAAATATGCATTTGAGAAAAGATCACTGTGGTTCGGTGCAGAGAACAGACAGAATGGAGCAGGCGGGTCGGGTGGGGAGCCCACTGAGGGAGCAGTTTTAGCAGCTGGGTTGAGAAATGGTGGCTTGAATGATAGAGGAGATGAAGAGGAGTCAGGGGATTTGAGAGATTGAGGAGGGAAATGCATAGGATCCAGCCATAGATGAGACATGAAGGAGTGAGCGGGTGAAGCACAGGTTCCTAGCTTGCAGACCTGGACGGAGGAAGTGTCGTTCATGGCGACAGGGAAATCCAACACTGGGTTGGTGGGGGAGTAGATTATAGTTCAGGTCATGATCACGTTGGGTTTTGAGGGGTCTTTGGGTTCTCCAGGAGAAATTGCGGAGAACTCATTGGTTTCTAGAGATCTGAAGTCTGAAGGAGAGATGGGGAGTGGGACTAGAACCTGGTGCCATGAGTGATGCAAGGTAACGGAATCAGGGCACTGATGCCCTCGCCCAGGGAAGGGGTGATGAGTGAGAGAGAAGAGGGCCCAGGATGGAACCTACAAAAGCAGCTGTGTAGGAGCAGACAGGGAGGTAGGAAGGAAACCAGGAGCACTGAGAAGAGGGGGTATCAATGGAGGAGGGGGTGACAGTTTCCAATATTGCTAGGAAAATTGTCCCTGGAACTTTCCAACGTGCAGGTCACTGACTACGGAGATGACCTTGATGGAGAGATCAAGGCAGGAGTCAATTTGGGATGGGCAAGGGTAAGAAGAAGTTGTTAGGAAAGGCATACCCAGAGTGGAGGCAACTTTCGTGTAATCTGGCTTGCGAAGGGGGAAGAGAGAGAGGGGGTGTGCACTGGGGAGGATGGGAGTGTGTGTGAGGCTATGCTGGGCAGGGATCTGAGGTTTTAAATTGTCCCTGGGAAGGATCTGGTTGAGAGGGTGTGGTTGACACTCCAGGAAAGAGAGCAGATGATTGCGCATCTGGAATGCAAATATCTTTCTCGTGAGATGATTGTGAAAATTAAACGAGATAACACGTGAAGTTCTCAAAACAGTTGATGTTCCCGTCCGCTATGCTGTTGTATATTTTCGTTGGATTCTTTTTAAGGCTCCATCTTTCTGGTCTGAAAAGTTGCAGTTTTCATTTGACTTCTCTTTGCCATTTATTTCGTTTACATGGGAAAACGGTTCCTTTCGATTTTCATTCTTGCTAATCTTTTCTAAAATTCAGTATTTTTTTATTAGCCGGTAAGTGGATGTGAACACCCTTTAGCAATTTGGGTCAATCATTTTGTATGTTTAAAAATTGAAGATGCCATTATAGTTAACCTTCACTTTCTGTATTGCACAGAGAAACCTGAAGCCGTCTTTCCTTCTTCGGTTTCCTTTTGTGACTATCGACACTTTTGCATTTCATCAGTAAATGTATGACTTATCCTCTTATACCCGCTCTTATCTAAATTCATCTTATTTTTTAAGAAATGCGAAAGTCAGTAATCTTTAGTGACTATTTTAAAACAAATTAATTGGCCGTCTCCAAGTAGAACCCAACAGATTCAGATCTGTATGTTCAAATCATGTGATAATAAAGTGGTCAGGTTGTTATCACAAGTGTTATGAAATAAAACTATTCTGTGTCAGGATAATTTTTTTTTTTTACATTCATCATGCCTCAATGCAAATATTTTCTCTATAATTTCTGGTTTCGTTTTTTTTTTTTTAATGAACACATTTGGCAAAATTCACTTTTTCTTACAAAATCCTTTGAACTTAAGATGATCGTATTTGACACAAGCATGGCAGAAGATCAAACACCAAAGAGAAGGAAGTGTAGGAAGTTGATCTTGGAAGAAGTGTAAGGAATCCTCTTCTCAGTAGGATGCTAACCCTGAGCTTATAAAAAGAAGCTGAGGGAAGGCAGGAGCAGCCCATCTCGGTGGAGTTGGAGTGCCTTGGACTGCCAGTCCCACAGCCCCTTCCCTTCCCAAGGCTCCTGAGTGTGGTGAGGAAGGGAAGGCGGGTTTGTGTTTCTCACAGTCTGAGGTGAACTTTTGAGTCCTGGAAGGGGAAGTCCCTAGGACCATCTGCCACCTACTTAGCAAGGGATGGCTAATACTTTACTGGCAAAGCAAGAAGAGTCGTTATGGAGATGAGAAAGTTGAAATGAATTCCAGAGAGGATGGATTTCCTCCCTAGACACCTGTTGTAGGCAGCTAGAGGAAGACTGGAGGCTCTGGTGTGATGGTATACCAGATGGCTCTCTGTGATGGTCCATTTTCAGTATTTGCAAAGACAGTGCTTGTCTCTCACCCCCAATGCTGCCGAAGGAGAGAAGCCTGGAATTACTGAGTTTCACACTCTTCAAATAAACGACATCTAAAAAATGCAAGGAATTATTACTGTAATTAAAATATATATGTGTGCGTGTGTGTGTGTGTGTGTGTGTGTGTATCTCAAAGATGGTTAGTTTACTTGTTTCTCTTCATTTCTTTTTATGTGTCACAACTTTGACTCCTGGTTACTAGCCTCCCTGGTAAATGAGAAAAAGGTTGCTTTTCCGGTTTGAAATTCAGAATTGTCGAACACTTAGTAAAATTGGTGTTTCTTCTGATTTTACGTCACGATTGCCTTTTGAGCGATGGTGAGCCTGGAGAGGCCTCCCTAGCTGACACAGGAGAAGGAGCATCTCTTGTTTTCAATGCATCTCATCTTCAACTATTAAAGGAATAAATTGGAGGCATGTAACGTGACGATCGTCTTAAATTCTTACTGCATCTGCTGCTGGAAGAAGCATGAAGAGCAGCCTAGAATTTTGTTGTGTCTCGCAGACTTCTTTTGCCTGAAAAAAGTCTGTTTATGGAGGGGGAGGACGTGGCTGAAAAAACACTTGTACATAAAACAGCTGTTAAGCGAATCTCCACACACTGAGATCAAGAGAACGTGAAGAAATATGTCCTTCCAAGGACCCTTTTTGCCAACTTGGAGCCTTCTTCAGAAAATAAATATAGCCACGCTACAAGTTTCTGGTAACTTAGTTACTAAAAAATAAATTGAGCTACTTAGACCCTTGAACCTTGATTTGAAGAAAAAAAAAAAATCTCTGAATTCTATTGCAGTGATGCAAATGAAGCCAGAGAAACCATGTGGAAAGTGTGTCTGCTCTTTTGGTGACCCCCAAAGAGTCTTAAAGATGCGTGAAGCCGTAGTGCAGGCTTCCCAGCAATGGGAGAGTAGGTCCCTGTGCGTTTGGTTCTTCAAACTCCATCCACGATAAGATGGTACTGCGCTAGAACTGAGTTTTCTCTGAGTTGTGCCTCCTGATGCAGCCAAGTGGTTGCTGGGAAAAGGGACTCTACCACGTGAGAGCCCATCTCCATGTACCTTTCTTCCTGCCAGGCGCGCTTCAAAGGATTTGTTGCCTTTGGTGTGCACTTGGTTGCCGTGCAGTTGGGATGTTGTTTCTGAAAGCTGAGGTCCCTTTAAAAGTTCATGCTCATACTTAGAGAATTCTGGTCGTGTGCTACAGATGTTTTACAGTTTATTTCCAAACAGCTGCTTCTCCCTTCTTCAGTCTGTTTTTTCTCCTCCCCCGCTTTTATTATTATTATTATTTTTTAAATAAAATCTCTCCGGAAATCTTTCAGCTCACATCCCTGGCAATGCTTCCTTAGTACAGGCCCTCATGTTTCATGCCACGACATTCTCCTGACCAGCACCTGTTACCGTAGACAGGTGATTGATTTAGCAGGTTGCTGTTTTGTGAGTTAGAAGTAATTTTGTGTACAGGTATCAAAACTGTAGATTCAATCAGCCTCGGCTAGACAGCCCCCAGTGACGAGCGTGCCCTACGTAGCGTTTCCTGAGACAACCCAGAAAGTAGAGTGGGAAGCAGTGATTTATAGTTTATAATGCTCACGTAGAGCATCAGGTCAAAAACCCCAGGCAGGTGACCCAGGTCAGGGGTCAAGGGGAGGGATTCCCTTGAGGGTCCACCAATTTGACCGTCTGTCCCACATTGAACTTTACCAGCAGCCAGCTGTTAATCATCGCTGACCTTCCCAAATGGGAAGAACAGGAATAATTAAGATCCACGAATCATCTTCGAATCCTGATAATGGTTTTCACATCCTTCTCTCATGAGCCTTTCCCCCTGGAGCTACCGTACGGAGCTAGATTGATGAGTTGGAGTTCAGTTTCCTTTCCACTACTCCTACCCTTCTGATAAAGATACTGGGGAGAAGCAGAAGTCCAGGGGAAGGGGGCAGCGACATCAGGGAGGAAACTAGAGCAAGGAGTTCGGGAAATCCAGTCTTCAAATAGCTAAGTGCTCTTAGCAAAAGGAAAATGTGTTTATTTGTCCTCCTGCCAGTTGTACATATGCAAATAGACCATCTGTGTTGAGAAATGTGCACGGATTTCTCTGAAGAGCCTAAGCGAGTCAGTGTCTAAGATGGAGTTACACCTCCAAAACACTTATCAAGTATTTAGGGATGAGGTGCTACAAAGCCAAGAGAGTGAAAACAATCCATAAAGGCGTGTTTGGCCCCCTCTCAAAAATCTTAGACACTTGCAACACAGTCCTTGGCTCAGAGGCTGGATTTTTCCCATTCATGCACTTTTTTGACAGATGAATTGTTGCAGGCTGCGAAAAAGCTCTGAGAGGAATCTGTTAGGCTCCTTACTCAGAGCAAGGATCTGTTTGCTTGCATCCCTGTTAGCAAAGCGAGGGGCCGTTTGCTCTGTGTGCCACTTGGCTACTTTTTCTCAACTTTTCTCAACCAAGGCTGCTCTGTCTAAAAGGGTCAAGACCACGTTCGACTCTAGCATATTTGTGTGTTAGGTTGGAATGAAGACTCTCAATTTAGTAAATATTAGACACTGGTGGAACGTCTCTGGAATTCCTATTTCCTAACTCGTATGGAATGTTTATTACTTTCATTATGGTAATAACAAGATTTCCTACCCAGAATCCCATAAATCATTTGATCTTGGCATTTCCCTTCTAGGGCTCTCCTTCCTTTTTACTTGTTGGTGGGTTCCCATTTATGTTTGGCGCGGTTTACCCACCCTCTGGATTGCTGACTGTGGTAGACTGATTTTTTTTTTTAATCAAAAGTCATTTCGATGCCATTGTATCAGGCAAGGGTGCCTGTTGCAAGTAGAGTTTCACACTATGTGCAACAGTTGTGACCTATTAGAAATAACAGCGAGCGGGGTTCCTGGGTGGCTCAGTCGTTGGGCATCTGCCTTTGGCTCAGGTCATGATCCCGGAGTCCTGGGATCGAGCCCCGCATTGGGCTCCCTGCTCGCCAGGAAGCCTGCTTCTCCCGCTACCATTCCCTCTGCTTGTGTTCCCTCTCTCGCTGTGTTTCTCTCTGTCAAATAAATAAAATCTTTAAAAAAAATTAAAAAATAACAGCGAGTGATGATCAGTGTTTCGTTATGAGAGTGGCTCAGCTCCTCGTGGATGGGTGGTCCGTGCACAAGTCTGGAGTATGTTTCTTCAATCGGCGGAATGAGGTAGAGTCCTTGGAAGTGTTTTGCCGGAGCTCAGTCAATTGAATTTAGACTTCCAAGAGTGCCTGAGCAGAGGCTCAGTAACCATTAGTTGAAGGCACTAGACAGATAAGAGTCATCATTTGCATCTAATAGGGAAAGAACTCCCAGTTCACACATTAGTCTTTCCAGCGAGCCTGTGTATCAACTCTGAGTAAGAAGAAACACAAGTGATTACCCACGGGCTCTATACCACCTGCCATATATATGCTGAAGAACCATGGACCCCTTCACACATTTTTGTGCCAACAATTACAGATATTTTGTGAACTTGGATGGTTTTAAAGTTCCGGTCTTCTATGGCTTGTAACATTGCGTATATGCTTTAAATATATTTTCATCAAAACCTTGAACTTATGGGGGGCACCTGGGTGGCACAGTCCATTAAGTGTACAACTCTTGTTCTCAGTTCAAATCTTGATCTCAGGTTGTGAGTTCAAGCCCCGCTTTGGGCTCCATGCTGGGCATGCAGTCTACTTTTTAAAAAAATGTGGAAGATACGGATTTTCATATTTGGAAAACATCCACCCATCTTAAAACAAACGGGGGCAGAACCAGCCCTCATAATAAAACTAATCAAGCAAATCAGAGGTGGTCAGTTTGGTTTTCAATTAAAAAAAAAAGTGTCGACATGTGTCTTCAAACAACAATCTAACTTCTGGATATAAAACTAAAGTACATAGGTCAGAAAAGCAAGGGCCTTGCAGTGAACTTAATACAAAATGAGACACATACACCCTTATTTTTATGATATATTCATTATATGTTAATTAAGACACATACCTTTATCATATGATATATTGATTATAAAGAAAAGCTTTCTCTGTGCTTTGTGCCTCAGGGATCTCCCTTGGGAATGCATTTTCAAATTTTTTTTTTTTTTTTTTGGCATCCCAAAGGCTTTTACACTCCTGTTAGTGTGCTTTATGATTTGGGGGTGGGAGAGAAAGGAGGCAGCTAGGAAAGAACAGCACAATCTCACACTCATCAGCTTTAGGGAAGAATTTGTATCGAGAAAGGTTCTGGAAATGTAATCTACTTTTAAGAAATCCTCCATGCTGATAGCCCCCTCCAGAAAAAATCTTTGTCCTTCCCTAGGGGTTTCCGAATCCCATTTGGGAGACTACTGATTTAGAGCACATGACTCGTCGCTGGCACATGCGTAGAAGGAAAGGTCCAGGGAAAGCGTCTCCAAAGACACTGAAAAATTAACCAAAGAGGAGACAGAAATTTAAAAATGGGTAGAAGAATGCAAAGAAAAATGAGACCCACAAGACTAGATCACGTGAGTCCTTGACCTGAAAATGTGTAGATATAAAGTTAGAGGGGGAGACAGGCCAGCAAGGGCTCCACGAGTCTCCCGGAGAATGAGGGACGTGCTCCCAAGTGGCCAGTCTACTTTTTCCAAAACGTCCTGACACCTTCCTTTCTGGAAGTGCTCTGGGCTGGTGGTCCTTACCCAGCTCGTGGGATTTCTTCGGAGACTCTGCTTGACTGACCTTGTAGAAACGACCCTTCTTTTTAAGATTCAGGAGATGCTTTAAGCACTCTGGTGACCGTGGCTGCAGCGTCCCTCATGGGACCTGAGGCCACTGCTTTTCATACCCGCCCGTGGCCCTGGGAGTCGGGGGGCTGTGGGCTGGCTGACGTCCCTCGCTCGCCCGGGGTTGCCAGCACCCGGCAGCATCACTCAGAGTCTGTCAGGTTCTTGCTGGGGGCCGTTCCCTTGGTGGGTTCTGCGCGATACCCTGTGTTCCAGAAGTTTCTTGTGTTTTACCAGTTGCCGCAGGCAGGTTTCTGAACCTGGGCCCCCTGTTTGGATGCTGGCTCAAGATAGCGCGCACACAGCTGTTCTTGCTGGGGGGTGTGCGTGTGTTTATTCAAGTTTGTTTTCAAGTATTTTCTCCACGTGGTCCCCTTCTCCTCCTGCTCCCTCCACTTTGGGGTTTTTCTAGCATCCGGCGGAGAGGCTAAGGCAATAGTGCTGTGGAGTTTGTCATCTGCGCTCACGGTCCCGAGGCCTTTGTAGGAAAAAACAACACAGAATAAAACCCGAACCACCGGGTTCCTCTGTCAAGGCGCCTCAGATGTCCAAGTGTCCAAACACTGCTTGCTCAATGTTTTCCCACCACGACGCTTCCCAGCTTCTCGGAGGAACGTCTTTCCCTCCCTCCTTTTCTCTCGTCACCTGGAAGGGCTCTGCCTCCTGCCGCTCCAGGTCCGCTTGCCGTCCTTCCCCTGTCCAGGTTCATGGTCACCCACCATGGACATGGTGAATGTCCGCCAGCATTCACACTTGCTTCCGTCTGCCGGTCTCCCACGGGAGCCCTCCCGACCCTCCCCTGTATGGACAGAATTCCTGAAAGTGGTTGTTTGTACTCTTTCTGCCTTCCCCCCTCTGAGTGGCTTCCCCCCACCCGAGGGTAGAGAGGGAGTGGTTATTGACCAGAGAGGGGGGCAAAGCTTTGTTTTGTCTTTGTTGAAGTCCTAAGATTTTTACAATCCCCAGGCACACTCCTGAAGTGTCTCCAGCAGACCCATCAGCCATCCCCTCGTGTGTGTGTGTGTGTGTGTGTGTGTGTGTGTGTGTGTGCGCGTGCGCGCGCGCACGTTCACTCCGGGCACTTTGGGGAGACTGTGCCATGATGTTCTTTCTGCCCCATCTCTTCTCTTTGGGAACATCATCATCTTCTGGATTCTGCGGCGTCCCACTCTTGGTTTTCCCTCTGCTCTTTCTGGCTCCTACTTTGCTCGGTCTTCTTAATAAACCTCTTAAATGTTAGAGTTTGGGGCCCCTGCCCTTGGCCCTCATGCCTTCTCCGGCTGTGCTGTCCGTGGCAACCCATTTCCTCCCACGGCTTCAGTTTGTCACATTGTCTGTGGCATCTGTATGGCTAACCAGGAAGTGCCTCCCTCCCTCTTTGTGTCTCCAGACCCGTCAAGCTGCCCTCTGAACACTGGTGCGTCCAAGTCCCAGAGGCCCCTCAAATGCACCACGTAGGAAATGTGTTTCATCCTGTCCCCAAGCCTACCATCCTCTCCGTGTCCCCTGTTCAGGGAATGGTATCGCCATACACTCAGTTTCCTAAGCTGGGGAAAAAGGCATTCTCTTGGGTTCTTCTTACCTTCCTCTTGCCCCCTCCCCCCACCTACCCATTTCAACTGCCAAATCGTATCAATTCTACCTCCTTAACCTTTCACATCTGTCGTCTTGTTTTTCTCCTTCTCTACACTTGCTCTCTTACTTCAAAGTCAGTTTCCTGGAAGGCTTCCTTGTCCTCACAAAAACATGTTGGGTTTTTGTATCAGTCAGAGAAGCAGAACGCATAGGATGGATGGAGGGATGGATGGGTGCATAGGAATTTATTTTAAGGGATTATGTCGTGCAGTTGTGAGTGCCAACAGTCCCAAGCTGTAGAGTAGGCCACAGGCTGCAAACTCGGGCAGGAGTCGATGTCGAAGTCTTGAAGGAGAATTTCTCCTTACCTGGGGAAACGTCTGTTTTTGCTCTTAAGACCTTCAGGTGACCGAGCCCCACTCACGTTATCAAGGGAAATCTCCTTACTTAAATTTAACCCATTGTAGATGTTAGCCACATCTACAAAACACCTTTACTGCAGCACCTACACTCGTGTTTGATTAATAACTGGATACTATTAACTAGTGAGTTGACACATAAAACTAACCAGCCTAGTTCTCCTTCTGGGTGGATGTTCCCAGAGCACGCGTGTCTGAACCTACATTTCACTCTGCGGGAATGGGCTGAGTACTCGTCTGTGTTCCCACGGGACTGTGGGCAGGGGTTGTATGTTGTCTACCCAACGCCTGCATGAAACAGGACTGTACCGACACTCAACATGCACACACACGTATGTAGGAGTCAGATGAACACATGAATATTTTCTTAGTCTGTGTTTTCATGGATTATCTGTGGAAAACAGACAATGGTCCCAGCAATGTAGAACCAGTGACAAGTGACTTTTTTTTTTTTTTTTTAGAAAAAAAAATGAGGGGCGCACTTGAGGGGCAGAGGGAGAGGGAGACTGAGAATCTTAAGCAGGCTCTATGCCCAGCGCAGGGCCCAATGCAGGGCTCAATCTCACGACCCTGAGATCATGACCTGAACCGAAATCAAGAGTCAGATGCTTAATGGACTGAGCCACTCAGGTGCCCTGACAAATGACATTTGATGGCAGTAGACAGTTGCCGGGTCACTGACAGCATTTGGGGTTTACCACAGCCTAGGCCTGGGTCCAGCGGTAGCAGATAAACTTCAAGAGAGAAAGGAAAGATGGGCCACTTCGCAGCTAAATATGTCGTACTTAAGAGACCAGCAACAATAACTACTAATTATTTGTACCGTATCCAGTACTTGAAAAGGGCCACGTGATTTTTCATTAGGTGTCAACTCTGCATTTCTATGTCATTCATTTTGGGGCTTTAGAATGATAATTTCTTTAGTTTTCTAGAAATGAGTTCACCTCTGATCCCCATGTCTGCCCGATGGCAGAAACTTTATAATAAAAGTCGGTCCCGGGAAGACTTAGTCAGTTTGAAGTTTCTCAGTTAAGTGTTACCAGTCCTCCTCTGCGGAGCTGCATCTCATTTGTGGGGCATGCGCATAACTTCAAAGAGGTGAGGGAGGATGACCGTCATCAGTCGCCATCTTTCCAAGAATATCCAGTGAGACGTAGGTGTTCTTGTCTCGTCCGCGGGCACCGTCCTACCTCTACCCTGATGGCTGCCGATGGCCCTGTCATGGCACCTGAACCCCAGCCCTCTAGCCTGGACCAGGGTCTGCTGCTCTCACACAGCAAAGCCTTCTCGGAACTGCCAGCTAACATCTCCACTAATTCCATCCTCAAGCACATGGGGAAGGGATCCTTCTCCCATTCCCTCCGGGAGCTCTAGGAAATTCTCTGTGACTCTCCCCCCAACCTCTCTCCTGGTGCTCTGGGGCACTCTGTATGCCCTGGGGCTTCCGATGGAAACAGAGGTCTGCACCCCTAGACCCAGCTGAAAGTTCTGGTATCCCTGAGCTCTGCCTAAGGGTAAGGTCTGTCCTCAGAGACCCACATCGGCATCTGTGTGTATGTCCTTTTGGTATTCCTTCTTGTTCCTTCCTATCCCATGACCTGGAAATTTCCTTTCAGGCGTCTGGGAAAGGGTGGAGGGAGATACACCTGACTCTCTTCAGACCTGTTTATGGAAGGATCTTGACTTTCGAAACAGAAAAGGCAAAACTTGGGTTGTTTTGTCCTCTTGTTGCTTTCCCTGTGAAATGGGTTGATCTATGTTGACCCATGTCCAGCATCCCAGGTGGAAAAGGGTTGAAAAATAGGAAGGGAGATGGGAAAAATAATACAACTAATGTATTAGTTGAAATCTTACAGTAAATTCTGCCACATTTACAGCAACCCCAGGAGATAGCTCTCTCTCACCCCCAAATTAAAGGTGAGGAAATGCAGAGAGTTTGAGGAGCTGTGACTTGCCCAGGTTTGTAAGTGGTAGGGCAAGGGTTTGGATGCAGGTTGGTCTTGCTTCATTTTGCCACACTGTTTGTAAGGAGAGACCGTGGGGGAGTCATTTTCCAAGGGACATCTGACACAGTGTGAAAAGACCTGTGAGAGTAGGCTGTCCGTTTACTCCTAGGGAGAGTTTCTAGACCTCAGAATGCCAGTACTGTGCACAAAACAGTTATTCAAACCATTATGCTCTCTCAGTGTTTATTAAAACTACAAAATAACATCAGTGCTGCCCAAAGGAAAAAATAAGCCTACCTTGCTAAATAGTAGAGGTAAAGCGACCTTCTGCGTGCTTGCTTTTGTGGCCAAGGTGGGAATGAGGCATGGTCTCTGTTTTTAGAAGCTTTCCTGGGGGAAAACACAGAGGCAGGATGTTTTAATTTACACACGATCTGGGACTTTGAAAGAAACTCACACCAGGGGCCCAGAAGCCCCAGGGAAGGACCCTGGCTCAGCCTAAAGTGGTTGGCACGGGTTCCCCGAGGATGAAGTCAAGTCCTGAGGAAAGAAGAGCTAGGAAGATGATCTGGGGGGTGTGACTGAAGCTGGGGGGGGTGGTCCCAGGCTGAGAAGTGGGGGGCAGGTTATAGAGTTGTACAATAGCACTGTTAGTTCAGGAATTTCCAAAACAGGGCATTATGGTTGGACAAGGAAGCAAGGTCCTGGTCACAAGGGGCCAGTTTGTCGTGAAGCTACTTGGATTCAACCCTGTAGGTGAGGACAAGCCATTGAAGGACATTAATCAGGAGTGATATGACCAGATTTGTGTTTTTAGGTGCACTGCTGGGGGGCTGTGAGGAGGGCAGTCAGGCTAGCACTTCAAGATGGCGGATGCTCTCATATTGTCCAGCAGAGAGATGCAGGCCTGGGCTGAGGTGGTGACCATGTGGATGGAGAGCAGAGCCGAAGGGCACTGGGGACATCCAGTTGGTGGGACTTAGCAGGGATGGGGAAGGGATGGGAGGGAGGGAGGTGTGGAGAGCATTCCCAGACACCTGTCTTGGGTGCGGGGCTGGAGGATGATACCTCTAAATGAGTTAGAGAAGGAAGGGTGTGTAGGGTTCTCCAGAGAAGCAGAATGGTAGGAGATCCATATGCACACGTGTATATAAAACCGACATCTACAAATATACACATTTACGTATAAAGTACACGTGTATGTGTATATATAATGTAACTTATAATACATACTCATGTACTTTAATATGTGTAATATAAATTTATAACATACATACTACATGTAAATGTGTATAAATGTATATAAGATACATCCGGGGTTTATATGTTTATATAAATTTGTATACTATCTGTTTATTGCACTGATCATAACTATGTAAAATATGGATTATACATTTCTGTTATAGAGATGGAAAAGGTGATTTATCATGAGGAATCGGCTCATGCAATTAGGGAGGCTGAGAAGTCCCAAGCCAGAGGCCCCACAAAGCTGGCGGAGTAACGCAGTCGGAGTCTGGAGGCCTGGGAGCCAATGATGTAAATCCCAGGCCGCGGTCAGATGAGATGAGATGTCCGGCTTGAGCCGGACAAAGAAAAAAAAGAGGTGAATTCATCCTCCTTTCACTTTTTGTTCTATTCAGGGCCTCACAGGCTGGACGAGGCCTGGCCACGTTGGCAGAGGGCAGTCTGCTTTCCCGCGTCCGCCCGTTCAAATGCAGGTCTCATCCAGAAACCCCCTCCCAGACCCAGCGTTTGGTCTGGGCCCTGGTGGCTAACTTGGCCCATCAAATTAACCATCGTGGGGAGGGACAGCGGTAGGTTTGGGGGAAAGATTAGGTTCAGATTGAAATACGTTGAGTTTGAGATACTGTTGGGAAACACCAAGTAGGCCGTTGGAATCAAGTGTGCAATTTGTAAGAAAGGTCAAAACTAGAGGTTAGGAATTTGCAGCCCACGGCACGGAGTGGTAGTTGTCATGGTAAAAAGGGATGGGATTGCCCAGAGAGAGCCCCCAGGCTGAAGGTAAAATAGCTCCTGGGGTAGATAAGGCTGGAAGTGGAAGATGATGATCCTGGGAAGGAGGCTGAACGGAATCAGAGACTCCTATGGGCTCCACAAAGCAGAGAAGGCAAGCATTCAGGAAAGGTAGTAATGTCACGTCCTGCAGAGAGATCTTGAAAGAAAAAGATGAGTGCCATCTTTGTTGCCACGGAGGAGCTCATTGGGGACCGGAGGAAGGAATGCTTTGGCAGACACATGGAGGATGAAGCCCAGCTTAGTCACTGTGGCCATGAAGGTCTTGGTTTTGTTGCAGCGAAGTCCTTTCGGTGCTTGGAGGGAAGATGTTATTTTTGCCCTGTTCTCCACATTGTTGCCTTGAGGCATTTTAATAGTATTTCTCCCTCATGTGTGGGAGTATTCGCTCTGGACTTTGTCTTGATGCCAAAATATCTTAGCTAATTTTCCTAAATTCTTGTTGGTTCCATTCCGGACATTCTGTTGGGAGAAGAAAAATTGTCTGTGTTGAATGTTTTAACTTCCATGAGGCCTAGAATTCATGGTGAAGTAGTTTCTATTTTGCCAGAAAAGGTAATACTTAACACAATAACGTTTTCTCTTTTATTACTTAACTCTGAGTATCATCGATACATAATGGAATTTTAGGCCCATTTCATTTAATATTTACTCTGTAAGGAAATTAGTAGCAGATTTCTTTTTTAACAAGAGAAGACTGCTGGATTCACAATTAAATCACATCTTAAGATTTTGGAAATTAGTGAAATAATTCCCGTAAATGATAGTCTGCTTCTCAGTTCACAGCTATGCAAATCTTTCTGGATGATTGGTTCTGTTTGCCAGAAGTACAGCACAGTCTTAGGCTCCCGAACGGAAGTCCAGGTTGTTTCATTGTTGGGTGGGTTGAGACTTATTTTTAGTACTCGTCAATTTAAGTCCTACTACTCTGGACCTGTCAAGTATCATCTTGAAAGAGTCCTTGTATGAAGTCCTTACCTATTCATAATAAGCTTCACTGCAGACTCTCAAATCCAATAATGAGGACTTGGTAAAGCAATAGGAAACTTTGCAGTAAGGACAACAAATATACATCATCGTACTCTTTGTGGAGATGACACACTGGAAATTTCAGGTGGTACTTATTTTTAAATGTATGCTCTATTTAATGTGTCCCTGAGTTCACCGACTCCAAAATAAATCCAGCACAGGCAGCGCCCTCTTTCATCCACTGCACAAAACATGGGCTGTCATCAGTCCCAAGCGGTGAAGTGTGTAGTTGTTTCAACTTTTCTCTTGGCATGTAAAGCCACGGAACTAATCTTCTAAGAGGTGATGTATTTTAATCCTAATAAGCACCTAGGAATTCATTGAGTGAAAAGCTGAGGTTCGCAAACCAACCTTGGCCAATTGATGCTTATAAATAATTTCAATGTGAAATTGTGTTTTAGGTGAGAAACAAGAGTGGGTGTTGAGAGAGAGTAATAAACCATCCAACTTCCAACGGCAACATTGTCCCCACACCGCTGCTCGTCCTGGACATCATTCACAAGGATACCTTTGATTTATTTTTCTCCCTGGGTCTGTAAATCTCCTTCTTGGAGTACAAATTGCATGAGCAGTAAGCTCCATGTGCCAGGAGATTGCTTGGTTCATCTCTTAGACTTCAACTTTATTAATCACAGCAACAAAAAAAGTGGATTGACGCAAGCTTGAGAGAACCCCAAAGTGAAAAAAAAAATTATTTTAGACTCTCTTTTTTGATTTATGTGTATTTTTTACTAAGTGAACTCCTCTGTGATCATTTGTTCCATCATGGTGCTTTGAGAAATGTAGAATCCAGCCATTGAAAAGGTCAGACATGTTGATGGGTCCGTCCTCTCCTGGATCGGGTGACTTCTGTTTGCCATTATGTCGTGGGCCTTGGGCTTCTTCTAACATTTATTTCCCTTAAGTGAAATTTGCCTCTAGAAACTCTCTAGTAGTTTAATCTTGGTTTCTTAATTAGTTGACTTGTTTGGTTGAGGGAAGTACTAAGGAGACCATCTTAGATTAAATATGAACCCCCCAATTTCACACATGCATGGAAAGGTACCAAGTGCGTTGATCTCTGCAGAGTCCATTGACCTTGTATTTTAAGGCCATAAGCTATACTTTTAGGCCAAATCAGCCAGTCCTTGTCATGTATGAATCATGAGGTAGAACTGGAAGCAAGACTACAGAGCTGAGGACTCTGGGCTCAGAGATTGTCTTAGGCTGTTCAGGTCGCTGTAACCGAATGCCATAGACCCGGGGGGCTTACACACACCAGACATTTATTTCTCACAGTCTAAGGTCAAGACACCAGCTGATTTGATGTCTGGTGAGAGTTTACTTCCTAACCAGGCTTAGCTGGCCATCCTCTCGCTGTGTCTTCACCTGGCAAAGGGGTGAGGGAGCTCTCCGGGGTCTTGTATAAGTGTAGTGACTGCGTTCAAGAGGGTTCCACCTTCGGGATCCTAGGCATCTCCCAAAGACCCACCTCCTGATATAATCGCATTGGGTTGGAATCCAGGATCTCAACGTATGCATCTTGGGGGATACCTTCAAGTCTGTAGCAGAGATGATCTGGGTCATTTTCTTCACCTTACAGATGGAGACCTGAGACCCAAAGACGTCAAGTCTATGTTCATAGTCACACCTGTTCTCAGAGATGATACTGGATGATCTCCTTCCATCCAGTTCTCCTCTGATGTAGGGCGCACAGATATCTCAGCAGATTTCCCACATCATCGTTGGAAGCAAGCAAAAACACTCCTGTTCCATGCATTCCCATGTTCTCAACAATCTCTTTTCCTGTTCCCAAAGACAGTGACATTTTGTCTTTCCCATCCATCGTGAGGGTAAGGACTCCAATATTCCTTCCACGGTCCTGGTCCCAAGACTGCTGTGTGCCACACGCTGGGCTGAGTGTGGGAGTTCAAGGATAAATCAGACACATGTCAATATGAGGTATTGCTAACTAGTCTTTGATCCTTACACCACACGTAACCTGAGGGAGATGATCTCCAAAGTAATTCCCTCCGATTCAGACTTTGCTCGACAACTGGCCTTGGCTCAGGAACCAGAGAAACCCCTGCTGGGATTAGAGGTGGCTTTCTTTCACAGATTCTCTGGCTAGATGCCAGAGTGATACAGGGAAACAGGACCGTGGTCACCAGTGGACTTTCTGGCAGGCCTAGGGAGATTGGATCATCTCATTACATCATTTTTAATTATTACCTCTTGACCTCACTCACTTTCTCTCACCACATCATGTACTGATTTTAATTGGTCAGTAGCCTAAGAGTAACAAGCTTACTCGAACTTTCCAACATAGAGCAGGAAAACTTCAGCTACTGCGAATTCCAGGGTTTTGGATGGTAAAATCTGGCAAGGACTCCAAAGGAGGCAGAGAGGAGAGAACAGCTTATTCAACAGAATAACTTCATTTTAAGGCTGGAGTGCCAAGCTAATTTGTTAAAATTACTGTACTCCTCAATTATCCATTTCAAGGGTTATTTACATTGTGGATTTTCAATGATCTCAGGGTCTCAGCCAATCAAAGCAGGGGGTCAGGGTCAGACGCCGAATCAGTAATTGTGTATAAAGTAGAATTCAGAAAAGTGCCAGGAATGTGGATTAATTCAGGAAAGGCCTGATGAAATTATTGAAGAAATTCAAGTTATGATTTTTTTTTCCCCAAAGAAAGGCTATTTAATTCTAGCTGAATGTCATTACGCAAGTTACGTAACTCTGGCGGGCCTTGGATTTTCTCTGTAATTAAGGCGAATGAATGAATGAATGAATGAATGAATGAATGAACGAACGAACAAGTCCTCTGACAACCCACTCATTCATTCACCAAAATGAATATTCAGGTCTCTTCCAGTGCCACCACCTTATAGGCATAGGTTTTACCATTACTTTAAAAAACCTGCAGTAACTGGTAATGAGTCAGTCCAGCATCCCAACCAGTGAGCTTACTTTAATAAATAGTCATTTATAGTTGACAACAGCACCGGCCGAACCCACTGACCCTGAACTACCGTGTTTGTGGAAAAAAAATAATGTCCACAGGGCTTGAAAGCATATCATCTTAGAATCTTTGAAAGGACCTTGATTTTAGTCCAAACCCTCATTCACAATTGTTTCTTCCCTACATGTGTGTCATTTCCACTTGCTTAAGGGACCCATTGTTTATCAATAAGTCCAAATGGTGAAGGGTCAGGTGTCAACTAGATAGCAGGCATTCCAGGGGTGCCTGGGTGGCTCAGTTGGTTAAGCATCTCCCTTCGGCTCAGGTCATGATCCCAGGGTCCTGGGATCGAGCTCCATGTCAGGCTCCCAGCCTCAGCCTCTGTCCCTCACACCTGCTTCTGCTTGCTCGGTCTCTCTCATAAATAAAGGAAATCTTTAAAAAAAAAAAAAAAAAATAGTGCATTCAGTCTCCTCTTTCCCCACATATTGGCCTTTGATTTCCTTAGCCCAACTGTCTCACCAGATCTGTTAATATTTATATCCTGAAGAAGCTCTTCCTCTGGCCCTCTCCTTTGCCCTGAAGTTCTGGGAAGCCAGGTCTTCAACCATATCTGGGTGGCAGGATCTCTTGCCTCG
>CM053608.1:110187750-110206854 GCA_028646535.1 Procyon lotor
CAGAATCCAATCAGCTTGCCATCTCCACAGGCTCCATCTGTCACCTAAATGGCTGTGGCAGCCACCGGACTGCCTCACTCTACTTTGCCCTGCAGCCCATTGTCTACACGGTAGCCACAGTCAATTCCTTTAGAGTATCAATCAGATGTGTCCCTCCACATAAATCTCTGGTATCCTCCTTTCTCAGACCAGAAACCTCTTCAGAATAGAATTCAAAATCCTCAGGGTGGTGCACCAAGCCCTGATTTAGTCCCTGGCTTGCTCTCTGACCTCATTTCATAACACCAAAGCTGCTTTGCAATAGGGCACTTCCATGAACACGCCAAGCACACTCCTGCCGCAGGACCTTTGCACATGATAAAGCCTCAGTAGGAATGCTCATACTCTGATAGCCATACAGCTCCTTCTCTCACTTCTCATGTCTGTCTGCTTACATGTCTGCCACCTTCTTGGACAGGTCTTCCCTGACCATGACAACAGCACACCTAGTCACTCTCCGTCCCCTTGAAATGCCTCTTTTATTGACCTTCATTGCATGTGTCACCAACCTGGCACTATACCAAATTTATCGCCTGTCTCCTTCACTAGGATGCATGTTCCATGAAGATAAAAACTTTGCGTTGTGCATTTTTATATCCCGTGCACTTAAAACTGTGTGTGGTACGTGGACAATGGTCAATATTTTTTTTTTAAGATTTTATTTATTTGATAGAAACACAGAGAGAGAAGGAACACAAGCAGAGGGAATGGTAGTGGGAGAAGCAGGCTTCTTGCTGAGCAAGGAGCCCGATGTGGGGCTCGATCCCAGGACTCTGGGATCATGACCTGAGCCGAAGGCAGACGCTTAACGAATGAACCACCCAGGCGCCCCAATGGTCAATATTCTTCGAAGTAACTGTCTTGATTTTAACTTCTTCATTGGCTAAAGGGAGGTAACAATTCATCTGCCTCATACAGCTGCTCCATGCTTATGTGAGATAAATATGTGGAAGCATCTTGGAGAGTATAAAATGCAATCCCCTAAGTGAAAGCTACTATTCACTTCTTTTTGCCCACTTGCCTTGGAAGGAAGCAGAGTCAGGAACTCCATGAGCATCACTTTCTTCAGGTGAGATGCACAGATACTTAAGGAAACAGAGCCCGAATGTCGTGGTAACTACAATCCCTTGACTTAAAACGTGAAGGTAGAAAAGGCAGAAAAATTCAGGGTACAGATTGCTACGGAGAATGGCAAGCCAGCCTTGCTGTCATTGGCAAATTCCACACTCCGGAACGTGAGGGTGAATGGACACCGGAGAAACAGGAGGAAGCGTGCTCACTGGAGCCCACGCCCCAGCCCCGATTCGGATCCCGATCCCGATCCTGCGGCAGCACCAAGGGCCCGTTGTGGTTTCCATAACTCAACAGAAAGGAAGAACTAGTTGAACTAAGTTGCTGTGGCTTAAGATTCTGGCAGGTTAAAAACCTCCTGAATGCTGGCATGGGAGGCTTCTAGAACTCGGGCTTTTGAAAGCCACACCGCTCTTTTGGTAATTTGTCCCATTTTGCTTCATTCTGTACCGCTGCTCCCAGAGGAGTGGTAACAATGAGGAGGGAGAAAAAGGAGGGCAACGGTGAGAAGAGGGAGGGGGCGGAAGGGAGACCTCAGAACCAGAGACCTCAGAACCGGATGAGCCAGAGGGGTGGGAGGAGTGGGTTTCCACCCAGCCTCCCAGGAGGGAAATAAAACCCGGAGAAACAGGTCCGGGAAGCAGCAAGGCTTCAGGCTAGGATGGGGTGCCGGTGAAGTGGCAGGAGCAGGGCTCCAGGCATTAGGAAGCCATGTGCCGAGCAGGAAGGCTTCAGGCACCTGAGGGAACACACCAAAGAGGACAGAGAAAAGAAGGCACCACCTGTCCCTGCAGCTTGCCTCCCATGCCAAATGCCACCGTCCCCTTGGAAAGTCCTTTCTGCAGTCCGGGACGACCCACGAGCAGTCCTCACTTGCACAGGGAGGAGGGCGGGGTGGAGAGGTGAAATTCACAACGCTAGGCCCTACCTTAGGTTACATCTCATTCCCTGCGACTTTTGCCCTCAGATTCCAAATAGCTAGTCCCTGCGCAGATCCTTTCAAATGCACCCCATAGGGGCTATTCCTAAGAATAGGATGCTTCGTATATTAGATAAGAGTGCATGGTATATTAACCGTGTGCCAGCGAATCTTCCAAGTGAGGTACGAGCGTCATCCTCCCTCCTGCACTCAGTAGTCGCCATTACCACGCCCATCACACCTCTGCAGGAGCAGACTCTCCGGGAGGGAAAACACCTGCCTGAGCTCACGTGAAGGATGAGGGCACCCCGGGGACCTGAGCCCAAGCCCAGCAGTCTCCCACCGTGCCACCATGCCTCCAGCCAGCTACAGGAGAGATTCTGAGGACACAGACGGCACTAGAGGTGACCCCAGGCTTGGCCATCTCAATGGGCACAACGCAAAAGCCCTAAAAGCACCCCCAGTTCTCCCCCTGGGACCAGGAGAAGGGAGCCCTCGGGTGGGGATGGGAAAGTCAGAGCCCAGAACACCAAACTTCACAGAGCTTGGCTCCAGCAGCCAGACCTGGATGGAAGAGTAAGGCAGAGAGTGCCAAGAAGGCAAGGAGGCATCCTCTTCAGTTCTAGAAGGTTGAGGTTACCCTAGAAGAAAGTAACACAAGGGGGAGACAGCCCACGACGGGCAGAATGGCATTCAGTAGGGCAAAGGCACCTGGGGGAAAAGTCAAAAAGATGAAGGACTAATTTAACGACCAGCAAATGGGCCTTTCCCCTCGGACAAGCTCACCTGCCTCAAGGAATGAGCGGACAGGTCAGATTCCCGCTGTCTGCCCTCCACCTGACTCCCTTCAGGAACACAGGGACCACACATGCTTGTGGCCCCTCGGCCACAAAACAACCAGAGGGCTAGAAAAGCTCCCAGATACAAGCTTCTGTGGGTGGGAAAGAAGGGCCACATGAAGCAAGAAGAGCGTCTACTGATCAGCAAGTCCTGAGACCCAAAGAGCTTCTGAGCTTCCCAACCCCCCACAAGCCCACCTGGGCTTGACTTCGTCATCTCCGGGTGAGCCCTCCAACACCCAAAGCCAGCTTCCTAACACGAAACGACAAACCTGTACTGCGTATTTGGAGGTTGCTAAGAAAGCAGATCTTCAAAGTTCTCATCACCAGAAAAAACATCTGTGGGCTGACGTTAATTAGACTTCCTGTGGTCATTTTGCAATACAGGCAGATATGAACCCTTATTTGTACATCTGGGACTAACATAAGTCAATTATATCTCAAAAAACATTTTTTAGGAAGAACTAACCTAAGAAGTATCTGTTTATAAAACATACGATACCATTTGTATGCACGCACCTAGATTATAATGTACACACACCCATATGCTTATTCAAAGATTTAAAAGGGTATATAACAAACTAGTTAGTTGCAGTAATAGGATTATGGATGATTTCTATTTCCTTATTTTTCATTATCTCTATCCTATAAATCATTCACAGTAAATATATTCTATTTGTAATAAAAATCCATTTTTTGAAGCAAAAACATTAAGCAGGCCACAAATGCCCCCAATTTCACCAACTTTTCACTTTATTTCTCAAAGTTAAATACTCTCAGATGACTGGAAACATAGTTGGAATGCCTCTTTCCATCTGATAAAAAGATTACTTGCTGTAGTCCAATTTGTGTTAACTCTGCTACCAAAAAAAAAAAAAAAAGTAAGAAAGAAAGAAAGAAATGTAGCTTCTGTTTCTTGGTGAAAATCACAGTTATTACCTCAACTCCAGCTGGACGATGGAAAAACATTAAGGACTGAAAGACTATCTTCGTTTACATGCTGAGTTTTGGAAGAATATTGTAATTGGAAAAAAAAAATTAAACACAACTAAAAATGATTTCCAGAACAGACTCTTGGTTCCCATGGTTGGCCCTCCTTTGGTCCAGTAACATCGCTGGGACCTACGCCCTCCCCCACTCCTCCGCTTGCTTCCTTTCTCCTTTCCTACTTTCCCTTTTTCACTCCTCTGCCTGTTTAAGTTCCCCAAATTCAAGCTGAAACAATGCTAGATCTCCAGGTCTGAGAGCAAGAAGACTGTTGTCAGGCATACCATCCCTAAAACCGGAGCATGGAAACCGACCTGGATGAACTCCGGCTGGTGAACTATGAGCAGCGGGACAATGAGGGAGGGATGTAGTTCTACCAGGTTTGCATTTCCTCTGGGCCATTTTCACCAGCTGGATCCTAAGGACGGTAAATGCTGGTTTGCCCAGGACGGAGGGAATTCCCAGGACACAGGCCTTTGAGTGCCCAAACCAGGATAGCCCCAGGCAAACTAGGATAAGCTGGTCAGCCTAGGCCTTTAGATATCCACTTCAAAAAAACCTCAGACTCTAGGGGCACTTGGGTGGTTCAGTGGGTTAAATCCTCTGCCTTCGGCTCAGATCATGATCTCAGGGTCCTGTTCGAGCCCTGCATCGGGCTCTCTGCTCAGCGGGGAGCCTGCTTCCCTCTCTCTCTCTGCCTGCCTCTCTGCCTACTTGTGATCTCTGTCAAATAAATAAATAAAATCATTAAAAAACAAAAACAAAACCTCAGACTCTAGAAGATGCCCAGATTGGAGATCACACGTGTGCACAAGCCCAAGATGCACACACAAAGATGCACATATAGTCACATGTACTCACACAATCTCTCTCTCTCACACACACACACACACACACACACCTGCACGTGTGCCTGGTCACAGCTCGTCCCTTTCTTTCCCTCATTGTCTTTTCTGGACAATTCTTCCAATTCACCTTGTTGCCGTGAGTGGCCTTTCTCCCTCTGAGCGCTCACGTTCTCACAAACTTTCCCTGGCTGGACAGAGGATATCCCTCTCTGAAATCGGAAAAGAGCATCTTGCCAATTTCGTGTGTTTATATGTTTTTACACAATGCCACCATCAGCTCCTTAAAAGGCTGTCCTTTCGCCCCAGGGGAGGGATGGCCTTTTCCTGTTCTGATATTATCAGCGTGTCTACCAGTGACCTCTGACCGAGGTTGTAGGACCCCTGACCCTGGCAGGCATACGTGACAAGAGTCCTGAAGTCACATCTCCTGTTCACTCAGAAACGAAGAACGCGGAGCAGGGACCCAGAAGCCCAGGCCCAGAATGGGGCATCCTCATTTGAGAGGTGAGTCCACGACTGAGGCCCAGCCAGCTAGAAGCATAGCTCTTTCAGGGGCTGCTTTGCTCTTAGTGTTTAATTGCAGACAGTGCTTGTCTACATAAAAATGCATCCTGGTGAGGGTACCTGGGTGGCTCAGTGGATCAAAGCCTCTGCCTTTAGCTCAGGTCATGATCTCAGGGTCCTGGGATCGAGCCCCGCATCGGGCTCTCTGCTCAGCAGGGAGCCTGCTTCCCCCTCTCTCTCTGCCTACTTGTGATCTGTCAAATAAATAAATAAAATCTTAAAAAAAAAAAAAAAAGCTTTAAAAAAAATGCATCCTCGGAAAGCAGCAGGCCACAGTAAAGAACTCCCTCCTGTTGGACATTGACATTGGACAATGTGGACATTGACAAAGCGAAAGTTCTAGAAAGACGTTGGTTATTGCCTACAGCTGCTAGAAAGTCTGAGGGAAAAACTCCCCAGATCAGAAGTGCTGAAATATTCCACAAGTGGTGGTAGTAAGTTAAAGAATATGATTCTAACGGGGAGTATTAAAGATTCCAAAGTCTCTTCTATTTTTTCCCCCCCAAATCCCCTTCAGCAGAATATCGAATGTCCCCAAAGTGTAAACAAACACAATGTTGCCACTCTTGTCTTACATAAAAAGAAATGGTCAGGAACTTTTTTTTTTTTTTTTTATGTGCTTCTGTGGCAGTGAGATTAGGAAACCTGGAAAGCTCTTCCAGCTCTAATTTGTTCCTATTTGCTTACTTTTGATCCACTGTGATTCTTTGTACTTGGTAAATTCTGAGAAAAATCAGCAGAACAAAACAGTCTAAGCCACAGACTTAGTCTATTTTATGCTTTTTGAAAATTTTTTCGAGGAAACAGTCCAATGACAAATGTGCTAAGAAAACAATGTGCGGGCATGGAGACTCGATCTAAATTTATTCACCTGTTGGACCCATAACGTGATTACCAGTAACAGGTGGGGACCAGCCGGCTGACATTCAGGACCTCGGTCTCCTGACTCTGCTACGTAAGGCGGCTGTCCGAGACGATTCCCAAAGCCCATTCCAACATAGGACCCTTCTATTGTTACAGGAGGTGTCTGGGATCATCTAATATTCCACATGAGACTCAACTAAAACTCAGCTGATGGGAACTCGATAAACAAGCATTTTAAGTAAAACTTCTAAAAATACTTTTAAGTCAGCCTTCAAGCGCGAGACAGTTTTCTGCCTCGATAAACGTAGGATATATCAGGGGCACCTGGGTGGCTCAGTGGGTTAAAGCCTCTGCCTTCAGCTCAGGTCATGATTTCGGGGTCCTGGGATCAAGCCCCGCATCGGGCTCTCTGCTCAGCAGGGAGCCTGCTTCCCCCCCTCTCTTTGCCTACTTGTGATCTCTCCTCTCTGTCAAATAAATAAAAATAAATTATTAAAAAACAAAACAAAAAAAAAAAACGTAGGATACATCGTTCTTTAATGACCGACCGAGGTTCCCATGGAACATCCACATTAGCATCTACTAAGAAAGAAAGACGGAAACAAGGTCGTGTGGTTGAAAGAACCCCCAAGATCAGAAGACCAAAGTGTATGCTCGGCTCCCTCACCAAAATAAAATGCAAGAGTCAAATGAGCTCATTGACATGTGTAAAAGCACTTTGCAAGTGGTGAAGATCAAGGGCAGGATTTTTTTTTTTTAAAGATTTTAATTATTTATTTGAAAGAGAGAGAGAGAGATCACAAGTAGGCAGAGAGGCAGGCAGAGAGAGGAGGAAGCAGGCTCCCTGCCGAGCAGAGAGCCCCATGCGGGGCTTGATCCCAGGACCCTGAGATCATGACCTGAGCTGAAGGCAGAGGCTTTAACCCACTGAGCCACCCAGGCGCCCCCATGGGCAGGATATTCTTTTTAAATTTGGTGGAATACTTGGTGGGCCAAGGACCTGCCTAAATGTCGGTTCCATCAAGTGAAAATGGTGGTGGGCGTGGGAGGGGCCTAAATCTCGGCTTTTTGTTTCCGAAGGTGTCGGTCTTCTGTAAGTACGGGTACAGAACACAGACAGGCCCGGTGAACTGAAGGGCCTGGTCACAGGAACTCAACTATTCACTGTAAGAAGACCAATCAGCCCATAACTGGTATCAGACACACTGTAGCAAAACTTTTTTGCTCGTCTAGAATTCTGCAGTATTTTCCCCGAAGGTCATGGTGGGTTCTCTTTTCCTAACCTCATAGGTAAGCCCTCTAGGTCTCAACCTGATGTTAACAGAAACAAGCAAACTCAAACCCATCATGACCAAAACAAGCCACATACTCTGATGAGCTAATGCACTTTAATGAGGCCAAACTGGTCCTCACAGTTTAATTAGTCCGTGTAAGATAAGGGTCAGCAAGGACAGGAAATGTAATTATGGCTAAGACACTGAGAGACGCTCTCCTGGGAGGGATTCTCTCAAATACTGTTTCAACCTCATTGCCCCCCACCCGCCAGAGTTACCACGGTGAAATATATTAACGTTTTCCTAATGACGAATTTTACTTTGGGCCAGAATCCAAAATTGAATCCGTGGGAAATGAGTAGGGTTTTGGGGTCAGATCTGTGTTTGAAAGCAACTCTCTCACTCATCAATTCATGGGACCTTCAAGAGCTATTTGACCTCTGAGCCTCTGGCTTACCTTTCTTTTTTTTTAATTTATTTTTTTAAAAATTTTATTTGACAGAAAGAGAGAGAGATCACAAGTAGGCAGAGAGGCAGGCAGATAGAGAGAGGGGGAAGTCAACTCCCTGCTGAGCAGAGAGCCTGATGCGGGGCTCGATCCCAGGACCCTGAGATCATGCCCTGAGCCGAAGGCAGAGGCTTAACGATTGAGCCACCCAGGTGCCCCTGGCTTACCTTTCAAATGGGGAGAGCATCATTCTGTGGGGCTTGTTGAGAGGATCAGAAGTCAAAGGACCCAGGCACTAGGCAAATGGAAACGCCATTGTCTGTCTTCACCTCTACCTTCTCTTTTCCCCACTCTTCCCTCTTCCTTTTCTAAAAGATTTGTCAGGAAAACATACACACAAGTCTCTCTAGCAGTTTTCCATCTTACTAATGGAAGGCTCTGCAACCCCAAGGGGCAAGACTTCCTTACGGTCTGTCTGAAATGTCCTAACATCAAAGCACAACCCCACCCCGAAGCGTCACAAAGTCAGACTGTCACCATTTTGCCAGCAAGCTCGGCTTCAGCCAAACCAATACACAAATGATTAGTAACATCCCCCCGCCGGCCATTTGGTTTCCAGCCAGAGCTACTATTTCTATGCTATGTTCTATTTCCTCTCATCCTATTTTTGGATAAATGGGCTGTTATTAGGAAGTCCAGCAACTGGAGACAAAGGAAAATGTTAATACTAAGCACATCTTTGCTGTTAGATCCTTATTACTATCATTGGAATGAACGAAGCCGTTTTCCTCCATTCTGAAAGACCTGATTATAGTGTCCATTCTCCATTTTTTTAAAAAAATGTAGTATTATCTTATGATTCAGTGATATGGTCAATGATCATTTTAACCTTTAGAATATTTCATTAATAATGTAATGTTTTGGGGCGCCTGGGTGGCTCAGTGGGTTAAAGCCTCTGCCTTCAGCTCAAGTCATGATCTCAGGGTCCTGGGATGGAGCCCCGCATGGGGCTCTCTGCTCAGTAGGAGCCTGCTTCCCCCTCTCTCTCTGCCTGCCTCTCTGCCTGCTTGTGATCTCTCTCTGTCAAATAAATAAATAAAATCTTTAAAAAAGAAATAATGTAATGTTTCATCTCCCCCTCCGATGGAAAAAAAAATAATGTAGCGTCAACAAAGACTATGGTATTATTATCGCCACAATTCTTAGCAAAATAATAACAGCCACTATTTACTGAACCCTTATTATATACCAAGCAGTGATAGGCTCTCTACAAACTTTTTTTTTTTTTAAATTAACCAACTGATGAGAAGTTTGCCCTCATTCCTAAAGCTTATCAGCATCAGGGCAAGGATTCCAAGCCGGATATTTTTATTGCAAAGTTTGTGCTCTTTTGCAGGCATGGAGGTAGTTACCACACATCCAAAATCATTTCCATGCTCGTCAGTGCATCCATGTGTTGCTTCCACAGCACTTGGCGGAGGTCTGAAATGCGTGGCTTCCAGGAAGCACTTGGAGGAAAGGTTCTAATTGCTCCGGGGGAGGCTGATCCCTTGATTATATCCTCAGAGGTTGCGTACTTGCCATGAGACACGGGACCCCAGAAAGGGGAGAGCGTCTCACAATAGGTGACTTAGGAGCCTGGCATCATGTAATCTCAATTTTTTTTTTTAAGGGAAAAAAACATTTAAATGAGTTCATTTCATATCTCCAATAGGTGAACAGAAGCACCTTAGTTTATCGCCCACTGAAAACACTACAGCAGAGATCAAGCCACACACTTGCCTGAGGGACAAGGGACTCTCAGATCACTACATTTCACCTCCCAGTGGCCTGAACAAAGAGACAGACACAAAGAGACAGAGACAAAGGTGGAGAGAGACACGAGTGAACAATTCAGGGACGGCATGAAAGGACTAAACGCACTTCCTGAAGAGGAATTAAAAATTCTGCAGTACTAAACAGCCATCACAAAACCAGAAATCGGGGCGCCTGGGTGGCTCAGTCATTAAGCATCTGCCTTCAGCTCAGGTCATGATCCCAGGGTCCTGGGATCGAGCCCCACATCGGGCTCCTTGCTCAGCAGGAAGCCTGCTTCTCCCGCTACCATCCCCTCTCCTTGTGTTCCCTCTTTCACTGTGTTTCTCTCTGTCAAATAAATAAAAAACCTTTAAAAAAAAAAAACAAAACCCGAAATCTTGCCATTTGCAATGAAATGGATGGAACTAGAGGGTATTACGCTAAGCGAAATCAATCAGAGAAAGACAATTATCATATGATCTCTCTGATATGAGGAATTTGAGAGGCAGGGTGGGGGGTCGTGGGGGGGAAGGGAAGGAAAAAAAATGAAAAATGGGAAGAAAAGGGAAAAAAATGACCAGGGAGGGAGACAAACCATAAGAGACTCTTAATTTCAGGAAATAGATTCAGGGTTGCTGCGGGTGCGGGGGAGGGATAGGGTGGCTGGGGGATGGACACTTGTTCACACAACAAGTGAAATGTGTAAGACTGATGATTCGCAGACATGTACCCCTGAAACAAATAATACATTACATGTTAATAAAACTAAAAAAAAAAAAAAAAATCCTGCAGTAAATTAAAGAACAGCAGAAGCTCATGCATGATGGAAAGACAGAAACAGAGAATACAGTAAATTCCACCTTCAGGACCAAGAAAAGTTAAAAGAGTTTTCGGCATTTGGCTGTGGTGGGCCAATTCCCAAAAGGGCTCCCTGGCCCTTCCCGCCCTAATCCCCGGGGGTAGTCAAATGATGAGAGAGAACGCCTTGATTATGTTAGATTACATGACAAAAGGGATTCTGCAGATGTAATGAAGGTTACTAAGCCGTTAACTTGGACTTGATCGAGGGGGAGGTTATGGGTGAGGGCCTGAGGCAATCCCAGGAGCCCCATCAAGGCAGAGTTCTCTCCAGTGGGGGGCGGCAGTGGAAATCAGAGTGAGTCCAGGCATGATGCACCACCATAGGCTCTGAAGATGGAGGGGACCGCCTGTTGAGGAAGGGGATGGTTCTAGATTCCAAGGGCAGCCCTGGCTGGCAGCCAGCAGGAAAATGGGGACCTCAGTCCTACAACCACAAGGAACTGAAGTCTTCCCAAAAACCCTGTATAAACTTCGAGGTAGATTCTTCTCTGGAACTTTCAGATCAGAGGCCAGCGGGGGAGACCTTAAGCAGAGTACCCAGCCATGCCCACCCTGACCCCTGATTTCTGATCTACAGAGCAGTGAGCTACCAAATGGATGCTGTCTTGAGCCCCTCAGTTTGTGATGATTCGTTATGTAGCAGAAGAAAACTAACACACAGCCTGGCTTGCGTTCACATCTTAGCTCTGTCTTCTCGTCAGTTTGTTTGGTCAAGTTACTTAATCTCTGGGTTTCCCTATCTGTAAATGGAGGGAATTATACAAACGCAGCTCAGAAAGTTAATGGGAGGACTTAATTCGTTGTGCTGGTCCTGGCACCTCGAAGCTAACACCTGTTACCTATGGAGAGGAATCCAAACAGCTGGATTCCCCTGTCCCCCCCTCAAGTGACCACCAGGTGGTGCCATGAAACAAGAACAGCTGGGTTTTCATCTGGAACCCCTGGGAGGACCAGGGGTTGGAGGGCAGGGAGCAACAGCAGTTGAGGGGGGGGGGGTCATCAGGCAGCTAGCTACGCGCGCCCGCGCACACACACACACACACACACAACTGCTTACAACTCCCGTGTACAGAACGAGGGAATTCCAAAGACAGATTGTAGAATCCATGTATTAAAAGACATTCTATGTAACGATTTCCTTAAAACTTCTATCATTTATAAAGGTATTTGAGGTGGTTTGCAAAATAAAACCCTACATCGAGTTAAAAAAAAATTAGTAAGAAAACAGGGAAAGAGGAAAACCAGATGTGTACAAATTGCGTGACATGAAGATGTTTTCCCCAGGCTAAGGGGAAAGTGTCCGACTTTCCTGGCAACTGCCGAAGACAAGGCGGCATGGCCAGGGACCCAACTCAGAGAAGAGCTGCTCAGAAAAAAGCCTAGTCCTGGAGTCGGGGGTGGCGGTGTCCCCATGTGGGTCCTTAGAGTTCGGACAGCATACCATATGGTGAAAGTGTGTCTGAAATTACACCAAGGATATTCATAGTTTTTTTTAAAATCAATCTCTTTTCATGCCTTTTGCATATTTTAAAATCAATTTCAGTATTTTTCGTCATGATTTGTATAGGTTTGTTACATAAGAACAGCTTTTTGTCATATTTGTTGTCTATCATATGGGCAAATATGCCAAAGGGTTAGTATCACGAATGCATTTACTTTGTTTAGAGCTTGACGTCAGTGAGATTTTAAAAGCCTACCTAGTCTAATAATATAGGTATATATTTGCTGACGCGTATACATAAGGAATACGTATATATGTACAAATACATTAAACAGGCACATATCACCTGACAGCCAGAAAGCATTTCACCATCTGGAGACAGGTTAGTCACCTTGGGGGGCCTGGGTGGCTCAGTCAGTTATGCATCTCTCAATTTGGGCTCAGGTCATGATCTCAGGGTCGTGAGATCGAGCCCTGCCTCAGGTTCCGTGCTGAGCATGGAGCCTGTTTCAGATTCTCTCTCTCCCTCTCCCTCCTACCCCTAAAAATAAAATAGTCCCCTTCATTCCCTTCCAGGTTGTAATGGTTTAGTTCTGGAGATCTCCCTGACTCCTAAAGTGTACTAAATTTCAAAACATACCTGCGGCTTGGGCCAGTGTTCGTCAGAACTGGAATGGGTCATGTTCTTCAAGCAAATAAAAAAGAGATTCCCTCCCCTCCCCGCCCCAAGACTGAAAGTTTAAAAGAGATACTTATTATCTGGAATGTATTCACTATCACTCCTGAGAACAAGCAAGCTTTATTTCCTTTCCCTAAAATCCATTTCCTCCCTCCAATTGGAATGCAGTTCTATCAAAGTGTATAAAATGTACCGAGCCCTGATCTAACTCAACCCGAGCCCAAAACACCTGAATCCATGTTGAATTTGGAAATCCCAGTCCTGGCCTGCAAGCCCCGCCCTGTTTTCTCCATCTGAACACCTGCCGATGTGCACCCACAGCTCTGAGCAGAGAGGCACTCCCCTGTTCTCTGAGAACAGCGGTCATTTCATATACACACTTTTTTCATTGAGTTTGGAAGCCCAATTTGAACAACAGAAACCTTAAGGATTTTCATCGCCAGAGGCTTTTACTGCCCAAAGAGAAAATTGGGTGCTTCCACCAGTTGAAGCTACCTAGAGAGGGTTTTAACCTCTGCCAGAGTTCTTTTGTTTTTGTTTTTTAAAAGATTTTATTTATTTATTTGACAGAGAGAGATCACAAGCAGGCAGAGAGGCAGGCAGACAGAGAGGGGGAAGCAGGCTCCCTGCTGAGCAGAGAGCCCAATGCGGGGCTCGATCCCAGGACCCTGAAATCATGACCTGAGTTGAAGGCAGAGGCTTTAACCCACTGAGCCACCCAGGCGCCCCATCCTCTGCTGGAGTTTAAAGGGAAAAGTTTAACAAGGGCAAAGGGAACCCATGTGCAAGAAGGTGGGGACAGATGTTAGGAGGACAATGAGGAGGCCTGGAATCAATGAGGTCAAATTATACCCCGTATAACATGTGTAGTGCTCCTCCTATTACCGTCAGACCCAAGAGCAGAAGAGACGACTGCCCTGAACTTAGACCCTATTTCTGAATGCAGAGTGCTTTATAAACAAAGTCTCCTTAATCAAGCTGTTTCAATTAGGGCGGGTCAGAAACTGCCTGCTGAAAGGGCTTTTCGTGAGGGGGGTACACACTGGTCCTAACAGGGGGCCCATCCCCATGGCAACAGTTACCAGGCCAACCGTTATCCCTATAAGCCAGACCTTCTTCCTCGTTTTCCCATTTCCTCTTCCACCACTGATTTCTTCCTGCCGTCACTTTATCCCTCATGCAAGTGTCTCCCACTCCATAACCCACCGGATACCCCGAATTTTGTCACCCCCGCCGACCTCCACGCCCGTCTGACTCTCGCTCCTGGAACCCGGCCCTCAGGACCACCCCAAGCGGGCCTTCAGGGGAGCCGGGAATGCTGAGCATCTGGGAGGGCTGTCCCGGGGTTCTGGGGACAGGATGCAGTGGGGCGGGGGCGTAGATCTGTTCCCTCCATCATCACTGTAGCCACTGAGGCCGGAGGATGTGTCAGGAGCCAGTGATACAGGGACAGGGGGATGCCCTCTCAAGAAGACAGCAGTCACGGTTTACATCCTGACCTTTGACCCCATCTAGCATGAACTTCGTAACTCATTAGATGGGGCTCTGGTCCCAAAGTGTGAGCGGTACAGAGGTAACAGCAGGCTCTCAGGCCCTCCATTGGCATTTTCCAATCAAGGGGAAGGCAGCACCAGGGGGCCTCCATCAGATGCCGGGTTTCCGAGCACGGCTGCGGCCGGGTTAGCATTCCGGGGTGGGCAGTCCGGCTCCCCTGCTGCTGCCGTCCCCGCAGGAACACACGGGAAGCACGCTGCGTCTCAAACCCCCTGACCCCGAGATTCAGGGTTGGGTTAGGGAGCGAAGAAGCATCTCCCACATACTCTGAGAATCCCCTTCTCTCCAGAATGGGTGTATTTAAACACCTTATGAATACTTCTGGTAAAAGAGGAGGGCAACTATTAAGTATAATCCTTCAGAAAAATCTTTTTTTAAAAAAGATTTTATGTGTGAGTGAGCGAGAGCGCATGAGCAGGGGGTGCAGCAGGCATAGGGAGAAGCAGGCTCCCCGGTGAGCAGAGAGCCCGATGCGGGGATCGATCCCAGGACCCTGAGATCATGACCTGAGCCAAAGGCAGACGCTTCCCGACGGAGCCACCCAGACGCCCCTTCAGAAAATAATCTTAATAGATCCTCTGGTTAATCTTCACACGTCCTAAGCTTCCTCTGTGTAACATCTGAGGAAGAAAGATCTACGACCAATACAATGCTGTGCGTGAGCTCAAGGACAGAGACTCTAGATCCCTTTTAGTCGCTGGATCCGGCACAGGGGCTGAAGCCAAGTCAGAGCATCTGTAAGAGTTTGGTGAGCTGAGTGTGGAGCATCTGTGCTGAGGCAAGCAACATGGCGGCTGGGCTTGGCTGTCCCACCAGCTGCCTCTGAAGTCCTGGAATGGCCGCCGGAGCTAAGCTCAGGGTGCTCTTCTGGAAATTTAGGATAGTGAACTGGATGTTCTTGAATATCCCTTGGAGCTTTAAGATTCCATGATGCTATGTAGCTGTTTTCTTTAAATTCTGAGGGTCACACAACTTGAATGGAACCACTTTGCTACTTATGGATAAGATGAACAGCTTGGCATAGAGCAAGTGTTTTCCTTATTCTTCAGTGAACCAAATAAATATGTATTTTTGGGTTTTTTTTTTTTTTTTCCTTCCTATCGATACATATAAGAAAGTTAGACCCAACTTCAGGAATTTGTAGAGCAAGACATGTTTATACACACATATTTATTTATATATGTGTGTGTATATACATATATATTTATATATACATACATATTTATATACATTTATATACACATATATACATATTTATACACACAGACTTTCGAATATTTAAAAACAAACCCTGTTGCTCATTTAAGGCCTTGGGCTAACAATCTCTAACTTTGTACATAATAAGTAGCCAACCAAGGTATAAATAAGTGACCTCGCAGTGTAAGAGACTTTGGAGAATGCAAGATATTTTCACGTTTGGATTCAGTTTCCTTTAATTTGGCCATCTTTGACGATGTTTTATTCCCTAGAAACTTCCCGAGCATTCACCCAATTAGGCAAGTTTGCACACAGCCTTTTTCTCAAGCTGAGTGTAGTATAAATTCAAACACAATCACACACTGTTCGCCCATTGGGCTATAAGCCCTAAAAAAAAAAAAAAAAAAAAAAAAAACAACCAAAAAGCATTTGCAGTAATAACCGTGGCAGCCTATCTTACAGAGTCTGAAGATTTCCACTGAATGGTGGTGGGTGGAATGTGGTCAACGGTGGGGAGTATCTCCTGGATTAAATGTTTTCTGGCATTTCTCAGAGGAGAGCAGTTAGTCTGCATTTAATTTTTTAACCGCATTTCATCCCCTTTCCGCCTCTACACAGCCACACACAGGGGAAAAAAAAAAACCAACAAAAAACAAACCCTGTTGCTCATGCTACGCATTCTTTTTCCAATTCTTCTGGGCTGTTCTTTCATTTCTGTTTAGAACAGCTAATCTTCCACAAACCTGGACTGAGTGCCAGAGGCCCGTCTCGCACATCCCTAATCGCACAAACATAAATAAGGTTTGGACACCATTAACCCCCTGAACAACAGCTTTTTCCTGGCCCCTGACCCAGGAAAGGTTCAGGAAACATATGATAGCTATTTCCCACTCATTCCGATGAGTTTATTACAGGTTGCAAAAACTACCGGAGAGTTCCATTTAAATAAAGTCGGGCCAAAAGTTTACAGGATTTAAGGATGAATGTTGAAGCCATAGCTTCTTAAACCTTTCTCAACACGGACATTTTAAAGTCTATTTCTGCACTGTCTGCCCATTAGAAGAAACAGGGCCCCTGCCAAAGCTTTATATTCGAAAAAAACTAGCTCTGTGGGGTAATTAGGTGACGGGCACGAAGGAGGGCATGTGATGTGCTGAGCACTGGGTGCTGAATGCAACCGAAGCAAACGATATGCTATAGGTTAGCTTGAATTTAAATAAATTAAAAAATTTAAAAACTAACTCTACATTCGCTTGATGGTCACAAGTTCTCAGGAGTCTCAAGGCCCAGGAGTTTAATGGGAAGCGGATGCTTCTGATCACAGAAGTTGGACATTTGCCTGGCTTGCTCCTTCAAGGTAAATAAAATCGGACACGTCTAGTGTCTTTTGGAAAGGAAGAGGGACGCTCTTTCAGGGACCATCCAAATCTCCTTTAGACCCCCCAGGTCCTAAGAATAAATGCAAAATTTAAAACTGGTAATTCAGAACTTGCAGCCTTGAAAAGTGAACCGCAGCGCAGAAAGATCCCAGGCATTGGTTCTGGTAAGATTGCAAGGCGCTCCCCCCACCCCAAGGGCCACCGAGCAGTTTCCGGTCAATGGAACGCACGTGGTTAACAGGTTATTTGAGAAACACTTCTCCATCCATCGGTCAGTGTTCAGATTGTATAGAAGTTTGTCTTCTACCAACCAAAAGTATGAGCTGACTTTAATACGAGGGCAATTCTTTATATGAATATTTACTGTTCTTCCCCATTTTAACATTTCAAGACTTTAGGTCAACAACACATAAAAGAACTGGGATCGTCCACAGGGAGGAGGTAGGGTAAGGCTGCATCCCCACGGTTATCTTCCAGAGGCACTTCACGTGTGGTGGGGGACGCAGAGGGTCTGCTCTTCCCAGGGTGCTCTGGGGTGTCCTCCCTCCTTTATGACAGCTCTTCCCCACCTTTCTATATAGCCAGGGTTCCCAAACCCTGCATCAGAATTCTTTGGAGGGTCAATTACAACATCCACTGCTGGGCCCACCCCTAGAGTTTCTGGTTTAATAGATATGGGGCGTGGGGTCCCCCGAATCTGCTGGTCTAACAAGTTCCCAGGAGATGCTAATACAGATGATGATCTGTGACCCACACTCAGAAAGCCACCGCGATGTGCGAGTCAAAAAGGTGGAGATGGGACAGGAGATGCAAGGTTCCTGCAGGACACCGTTCTCTCCCCCAACTACAATCATAAAGAGAGTGTTACGGGGGATGACCCCCTGCTCCCTACTTTTAAGAGTAAATGGTGAACTGACAAATTGAAGCAAAGTATGTTGGGATTGGTTGTGTAGAGGGCTAAACAACCATGGATGGTTAAACATCCATGCCATGGATGACAGAGGGATTGCAGAATCCTCTTTTTAGGAAGTTACCAAGACTAGGGGTGACCCTTAATTCAATGGTCGGATTTAAGCTGAAGATGAGGGCGGTTAACCCCTCTATTCCTTCCTGAGGCAGGTGACGTTTCTCTTTTCCCATCCACCTAACTACCTGAGATGAATCAGTCTCTTGATAAAGCATGAAACTTTCATTCTAAGCTACACTTTTCTTTTAAAAATTTAGTAATCCAATCACAGTTTAAGTTGATAGACTCTTAAATGGAAAATATTAACTCCCTTAGGACAGAAAGTCTTCAGAGTTGCTCAACCCAGAGAAAGAACAAGGGAACTAAGGAAAGACCACACGAAAAATCCTCTAGACTACCTTGACATACTCCCCTTATTTAAATCTCTTTCTTCCGTACTTGTCAGGACCAGAAGTATATGTTCCTTAGAATCAGAGAGAATATCAAGAGCCGAGAAATTAATTTACACCACCATGAAAGCCATATAGTTGCGAGTCAAAAATCTGGAGGGGGAAAGGGAAGAACTTATACTTTACACGTGAGAAAAGCTGCATAAATTTTCATAATGAGCACATGAAGGATTATAAAGATGTTTGTACAAAAGGAAATTAACTGGTTAGCAGTCCTAGAAATGAGTCGCAGGGACTGTAACTTACAGGCTATTTATGCTAAGAAGAGACCACCATAATAGAAACTGATTTCATCAAGCTGGGTTGGACAACAACATATCATTCTCATTTGATGGTCCTGCCCGCCCCCCAACCTCCCACCACCACCGAATGAGAAGGAGAGGAGAAATTCATCAGAGTCCTGGAAATCCAGCCAGCGAGGGAGCAGCCCTTGTCCCGGGTTCCCTGGGGCTCTGAAGGCTGGCACCAAGTGGTTAACTTGACGTGTTGAGCAGGCTTTGTAGAAAATGTGTTCGATGTTAATCTCCTAAAAAGCGTCCAACCACATTGCTGACCCCACATCTCCAAACTCAGCGATCCTTGTGTGTGGAAGACTGCACGCATTCTTTCCAAGTGGCCACTTCACACTTGAGCAGTAATGAGACTAAATGTGACTGTAGTCATGTGTCATTCCAACTGGAGATAAACAGACCGAAATGTGCTTTCCATGGTGACCTCGCTTAGTGTGGGAAGCCTCACTGGGACGTTTTTCACATGGTAGAGCAGTTAGGATTTTAAGGCCTTCTGACTTCTGTGTTAGAATATTTTATGATCTCTACTGACCCTCAAAATGCTCTTGGTAGGGTTTTATTTTGCCTTACATGGTCCTACAAGTGCT
The DNA here is from genome assembly GCA_028646535.1 of Procyon lotor. Lineage (NCBI taxonomy): Eukaryota > Metazoa > Chordata > Mammalia > Carnivora > Procyonidae > Procyon > Procyon lotor. The sequence continues at coordinate 110,206,805 of CM053608.1, forward strand.
CTTCTAAAAGTGACAAGCTCTCAATCCAAGTATCGACACCATTTTCCCCA
>CM053608.1:110207354-110255845 GCA_028646535.1 Procyon lotor
AAAAAAAAAAAATCTTTAAAACCTCCTACCTTTAGATGGCTTAACTCTCCTTAGCTTCTGCAAATGCCGTTGAGGCCTTAGGTTCTTATAAAGAGTTATTGGCTTTTTTTTTTCTTTTTTTAAGAAGCTAAATCTCCAAAGCTTTTCTCTGGTGATTATGGAGAACAACACATGTGGAGAAAAAGGGCAGTTGAAGGTAGCAAATAATTTGATTTTTTCCCCCCTACCCACAGCCCTGGCAACACTCTGCCATAAAGGATTAATTTGCTCAGAAGATTTCACCAAGGTTGCCATTAAGAAAAAAACTAACAGGAACAGTAGGGCAGAAGCGTTTCCAAACCCTGGAGAAAAGAGTCAAGGATTTACGGTGGGAAGCAGAGCCGTCCTTTTTCTCTTTTACATCGTTTCTGAGTGAAGCATCTGAGGTTAATACCGCTTGTCCCACAGAGGACTTGACGTAGACAATTGGAAGCCCACTCTGAGACGTGGTCATCAGTGGGTGTGGTTTTCCACAGTTTGTCTTTGAGCAGGAGAAAGAGTTTATTAAAAAAAAAAATTAAAAAAAGATTTCAGACTCCATTCTCCATTCTTTCCCAGTTTTTAAAAAAACATTAGAAAAAATAGCAAGGTGGGGCGCCTGGGTGGCTCAGTGAGTTAAAGCCCCTGCCTTCGGCTCAGGTCGTGATCTCAGGGTTTTGGGATCGAGCCCCATGTCGGGCTCTCTGCTCAGTGGGGAGCCTGCTTCCCCCTACCTCTCTCTGCCTGCATGTGATCATTCTCTGTCAAATAAATAAGTAAAATCTTAAAAAAAAAAAAATAGCAATGTATACTGTTGGTAATTCGCTTCCATGTGTCTGTCCTTACACTTGGGTTCTGCAGGCAGATAGAGTGGAGGGGCCCTGGCCTCCGAGTCCCGGCAGCCCTCTCTTTGTTCTCGGAGAAGGAGGGGGCAGTGCACGTGGGCAAGAGGGGCATTTTCTCTGAAGCTTTACCCTCCACAGAACTTTCTACCGAAGAGCAGGCAAAACACAAGGACCCTTAGATCTTCCCAGCTGAGGCCTGAGGCCACGGCTCACTCCCCTCTCACCCTGACGACCCCTCCCAGACCTGGGCTCAGAAACACCCCTTGTCATGCTAACTGCTGGATGGGGGGAGATGACCCAGCCCGAGGGGGCCGGGAAGGGGTGACCAGGGCTAGGATCACCAGGGACGTTCTTATTCCTCCTTTCCTTCATTCCCACAACTTCCTTGGAAAGCCCTATTAATCCCTGCCTTCGTAGGTGAGGGAAACCAAGGCCAAGGGTTTAAATAACTCGCTGTCATGCAACTGACTTCAACCAAGTATGTAAGGTATTCCAACCGAATAAAATCTAAGAACTGTATTTAATCCTTGGGTAAAATGAGGGATTTGGATCTCAGCCTGTCTGACAGCCCAGCCACTGTGGGTTCTGGCCTCCCTCCCCCGATCCCTCTCCTGAGCCACTGGGTAACTGGTAATCCACTTACGGATGAAAACGGGAAGGCTTTCTGGAGGTGAGCCTGTGGCACTTGGTCCAGTAACAATAGTTGTCACTCTCTCTTGTTTAATCTTATAGTGGAGTACGAGAAGGAGTTCTCCCCTGGCCAGCGACACCACAAAGAGTTCAAGTTCAACTTATCCCAGATTCCTGAGGGTGAGGCGGTGACGGCTGCAGAATTCCGCATCTACAAGGACTGTGTTGTGGGGAGTTTTAAAAACCAGACTTTTCTTATCAGCATTTATCAAGTCTTGCAGGAGCATCAGCACAGGTATGAAGGCTCAGGGAGCCCCGACGGGTGGGGCTGGCCCCCGTTTCTCACCCTGCCACCCTCTAACCCCGAGGGTGCCTGTGGAAGGGGATTTGGAGTTCAGGGGCATCACGTGAACATGATGAGGGATGTGTTCTGAATGGTAGTGTTTAGCCAGCAAGACAATTTTTTTGTTATTAAAATGAAGATTGCCCATAATAGTTTTCCTCTCCTGAACAAAGCCAATGGACAGTATTAACTCAGCATCCTTTGCAATCAGAGAACGTATGCTTTATTGGGGACAAAACATTTCCCACCATTGCTCAGGGCCTGCTTCGAATGATGAGTGAGGGAGGCGAAAATAAACTCATACATGAGTGTCATGTAGGATGCTTACAAATGATACTAATTCAAGTTAGTGGAAAGTCGCGTGTTTGCATATAATATATACGTATATATGATCGAGTGTATCTCTGCGTGTGTGTATGTGTGTGTGTCTCGAATGTATCTCTCTCTTCTCATTTGGATGCAAGAGAACAATAGACTATCCGCCCGGACTATGTCTGTAATAGTCTTGTTTTTTGAAATGAGGCCAGACTGTTTTTTACAAAAGAACTTCCAGCAGAAGTTCTACCAATGAAGAAAAACTTCCATGGAGGGATTTCTGGAGGAATAGAAGGGCCAAGGGAACAACTATTGCAGCAGCTAGTTTGATCCTGTAGCACACAGAAAGCAAGCCAGTGACCTTGACTTGTGCTTAGTATCCGGGGGTCAGTTCGGTGTTTGGGTGGGGATTAGAGCCGCTACACACTCAGTGCACATGACGCAGCATGTGGTGGGACAGCCTGGCAATCACGTGGGACATAGGCAGATAACAATGAAAGGAAGAGCGCACAGAGAGGGAGGGAGCCCCACAGTTACAAACTCTGCAAGGGATCTGCCCGCTTGGTTTCATGCACCAAGTCAGATTCTTGCTTTGGGTCTTGGAACTCTGTTGACTTCCCAAGAGTGTCCAAAAGTGGAGGAAGGACTTTGGTTTCTCCTGGACTTGGGGATCTGTGTGTGGCTCTGCCACAAAGAGGCACGCTAAAATAATAGCGAGCATTAACATGCCTCATAAAAGGCTTATTTGGAGAGCGCTGCCAGCGTTTGGCCCTTGTGCATATTCAAGTGTGTAATGAGGGAAACAGAGAGAGAAGCAAAGATATGTGCCAGGCTTTGGGGACACGTTGTGGTGTTGAATATATACACTGATATTTGTATGTAAGTTCTTGGTAGGGCCAGTTAAAGGAAAATATAGCCACTGTGGTATCTATAATCAACATTTCAGAATGAAGGGAAGGTTTTTCTTTCTTTTTTTTTTTTTTTAAGATTTTATTTATTTATTTGACAGAGAGAGATCACAAGTAGGCAGAGAGGCAGGCAGAGAGAGAGGGGGAAGCAGGCTCCCTGCCGAGCAGAGAGCCCGATGCGGGGCTCGATCCTAGGACCCTGAGATCATGAACTGAGCCGAAGGCAGAGGCTTTAACCCACTGAGCCACCCAGGCGCCCCGAGGGGAAGGTTTTCCTGATGTCTGATTTTCACCCCTAAACAAAAGTATCATCAATGATCTAGCCATCAAGGGCTTCTTTTGAAATAGTTAGTCTATTAATTAGTTATTATTAGTTAGTTATTATTATTATTAGTTATTAATTATAATTAGACTAATTATTAATTAGTCTATTAATCTACCGGTAGATTTTTGTCTTTTGGTATTTCAGAGAGAACCGATACTCGGGTGATTCTTTAGGCCTAGCCATCGATTTTCCATCTGCCTAATTACCAGTCCACCATATTTATCTGGTAAAAATGACCGACTAGTACCTTTCTGGTGCAGGCATTTGTCTGGAATACATGATTTTCTCCGCAGGAAAGATTTTATGGTGAAAACACTAGATTGGGATTTTTTAACTATGGGATTTTTCCAAATTATCATTATTTAAAAAATAGAGCCAGCAGACCGTTTGTAAGGTTTATGTTGAACCCCGGCCAAAACCAAACAGCTGCCCTGCGCTTGAGACGGTGGTGTCACACTTTCTCGGGGCCAACAGTGAGTTTGGAAAACAAAATCCCATACAGTCCCAACGTTTGACGACTCTGTCAAAGCAGAGTTGTCGTTTCTCTGCCTTCTAGGCTAGGAGTATCTGGCCACTGGATGTGTCGAACTTTTGTGCAAAGGAAAGGGGAAATACGGGGAGGATTGGGAGCATTTCATGCTTTCAAAGGGCTCCAGGTTGGCCAACCAGAGATTTTCTTTTCTTATCAGTGGGAATGGAGCCCAGGCCTCTTGCTGTCTCCTGATGTTCTTCCAGAGGCCTCCAGATTTAACTGCAGGGCTCCTTCTGGACTCTTTCTTGATCTCTCCATCTGTACCGTCTTGGGGTGTCCTGGCTAAAAATGATCCTCCAGGCTTGGGAAGAGACTTACTGGTCTAATCTGTCTGTAAGGGAAATTTGTAGTATTTGATGGATCAACTTAATTTAACCAATGTTTGTTTCACAAAAATCGTCGGCCTCCTTGAAAAAGAAAAATACAAAAAGGCCGGTTTTTCATTGCTGGGGTCCTACCTCCGCTGAGGCAGAAGAAGTTCGGTGTTGGGCCTCTTGATAGAAGAGGCAGCTAAGAAACCTGACCCAGGGGATGGTGAGGAAAGATTCTTGGAAGATAGGCCATTGCTGTGAATTCTGCAGAAACATATTGCTCTTACCGATAAGAAATCACTGGGCCAGGTAAGTTCAAAAAAGTGACTACTTGAATAGATGGCGCTTTGAGTCAGAACAGGGAAGCATATGATACTTTATTCAAAACCGGGGCGCCTGGGTGGCTCAGTTGGTTAAGCAGCTGCCTTCGGCCCAGGTCATGATCCTGGAGTCCCGGGATCGAGTCCCACATCGGGCTCCCAGCTCCACGGGGAGTCTGCTTCTCTCTCTGACCTTTGCTCCTCTCATCCTCTCACTTTCTCTCTCAAATAAATAAATAAAAATCTTTAAAAAAAAAAATAGCCAAACCTGAGAATGAGCCCTGAGGTAGACTCTAAGTCCTGAAAAGGTCTGGAGCACCAGATAGAGCAGAGCTGGGTCAGCAACCCAAGAGCGTGTACAGTTAAATCAGTATAGCACAAGGTGGTAATATCTGATGTTATAAATCATCGTGTTCTTATGAGGGCACTGGCAAAAACTGGCATCTGCAGAGCATGTAGAGTCTGTGAAGAGTCTTCTCACATCTTCCCTTGCTAGGATTTAACCACTGACCCTGTCAGAGAAGCAGGGCAGGCCTGTTACCTTATAGAGGATGAAACTTGGCACGTGTGAATTTTGCCAAGTCCAAATGAGGCCTGCGCTGTTGTCTGATGTTTCCCAGAAATCACCCTGATGACATGAGGTCAGTCCCAAGGTCAAGGTGAAGCTCCAGAAGGAGGTCAGGGCATGTCCCTCCTCCCCATCTGATGAACCAGGAGGCAGACATCCCAAGGATGCTCCTGTGCGGATGTCCAGGGAGATGGCTCTGTTGGGGATGCGAAGGTGTCAGTTAGAATTTGGGCCCCGGGTTCTTTGACACACCAGGCTTCTCTGTTGTTGGTCTATTGAGCAATCATTCACCTGTTAGCCACTTTTCTAGAGGAAGGCTGTGGACAAGAATAAAATGGATATGAAAGTATTTGTACTTATTCTAAGTGTTACCTGTTTGTCCATTGACTTCACCATGTTCTCCCGCAACTTGTACAAACTAAGCTGCCTGCATGCGTGGAGAGGGAAGGCTGCTCTGAATACCCTCGACCTATATTTATGGTGCTAGCCTGCTGCTTTTCAGAACATGTACTCATGATCTTTACTTTTGCGGCACCTTTCTGATTAGTAGTGCACTTTGGAGGCCTTCCAAGAATATCATTATCATCCACATGGCTGGTTTGGTTAAAGACACTCTTTTACCTTTCTGAATTGAATTGTGTATAATTAGAAGTCAACATCAAACAGCATCTCTTGCAAGCCAGCCAGAAATGTTTTCAGCGTCTGAAAGATGGCCCTATTTGGTACATGAATTAGCCCAGTTGCTTCTGCTAGTTTGGGAAATCCATATTCTACCCTGTATGTTTTGGCATCTGCGTGGCAGGAGTGATGGTCTGTCCTCTGTTATGTGATAACTTTCCTGCACTTTATCATGGTGCAGTCTGTGGAAGACCTGCAGAGCGAGGATTAATTCCCAGATGGAAAATTCAGTTCCTCCTGGTGTAAGCAATATCACAAACTACTCCTCTGTTTGCAAATGGGCCAAGTTCGTTCGTTCTTTCTTTCTTTCTTTCTTTCTTTCTTTCTTTCTTTCTTTCTTTCTTTCTTTCTTTCTTTCTTTCTCTCTCTCTCTCTCTCTCTCTCTCTCTCTTTCTTTCTCTTTCTTTTTCTTCCTTCCCTTCCCTTCCCTTCCCTTCCCTTCCCATTCCATTCCATTCCATTCCATTCCATTCCATTCCATTCCATTCCATTCCATTCCATTCCATTCCATTCCTTTCCTCCTTCCTTTCTTTCTTTCTCTTTCTCTCTTTCTTTCGTTCGTTCACATGTTTTATCTTACCTTTATTATCTTAGGAGGTAAAGACACGCATCTTCGAATCAAGGGAACAGGGTAATGCTACATTAGAGATGGATTTTGAAACTGAGAAAGATTTCCTTAGGTCACCTGGAAGCCATGCTGGTAGAGTCCCTGGGAACAATCCCAGACCGAATTATTGCTATGCTAAATTCTTGACACGAAATTCACCATTTCCGAACTGTTTTACAGATAGAATGTAATTGTTTCAGGAGAGAAGATAACTGTCAAAGGGCAAAATTTTTAGTTGGATAATGCTCCAGAATTTTTAGTTGGATAATGCTCCTCTGAACCATCGTTCACAGAGAGGACACAGGAATAAGTGCGGGAAGGGGAATAAGGATGAGTTCAGAGGATGAGGATGAGTTTGAAACATGAGTAGATGCGCAGGAGGCAGTGGGATATGAAAGTTTTTAGCTCAGCACAATGAGCTAACTAGAGTTGTAGAAATTTTGAGATCCTAAGTGAACTAGTGAAGTAGATGAAATAGCCCAGTTGTGTAAGAATAGAAATACATAATTGACCTCGTATCATTTATTGAAAATACTATCCTTTTTCCATGCTTTCCCCCCCCTTTTTTTTCCTTTTTCAGTAGCAACTTTGTCATAAATCAGTGACTGAGTCTGTGTGGGTCTGGTTCTAAGACCTTTATTCTGTTCCATTGGTTGACTTTTTCTTGTACCAATCATATACTCTTCATTCTTAGTTTTATAAAAAGGCTTGATAACTAGTGTATAAATTCTTCAAATTTTGAGACACTCTTGGCTATTTATGGCTGTTTGCATTACGACATAAATTGTAAAATCAGCATTTTAATTTCTGCAAAGAAACTAGCTGGGCTCCTGACTGGAATTACATTAAATTTAGAGATCAATTTGGGAAGAACTGACTCTTAATAGTATTGAGTGTGGTACTTATTTAGGCTTTCTTTCACTTTTCTCAGTAATATTTTATAATTTTTTGGGTCTTGAATATTCTTACTAGATTATATTTATTGATCATTAGAATATTCTAGGTTTTGAAGATTTTTCATGCTATTATAAATATTAGCTTTTTAAAATTTCGGTGTCTGTTTTTGCTCGCTTATAGAAATACAGTTGACTTTTGTATATTGATCTTATATCCAGCAACCTTGCACATTCACACAGTCATTCTAACAAATTTTTATGCAAAATTTTAGAATTTCTATAATCATGTCATCTATAAATACCAATTTTAGTTCTTTTATAATTCTTATACTTCTTCCTCTATTTTTCTTGTTTTATTGTGCTAACTGGACATTCAGTACAATTTTGGATTTGACTCATATTCCTGTCTCAGGATAGAAATCCCTATCAGATTTTTAAAAGGGGAAAGATTTAATATTTTACCATTAAGGATGATGATTGTTAAAAATATTTTTGTAGGGGCGCCTGGGTGCTCAGTCGTTAAGCGTCTGCCTTCGGCTCAGGTCATGATCCCAGGATTCCTGGGATTGAGCCCTGCATTGGGCTCCCTGCTCAGCAGGAAGCCTGCTTCTCCTGCTACCATTCCCTCTGCTTGTGTTCCCTCTCTCGTTGTGTTTCTCTTTGTCAAATGAATAAAATCTTAAAAAAATATATAAATATTTTTGTAGAAACTCTATTAGAATAAAGAAGTTCCCTATTCCTAGCTCACTAAGAGTTTTTTAATATTAGAAATTGGTGTGGAATTTTATAAAAAAAAAAAAAATTCTGATCTTTTTCCTTAAGTGTTAACGCAATATACTATATTAAGTGATTTCAACCTCCCATCCCAGGCACAAGCCTAACTTGTGATTTATTACCCTTTTTATATAAGGCTAGATTCAAGGATCATGTCTGATAACTGTTATCTGGATCACCTATGGGTCTGTTCCCAATATCTATTTGTTCCCTTGATTTTTCCTCATTTGGTTTTATTTCTTTGCACGCCTGGTATTTTTTTTTAAATTAAGTTCTGGCCATGATCTATGGAAAATATTTATAGATACTGTTCTCTCTTTCCAGAGTGGATTTCATTTTCTTCTGGAAAGCAGACAAAATACAGGGTGATCGCCTCATTCTTTTGTTTCAGTTGGAGTATTTAAGGATCTGTTAAGGATTATCTGTTTCTGGCTTTTTCCTTTCTCCTAACGTTTAGCCCTTTGGGGGTCTCAGCTGAAGGTCTAGGATGTTTACTAGAACTCCTCTTCCTTGGTGGGCTTTGAACTCTAATTTTTAACTCCCCAGCATTGAGAAACTGCCAGAAACTCTGCTTAGCTCTTTGTCCTCTAAGCAGTTTCTTTCTGCTTGTTTTCTCAGCCTCCTGCTCCATGCATGCACAGCCTAATATTTGGCATATCTCTCAGATGGAAATGTTGGCGTTCAAGGCAGCCAGGACTTGAAGAGCCAAGGTCCTATAGGAAATGAACCCAAACTTCTGTGAGTTCACTTTTATGCAGCCCCTTTCCCCAGGACCTTAGCCCTTGAGGTCCAAGCTTCCTGAAGCTCCAGTTTTTATTCCTAGCCCGTGATATTACTCCAAGCTGTAGGCTGTAGCTCCTTTCTGTTTGATACTCATGCATTATGCTGAGAAGGATCAAATTCCCTGAAATGAAAAGGCAATACAAAGACAGTACAAATGCAGGGCTCACCTCCATGTATTTTTCTTCTCTCTGTGACCTTGACCCATCAAGTGTTGAATGTCTTGGTTGCTCTAAGATGACTACAAGCAGGTTTATTTTTTCAGTTGTCCATAGTGGGAGTGTTAGTCTGATACGTCATAACCAGAAGCATATGTCTTTGAAACATAGGATTTTTATTATTTTTATTTTGAAATCTTTATAATGAATCCTCACAGATGTTGATTTGTGATTCATTAACCAAACGGTGTAGTTTGGGAAACAAGACCCGAACTCGGTAGTCGACCCCATTCCAGGATGTAGGAGGGTAATTTCCTTAGAATAGCATTTCTTATGGGTTGATTGCTCTAAAATACTGTTGGATTTTCAGTGCTGCTTACTGAAGTGAAGCGACATGAACCTTTATCTTCACTGAGGTATAAGTGAGATACTTGAGACTGTGGGTTTTTTTTTTTTTTTTTTTTTTGAAGAGAAGGGCAAATTTGAGAAAGCCTGGATGGCAGAACCTTATTGTAGTTGGGGCAGAGGGAAATCAGAGCCTTTTATCGCTGTGCCCAGCCACACCTGTTTCTCTTTCTGTATCTGGCTTTCACAAGTATGATCCTCAGGGACTCCTGAAATCTTACTTGCTGATTTGATAATCTCTGGCATGCTCAGTGCGGGCCTCAGGCAAGCATTGAGCTTTTCTGTGTTTGTTCCTTTGCCCCTGAAAAAAGGGATAGTACGACTGACCCACAGCTCGGGTTATGTAACTAGTTAGTTTTGTTCTTTTAGTCAAGTCCTGTTATATCTAGAATGATCTACCTGAAATTAAAACAAAAAGTGCAAGCAGCTACTGAACCTTATTCCCTAGCCTATCTAAGTTCTGTCCTCTGCAGAGGCATAGTCTAGAAGAGAATATCGCAGAGAGGAATTAAGGTTATCATGAAGAGGTGTATACACTCAATGCATTTGGGAGCGCGGGGGTCAGGGTGTGGTAGGCAAGAAAGTCTACTGTTTGGGATCTGTTTGCCCACTTGGTAAACATGGAAGGGAAGAGAAAATCCGGCTTTATTTCTGGAAACTAAGCCTTCTGTAGTGTTCATTCCCAGAAACAGATTGCTTTAGTCACGTGCGTCTTCTTACCAAGATATCCAGCCTAGTGAGAGGCCAGCCGTGGTGGTGGCTAAGATTATCTTGGGAGACATTTTTTTTTTTTAAGTCCCAAATGAACAGCACTTTTCCCGTTTTATTTCCCCATATTGTACAGGACATGGAAATGTGGGATTGGTGATGAAAATAAAACATAACGTTTGCACATAACATGTTGAAAATGTGGCAGAAGTTCTCAGTCTGTGCTTGATCACTGGGGCATGTCGGAGCATACCCCGGTTAGGGAGAACATGGTTTTGTTTACGTGGCCAAAGAGGTCAGGTTAGGTAGCCGGGAATTAGCATAAAGTGACCTGCTCTCTCCCTCCCTCCCCGTCTTGGACACAGAGAAGCAAGCCTTCTAATAATACTGCTGCTTTGGACTTGATCTTACTTGTGATTCTGATATTGGTCTAACTTGATAACTCCCTGAGGGTAAGGCCAGTCCATAAGACAATCAGACATTTACTTGTGGAGCATTCTACGTTTGCTTTGCACTGTTTGAGGGAGAGGAGCAAGAATTCTTGAGAGCAGTTAGCTTTGCACCTGAAGTCTTAAAAACCAGGTGAGGGTAACACTAGTCATGTTAAAGGGAGCTGGACTACGCTGTAGGTTGGGGGCTCTCTCAGTGTGGTTCCCAGACCAGGAGCAGCAGCCTCACCTGGGAACCTTAGAAAGGCAAATTCTCAGTCCCCACCCCAGAAACTCTGGGGGTGGGCCCAGCTGTCTGTGTGCTAACAAGTCCTCCAGGGGATTCCAACACAGGCTGAACTTGAGAACCACTGCTATGATGAGGAAAGCCTTGGCAATGCTGGAGCCGAGGTGCCTGGGTTCGATTCCCGCCTCTGCACTTACTGGACTATGAGCAAGCTATTTAACCTCTTTGGGCCTCAGTTTCCCTATCTGTAAGCCTGTGGTGGCATGAATGGTATTTACCTCTTATGGTGGTTTGTGAGGAGTTAGCGTAATTAAAAGCATCTGTGTAGGAATCACCGTGTAAGGGCTAGCTAGCTAGGTTCATATTCTGTCAGCAGAGTGATTTGTATTCGTTTGTTGAAGATGAAATATTCCATACAGAGGTAAGGTACCTTTGATATTTGAGACGCCTCTTTATACCATACTGACCCTTGAGGTGAAAATTGGTCAATATCAAGTGGCATAAAATCAATGCGAGCTTAGCTAATTACATAATAATAATGTGCATTTGCCCTTTTCACTCAAATCCATGTGTGGATAGCAGCTTACCCTGATTTGCGGTGCTCTATTTCCAAATATCCTAATCTTTCCTATCCTTTTAGTGGTACACGTTTAAACATAATCCTTTATATGTGATTCATTATGTAAGAAGAAAATAAAAACGCTTGCTTTCCTATCTGATTTTCTAAAATGATTGGCTTTTGACTTCCACTCTCTTTGAAATTTCAGTGCTTCGTTGCATAAAGTCGGGGCATCCCTTTATGAATGTTGTTTTATATCTTAGTGTGCCATTTAGGCCAGACATCATCGGCGAAGGGATGTCCTGAAGAAATAAAGGAACAAGACCACAGGCTCACCTTGTCAAATAGCTGATAAATCTGCTTGCTTCAGGGGCGCCTGGGTGGCTCCGTGGGTTAAAGCCTCTGCCTTCGGCTCAGGTCCTGATCTCAGGGTCTTGGGATCGAGCCCCGCATCGGGCTCTCTGCTCAGCGGGAAGCCTGTGTCCCCGCCTCTCTGCCTGCTTATGATCTCTTTCTGTCAAATAAAATCTTTTAAAAAAATCTGCTTGCTTCAGACATACAAATTCCACTTTCTCAAGAACAATTCTTTCTGAGAAAGTGGTTAGTAGTCAGCAGAGTTGCACTTCGTTAAGGGCAGTGTGACCCTAATGGGTGCCATTTCTCAGGAAAGGCCAAAGTTGGCTGCTGGGAGCTCAGGTACTTCCCGCTCTTCTCCAAGGGCAAAAAAGAAAAAGATCCACTGTGTTTGTCATGGTGCCTTCTACCTCTCAGCCTAATGGGAGTATCACCTACAGGAGTAGGTGCTTTGGAGGCTTGTGTTGGGAGGGACCACATGGGGTGACTTTGCCCCCCGCACTAGTTCTACAGGTCTTATGAGTGACTTGCTGGTCAGTCAATGCTAGCCCCAGAGTGAATTTGTGAAATTTGCTAGAAATTTCTAGATTTTCCTAGAAATCTCTTGTTAGACTTATTAATCGTTAACAACTTGGTTTTCCCAGGAAGATCCCAATAGGAGGAAATTCACGCCCTCAAGGGGGGTAACACCGAACTTAAAATCGTTGTATTCTTGAAGATAGAATGAAACACGGGGTTCTGTGAATTGGTAGAGAACAAAATAAGCAATAAATTCGTTGAAAGTCCTCCTTCTGGTTTCAGGATTTTCTTTCATGGTATGTTGACTTGAGCATGTCCGTCATCCCAGTAGGAAGATCCAAGTAATCCAGTCATGGTGGTCACTTGGGCCAGATGCTGAGATTCTTTATCCACGGGTGGATGAAGATGTTTTAGCTAAGACCACCAGATCTTAACTGTGTAGAAGTGAGATTTGGAAGGGAACTGTTTTTGTTTTTGTTTTTTTTCACATGGCAAGATCAGGTAGGTCATATTGGAGGCTACATTTTCATAGTCAGGAGACTATGCAGGCTATACGTCATGGACCCAAAGTAAATGTATGTAGGTCAGACCCGACCTGTTTCACTGACTTGCCATGAATAGTGTCTCTTAAACACCTGTGCTATTGGACGCACCAAAGGGGGCCAGTGAGGTTGTTCCTTAAAGCAGTAATTCTGTCATTTTTTTTTTTTTTGAGTTCCTCAGGCTGTATGAATATGTGTCAGTAGTGTTCTCAGGCTAGGCAGAGAATCTTCTGTGGGCAGAAGAGCAGAACAAGCCTGGGACGTTCACGGGAACTCCTGCAGCAGGCGGCTGCCATCTTTGGTCCCTTCCTACCTGTTACCTTTCACCCCTTCCTAGCCTGACCTTGACAGGAGAACCTGCTCACGGTTTCCAACCGTGTGTCAGCTCTGAGTATCTTTTTTTTTTTTTTTTAATATATATTTTTAAGATTTTATTTATTTATTTGACAGAGATCCCAAGTAGGCAGAGAGGCAGGCAGAGAGAGGGGGGAAGCAGGCTCCCCACTGAGCGGAAGCAGGCTCCCCGATGCGGGGCTTGATCCCAAGGCTCTGAGATCATGACCTGAGCTGAAGGCAGAGGCTTAACCCAGTGAGCCACCCAGGCGCCCCCAGCTCTGAGTATCTTATATCCAGCTGACGTTGGCATCTGTGCACAGAGGATTTGATCCCTTATCCTATTCTGAGCTCTCGTTCAGGATTTTCAACCCATGCCCTGTGCTTTTCTAGACTCTGCCATTTACCTAGGTGGTGGCTAAGAGAGTGGACTCTGATTGTAAGTTCTGGTCACCCCGCTTAATACCTGTGTGACCTTCCTACACCTAACCTCTATAGGCTCCATGCCTTCAGCCATAGGAAAGAGACAGTAATAGGACCTGCCTCTTTGGGGTCCCTGAGGAATAAGGAGAGGCTCTTGGTGCATCCTGCGTATTGAAGGCACACGGTAAATATCTGTTGCTCCTCTTCCATTTAGCCCAGTTATTTTAAGTGCATGCTCTACCTCTCCTTCCTTCCCTGGACCCGAGCACCCTAGATTTCATAAACATCAAAATCTGAGGCTGCCTCACTGCTGCTGAGCCACAGATTTTTCATCCTTCCAGGCTTAGCTGTCAGCCTGCATTTGCGTATCCCTGCGGTTTCTTAGGCACTGCAGACCAGCGTTCTCCTTGTTGCACAGCTAGGGAAGGTGATTGGAGAGACAACACAGATGCCCCGGGGACCCAGCATGACTCCGGAGCAGGCAGGAGAGAAAGCCAGGCTGCCCACGTCCACGGGTCCCCACTCGCTCTGCGATCTCATTCCTGCCACTACATGATCGTTCCTCCTCCTCAGCGCCTTCCCCCTTTACCCCAAGTTTAGTTTTGGATCCATATTTTCCCCTTTCATTCATGCCCTTTTCTCCTTCTGTTTCTGTCCTTTTTCAGATGATGGACTTCGGTCCCACCCCGCACTTTTCTCTTGTAATAGACTCCCATTTCCTTTTTCATAAACCCTACTTTTTCCTAATAACAGCTCATTGTAGCTCTTTGTACCAGCTCTGCCACACTCTTGTCTTGGACTGCCTTTTTCTGCATAGTCGTGACAAGTATGCAAGGGTCATCCGCCAGGTGCTTCCCCCAAGCTCTGTCAAGAGCGACAAGTGACCCCCTTCACTCAGACACAGCTTGGCTCCCTGGAATTCTCAGTGCGTCTTCATTCCGGAGAGGGGGGCCCGTGCTGCCTTTCGGGACCAGGGCCGCTTCTCCCACTGTGTCTGTGTTATTCCTGGACGAGGGTCTTCTCTGGACTTCCAGAACAGAATTTATGTCTTTTTATATCTTCACTTCAAAGCTTTGGCCTCACAGTCCCCTCTTGCTGTTTTCCACGAACACCCACTGCCTCCCTGCTCGAAGTTACCTCGGTGCCGGGGGTAATTTGTCAACAGGAGGTATGACACACGCACGTCATCGGAGAGCGCTTTCAAGATGGCCGGCCTCCGTGCCCCCCCCCCCACCCCCCTCCCTGCGGACCCTGGTCAGCAGCTGAGTAAACTCCTTTTCGCTGTACCTACTGTTTTAAGCTTGGAAAAGATGACAGTAGAGCTGCCTTCTAACTCTCAGCCGTGTAAACAGGAAAAATTGCTTCCCCCTCAGACATCTGAGACGTTTAACTCTGACATTTCACTGGCCTCACAGACATTTGATGGGGTAGAGATAAACTGCGTTCACTTGCCACGGGTTATCCTTCTTAATAATCTCTGATGGCAGCGTGATGGTACGGGAAATGGAATCGGCTGGTCTCCTTTAGCTGGTTCTCTCACGAGCTTTTGACCTTAGTCACATGGCTGTAACCTCAAGTCTGAGTCTGAGTCCCCAGCTGTGCAACGGGGATCATATTCTACCCGCTTTCAGGGTTCTTAGAAGGAAAGCAAAGTGCATGTAAGTGCTTTATAATCAATCTTTTTTTTTTAAGATTGTATTCATTTATTCATGAGAGACAGGGAGGGGGAGGCAGAGGGAGAAGCAGACTCCCCACTGAGCAGGGAGCCTGATGCGGGACTTGATCCCAGGACCCCAAGATCACAACCTGAGCTGAAGGCAGACAATGAACCAACTAAGCCACCCAGGTGCCCTATTCAAAGTGCAGTGTTCATACTGCAATGCCCATCTTAAATGCAGTGGTCTAGTAATTTTTCTATCCTGTAAAAGATGGCACCAGGGGATTTGGGTCTTTCTGTGGCCAAAATGGTGCCCTGCCCTGCCCTGGGAATTCCCAGCCATCTCCTGTCAGTGACCCTGGGATGCCAACTCAGATTCAGAGTGTCCCTGAAACACACGAGGGGGACCATCCCCTGACATTGCTTTATCACCATGTGTGCAGGAGTGGGAAGGAACCCTCAGTCCATCTTCTCACAACTCCTAGGGTTATATTAGTTGAAAACTGTAAAAAAAATAAATAAATAAAAATAAAAGTGTGTGTGTGTGTGTGTGTGTGTATTCCCTCTGGAGCCCAATGGAAGGAATATAGTCTGAGTCTGCCTACAAGAAGCCCAGCCACGAATCACATCTGTGCTGGGATGAACTTCTTTTTTAAGTTCCACGTGTGCTAACACTGCACATTTTTATTTGTTTTTTTTAATTTATTTTTATTTATTTATTTGGCTTTTTTTTTTTTTAAAGATTTTATTTATTTATTTGAGAGAAGGAACAAGCGGGGTGAGGGGCAGAGGGCGAAGCAGGCTCCCTGCTGGACAGGGAGCCCAATGCGGGGCTGGATCCCAGGACCTGGAATCATGACTTGAGCTGAAGGCAAACGTTCAACCAGCTGAGCCACCCAGGCGCCCCTGGGAGGAACTTTAAAATCCCTCAACATCCACCCACAGTTACCCCGTCCCGACGAGAAAGGAGCCCGCACCCAGCGCGGACCGTTCAAAGACCTTACTAATTAAAAGCAAGGAACTGATGATTACTCACAAATACAGTGTGGCTTCTTGTTTCTCCTTATTTCACAGGAATTAACATATGAAGATGGTCAGATCCTCATTTTACAAAAAGAAAAAAGTGAACAAAGCCACAACTTTTTTTTTGCTCACATGAATTCTATTTTAATATTTTCCTAATCCTTTTTCTCATGCCTGCCTCCCACCCCAGCTCTCTTTTTAGAGTTGGTTTGCCATAAAGTAAGGAATGGTATGACTTTCTGTCTTCCTCCCGACCCCCCTCCCCCGTCCTCCTTCCTTAGTCCCAAACAAGACTCTGCAGGCACAGCCGCAGCTTTGACAAGGTGAGGGATCCGCCTAGGCCTGGGAGAAGACTCATTTCTGGGATGCTCCCTCGCACATACGCCTCTCCAAATCGTGTCACTAATGTGTCCTAGGTGTCCCATGAGCCAGAGCCACGGCTAGGCACCATACGTGGCGCCTCCTGGGGGAAGCCCATCCATCGTTGGTGTTTTCATTATAACGCCAAGGCAGGACAGAGTGGATGGGCCGAGGGTGTTGCGCGCCTCACCACGCACTCTGTTCTTCCTTTCAGAGACTCTGATCTGTTTTTGTTGGATACCCGCGTGGTGTGGGCCTCCGAAGAAGGCTGGCTTGAATTTGACATCACGGCCACTAGCAATCTGTGGGTCGTGACCCCGCAGCACAACATGGGGCTCCAGCTGAGCGTGGTGACTCGGGATGGTAAGTTTGCTAGGATGGGTGAATGGCGCTCATCCATCTGGTCTGCAACAGTTACGGTAGAACCCTGGTTTCCGGTGGAGACCCCAGCTCAGGGATGACTCACTTACTGTTCCCTCCTAACTGCTACCGGGAAGCAAGATCTCTCCCGGAGGCCTGCAGGAAGGACTTGGAGAGGAGAAGGTGGTCTGAGTTCCAGGCGCCACCGTGAGCAGACGGCTCGCAGGGGCAGGGGGAACCCCGTGTGCATTCTGACTGTTGGGCAGGCGGCAAGTTTGCGCGAGAACACTTCCAGCGCCCCCTCCTCCTGCAGTACCAAAGCTCCCCAGGCCAGGGTCCCCACACCAGACCTCAGACGGGGTGCGCTCAGCCTGGAAAGTCTGTTCCCCCACTGGTTGGGAGGTACGTGAGCGGAAAGAATGGTTATGTAGGGCAAAGTCTATCGGGGATGGGAGGCCTGGGGGTTCACTCCTTGCTTTGAGGCGCGGAACTTCCGACGGGGTGTTTCGATCGTGCTCTGAGCATGCGTAGTGCTCTTCCCTCGCGCTCACTCTGTGACGGGCACTTGGGTGGCCAGGGAGCTGCAGGAACCAGTTTCCAGGCAATAAAGACAGCTGCGCTGTGGTTTGCATTCAAGGACTCACCATCAACCCTCGAGCGGCAGGCTTGGTGGGCAGAGACGGTCCTTACGACAAGCAGCCCTTCATGGTGGCCTTCTTCAAGGTCAGCGAGGTCCACGTGCGCACCACGAGGTCGGCCCCCGGGCGGCGCCGACAGCAGAGCCGCAATCGCTCCACCCAGTCCCAGGACGTGTCCCGGGTCTCCAGCGCTTCCGGTAGGTTTGGGTGGAGCCCGGGTTCTAAGGAACCCCGGGGGTGGGGGGTGCGCATGGGCCTCACTGAGAACAAGGATGTGTGTGGATGGTGTCAGCCCAACGGCTTCTGCCCAAAAATGCAAAGGCTCACAGGTGCCTGGATGTGGCCACCAATTATCTAGCAGGGTTCCTAGGGTCCCCAGAGGGGGCCTTTGCTCTCCGGGGACTGAGCCCGCAGGCCAGAGACATCCTGAGGGTCTGGTTTTCCAGAAGAGCATCCTTCCACTTGATAAGGATTTCTCCAATTCTGCGTTCATTCACATGAAGATCCTGAGAATGCCCAGATTTTCTTCTCGTTGGCATTGTGCCTGGGAGCTTGTGGTGTACAAACTAACCTCGTGTCCTTGCCTAAGAGGGACTCGTGCTGGTCAGTGCTCTTGGCTGAAAGGGATGGGAGGTGAGCTCAAACAGATTTCATTGAACTGGGAAGGATTTCGTTGGTTCATGGAGCTGGGAGATCGAGGGGGCTAGCTTTCGGCCTGGCTGGATTCATGGGCTCACAGGGTGTGAGGAATCCCTTGTTGGGGGCATTCCCCGAAAGACCATCTGTGCTCTGCATGGCGGGAAGGAAAGCAGCCGGGAGCCCCCAGATCTTGTCCCCCTTGGTCACCTGAGCTTCAGAAAAGAACATCTCTGTCATGGCCAAAGCTTCAGCAAACAGCAAAGCTGAGGCCATGCGCTCTCGACTCTGGGCGAATCCGTTTCGGCTGCCAGTTTACCCGTCTTTTGGTGAGGAAGGTTAGCACTTGGTACACTTGCTGGGATTAAATGAGAAGTATTTGATCTGGTCCCTAAATAATGCCCCAAGAGTAGTTGCATCCACTTGCAGGAAGCCGGTTCTGAGGGCTTATGTTAGGACCCTTCGGGAAGATGTACAATGCTTCTGGAAGATGCATCGGTCCTTCCCAGGTGACTGTTTAAAAGCATCCTTGTCAGTGGCCAGAAACACTTCATGCGCTTCCCCGAGTACTCAGTCTCTCTCTGGGAAGGAGCATCTCCATTTTAGGTTCTGACTTAATAAGCCATTTCTCTTCCGAGGCACTTAGCTATGGGGCTCGAGGACCTGCTGCCCAGCATGAGGTGACACTTTGCTGCTTTTGTCATCCTGGTGTTTCTTGGAAGTGTGCATGGCACAGCGTGGGTGTTCCCGTATTCACCATGAGAAACAGTTGGGCTTTAAAAAAATAAGGAGAGGAGGGAGAAATGATTGCTTCCCTTTATTCTCTTCAGAGGAAGCCTGCTCTGTGTTTTCCTTCAGGGCGTGATGATGGGGGCTGCGGGCGGGAGGCTTCAATTCATCAGTGAACTGTGGTCGCTTTGGTGCTGGGGCCCCAGACATGAAGGCAGCTCTTGCAATGTGGGTTGCTTTTTTAAAATTGAAATTTCACTTGATTTATTCAACACCCCCTCCCGCGAGTGCACACACCAGACCTTGTAATTGGGAAAACATGTCTCTGATTTTGATTTTTTTTTTTTTTTTACCCGTGTCATCCAATTGTTCTCTTCCGAGTCCCTTTCTCCCTTTTTCTCCACCCACCCCCTGATGCGAGAAGTCTCGGTTACACATGAGCATTAAGGTTGATCGCATGTGTAAGAAGAGGCGAGTGTGTCTGCTTTTTCTTGGTCTTTCCCCCTCCACCTCCCAGCCAGGTACTTGCAATATGCTTTGCTCCTCCCGGTGCTGCTAGGGACAGAAGAGTAGAACCCCCCCTCCCCACACACACACCCCCCACCACCAAGAGAATATTTACCAAGAAGGGTTCTCCTTCCTTCTTACTGGCTTCAGAGACCCTCTCAGGCGGGTCCGAGAAATCGGTCAGGTTAGGCCCCCTGAAGAGCTGCTTTCTATAGTTGGCATTTTGTACCTCATTTATCCTTGCCATTAATGGGAGCAGGCAGACAGTGGAAAAAGGTTGCTCCTGGAGAAGGGAATTCCAGAGAGATGCCTGGGTCCCCAGAGAATCGGGCGGTCCGGTTTGTGCCTTCTCTGCAGGCCACCATGGGACCAGATGCTGCCGGGCCTCTGTGGACCAGGGAGATGCGGCCAAGAGAAAAGGCTGTGGTCTCTGGTGTGACCCCAGGCAGGACTTTCCCTTTGTAAATCTTCTGGAAATGCGAAGGAAGAGATTAGTTGGCCTCTGCTGCCCCCTTCTTCCTCACAGTGCACCCAGGGAATTAATATTCTTCCGTCGAAACCACCGCCGCCAAAAGCCCATCGGAGACCATCCCGCGTCTGGGCAAAGAAGTGAACATAATCCATCAAGTTGCCTGTCGTCAGGGTGAAACACGGCAGGGAAATGCGGGGCTGTTTTTGGAACCAAGCTGCAGATGCCTGGGCGGGCAGGGCAAGGCCACCACGAAGGAGAGGCCAAGAGCCCGCGCCCCACCGCCCACCCCCCACCAGAATCCGCTCTCACATCTGTACTTGGCCTTCAAGCCGGACTTTGCAAACCCACGCACCGAAGTGTGGGTTTGGGCTGAGGGCGCCCAGGATGGTTTTCACCTGCCCTCGCTTCTCGGCAGCGCTCTCCTCCCAGTGAATGATGGATGTTGGCGGCGTCCCTCCTCCAGTGGGCCCGGGTATCACCTGCACAGTATTGTGTTATCGCTTTTGCACATTTCCGGACTCACGGTCCAAGCCATGGGTGGCATAGCCCTGATGGGGATTCCAGCGAATCCGGCAGGTTCGTTCTCGGCCTCCATTTCTACCAGCCAACTGGCCGCCCTCGGGTCCGTCAGCTCTGGCGTGCTGGTCTTTCTGGTCGCTTCCGTGCTCCCTCTTCGAGAGGAGCTTTCTCTTGGGGTCCATTGCTTCATCTTCGGGGGACCTGTGACAACACCTGGTGGGTTCTTCACCGGGGCTGTGCGCAAATGGCCTGGGGGGATGGTTCCATAAACCATCGAAATATCAATCGAGCTGGTTTCCCTGGATCTTTCCAAGACCTCACCGTGGAGGGGGGCATTAATGCCACATCAAGTCCGTTGGTGAGTCTGGGGTTCTCTGCCGGGTCAACCTGCCACCGCCAGCACTGTGACTTGGCATCGCTCTTTGTTTTGGCAGATGACAGTTTGGGAGCTTTCCTGCTGCTTTTAACAATTCCTGTAAAACTAGACGTCCTACCGGCCTCTTCCATCCTTGATGTTTTCGTGGCCGCCATGGACCTGTGCCAACCGTCTGCCAACCAGCGAGTCCTCGTGACCCTGTGGTCCTCTGTCGCTTCCGATGCTGTGTGTGAGCATCACAGAGTCCTTTCTCCTTCTACCTCTTCCCAACCCACCCAGACGTGTGTCTTTAAGGATCCTGTGGGGGAATGTGTGGCTCCGCTACATTCAGGTGCGCTAGTGACCTTGGTGGTGGTTGAGCTCTTGTATCTCTCGAACTTCTGGATCAGGACCATTCCATATGCTTCCAGCGTAAGAAAGGCCACCGGACCTCATCGTTTGCCCAACGGTGGTTTGGGAACTTTATGATGACTGTGAAATCTTGGTGTAGATTTCAGGGAACTCCAGTCAGTAGGCTGCGGGCCTCATCCTGACAGATGAATGTTTCCTTGGCCTTCGAGCTCCTGACAGGTGTCCCCACTAGGTCAGCTTGTGCGTCCACGGCTTGGCAGGCCAGTGCTGAGTGGACTGACCCTCCGGCGACATCCAGAGCTTGAGAAGAATGGATCTGGGTCAGGGTTCTGAGTTAGCTGTTTCTGGTTCTTCAAAGGAATTGGGAGTTGTCATTTGTTGTTGTGATCTTAAATGAAAATTTTAGGGCCTGCAGTTCGGCTTCCAGATGTGTTGGTCAAGAGATAGAGGCTTGTTCAGGGCTTTCTAAATGAAATCAGATCTTGATTCTCCACGGCTGTGGTGGGCAGGCATGGCCTGAGTGATTCAAAAGTTAGAATCATCTCAAACTCCGTATTTCTAATACTTGACTCTCATTTGCCATTAAGCTTCTTTGGGATTAAAGTTAAGAGGGAGTGATAGGTTCCCTTCTACCCCATCCCTCGGTTTACCCCTTATGAATGTAATAATAGCCAATAATGCTGAAAGGCAGTTAACAGGCATAAACAGGAGCTGTGAGAGGCCTGAGTAATTCACCAACTACCACCAATGCCTGGGGGCCAGGGAGTCTTAGTGCTCAGTCTTTGAGAGAAGCCTTTGTTTTCAAGGTACTTAATCTCCGTATTCTTTGATAATCAAGGTAAAGGCTGAGAAGAGGCCAGAGTCCACCCAACTTAACACGAATCAGGAGACCTTGAAATCCTGGCCCCACAAAAGAGCGGGACCTCCTAGTTGCCTCTTAGTCCAACCACCCAGGTTGTAAACAAAATCCAGATTTTGAAAATCCAGCTCCCTACCCCCAACAGTGGATGTCATTGGCGTCATTGATCCCAGAACTCCAAATCTCTGTGTGGCTCCAGGGTGACTCTGGCGCGAGGAGCTGGGCTTTCTCCAGCATTCTCTCAGCAGCCATGTCGGTTCCGCGGGCAAATGGGGGCCTGAGGCTCATTTCAGATGAGACAGGCTGAGAAGGCTGGGAGATGTGGAGAGATCAGTGGAGACAGAGGTGCCCTCGCAACATCTGGGTGCTTGTACTCGGCCCCGTCCTAGGAGAGAAGGGAAATCAGAGTAGTGGATCGTTTTCTCTAGAAAATGAGTTTGCTCTGGGAACTCTATCTAGCCTGGGCTCAGAAAAACCGGGAGCCCAGCGTGGAGCAGGCCTCTCCATCCCCAGCGGCTGCCCCTGTGCAGCCTGGGGAGCAGGGTTGCCAGCCTGTGGGGGAGTCCACGGGTCAGGGCAGTGCAGCCCCTCTGCAAAACCCTCCTGCCTCCCTCTCACCTGGTGCCTTGTGCTTGCCTTGACTTTCCTTTCTCTGCCCTCCTCCTCTGATGGTCCCCCTGGAGCCAGACTCATTCCACCGAGACTGTGTTTCGTACGTGGGAGCCACTGGGCTGCAGAAGTAAGCCAGACGCGGGGGCAAGCCCTCCGAGCCCATGGCTCCTTTGTGCTTCGCTGCGTGCGCCCCGTTTCAGGGGGACGGCTGCCAGGAATGCTGGATGCAGTGTGCCCCTCCTGTTTGGGACAGATCCGGTGTGCGATGCAGGAGGCCACAGCCAAGGGACGGGGGGCCGAGAGGAGGTGAGAAGGCCCTGGAGGGGGAAGCGGGGGCCTCGAGGGGCCAGAAGAAGGGCCGAGCCCCGGTCAGTGGGCGAGCGAAGAGCTGTGTGCAGTGGGCCCCGCAGCACCATCGGCCTCCAGCCGCCCACCCCCATCCCCTCCCAGCGGGACTCTGGAGGGTGGGAATGGGGTGGTGTCAAGGAAAGGACGCGTGATCGCCCTCCCCTCCTGCCCAGCCGCTGGACTCCAAGTGAGCCTGCCTCCATAAAGCTCGTTCTGCGTTGGTTCCCCACACCGGTGACCTTGGCCTGGTCATCGGATAGGGGACTGGTGGGGCCGTGGGAGAGCTCCGCCCCAGCCGTGGGCGGAGCCGATGCCTCGCTCCCAGTCAGATGACTGACAGCCCGCGTCAGCAGCCGTGGTGCGGTCTGCAGGTGTGGCCCTGGCCGCCAGTCTGGCCAGTGGGGATGGACGTGATACTTTCTGTACTGCTGGTTTAATGGTCCAGAAGGCCTGGGTGAGACGCAGACACACCGAGCGCTGCAGTGTGCCTCCCCCCACACACCCTGCCCCCTCCCTAACTCTGCCCTGCGGGCCCTCACCTCTGCCAAGACCACGCCTTTGCCACGACAGAGCCTGGAGGACTTTGCAAAGGATTTTCACTTAGAGGGCAAACAGGTAGGGCTGTCTTAGGGCTTTTTAAAGGTGCTCCCCTTTTTAAGGTGCTCCCCTTCCCCCAGGGTGGGGCCTTTGAAGCTTCCAAAGCCTAAGAATCTATGGCGAGGGGAAAATGGGTCTCTCCTTTTTGAAAGTAGACTAGGGAGCTGCCCTTTTCTGGTTATGGATGAAATGAACCCCGGGGGCACTTATGATTGTTCGATTTTGCCACCTGGTAATATTTTGTGTGCCCACCTGTGGCTGGGCCCTGCTCATCCGGGTACTCAGGACGGCCACCTGAGGCCTGGCTGGGCCAGGCCGGAGTCCCTGCAGGGTGTCTGGGCACTTTCCCCTGCCCTCTGCTCTGGCCCAAGAATCCCATGGAATGAGTGGAAGCCAATGAGTGGAAGCCAGATTGCACTTCCTGCATTCAGCCTAAAAAAGGTCAGATTCCTTGAAAAACCTGTCTCAGGTCCCAGACCGGCCTTCACCACGTCTGCATCCCGGGGAGGGCCAGGAGGCCCCAGACGGCCTTCTCGTGTGAAGAGGGTGACGCTGTCCCCTGTGGGTGGCCCTCTCCTCTGCCGAGTTCTAGAGGCTGCAGACTCAGCTGGGCGGCGGGGGACCCGTTTCCAGGGACTTGGGTCTGAGGGGGGCTCCCACTCGCTGCTGAATGTCTGGGGTGGGCCCGGGCCGCCTGTGAGACAGACGGACGACCGACCTGACCGTTGCCCGGGGATGTCAGCGTCAGTCTCCGGCCTGTTGCTATGGTCGGCTACTTGGTTCCCTCTGTCCAGTGATGTGGCTTCTCTTTTCTGCCTTCCCCTTGACCGGTGAACCCGTGTTGACAAAGCCATGCTGTCTTCCTTTATCCCACCGCGGCGGGTGTGTTCCTGTCACTGGTCTTGTCCAGACGGTTCATCTAAACGAGTACCAGGGGGCCAGGGTGGGAGAACATTTTTCTGCAATCCGTCTGTCCTTAAAAAACCAAACAAAACAGTGCGTGGCAGTGTTGTTCCATGGTAGGGCCCAGGGCACCGACCCCTGAGTGGGGGACACAGGTATTTTGAGGAGCACTGACCTGCACCAATATTTATACACTGTGTGACGCGCGTGACGTGGAGTTGTGAGGAAACCTGCGTGCGGCCTGAAAGTCTATAGGAGGAGAAAGAGGAGAGTTGAATCCCTCCCTTTCCTCTCTCTGTCCCCAATCCCTAACAACAAAAATGCCCGTGTTTTTTTTTAGAAGAAATAGCTGTTCTTATGGAGATAGTTCTCTTTGTTGAGCGTTGAAAGCGTCCGGTTGGCAGGAGGCTTACAGCCAGTTAGAACCGTTGGTGAGCTGGGAGCTGAGCCCTTCGCTGGGCCACCTTGATAGCTCTTGTGGTGGCTGGCCCCGTCCTGAACCTGCCGAGGGGATGGAGTTGGAGGTGTCAGGCAATTTCACAGGTTTTCAGGCTCTGCCAGGGCTTACTATTCCTTATTCTATCCCGCTGCCCATCCACCTGGACCTGGGAAGGAAGGGTATCCCAGAAATGCCTGCCTTTCATGGGGCTAAGGATTCCAAGCTGGACTTTGGGGGGAGATCATAGCCCCTAGCACAGAGAAGGCATTTGGGGGGATGTTGACTTTGTGGAGACCCAAGCCAACTGAGGTCGGGCAGGGAAAATTCCAGACAGGGTCATAGAACCTAGCATCTAACCCAGGACAACTCCCAAGAGTGCAAGGAACCAAGGCCGCAGAGTCTGCATTCCTGCGGGAGAGGAAGAGGCGCAAGGAGGGAGGGCTGCAGGGGGGTCGGGAGGGCCAGGCCGGGAGCTCCTGGCTCCCTGCTCCCCACGGGTGTGGGCGCAGCTGAGTCCATGGAACTTCGATGGGAAATGCAGTTTCACTGACCGTGAATATAGTCCACTAGCACGTGGACCCGTGCCCGGCGGGTAGACAGAAGATAGGACTTTTTCATGAACAAAGAGTGGCCTTCTAGGCTGTTCTACAACAGGCCAGCCAGGGCCTCACATTTACTGTTCCCGCATGCAGATATCCTTCCCGCAGAGGGTCTCCTGTCTCGCTCCCAACACTCTTGCAGGACAGCAGGGGAATCCCAACATTCTCTGCTCAGAAGACACCTTACCAGACAGGCCACCAAGCTCTATGGATGGTGACACCCCCCCCCCCACCGCCCTTCCACTCTGCGCTCCCTATCCCCCAACTACTGAATGATCATTTAGCCAGTCAAGGCCTTTCTCAACCATGTAGAAGAGAAGCAGACTCGGATTAAAATGAAACATAAGCGTATCAGGAACCCGTCTAACCCACAAGGCAGCTGGAGGAGCAAACATAGGGAATCAAGCGATCCAGCCCAGACCTGGTCACAAGGACAATGTGGTTTGGATGCCCTCACCCGGGACGCGTCCTGCACGTCCTGCCATGCCACCCATTCTTGGTTTCCCCTTGGGGTCACTCCCTCAAAGGGGGGGACATCTGCACAACTTCAGTGAAGCCAAGAGACTGTACTCGGTGGCCAGGGGAGAAAGGCAGGAGCCTTCTGATGGGAGAGGGGGCCTGTCTAGGAATTTCTCCACGTGAGAGGTGTTCTTGGAAGCCGGGTAGGCCCCACAAAAAATATCCACCATAGCCGGGTATGGAATTCTGGGTCGATGGCATCATTCTTAGGGTATTAAACTTCCTATGTTGTAGATTTGTGTTGCGAAGAAGTTTGCTGTCCACCTGCCTTATGTTCCTTTGTGGTGAATTTTCTTTTTATCTTCTGATAGTGTTTAGGAATTCCTCTGCATTTACTATACCACAGTTCCATCACGTGTGGCTAGATGGGAATTTATTTACTCTGCTTAGGATTCACGGCACCTTTCCAATAAAAAGATGTTTGCTCTTCTAGAAAATTCCTACACATCCCAATATTCAGTTGTTACTCCCCTAACATTCTCTACAGAAATTCATTGGCCTTTTCATTCTGTCTTCCATTATCTCTTTATAGAGAGAGAGAGTCATGCTTTTGAGCCTCTGCACACTGGGTTATAATTGGGGATGTTTCTTCAGATTCATTGTTCAGCTCTTTAATCCTCTCTTCATTTGTGTCTAACCTGATGTTTAACCCATCCATTAATTTTTACCTTCAGTAGAACTTTATACAAAGTTCTGTTTTGTTCCCTTTCATGTCGGCCTGTTCTATCATGTTTTTTTTTTTCCTCCACATGTCCTTGTTATAGGGTTTCTGTTTCTTATTTTATCTCTTCCACTATTTTACATATTCTTTTTTGTAATCCCACTCAGAGACTACTCTTGCCTCTGGTCCCCGTGTTTTTCCTTATACTCTGACTTTCCTTTTGGGATACTTTGTGTCCTTGATATTTTCTTGAGGGGTAATT
Organism: Procyon lotor; assembly: GCA_028646535.1. Lineage (NCBI taxonomy): Eukaryota > Metazoa > Chordata > Mammalia > Carnivora > Procyonidae > Procyon > Procyon lotor. The sequence continues at coordinate 110,234,308 of CM053608.1, forward strand.
TTCAGCAGGAGGTTTTCATCTTGCTTTGTGGTGGTGGTGCTCTGTGGGTGGAGAGTCTTCAGTGCCTTGCATGGTGAAAATTTCCCTCCAGTGTAGCTTTGCAGCCATTTCTTCTGGGTACTTGGAATTATAGCTTGGGTTGTTCTGCAAGCTGAAGGAGGCAAAGGGGGAGACTGATTAAATTTAGGGTGAACAAGTCACCTTAAAGAGATAGCCTGTCTCTCCTCCCAGGGTAGGTGACTGAGCTGAGTCAGTACTGTCTGTCTCTTTGCCTCACAAACTCATGAGATCTTCGTGTCCTGTCTTACTTCGGTGCCAGGAGGCCCAGGAGTATAAGTAACAGGAAACCTAATGCAAATGGGCTTTAAACAATTAGGTATTTTGCTGGCTCGTGTGATTAAAAAGGGCAGAGGTGGCATGTATGTGACCTCAGACTCTTGTACCCATCAAAGTCCGTGTGACCTCAGGCTCGTGTACCCATCAAAGTCCGTGTGACCTCAGACTCTTGTACCCATCAAAGTCCGTGTGACCTCAGGCTCGTGTACCCATCAAAGTCCGTGTGACCTCAGGCTCGTGTACCCATCAAAGTCCGTGTGACCTCAGGCTCGTGTACCCATCAAAGTCCGTGTGACCTCAGGCTCGTGTACCCATCAAAGTCCGTGTGACCTCAGGCTCCTGTATCCATTCAAAGTCCATTGCAAATTAAGAACCTTTCTCTGGAGTCTTCCTTCCCATCTACCTGAACCACCACCACCAGGTTGATGCTTTGGAATCATAGTTCTGAACATGTCCCTCTCTGGCTCAAACCCCTTCTTCGCAGGCTTCCCATCATCCTTTTGGTTGGCGTTCTAGGCCATTCACCTCCCCAGCTTTACCTCCTCTGATTGAGTCTTCTTCACATATCCTTAAATTCATTCCACCGCACCCACTCGCTTCTCTGGCTCCCACCTGAACTGACCCTTACCCGCACTCCCTGTGGGACTTCTCCATGACACTTGTCCACAGCAGCCGCTCCGCTGTCTCTCAGAATCAGCTGTGTCCATGTCTCACACCACCCCTTCGACTCTCCAAGTTCCTGGAAGATGTAAGCCTCGTGTCTCTTATTTCCCTATTTCCCGTGGTGTGTGGCGGAGGCCACCTCACAGAAGAGCTGCTCCAGCTGGCCTCAGTGAGTCTGGGCAGTCCTGTTCCTCTCGGTTGGGCCAGGTTAGTGGCTCCTGCTTCGCACCCGCTAGAGTGAGTCCCACGGGACACCACTGGCCTGGGAGCCATTGCTCTGACAGGTCAGAGGGCTCAACCCTGGAAGTGAGCCTGGGGACCGATGCCAGAGAGTGAGCAATCCCTGCTGCCGTGTCTCCCTGTGTCTGACTCCCTCTTGGTTAGGCACTGCTCTGTTCCTCTTCCTCAGGGATGCTTTCCTGCCCCAGCTGTCCTCACAGCCCCCAGGCGGCTTCAGGACGGCCCTGTGTGGATTATAGTGACTCCCGCCTGGTATGGTTGTCTTGTGGCTGTGAATACGATGTCTTCAAAGCAGGGTCCCCGGGGGTGTCTTAGGGCCTCCTGCTGTACCCTCTCCACAGGCCCTGCATTCAGCAGGGGCTCACAATGCCCATCTGTTGGTCAAGGGTCCTATTGGTCGATAATGACGTGTGCCAGTCCGCCCAAACTCACCCTGGAGTGAACAAGATGGTGTTCCCTGGGCTCCACCTGGAGCCACAGGGAACCTGATGGAGCTGTTTGGGGCCCATGTTTGTGTTGACCAGCCTCATTCACTGCTGTCATGAGCCTGGTACAGTGCCTGGCCCACGGCAAAGCCTCCCAGTCCGTAAAAAAAAAAAAAAAAGCAGGGGGGTTTCTTTTTAAAGACTTTTTATTTATTTATTTGACAGAGAGGGATCACAAATAGGCAGAGGCAGGCAGAGAGAAAGGGGGAAGCAGGCTCCCCGCTGAGCAGAGAGCCCGATGGGGGCTCAATCCCAGGACCCTGAGATCATGACCTGAGTCGAAGGCAGAGGCTTTAACCCACTGAGCCACCCAGGCGCCCCAAGAATGAATGAGTTAATGGGTGCATCTTATCTCCTCCGACAGATTACAACAGCAGTGAGTTGAAAACGGCCTGCAGGAAGCATGAGCTCTATGTGAGCTTCCAAGACCTGGGATGGCAGGTGAGTTCTCTGGACGACCATGGGGACAAAGGTCATTTCTCATCTTCATGGCTGTGGCTGTCCTCGAAGACCCTGAGCTTTAGGGCTGAGATGATCCCACGTGAAGGTATTTGGGAGCTCTCCGGACGCCTGGGCTTCTGGAGGGAGGCAGAGGAAGGGCCAGCCTACTCGTGCCCACCCTCCACCCCAACACCTTCCCCGGGAGCCACGTTCCCAAGTCCTGTGTACCTTGGAATCAGCCCCACAGTTCCCGGGGCTCTTCCCCCATTCTTCCAAAATCCATGAGGCATGGACTTTGGAGTTTGTGTTTTGAGAAAGGGTTGGAAAAACCGACCTGACAGTTATCCAGTGGCTATAAGTTGACTCACCCAAATTGTCTAGAAGAGCACAAATGATTGGCTCCACACGTGAGAGCCACCACTTCATAAGGAGAGAATTCTAAGTGACAAGTAATAGGAAATCGAGTTTCTGTGTGCACGCGGCATTATGATGACAGGGCGTATGCAAGGCTCCTTTGGGTCTGGGCGCACGGAGCCGACCCCCGTGCGTCCAGGCCCAGCAGGTGGGTAGCAGCCAAAGGCTCTGTGGGCCTGGGAAGGGGGAGAGTGCTCTGGAGCCAGGTGAACGACGCTCACACCCTAGCTTTTGCCACTGGAACGTGCACTTGGCCTCGCTGGGTCTGTGTGCCCCACTGTCCTGTGAGAGGAGCACCTTCCCAGGGGCTCCCAAGCGCACGGATGACGTAAGGAGGGTGTGCTGACCACACGCGGTGTCCTTGTGCTTTCACCGAAGGACTGGATCATCGCACCCAAGGGCTACGCTGCCAACTACTGTGACGGAGAGTGCTCCTTCCCGCTCAACGCGCACATGAACGCCACAAACCACGCGATCGTGCAGACGCTGGTGAGCACCCAGGGAACCCCCTCACTGCAGAGGCAGGAGCAGGCCGAGACCAGGCGTGGCTTCTGACGGCGCTCTTTCCCCTTCTGTCTTGCAACAGGTTCACCTTATGAATCCCGAGTATGTCCCCAAACCATGCTGCGCGCCGACCAAACTGAACGCCATCTCGGTTCTTTACTTCGATGACAACTCCAATGTCATCTTGAAAAAATACAGGAATATGGTTGTCAGAGCTTGTGGGTGCCACTAACCGAAACCGGCTGCTGGGGACGCAGATGCCGTCCCTCGGTTCCTAGGTGACATCTGCCCTAAGAAAGGAAAAACATGGAGGAGCACGGCGAAGGGGGAGGCAAGGCTTTGAAGCTGCCCCAGGCTGGCTGGTGCCCTAGGAAGATTTTTCGAGGGCCTCGTGAAGGATTAGCTCACGTAGCAAATAACCTGGGCAGTTGCTGGTCTGCAGGAAGCGGGGTTTGGATGTCTGTAGTATGAAGTCTGGGAACTACAAAAACGTAATGTTGGAGGGTTCCCCCTCCCTCCCCCCCAAAAAAGCCCACCAGAATTAGTTTTAGCTTTAGATCAAGCTGTTTGTGGTGTTAGTCACTAGGGAAGCTAATCTTAAAGGAGTAAGAGTACGCTTGGCTAAAGTATCAGCCCATCTGTAGCGTCCGAGGTAGGTCAGTATAGATAACTGGAATTGGGGGGGGAGCGCCCCCTTCACAGCCGGCCTCCGCGCGGGGCAGTGAGCAGGGTCCGCAGCCCGGGCCATCCCCGGGGCTGTGCGAAGTGCCTTTTCTGCCCGCCCCTGCCCCTAGTGTTGGCGCTGGAGGGCTGTGGAGGTGAAAACATACTTGCTTTGGTCAAACCAATCATGTCGTTTCCACACTGCAGCCCCCCCCCCCCCATTCGCTGTTCTCCTTGCTGGCATCCACAGCAGGGCGGGCGGGCCTTGTGGTGAGGCCGCAGGGGGCAGGTCAGCGGGGGGCGCGGGAAACCAGTGCTGCACCCCTTCTCTCTCTCGGGAGTAGCTCTTGGAAAAGCACATGAACTCCAGGAACGTCAGCTCTGATATTCACCTATTTCTGTCAAATGGTTCTTGACCTTTTCCTTGATTACATGCCAGGTGCGGGGTTAGAACCAGCGAAGGAAACGAAATGGGGAAGGCCCCCCCCACCCCCCGGGCCACCAGGAGAGGGTCTGGGTGGGCATGCCGTTAGGAACCCAAATCTCAGTTTTCTCTTGTAGAAAGGAAGACTCAGATGAAATCGTAGAATATTTTTAAAGTGTCTTTTTTCACAATCATGTACCAGGAAGCCAATTTCATACTAAACTGATTAAATAATACATTTCTGATCCAAAACTGCACTTACAGCTTTTTTGTAAATATAAAGTATAATTTATTGTCTATTTTATATCTCTTTTGCTGTAACATTTAAGGAAAGACCAGACTCTTTTTTTTTTAAAAAGTTTATTTAGAAAGTATCATAGTGTAAACAAATTGTACCACTTGGATTTTCTTTTAATACAAGACTCATGATGCGAAGCTGAAGCCACTCATGAGGATTGTGCTTCTCTAGAAAGTTGGGTTTTTTTTTTAAAGAACATCTGTGAACCATACATAATTAATAAAGATTTCCTTTAAGGCAGAGGCTGGCCGAGGTCCTGCTCTGTTGTCTTCTGCTGCAGACAGCAGAAGCGGGCTGGTTTCTCAAATTCCCACCCCCCCCCGTGACCGCGCCCGCCCCGAGCACGGGCAGTGGGGCCAAGAGTGTCAGAGACGGAGGGATGACGATGAGAAGTAACCTGGTGGCAAAGAACATTCGGGTACATATCTTAAGGGAGCCTCGTCCGACGGGTGCTTATTTTCAAGTGTGATGGCGCGGCTGAGCGGTACCGTGGCCCGGGTCAGCCCTGACCCAGCCCCGCCTACCTCGGTCTTTGGTCTTGAGGCCGGCTGAGTCCCACTCGTCACACATACACACGGCTGCCCTCGTGCGAGGCGAGACAGAGCACAGTGAGCCCCTAAACCAACCAGCTGGTGCCCCCCCGCCCCTGGTCCCAGGCAGGCCCCCCTCAGCCCTCTGGCCCCGGGGGATGCCAGCCAGAACACTGTCCTAGGAGTTAACACAGTGGTCAGGACAAGCCTTGCAGAACGTTCCATGCCCACATTTTCTGCAGGAGACATCAAGTCTTCGTGATGCCCTAACTAAAGAAATTGCGCGAGGGGTAACAGAAGCATCGACACACACACACACACACACACAAACGAGATTATGGCACCAGCGTTCTCTTACTCAGGCACGTGTCAGAAGTCCCATTGCTTCCATGATGGCCGACCTCTCTCGAGGAGAGGAGTCTTAACAAACAGCAAGGCCAGGGGTGCACGTGGAGGTATCTTCCAGAGGTATGGGGTTGCTGTTTTTAGATCTGCTCCAAGCTGACCAACCAACCACCTTATTAAGAAGTCAGTTTTGACCTTCAGATCACAGTGTCACTACTGCCACCTTTCCAGACTCGTGGGCAGTTCACAAATGCTGCTTTAGATGATGCATTCACCAGAATCACTCAGGAGCCAAAAATAGCTCAGCAATTTGATTTTCCTCAACTCTATTTTCGTCTCAAAGGAAACCATTTAGATTCATCAAGAGAAGGGGACGAAGGATCGCCACTGAAAATATCTAATTTATGAAGGGATCGCGAGTTATGTGTTTACTTAGAGAAACTCAGAGAATCTGCAGTGTGTTGGCTTAAAAAACACACACACAAAGAAGATACCACAAACTTAGTACATTCAGCGCTCTGAAAAACCACCACGTGAGACTCCACCACACCTGTGTGATTCAGCTCCAACAGCCGGGGCGAGCGGGCCCTAGAGCTCGTCCCTGGCCTGCCGGAGGACGAAGTGCTGCAGTGAGTCAAGGTCTCTGCCTCCGCTGTGCTCGCTGACCTTCTGTCCCCCGCGGAAAAGCAACAACGTGGGATAGCCTCGTACCTTGGGGGAGGGGGGGAAAGTATGAGGACCCGTGGTCCAGGTCCCACACAAATTGCTTCTTAAAACCAGAAAAACTCCACGTTGTGACCAGGAAAGTCTGTGGTTAAATTTTTAAGAGGCACAGACCATTTCAAAAGAACAAGGAAGTAAAGCCTCAGGGCTCCTCACTTTTCCTTCCAAAAGTACATCAGAGATGAGTGTCAAAGGACCAGCCTGCCCCAAAAGCAGAGCTTCTGGAGCCTTCATGCATAGGCCGTCACCCAGGGCCCCGGTGAATGGCACGTTCTGATGCCGCAGGTCCAGCCGGGGCCCAAGACTCTGCATTTCTGACAAGCCCCCTGATGACACCCTGACGCTCCGAGGGCCACACTGCACGGCAGCAGCATCTCGAGAACACACATTTCCAGCTGCAACAGCTGCAGTGAACTTCTTAGATGTTAAGGAACCAAAAAGGCGGCTTTTGGTGAGGAGTAAATGCCTCTGCTGCATCTAGCCTCTTTTTTTTTTCCCCTAAAGATTTTATTAAGAGAACGTGCACTTGCGGGGGGGGGGGCAGGGAGAGAGAGAGAATCTCCAGCAGACTCCTTGCTGAGCATGGAGCCTGATGTGGGGCTCGATCCTGAGATCATGACCTGAGCCAAAGTCAAGAGTCGGATGCTCAACCCGCTGAGCACCCAGGCACCCCTAAGTCTATTCTCAAGTGAATGAGGTAAGAGGCTCCAGAACCTCACAGTGCTTTAAGAAAACAACAAAAGCAAAAATGTAAATTACAAATCTTCGGGGTGCTTGGATTGTGCTAACAGCTCAGAAAGTGGTAACAGTTAAAAAAAAAAAACCCAAGTGCAGACTGGCTTGCTGGGATGGCCCTTTCGGGAGAAAGTTCCAACTGTTTTCCTTATTCGACCATGGACTTGAGAACACAGCCTCACGTCTGAAAAATGAGCCACTTAGGGCTTTGAGACGAAGGCTAAGGTCGGCTGACTGCTGGGCCAGCCAGACAGGCCGTGGCGGTGGCACCCCATTCTCAAGCCCAGACTCGCGTGACTGCCAGGACTTCTGTGGGGACAGCAAGACCTAAAATCCCCCAACGAAAAGTGGCTCACTAACAGAAGGAGAAAGCCCTTTCTTGGATAGGGCATCTCTTTTGCTTTGTGCTCTTTTTGGAAAGCAAGAGCCTCAAACGGGACACGAGGAATACCCGGTCGAGAAGACTCGGGCTGTGTGGCCCACCCACCGGGTGGGGCCTGGAGGACCGTGTGGGTGGGTGCGTGCCCCCCCTGGAGGGCTTTCAGCCACGTGTACCCACCGAGTACTTGTTGCAAATGTTCCGCTCTGTAGTGCAGTCCACCTTGGCGATCTTGACCTCTGCCAAACCAGGGAATTCCTTTCTAGAGAGCTCCTCCCACGTCGGGGCCAGATTCTTACAATGACCACACCTGGGAAGAGAAAAACGGGGGCTTTGTGGAAGTCCCGGGTCGAGCTCCCTCACCTAGAGGGTGCTGCCAAGCCCAGCCCTGTGTCTTCCGTATGAGGCAGTCGGCAATGGCCTAGAAATTTATAAAACATCAAATTCTCCCACTGGGTGCAGTAACATTTCCTCCTCCTCTGTCCCAAACAAGGAATTCAAAGTCAATCCCAAGTAGACTTTTGGATAACCTAGTGGAAACAAGCTGGTCTGGAAGCAAGTTCAGATTCAGAGACCCTTTCCAGGATGTGGTGACCATGTACAAATGAGTCAGACGCGCCACTAGCACGAGGTGATGGACGGAAGCGAAACCGATTTGATAGATTTTAGATTTGATCACTATGGTCTTGAAATTTCAAGACGTTAAAGCTTCCTACCCATTACTTGATCCGTATACCTTCAGGGCTTCATTAAAAAATAGAAAATAACAGATTTAATAGCATCATTGAGTAGTGTTTCTATTTCTTTTTAAAGATGTATTTTAGAGACAGAGCAAGCAGGAGGGACAGAGGGGGAGAGAGAGAATCCCAAGCAGACCCTGCACAGCACAGAGCCCAGCATGGGACTCGATCTCATGACCCTGAGATCATGACCTGAGTTGAAAGCAAGAGTCAGGTGTTTAGGGGCGCCTGGGTGGTTCAGTAGGTTAAAGCCTCTGCCTTCTGCTCAGGTCATGATCTCAAGGTCCTGGCATCCAGCCCCACTGATATCAGGCTCTCTGCTCAGCAGGGAATCCGCTTCCCCCTCTCTCTCTGCCTGCCTCTCTGCCTACTTGTGATGTCAAATAAATAAATAAAATCTTAAAAAAAAAGATGTTTAATCAACTGCGTCACCCAGGTGCCCCTCATGGTGTTTTTTTTTTAAGATTTTATTTATTTGGCAGTAAGAGAGCACAGGTAGGCAGAGAGCCCAATGTGGGGCTCGATCCCAGGATCCTGAGATATGATCTGAGCTGAGGGCAGACACTTAACTGAGCCCCCCAGGTGCCCGCATGTTTCTATTCCTTAAGGATAAACACTGCTCAACACACGGGAGTCATGTGCTCACGGCCTCGTCTCTGCCACCGTGGTTCCTCCTGGATGCTGAGCAGCACCAGCTGAGGAGGAGCTTACTTGTGCCTGTTTAGAAACAGAACCTCACACTCTCCTTGAGACTCCGCCTTGTGGAGACAAAGCATTTTTCCCATTTTACGGCTGAGAAGACTGAGGTTCAAAGGAAAGAAAGGGCATGTGGAGTGACAGCCGTGCAGGTAAGTCTGGCACCTGCCATCGTCCCCACTTGAGGTAGCCCCGGTCACAGACTGGGTGTCCTCCCTCCGTGCCCCAGTACCCGAGGGCCGTGAGGCAGGAAGGTTCTGGTGACAGTGACGCACAGAACGGCCCCACCAGAGTTCTGCTGGGTTTCTCGACAAGGTCCAAGCGACTGAGCAGCAAAGCTACATCATGATGTTCATGGTTAGTTAACCAAAAAAAATCCATCTATTTGGGAAAGGATAGATACCACAGAACTGCAGTTTTACATGGCCATCCCAACTCTTCATGTTTTCCCCAAAACGGATGGAACTTTAAAATAAACTGACCTCATTCTCCATAAATAACTGTATGAATACCACCAAACCAAACTTTAACCAAGCTGAACAGAGGCACAAACAACCTCCTTTTCTTATTTCCTACAATAGAACCTACGTGTAAATGTAGCATCTGCCCAACGTCAGGCCTCGCGCACTGGCCGATGAGTGGGGGATGATGACAGGACTCGAGCGCACAGGGACGGAGTCACTTCCGATTAAACAGCCACTTACCAGGGAGCATAAAACTTGATGAAGGTTATTCCTTCTGCAATGGTGTCCTCGAAGTTCTTTTCCGAGAGCGCCAACACGGTTCCCTGCAGGGGAGGGAAAAGCCACAGTTCAAATGCATCACTTACGGCAGAAATGCAAATCAGTAATCTTTTTAAAATGCTGTCATGCTGTCATGCAAATCAGTAATCTTTTTAAAATGCTGTCATGCAAGGCCACACAAAAATACACAACTTGCATATCACGAGCCACACAAGAAAGGCCCGCGAGTCATCGCAGGTTCCCCAGGTCCTGAGCCTGGGAGATGACGCTTCCAGGAGGTGGCGGGACCCAGGCCGGCCCTGCCCTCGGCCAGCCCGAGAGGGTTCAGGGGCAGCTGCCACCGTCCAGGGACCCAGGGCGGGGAGCAGGGGTCTGTGCGCAGCCCAGGCTCCAGTCTGCAGCTCTCACACCGACAGGAGGAGTCCAACACCCCCACGGAGCGGCCCCCCACATGGGAGCACACAGGATCTTCCTCGCTGGCTGCCTCCCGCTCACCCAACTCAGGGATTTGTAAAAGCGACCCTCTCTGTGTGCCTTATAGCTGACAGTCGCCCAGCTGCAGACGAGGGGGTGTGTGTGACCTATCACAGGCTGCTTGCTGTCTTTACATTCTAGATGAATGTGCAAAGAGTTCATCTCCGCTCTGGCTGGAGGCTGGCGGAGGATGGTGCCACTGGGGATGTGCTCTAGGGCAACCCGGTCTCCACGGTTTTGCACAGAATTACGTCCACGTGTTTCTCCAAAAGCGGATTTGCGGCCGTCTCACAAGAGAGACCGTGCTGATAGACTGCGTGGCTCAACGTTACAGGGCTGCTCCCCTCAAGTCTGGCATCGAGGAACACGAGTCAGTGGGGGGAGGCGAGGCTGCCGAGGGCCCGTGGCCCGAGGGTCCTATTTCTCTGTGCCCAGAAACAGGACACTGTGCTCACTGGGAGACCTACCTCATGTTGGGAGACCTGACGATACACAGAAACAGGTCTGTGTGGGATGTAACTGTGCTCAGTCTGGGCACCCCTGAGGGCCACCAGGGCACACACTCCTCTGACACGTGTGGTCGCAGCTGCTACAAGATTGTTTGCTTCTTAAACCAAAACTTCAACTTTAGTCCCCCACCTGAGGATCCCACTGTGGGATGGGCTGTGGGGGTAAGGTGCCCCATTACTGTCCCCACTCCGGGATGGGATCGGTGACTGTTTTTTCCAATTCCAAACAACTAGGGCTCAGGGAACGAGGGGCCCAGCAAGTCAGGATCTGTTAAGTACATGCTGAGGGTTCAAGGACCAGCGGGGTGGCTGGGGGGGTCTGCACACACCTGCACGCTCACTGCCCCGGCCCTGTGGAACCAGGGCATGCTGCCCCTTCCTCTGCCGACCCTGTCCCGGTGTCTCAGCTAAGAACTCTGCCTGCTAGGCAGCGTAGTTGGAGAAACTGAAGGAGCAACTTGACTATTCTGTTCTGGAAATAACGTCGACAGACAGGCCTTATGGTTCTTAGGCCATCAAGCACGGTTTTCCCGGAAAGACATTATTTTGACTTTCTCTAAAGAATGTCCTTTCCGGGGCACCTGGGTGGCTCAGTGGGTTAAAGCCTCTGCCTTCGGCTCAGGTCATGATCTCAGGGTCCTGAGATCGAAGCCCCACATCGGGCTCTCTGCTCAGCAAGGGAGCCTGCTTGCCCCTCTCTGTCTCTGCCTACTTGTGATCTGTCATAAATAAATAAACCAACCAGCCAACCAAACAACCTTAAAAAAAATGTCCTTTCCACCCATGGCTTCGGCCTTGGCCTCGACCTACCCGCCTAATTCATACACCTGCAGCTGTTGGCCCCAGAGCCCCACTGAACCGGCCAGCAGCCCTCTCCACCTGATCCTGCTGCAGCCCTGAAAACCAACAACTCAAAATCTGCACTCCCCGCCCGCCTTCCCTGCCCCAGCGCTCCTCTCTCACCTCGTCCCAGCGCCCGCCAGGTCTCCCAGAGCTCTGGTCGTCCCCTCAGATGCCACCTTCCCGACTGCACTTAGGAGAAGGGGGGGCTCCTTCAGCTTCCCACCTCTGTCCCTCCGCCCCCCACCACAGCCTTCATTCGCAGGTCTCCTCATCCTGTCGGCCTAATACACTGGTTTTTCATCTTTCTGCCAGGCGTCTAAAATTCAAATCGGTCAAAACCCTCCACTGGCTCCCAGTGAATACAGGCCGAAGCTCAGAATCCTGGGCTGGCCGAGAAAGTCTTCTACGACCCAGGTCCTACATCCCCTCTGCTCTGGCCTCCTGCACTGACCCCTCCTCCTCCCCCCCTTCCCTCCACCCGACTGCCCCCCATCCCCCCACCCCAAACGTGCCCAGCTGAGTCCCACCCACGTGCTTCTGCTCACGCTTCTGCCTTCGGACAAGCCTTGTCTCCCCGGGAAACACCAACTCACCTTTCAGCTCTTGGCGACACTTCCTACCCATCTGCCCCCAGCTCTCAGCCCACCGTGACCGGCCGGGCACACACACGTGGGGCACCTGCTCGCGTGTGTTCGCCTCTGTCTGTCCCACTGGACTCGGCCCCCTTCACAGGTAGGAAGGTTGTGTTATTGGCATTTGTTTCCTGGTGGCCAGGGACAGTGCTTGAAATACGCTCAATAAATACCCGCGTGAATCTAGAACCTTCCACTCTCTGAATGCAGACAGGCCATAGTCAGAGACCACCTGCCTTAGCAAAGGACGTGCTCTAGGCCAAGTCGCCTCTCGGTTCCAGCACGTCCTTCCTCACGGCCGCAGATCTTCTGGAGCCTTACCCCGGGGTTCAAGTCCGACTACCGCACAGGTGATGGGAATGAACAGAAACGAGGGTGGGGGCTACCTGGCAGCAGCCAATTTTCCCAGCAAATGCCCTCAAGTGTAGTGGTCACCGAATCCAAGGGCTGCACTTCCCAGAGCTTCTGCCACCAGATGCTCTCAGGACGGGTCTCACATCTATTTCAGAGACGCCCCTGGGTTCAGGCCTTAAGAGCGCATGAAAGTGGCTGAAGAAAACTTTTCATGTGGGCAAGTCGGCCGCAGCCGACCGTGTGAGGTCCTCTGGCCGGACCCCCAGTTGTCGTGAGGCCTGAGGCACAGGAGGAGAGTGCCCTCGGGGGCCACAGCTGGCCCTCCTGACTGCGGCAGGCACCCACCTGGGCGGCAGGCTCCGTGGCCGGGGCCTCTGAAGGCTGGACGCTCTCTGGGGCCTCTGGCTCCACGCTCTGCAGCTGGGAATCCACATACTCTCGAAGCGACTCCAAATCCCGCTTTCCTTTGTACTGGTCAATCTGTCCGAGGGAAGAGCCACACAAAGGTGCTGTCAGTGAGTCCGCTTAGTGCCCTCAGTCGCTCAAACCTCATCCCGGCCCGGCTCACCCATGTGAGACCGCCATCGAGCGTCTCCACTGTGGGGGTGCGAAGTCTGCACGCTCGGATCTACACGGGACGGTGCACACTACACACCAAACGCTGGCTTTGGTGACAGCGACAGCGCCTGCCTTCTGCAAGGATCTGGGCACGTGGCGCGCAGCCCGCTCCGGTGCACCCAGCCCCTGACCGCCGGCCAGGGCTCCACCTGCAGCTGGCGTTAACCCCACTCAAAGGTCATTCTGGGTTTTCTAGCACTCACTTGAGCCAACTGAAATGTGTCAAGATAGCAGGATGACGGACGGTTTTTGTCAACTGCCCAAATCTTACCAAGTAAGGTTAAGACACTTTGGTTCCGATATCACGTATGCCTAATTTAAACCAGTGCCCAACGGCTCTGAGGACCTACCTTTTGTCCATCTCGGAACCACAGAAGAGTAGGGTAGCCACGGACCTGGTTTCCCGAACAGAGTTCGTAGTGCTGTGTACAATCGACCTAAAGGTAAAGTAAGACCACATCCAGTTCGTTTCCTCGGGAAGCTTCCGGACACGCGGGTTACTGGACACCCCGCACCTCACACACCTAGCCTGCAGCACCTCTGCCAGCAAGGTGCCGTCTGGGAGAGACTTCCTAACAGCAGCGCCGGGTGACACCTGAGCTAAGGGCACAGGGGAGGAAATGTCCTTTGGAGAAATGCCGTACGCAGCTCACCTAAAAATGCCGATGTTTAGGGAGCCACGTTATACCTGGAGCTGGTTAGCGGCTGGAGAAGAGGAGCCTCGCCTGACGTCTGGGGAGGGGAAGCCTCGGGTGACCGAGGCCCACGCCGGGGCGTGCCTGCAGACGCACTCTCACACCCAAACGTGGCGAGTTTTGGGATCAAGGAGCAGCAAGGAGTCAATTTTAAATAGGAGTATTTGGTATAAAGACAACTGGGAAGATGTCAAACTAAGATAATACATTCTTAACTCTGTAAGCTCCATTTACCAACTATCACAGCTTTTTAAATTTATTTCATTTAAATCTTATCAAGATTCTGCCTGTTCAGCACTTTCATGAAACGTTTTATCCTACGTCACTCCTTGTTGATTTTCTACTGGCATTAACATCAGCTACGCGGGACACTAAGTGGTTCTTCACCGTGTCTTCAAAGTAGAATAAAAATACCACTTTCACACATTAAGACTGGAAGTCGGCAGTTAAAGTATTAAAGGGAAGCCCCAAATCTGGGTGGGGGGCATCACGAGGTCCTAGGTAACCCGGCCACAGGCGTGTCCAGAGATGAAGGGCCACAGCCCAGGTGAGCAGACAGTGTCCACTCGTGCCTGGATCTACGAGAAACCCTTACTGACATAAGCAGGAAATAATCTATAAAAACTCAAAAAGTAACTTAAGGATACAAGGAATCGAGAAGATAGAGGACAAGAAAATTATGACTACTTCCGTGAAATGTTCAATAAATATAAAAGCATAATGTGTGTATAATATATATAATAATATATAATATATAGAATATATAATCGCAAGTACTTAACAGGCAACAGTGAAAACCCACTGAACTCACAACTATGACAAGGGACCAGGCATTCGCTCCGTGCCAGCCGTCCTACTGAGCACCTGACTTTCACCCACACCACCCACCAACAGGCAGGTCTCATCGTGATTTTGCAAAGGTGGAGACTGGGGTGTGGAGAGGTGGCCGGAGGCTGGCCGGCCAGGTCTGCGTGGCCCCTGAGCTCCCACTCTTGACCATTGCACTGCACTGGGCAGAGCGCCTCACGAAGTGCTGATCCTGGACACACAGCCTTGCTTCTGTATACAAATTGGCCCGTTGGCAAAGCAAAAAATGAGATTTTTGTAAAAGGAAACCCATGCCTAGATGTCTGGTCGCTGCCAGAGGCTGGGTGAGATTAAAAGTGATGGCCCAGGAGCTGCTCTGGACATTTCCAGAAAATCCACTTACACAGAAGTTGTTAGACACCACTTCTGGCTTCTCTCCGCAAAGTGGGGAAAGCTGGAAAGACTCCCAGGCAGCAGGGAGAGCTGGGGCTCACCAGAGGGGGGCCTGGTGCGGGCCTCTGTGAGCACGGAGCTGAGGCCCCTCCAGGTGACAGCTCTCGGGTGAGGTCAAACGTGGACAGCCTCCAAGTGCGGCCAGTGAACATTCACAGGCTGTGCCCCATATCTTTGCAGAAAGGGCTCTGGGACTGCCAATTCAGAATTGGCCATTGCTTCAAAATAAACAAAGGAGCCAAAGCCATAATTTATCGTCAGACTGGAAAAGCCAGCACATTTGAAACCAGGCTGCCATCTGTGAAGGTGAAATGAATTATCAAGTGGCACACTAAATGGAATTAATAAATCAAGTTTGCGACTTTGCACACAGAATGAATAATGGGCTACTCTGCTAATTAATCCAGCCAAAGGCGGTCTATTTCCAGTATTTTAATAAGGGCTTGTGCTTACCTTGCCAATCTTGACAGTTTCAGAATGTTCGAGGCCCAGGGCCAGCTGCTCCCAGGTTGGAGCCAGAGCTTTGCAGTGACCGCACCACGGAGCAAAGAACTTGATAAAGTGGTCGCCTTCGAGGAGAGCCAGGGCAGAGAAGGGAGAAGGCGGTGACTGGCATCATCCCTAACTAGAGACTGAACGACAGTGTCTCATCTTTGTCGTCCTGCTAGCTTCGGTGTGAACCCTCTAACTGGTACAAAATGACTCCATCGAGGAAGTCTGTTATTGGTGAGTTCACAGGGATCCTCAAAACAAAATCTAATCTGCCATCTCTGGGGGACAATAGGGAACCAACGCCTTCTGTGATGAACTGGCAATAAAGGGGAAGACCCGGGCAATTATCCCGTCTGTCTTGTGTGAACGGGCGGCTGGCAAATCTGCTGAGAGATGAGGGCAAGTTTCTCTCCTTAAAACAATAAAGGGTGTTTTAATTAGAACATCAGCATTTGGCAACCCTCGTACATGAGCGGATTGAGGGACACGTGTTTAGCCACACCATGGGGACACAACTGGCCAAATCCAGACAGGAGAATTCTACAGGTCCAATTACCCATGTGCTCGGCCGCCAGGACGCGAGGATGAAAAAGAAAAATGAAACTGCAGTGTTAGGAATGCACATGTGGATAGTGAGTGATACGGGGAGGAGCAGTTTCCACAAAGTCAGGGCACCCCCTGCCTGAGAGCAGGCAGGCTGGGCCCGGACAGGGGAGGGGAGGGCGCAGTGTCACTCCCCGACCTGGACAGTGGTTACACAGAGCGACCACTCTGTCACAATTCACTAAGCTCTACGTTTGTTTTCTGTATCTGTGTTTTATCGGACAATAAAATAGAAGGTTTTAAAGCCTGAGTAACACTCCCTTGGCGAGAAGGAAAAAAAGGAAAAAAAAAAACAAAAAACAAACCACAAACCCACACAACATCATTATTTGGATACTGGAGATTTTTTCTAGGCTGTTCTACCCTGACCGGCTGAAGGCCTAGATGTCGGGCTGAGACCAGACCAGAATCAGGCTGTGCCTCGGGAGCGAACAAACCAACGGGCACCAAGACGTGACCCCTGCTCCCAGAAGGACGCTGCCACACCACACACTCGCGGCCGTGCGTGACCACCACCGTGGGGACACGTTTAAGGGAAATGGTGAAAAACTTGACTCAAAAACTGAGCAACTGATCTGCGAGACTAAGTCAGGGTCTCTCCAGATACGCACGGCAGTAACCCTGTGCTGGGAGGTGGGGACGGGATGTCCAGGAAGGACCGACTAGAGCAGCAGGGGCAGCTGCGAGGCCGGGAGGCGGCTGTCGCTTCCTGAGGACAGAGTCTCGTACGAGCAGCCCAAGGTGCAGCCTCCACGATTCACCCGTTAGGTGTGACTTGCTTAGGGAGGGACTCAGCTGGGCTTGTGGGAACTAAAGCGAATCCCCTGTTGGAGAAAACACCCCGAAATTCCACCGTCAGCACCCTGGTCCAAATAACAACCTTCAACACACAGGGAAAACAGCTGAAGGCATCGCAGGAGTTCAGTCTTCTGGAAGGATTTCCCTCCATGGCAGCATTTGAGAATGGAGATCAGCAAGGAAGCTAAATGTGCTTTCAAGTCATTCGATGCTGAGCCAACTGTTCAGAAATGTGCGAATAAAGGACTTATTCACCATTTATATCATAGATTGTACGTAGATCATTTTGATATTTAGGAGACTGTTTTCAAAAAAAAGAGATGTGGTACAGAAAAATATTTTAAGCGTAAAGGACACCTGCTCTGGTTAGCAAGTTATAATGATCCCGCTCGGTTCTGGTTTAAACCCATAAAAGAAACTTTTGTTTCTGCCTCAGGGCAGTAAGTGTATGATTCACATTAACATAAATAAACCCTTCTTACCCAAGGATGCACTGTCCAGCTAGCGTACAAATTCCGTGTGCCCACGCATGATTTGTGAGCTTTCCCCAACTCAAGGCTTCGGCTAACACTAAACCTGGCATTTCTCAAAGGACAGAGACGAAAGGAGAAATCCTTCCCAAGAGGAGGAAGAGCGCTGCACAAGGATGTTCGCGGGTCTCGAAGACAGAAGCCACGGCTCAGAGCCACAGATGTCGTCCGTGGGCCTCGAGTGCCAAGAAGGGAAAGCCCGGCAAATCGAGCCGTGAATGGTCAGTGGCTGTGAGAGGTGTGTATCCCGCCGGGAACAGCCGTTGAGTCACCCAACGTACCTTGTGCCACATGCAGCTCAAAGTTGCTCGCCGAGAGCTCATAGAGCCCTTGCTTGCGCTCAGGGGCCCTGGGCGCTTCTGCCTCTGGCGCTGGTGTCTGACAGGGAGAAACAAAACAACAGTCACTGGGTTTGTATGCGAAGGCACAGTGAAACCCATTGAGGAGGTGACCTGTGTCTGTCTAGAACCTTCTACAGATCTCCTCCCTTGTCAAACCTTTGTGGGAGGCGGCTGTGTTGAGGGGACCCAAGGCAGAAATCGACTCTCAGGGCTCTGGACCCTTGGGAGGGAAGCCCCTTGGCAGCCCCACGCTGGGACTGGCCCTCGAGGCAGCAGGCCGCTGCCATCCCCGCCCCAGCCTGCCCTCTGCTGCCCCCAGCCCCACCGAACAGGCAAACCGAAAGGACAGGCGCACCCCACACAGGTACACTGCCCTGCAGTCTGCAGCGGGAGCTCAGGTTCCACGGGGAATCCCTGGCAGATGGCAGCGCCTGCAGACACAAAAGCCGCAGAACGGACGGAGCAGAGCGGAGGAGGGGTGAGCATCAGCGGACAGGGGCCTGGCGCTCCTCCGTGCCCACAGGCGGTGAGAAGGCCACGAAGGGCTGGTAAGGGAACAGACGGGGCGGGGAGAAAGACAGGGCAGGCGCCCAGTGGGCAGCGCCAGAGAAGGACGGGCCGCGCTCTTTAGCTCACACCGTGGAGTCCGGGACAGAAAACTGCAACAGGGGAGCGAGACGTGACTTTTTAAAGGATGCGTGTGCCGGTATCTGAGCGGGTGCCATCGTGTGCAGCTGGACGGTTACCATGGCACCGCCCACTCCCATCCTCTCCGCTTGACAGCTGCAGCCTCCAGCCGAAGCAACCAGAGGTGACAAAACGATCACACAATCACCATTTTGCTACAGACACATGGATGTGTGTTACTCAACTTTTTATCTGGCAGCTCCTAGTTCTTTGAAAAAGCATCCTGGGGCGCCCGGGTGGCTCAAGAAGCCTCTGCCTTCGGCTCAGGTCATAATCCCAGGGTTCTGAGATCAAGCCCCACATCGGGCTCCCTGCTAAGTGGGGAACCTGCTTCTCCCTCTCCTCCCCACTCATGTGCACGTGTGTGCACTCTCCCTCTCTCTTAAAATCTTTTCTAAAAAAAGACAATATCCCAATTAAGCCATTGAAAGTTTAAAAGTGCTGACAGCTCAAAGCTGTGCAGAGCTGTAACCAGAAAGCACCATGAAGGTGTCTGTGCAGCTGCAGGCTTCTCGAGACTTGCAAAGTGCTAGGTACCCACAAAAAGATGCCCAGCGGAATGGTGAGCAGGTGAACAGTCAGTGAGTTCCCGGAAGGTAAGGCACTCCGGGTCACCCTTTGTAAGATGTTCAAAGGGCTTTCGGTATTTTTCAGTGTTAAAATGCTCATGTACAGCACTGAGGGGACACTGTCACTTCCTGGGCCCCATGGCACGTACCAGGGCAGTCCCCACCGCCGTGGCAACATGGTATGTCACAGACACGTGGCATGTCACAGACACGGGCACACTCTCCCCCTGCTGCTGACAATGGGGGCTTACAGATTCTTATGAAAGTGATCAGGCATTATTCACCAACAGCCATAAAAATAGTCTGCCTTTTTGTTTTCTTCTCCTTTTGCCTTGCAATTTCATGTTCAGTAATAGATTCTAAAAACATCACTCAGAAGTAGGAAAAAAATGTCTTTTACAAAGATTAACATGTTCCTTACGCATTTCTGATTAAAAAGTTATAAATAACCTAACTATCCATTGACAGAGAAGTGTGGAATTGTGACAAATCCACATGACAATATAAAATATGATCAATATAAAGATGTAACTGTATAAAAATATCACTCGTGAAACGAACCATGTTTATATGATTGTAACTGGTTAAGGAAAAAAAAATACAGAAGCAAATAGGGCAATCTAAAAGTTGGAAGTAGCGGGTCTTCTTTTGGGTTTCTTTTAATACTGCCACAACACTAGGGGGGTAATCTAAATTTATCCTGTTTCAATATACAACAACATCACGTTACTGAGGTATAAATACAGATGAAGAACTTTTAAAAAAGTTTTCACATACAATAAAAAACAAATTTAAACTGTAAAGGATTTTCGGTTTGCAGTATGAGGTTTGAGTATTTGAACTCTCCTCCAATCAGGCGCATTGCCACTGTTTCTAGCAATTGTGGGAGATCTCTACTGCTGACACGTGGATCCCATGCAGCCTGGAGGGGACACAACCCTTCCCCTGAGCCCTTCCCAGCCTGCACTGGGGCAGCCCCCGCCAAAAGGGGAGCTCGGGGCACCAGATGAATTCCTTCTGCCAGCCTGATACTGGCTACTCGTTTCCTGAATAAAGTCATCACAGAAGACTGGCCTTATTTGGTAAAGAAAAAATACTGGCAAAAAAATAAATGTCGTGAAAGGGTTTTTGTTTGTTTGTTTGTTTGTTTTTGAGACTATTAACACCTCTTTAAAATTGTTTTCCTCTAATCAGAGAACATTCTCACAGAGGAAACAATCTGAAGTTTAAATCTATATGAAAGTTCCACCTGCTCATGTAACTCTCCTGCCGTGACAAAGATGCAAATTGACTCTCCAAGAGGTCTGTGGGTTTCCCTTTTACCTAAAATTAGAGAAGTCCCTGCTCCACACTCACACAGCACCGCCCAGTCACGGACTTCGTAATACAGGAGGGAAAACGGCACCCGAGCGGCAGGTGGGTTTCCGATGAACTGTGACATCTACACAGAATGGGGGGGGGCGCACAAGGGACCACATGGTCCCCCAGGAAGTGACTCCAATCGCAGCAGAGCCCCCTAGAACCTGCTGGAGCCACACACGGGCACGGGGCACCTTCAAGGCAGTGAGCGACCGCCTCACCCGACGAGCAGCCGTACCGAACCGTCCCACCGAAATCACACGGACAGACCTCAGGTGCCCTCATCCTTCCATCAGAAACATCAGTGTCCTGGGACCCTGGCCGTCTTTCCAGACCCTCACCCACACCCGGCCACGGGCCGCCCGTCCTCACCCAGCCTCCGCGGGCCTGAGCACTCTGTGTGAAGCAGAACATGCCACACACGGGGGGACACGGAGGGGCTTACGGCCATAACGATTGGTGGCAAAACTAAGACTCCCAACGTCCACTGGAGGGGGGGACGATACAATTTTCTTGGTAACCTTCTACCCACAGCCATGTCTTTAAACAGAATTCACATCGTCTCCACCACTTCCTGCCATCATCACCCCCCCCTGCAGGGAGGGTCACGAAGTCCCTGAGACTATGAAGGGTACGTATTCGATGACACGCTTGGCACAGCCAGTGAGCACGTCGGGGACTGAAAGTCCAGGGGGACAGGAGGGGGTCTCCCTACAGTACAGCTCGTGGGGGCAAGAGAGGGCTGAGGTCGGCCCGCACTGGAGGTTCAGGCTTCAGCCTGGCCCCGACCCCACGTCAACCTGTGATGCCAAGAATTAGTGCCACCTGTATACATGCAGGAGTGGGACAGAGGCCGACGTTAACAGGAGCCAGCAAGTAGTAAGTGCGTATCTGTGACACACACACTGGGACAGTCACGGATGGCAGTGTCCGGGGGCTGACTCTGCTGCCACACGAGGGCCAGGAGAGCCCATGAGACAGCACGAGGTTGGCAAGACGGGGGGCACTGCTGAAGTCAGGGGAGAGCACACGGGACCATCTTCATTACCCTCCTCCTCCTCCTCACGTCGCTCATACTCTTCTTCCTACTTTTGTGCCTCTTTGAATATTTCCATTATGAAAAGTTTTGTAAAAGTTCACCTTTTTCCACTGAGGTATGAAAAGCAGTGGAAACAGAGACCAGAAGTGGACGGGGTGGGGGGGGGGCGATGCTGGTGTTCAGTGGGGACAGGGTTTCAGTTCTACAAGGTGAAAAGAGGCCTGGGGGCAGCTGCTCAAAGGGTGAGTGCACTGAAAGCCACTGAATTTGCACACTTACAAATGGCTAAGATGGGGGCGCCTGGGTGGCTCAGTGGGTTAAAGCCTCTGCCTTCGGCTCAGGTCGTGATCTCAGGGTCCTGGGATCAAGCCCCGCA
>CM053608.1:110256345-110297649 GCA_028646535.1 Procyon lotor
TCAATTGTGTATCCTGCAACCTCGCTAAACTTGTTTATTCTATTTTTTTAAAAGATTATCTAGGATTTTCTATATGGGAGATCATACCATCTGCAAATAGAGTTAGTTTTACTCTTTCCTTTCTGTCTAAATGCCTATTATTTCTTTTTCTTGCCTAGCTGCCCTGTCCAGAACCTTCGGTTCAATACTGAATATACTGAATACAAGTGGCGAAAGCAGACATCCTTGTTTTGTTTCTGACGTTAGGGGGAAGTTTTCAGTCTTTTACCATTAAGTGTGATGTTTGCTATGGGTTTTTCACAGATGCCCTTCATTAGATTTCAGAAGTTTCCCACTGTTCCTAGTTGGTTGAGCATTATTATCACGGAAAGTTGTTAGAATTTGTCAGTTGCCTTTTCTGAATCTGCAGAGATGATCATGTGTTTTTGCTCTTTATTGTGTTAATATGGTGTACTGTGTTGATTGATATTTATATGTTGAAACAATCTTTCACCCTGGGGTAAATCCCACCTTATTATGATGTATAATATGATATATATATATATATTTTTTTTTTTTTTTTTTTTTAAAGATTTTATTTATTTGAGAGAAAGAGAGAGAGCACGAGAGGGGAGAAGGTCAGAGGGAGAAGCAGACTCCCTGTGGAGCTGGGAACCCAATGGGGGACTCGATCTTGGGACTCCAAGATCATGACCTGAGCTGAAAGCAATCGCTCAACCAACTGAGCCACCTAGGCGCCCTGATTTATACATTGCTGGATTTGGTGTGCTAGTATTTTGAGTATTTTTGTGTCCGTATTCATAAGAGATATTGGTCTGTAGTATTCTTTTCTTGTGATATTACTGTCAAGATCATACTCTTAGAATGAATTGAGAGTAATTCTCATCTATTTTTCAAAGTCTTTGTGAAGGACTGGTGTTAATTATTTAAACACTTGGCAGAATTCACCTGTGAAGACATCTCATCCTGAGCTTTTCTTTGATGGTAGTTTTTGATCACTAATTCAATCTCTACTTGTTATCAAATTATTCAGATTTTCTATTTCTTCTTGAGTCAGTTTCAATAGTTTTTGTCTTTCCAGGAATTTGTGTATTTCATCTAAGCATACAATTGTTTATAGTATTCCCTTATAATCCTCTTTATTACTCTAAGTTCAATAATAATGTCTCTTCTTTCATTTCTGATTTAATAATTTGAATCTACTCTTTTTTTTTTTTTTTGGTTAATCTTTCTGAAGGCTTCACAATTTGGTTGATCATTTCTTTTTTTTCTTTCTTTTTTTTTTTTAAAGATTTTATTTATTTGATAGAGAGAGAGAGAGAGATCACAAGTAAGCAGAGAGGCAGGTAGAAAGAGAGGGGGAAGCAGGCTCCCCACTGAGCAGGGAGCCCGATGCAGGGCTGGATCCTAGGACCCTGAGATCATGACCTGAGATGAAGGCAGAGGCTTTAACCCACTGAGCTACCCAGGTGCCCCTGGTTGATCTTTTCATTGAAATGACTTTTGATTTTAAAAGTTTTCTCTGATGTTTTCTATTCTTTATTTCATTAATTTCTGCTTTCATTTTTATTAGCTTCTTTTTCTCTGTTTTCCTTAGATTTAGTTTGCTCTTCTTTTTCTAGTCACATAAAGTGGAAGTTTAAGTTATTGATCTGAAATCTTTCTTTTTTTTTTAATAGAGACACTTACAACTGTAAATTTACCTCTACACATGGCTTTAGGTATATCCCATAAATTTTGGTATGTCTTCATTTTCAACTATATCAAAGTATCCCTTAAATTCCTTTGTAATTTCTTCTTTGGCTCATTCCTTATTTAGAAGTGTGATGTTTAATTTTCACATATTTGTGAGTGTCCTAATTTTTTATTATGATACCTAATTTTATTTCACTGTGGTCAGAGAACATACTTTGATATCAGTTCTTTTAAATTTATTGAGATTTATTTTGTGACCTAGTGTATTATTTATCCTGAATAATGTGCCATGTGAACTTGGGAAGAAAGTGTATTCTGCTATTATTGGGTATAACTATCTGTTATGTCTAGTTGGTTTACAATCTAGTCTTTACAATCAAGTCTTCTATTTCATAGTTAATCTTTCCTTTTATTCACTATTTAAAGTGGAGTATCAAAGTCTTCAAGTATTAATTGTTGGAATGTCTCTTTAGTTCTGTCAGTTTTTGCTTCATGTATTGTGGGTCTCTGTAATTAGGTACATATGTGTTTATATTATTATATCTTAATACTTTGAACTTTTTATATTTATTATATGCCCCTCTTTGTCTCTGTCCTTAATGTCCATTTTGCATGATAGTAGGATAGTCATACCAGGTTTTTTTGTGTTTACTATTTGCATAGCATATCTTTCTCCACCCTTTTTCTTTCAACTGATTTAAATCTAAAGGATGTTTCCTATAGACAGCACATAGTTGAGTCATTTTTTTTTAAAAGATTTTATTTATTTGACAGAGAGAAACACAGCGAGAGAGGGAACACAAGCAGAGGGAATGGTAGCGGGAGAAGCAGGCTTCCTGCCGAGCAGGGAGCCCAATGTGGGGCTCGATCCCAGGACCCTGGGATCATGACCTGAGCCAAAGGCAGACGCTTAATGACTGAGCCACCCAGGTGCCCCAGTTGAGTCATTTTTTAAAAATTCTTATCCATTCTGCCAGTCTCTGTATTTTGATTGAAGAATTTAATTCATTTACTGTAATTATCAATAAGGTAAAATTTAGGTATACCATCTTCTATTTGTCTTGTCTTTTCTGTTTCCTCTATTCTTCCATTACTGCCTCCTTTTGTGTTAAATAAATGTTTTCTAGTGTACCACTTGTAGTCTTTTTTCTCATCTTTTGCTATATATATTTTAGTCATTCATTTTAGTATTTGCTTTGGTAATTACAATTAGCATCTTAACATAACAATTTGATTCAAATTAATACCAACTGAATTTCAATATTATATAAAACTTTGCTCCTCCATAACTCCATTCTTATCTTTCTCTTTTGTGTTATTATTTTCATGTTATATTTTATTCCCATCCACACAGTAGTTAAGAGGGAAAAAAATGGAATTGCAAAAAATACATTTGTCCTGTCTTTTATGTTCATCCATGTAGTTACTTTTACTGATACTCTCTATTTCTTCGTGTGGACTCAAGTAACTCTCTATAGTTTTTTCATTTCAATCTGAAAGACTCTAAGTTTCTTTTCTTTTTTTTTTACAGACTCTCAATTTCTAACGAATTTCTGGAGCAGTTCTACTGTTGACAATTCTGTTTTCGTTTATCTGAGAGTGTCTTCGTAACCGTCCCTCAAAACAATGTATTACTTAAAATATAACCTATGAGGAATTGTACCAGTCTGGCAAGCATGCTTAGATATAGTCTTAAGAAAAAACTATACCGGCAACAGGCCTCTAGGGGAGAGGATGAGATAAATCCTTGAAGCTGAGCAGCTGGGGATGCCTGGCTTGCTCAGGGCGGAACACCGCCTGCTTCATTTTTCCGTTATCTCCACAGGAGACCACCTGTGGCTAATTAGATGACCACTTTGAATGTGATTGTCCAATTATAAACTTCATAATGCTTGACAGATATGTTTTGCCTTTCTTCTTACTTATATACAAGCCTCACGGTCAATGTATCATCTACTTTGACTTCTTTGTTAGTGGTTATCTTCTTTCTAATAAATATGAGACTGAGGAGTTGTTCGGGGTGACAGTCTTCTCTGCTGTCGACCCCTGCTCATTTTCTCTTGCAACTGACTTGTTTGTGCCTCCTTCTTCTCCCATGCGCCATCAGGAGGCGGCATGTCTTAACTTCTTTTGAATGATAGTTTTGCTGGACATAGGATTCTTTGTTGACTATCTTCTTCTTTCAATGCCTTGAATATGGTATCCCACTGCCTTTTTACTTCCATGGTTTCTGATAAGAAATCATCTCTTAATCTTATTGAGGATCACTTGTACATGATGAGTTATTTCTTTCTTGGAACTTTCAAGTCTCCTTTTGTCTTTAATTTCAACAGTTCGGTTATGAAATGTGTAAGTGTTTGTTTTACTTAGTGTTTGTTCAACTTCTTGGATGTGTGTACTAATGTCTTTTACCAAATTTGGGAAATTTGGGGCTATTATTTCTTCAATTATTCTTTCTGCCCCCCCTTACTTCTCGGATTCCCCTTATGCATGTGTTGATGTACTTGATGGTGTCCTAGGAGTCACTGAGACTCTGTTCATTTTTCTTCATTCTTTTATTTTTTTCTGTTCATCAGACTGGATAATTTTAATTGAACTCAATTGACCTTGGTATTCTCAAGTTGATGTCATGAATTCTCTCTTATGCCTGCTCAAATCTCCTGTTGAACCATCTGGACTTTTAAAAATTTTATTTAATATACTTTTAAGTTTCAGAATTTCTATTTGGTTATTTTAATAATTTCTATCTCTTTATTGATATTCTCTATTTGGTGAGACAGTGAGACATCATTCTCATACCTTAGTTTCTCTTCTTTGATATATTCAAAATAGCTGACTGAAGTCTGGTAAGTCCAATATCTAGGCTTCTTCAAGGACAGTTTCTATTGATTGCCTTTTTCTATATCTATGTCTATGTCTATGTCTACACCTACGTCTACGTCTATGTCTACATCTATTTCTACATCTATATCTATATCTATCTGCCACTTTTATTTTCCTCGTTATGTTTTATCATTTTTATTGAATAGCAAACATTTTAAAGAATATAATATTGCAAACCTGGAAAGGAAATTCTCCTCCTCCCCAGGCTTTGTTGTTTTTGATGTTTGTGGTGGTAGTGGTGGTTGTTTTAGTGACTTTTCTGAACTGATTCTCAAAGTTTGTATTCTTATGTGTAGTCGCTGAAGTTTCTTTTCAGTTATTTTAGTGATCAACTAATGATTGGAGAAATATTTTGTTAAACACCTAAAACATCTGAAAAATAAGTCTCTCAGTCTTCGATGAGAATCTCTGTGTGCATGTTGGGCATGCCTTTGGCACTCAGTCAGGTGGTTGACAACTGTCTTAGGCTTCAGTTCCTGCTTAAACAGAGCTTCAGGGTTAGGGGTGAGAGCCTAGGACCTTCCCAGGTCTTTTCTGAGCCTGCACACAGTATTCTAGAGTCCCAGGAATTTGTTAAAGATTTTCAACCACTCCTCCCCCACACCCCCAACATGGACATCTCATTCCCAGCTTTTCTGTCCTAAGTGTTTTGGTCAACCTGTTTTTTGGCCCCAACTGTTATTTCCACCTCAAGCAGCTGCAATATTAAACAATAGCCATTGATTTTTTTGTTGTTGTTTTTTCAACAAATACCCTCAGAGGAAAAGCTGTTTGTATTCAGTGATCTTTGAGTCACATCAAATGAATACATGTTCTCTGAGTGAGGTTTTCCAAAGAACTTCCAAGTAGGTCACATAATGACCATTCTTTAGGTTTGGGGATCTGGAGGTACTCCAACCTCATGTGCCCCTCTAGTGGCTGCTGGGCTTCTGATATTTACCAAGATTGTGGGACTGGTTGGTTACAAGGCTACCCCAGAGGCTGGTAGAGAGAGATGGTTACAAAGCAAGTTTAAAAAATACCTCAAAGTTGCTCTTATAACTAGAATTGAGAGGGGTTTTTTTTAAATAAATGCTCCCCAGATTGTTGCAAGTTTTTTATTTTTTCCAGAGTTTAAAAAAAAGTTGATTTGGACAAATTTTGAGTGTTCTCTTTGCTTTTGTGGAGGGAAATGATTTTCAGAGGTTTTTACTTGACCATTCCCACCCATGTCACCCTTTTAAAAATCTTTAATCAGATTGTGTCACTCCATCCTTAAAATCTTCCAAAGGCTACTCTTTCTAGACTCAAATTCTTTTTTTTTTTATAAAGATTTTATTTATTTATTTGACAGAGAGAGAGATCACAAGTAGGCAGAGAGACAGTCAGAGAGAGAAGGGGAAGCAGGCTCCCACTGAGCAAAGAGCCCGGTGCGGGGCTTGATCCCAGGACCCTGAGATCATGACCTGAGCCAAAGGCAGAGGCTTTAACCCATTGACCCACCCAGGTGTCCCTAGACTCAAATTCTAATCTCTTGGCAAGGCCTGTTAGGTCCTGGATGAGTCTGACCCTACCGCCCCTCTGATCTTACTGCCTATTGCTCTGTTCCTCTCACTCTACAGCCTCTCTGTCCTTCTTTCCATTCCTTAAATACACCAGGCTGTTTCCTTCCGGTCACTCATGTCTCAGCTCATTACTGCCTCCTCACAGAGGTTATGCCTCTCTTTCTTTCTTTCTTTTCTTTTTTTTCAAAGATTTTAATTATTTACTCATGAGAGACAGAGAGGCAGAGGCAGAGGGAGAAGCAGGCTCCCCACTGAGCAAGGAGCACGATGCAGGACTCAATACCAGGACCCCGGTATCATGACTTGAGCTAAAGGCAGATACTTAACCATCTGATCCACCCAGGCGCCCTATGCCTCTCTTTCTCTTTATCACATTTCCCTGGTTTATTTTATTTATAACGTCTAGCACTATCTGAAAAGATCATGTTCTTTATTTCTTTATTGTACACGAGCTCTGTCCCTCACGAGACCATAAACCCTATAAGAGCAAAGGCCTTGTCTGTCTTCTCCGCCACATCTTCATCACGTAGAGTGTTTTTTTGGCATATAATTAGATAGTCATTGTTGAGTGAATTAAAAGCTAAGTTCATAGTTACACAGGCCCTCAAAAGAGACTCGCTTCAGTTCAAGAAGAGGGTTAGAACTTTGTTTTCCTCCCCTAAAATTCCTCAAATCTCTATTCTAACTTTGAAGTATAGTTAATAAACTTTCTCTTTAAAGACAGTTATTGTGAAGCTAGTTGTAGTCTACATGAGTTATGCCCAATATACAATCTTAACCTCTTTTCACTCCTGGCTTTGTATCTTAAGACTTCTGTTTATTTTAGCATTCAACTTCATATGTTATATAACCCTTCCTTCCCTTAACACTAGAAAAAAAAAAAATCACAGGAAATTCTGAAGAATTTCAGTCCCTAAAGTGAGTGAGTGCACATGAACTCTGAAAGGAAATTGAACTAGAATAACCTGTAGAGGGTAAGACCTATGGAAGCTTCGGTCGTATGTTAGGCTCTTCAGCAAACTAATCGATTCTTTATGCCATCGTGTAATATGCTTAGTGCCGCATTATTCCCACAGAGTAAACAAACCAAATCTATATCTGATATAAGAACATTTTCCATCATTCCCCGGCCACTCTTCTGTCTAAGAACCATTTCTCATCTAATGGCGCTCTTGGCGGAGATGAAACCTATGAGATTATTGTGAGCCCTTTATTAGTGACCTGGTGTTGGGCACACTGAGGTGTGGTGTGATGACTCACCCTGTGTAACTAACTCCACTCTATCCAGGAACTGAGCCATGTCCATGAATGTAAGAGATCCAACACCAGGTGTCAAAAAGTCAATGTTTATTTAGGAAAGGGAAATATGTCATTGCATGATTAGCTCCTAAAAGCAATAGTTAAACTTTTGAATCATCTAAGTTTTATTTTCAAGGGTCACTTTTCTTTTTTTTTTTTTTTAATATTTTATTTATTTATTTTGACAGAAAGAGAGAGAGATCACAAGTAGGAAGAGAGGCAGGCAGAGAGAGAGGGGGAAGCAGGCTCCCTGCTGAGCAGACAGCCCGATGTGGGGCTCAATCCCAGGACCCTGAGATCATGACCTGAGCCGAAGGCAGAGGCTTAACTCACTGAGCCACCCAGGTGCCCCTCAAGTGGCACTTTTCTTCTTTACTTTGTAGTTGAGAATATTTACTAAACACTAGGTTTTCAATGAGAAAACAAGATGAGCACTTGTCAGCATCAAGCGTTTCCTTTTGACGGTTAGTCCATCAAATTAGCCTGCGAAATTCAGAAGTTAATAATTTCCTGCTTTGAGAGAAGCTTTTGAACCTTATCAGGATTGTACCTGGGTGGATTCCACTGTTATATGCTCTTGGAGGCAGGGAGTAGCTTGTATGCATAGAAGGAGGCTGGAAACCAGAGCCACGTGGCAGTGGATAGGCAGGAGTTCATTCAAGGAACATGTGATCCCCAAAGTCTTTCCATCATAGATGAGTTGCAGACATCTCATCGACTTGGCACGCATCAGGCTGAGAGGCACCGGCTAGGCTGCTTGGTTGGTTCAGTAGTTTATAGCGTGATACTAACATCATCCAAGGACCCCCTTTCTGATTCCTCTCAGGTTAGTTTGTTGGGCTCAGGGGAAGAGAGTCTAACCCAAGGTCATAAACATTACCCTTGGTTATCCACCCAAACCCAAGCCATTTAAAATTCTGTCACACAATTATGATCTTGGTTCTATAGGAGATAATGGTAAACAGCCTGTAGAGGTCATTTTATAAATGCTATCCTCTTGGTTTGTCCATGTTCCAAGTTTATTTCTAGAGAGAAATATTTCTTTTTTTTTTTTTAAGATTTTATTTATTTATTTATTTATTTATTTATTTATTTATTTATTTATTTATTTGACAGAGAGAGAGAGAGAGAAAGGGAGAGATCACAAGTAGGCAGAGAAGCAGGCAGAGAGAGAGAGGGGGAAGCAGGCTCCCTGCTGAGCAGAGAGCCTGATGCGGGGCTCGATCCCAGGACCCTGAGATCATGACCTGAGCCAACGGCAGAGGCTTTAACCCACTGCGCCACCCAGGCGTCCCTAGAGAGAAATATTTCTTAAGGAGAATGAAGGGCTACATATGGGAGAATTATATAGATTGTACCAAACATACCTAGACATTTGTTAGTCTATTCATTTAACCAATATAGAGTATGTGTTTAGGGTGAGGTTCTAAGAAGACAAAGCTAGTAAGAAATATTCCTGCTGTCAAAAAACTTACAATAGGGGCACCTGGGTGGTTCAGTCAGATGAGTGTCTGCTTTGGCACAGGTCACGATCCCAAGGCTGGGCTCCCCGCTCAGTGGGGAGTCTGCTTCTCCCTCTGCCCCTTCCCCCTACTTGTGCACTCTCTCTCTTTCTCACTCTCAAATAAATAAATGACATCTAAAAACACCTTACAATATAACTCATACCCAGTTTTGATTATTTGGAATATACAAACTTTTGGGGAGGAAAACAATAATATGAGGTCACATGGAAGTCAAATATTCTCACATAGTTCTACAAGTAAGCTTTTTATTTTTTGCCCCTTATAAAAATATCAAATCTGTTTCTCTCGATGTTGCAAAATAAAGTTAATATTTTTTAAAAACTGTATTTCTCTGATAAAGATAATATATTCACATATTAACATATATAAACTAGTTCCAGTTGCTTTAAAAAAAGAATTTAGATTGAGTATTTCTCTTTAAGAATATAGTTCTGGGATGGATAAAATCAGCAACATAAGAAACAACAGGTGTTGGCGAGGATGTGGAGAAAGAGGAACCCTCCTGCTCTGTTGGTGGGAATGCAAGCTGGTGCAGCCACTCTGGAGAACAGTAGGGAGGTTCCTCAAAAAGTTGAAAATAGAGCTACCCTACGATCCAGCAATTGCACTACTAGGTATTTACCCAAAGAATATGAAAATATTCAAAGGGATTCATGCACCCCTGTGTTTATAGCAGCATTATGCACAATAACCAAATCCTGGAAACAGCCCAAGTGTCCATCAACTGATGAGTGGATAGAGAAGATGTAGTATCGGTATACAATGTATTATTGCTCAGCCATAAAAAAGAACAAAATCTTCCCATTTGCAACCACACAGATGGAACTAGAGAGTATTATGCTAAGTGAAAAAAGTCAGTCAGAGAAAGACAAATCCGATATGATTTCACTTGTACGTGGGATTTAAGAAACAAACCATAAGAAAAAGAGAGAGGGGGGCAAACCAAGAAACAGACTCTTAACTCTAGAGAACAAACTGATGGTCAGTAGAAGGGAAGTGGGTGGAAAGATGGAGGAAATAGGTGATGGGGGGTGAAGGAGGGCACTTGTGGTGAGCACCAGTGATGTACGGAAGTGTTGAATCACAATGCTGCACACCCGAGACTAGTATTACACTGTAGGTTAACCAACTGGAATTTAAATGAAAACCTAAAAAAAGAACACAGTTCTAGGGAGTAGTAATTTTTATTTTTATTCGTGTTTTTTTTTTCCTTACGCATTTCTTGTAGGAAACTTAGAATGCGTAAATCAAAAAAGAAGAAAATAAAATCATCCACACTCCTATCACCTGGATACAACCAGACGCCACTCACATGTATGTTTCAGAGAATGTTTTCTAGCCTTTTATTATGTACGTAATGATAATTATCTCTTACTGTGTATATATCAACAATTAAAATCTTGGCCTACTGCGAATCTTACCACATGCAGTGTCTCATGTAATAAATAGCCTCAGGTTCTGCCTGGTTTTTTTTCTTTTGATTTTTTAAGTTGCAGTATAATTAACATACAGTGTTATATTAGTTTCAGGGGTACAACATGTTGACTCAGAAATTCTATACATTATTATTATTATTATTTTATTATTAAAAAAATAAATTATTATTTATAATTTTTTTTTTAAAAGATTTTATTTATTTGACAGAGAGAAACACAGCGAGAGAGGGAACACAAGCAGAGGGAATGGTAGCGGGAGAAGCAGGCTTCCTGCAGAGCAGAGAGCCCGATGCGGGGCTCGATCCCAGGCCCCTGGGATCTGACCTGGGCCGAAGGCAGACGCTTAACGACTGCGCCACCCAGGCGCCCCAATTCTATACATTATTCAAAGCTCACCATGATAAGTATAGTCATGATACAATGTTATTAAATACATGTTCCTTATGCTGTAATCTCTGTGACTTATTATTTCATAACTAGAAGTTTATACCTCTTAATCTCCTTTATCTATTTTGCCCATACTCCCCCATCTCCCCTCTGACAACCACCAGTTTTTCTCTGTATTAAATAGTCTATTTGTTTTATTTTTTTGGATTCCACATAGAAGAAAAATCATATGGCACTCGTCTTCCTCTGATATTTCGCTTAGCAAAATACTCTCTAGCTCCATCCGTGTTTTCACAAAAGGCAAGACACTATTCTTTTTTGTGGCTGAGTAATATTCCATTATATGTCTATATACACCACATCTTCTTTTTCATCTATTGATGGACACTTGGGTTCCTTCCACATCCTGGCTATTATAAATAATACTTCAGAAAACATAGGGGTGTGTGTATCTTTGAATTACTGTTTTTATTTTCTTTGGGTAAATAACTAGTATTGGAATTACTGGATCTTATGGTAGTTCTGTTTTTAATTTTTTGAGGAGTCTCCATACTGTGTTTCCCAATGGTTTCATCAATTTACATCCCCACTAACAGTGCACAATGGTTTCCTTTTCTTCACATCCTCGCCAACACTTGATATTTTTGTCCTTTTGGTACTTGCCATTCTGACCGGTGTGAGGTGATATTTCATTGCAGTTTTGATTTGTATTTCCCTGAGATGATGAGTGATATTGAGCATCTTTTCATATGTCTGTTGGCCCTCTGGATGTCTTTTTTTAGGAAAAAAAAATGTCCATCCAGGTCCTGTGCCCATTTTTAAATTGTACTGTTTATTTTTTTAATGTTGAGTTGTATAAGTTCTTTATATTTTTTGGATATTAACCCCTTATCAGATATATCATTTGCAGAAATATTCTCCCATTCATTAGGTTTCCTTTTTGTTTTCATGTTGATTTCCTTCACTGTGCCTTTTATTTTGGTATAGTCCCAATAGTTTATTTTTGCTTTTGTTTTCTTTGCCTGAAGAGATTATAAATATGTGGCTAAGGGCAATATTCAAGAAATTGTTGTCTATGTTTTCTTTTAGGAGTTTTGTGGTTTCAAATATTACATTTAGGTCTTTAATCCATTTTGAATTTATTTTTGTGTATGATGCAATGAAGTGGTCTAGTTTCATTCTTTTGCATGTGGCTGTCTAGTTTACCAAAATCATTTAATGAAAAGACTGTCTTTTTCTCCTCATCGTATGATTCTTACCTGCTCTGTTGTAGATTAATTGACCATATAGGTATGGGTTTATTTCTGGGATCTCTATTCAATTTCATGGGTCTATATGTCTATTTTTGTGCCAGTACCATATTGTTTTGATTACTATAGCTTTGTAGTATATCATAAAATCTAGAATTGTGATACCTCCAGCTTTGTTCTTCTTTCTAAAGATTGCTTTGGCTGTTTTGTGGTTCCATACCAATTTTAGGATTATTTGGTCTAGTTCTGTGAAAAAAATACTACTGGTATTTTAACAGGGATTGCATAGAATCTGTAGATTGCTTTCAGTAGTGTGGACATTTGAACATTAATTCTTCCAGTCTATGAGCATGATATACTCTTCTGTTTGTTGATGTCCTCTTCCTCTGCATGTATTTTATGGCAGTTTTTAATTTACCATACTGTGTGATATTTTCCTTTTCATTAAGTATTCTACTGAGGCATCATTTTAGGTGGCTGTGTGGTGTTTTATTTATTTTTCTTCTTTTTTAAAAAGATTTATTTATTTATTTGAAGGAGAGAGTGAGTGCGTGTGGCGGGGAGCGGCAGAGAGAGCCTTAAGCAGTCTCTGTGCTGGGCTCAGAACCCAAGGCAGGACTTAACCTCATGATCCAGAGACCAGAACTTGAGTCAAAACCAAGACTCAGATCTTTTTTTTTTTTTAAAGATTTTATTTTTCTATTTGACAGAGAGAAAGGTCACAAGCAGGCAGAAAGGCAGGCAGAGAGAGAGGGGAAGCAGGCTCCCCGCCGAGCAGGGAGCCTGATGCGGGGCTCGATCCCAGGACCCTGAGATCATGACCTGAACTGAAGGCAGAGGCTTAACCCCTGAGCCACCCAGGCACCCCCCAAGACTCAGATCTTAACCGACTGTGCCACCTAAGCTCCCCATGCATGCACTGTGTTTTAACCATAGACGTATTTAATCAAATTTTTAAATTTTTTGAACTTGTTCTGTTATTACAGTAAGTGCTAATGATGACCATATGTTGTTTATAATAGCAAACAAAACAAAACCCAACAAGCAAGAAAATATTTTGTAACCTCCAAGTTTATTTTCTTAGGATGAATTCTTAGAAATAGCTCTGAAAACAAGTGCTTGAACAATTTTGCGACTTTTAATAGAAATGCCGAGAGCGTATCTTTTTGCATTCAATGTCTCTATTTCCAGAACGTGATGGACATAATGATGATCGGATATTTTCCATTACAATCCATTCATTTAGTCCACAAAGTGAACTATGTTACTCCTCTTGAATCTTCTGTTTCGCAGCTGAGCTGCCAGGAACTCACCCGACCAGCAAAACTTTGGAACACTTGATTGGGCTCA
Source organism: Procyon lotor (assembly GCA_028646535.1). Lineage (NCBI taxonomy): Eukaryota > Metazoa > Chordata > Mammalia > Carnivora > Procyonidae > Procyon > Procyon lotor. Next base: position 110,269,716 of record CM053608.1, read on the forward strand.
TGGTACCTACTTACAGCCCCGGAGGAGGTGATGCATTTCTTTCAGCTCAAAGAAATGAATTCAGATAAATTTGTAGAAGTTTAAATGCCAAATGAAGGTTCTTATAGGTTAAAATCTATCCTGCAACTTTTTTTCCCCCATAGCCCCTCCCTATCATCATAACATCCAGGTTTAAAGACCTACGACTGAGGAATTATCAAGAAAGATTAGAAGGAGCAGTAAGTGTAGTCCAGGAATGTGAGGATATTTAAACTTGGAGATCACATCTGAGAATCTTACAGCCTTCTGGGCTTGGGCATCTTGAGACATACAGCATTCACCGTCAGCCCTGGAAAAGTCCCTGCAGAGTTTTGGAAGCTCTCAACATTGGCCCCTAGGATATTTAAGAAATGTCCTTGCCAGTCTCCTGCAATGCTTGATAACATAAATACAAAGATCACATGTAATGTGCTTGTCAAATAGTGAGCACATTAAGAAGTCAACTCTAACATATCCATAACACAAAAGGAGAATCTATTTGATATTTAAGACCAAAGAAAATGCTGGTTTTGGCTAACTATTGGAGGACTGTAAAGACTCCCTTTAGGAAAACAAAATAATAATAATGATAGTGATCGAGGCAAATTTGACCATAAACCTCTCCCTTACTCATAATCTTCCCTGTTCCCTCATTGCTTTGGATTTTTTTTTTTTTAATTTTATTTATTTGACAGAGAGAAAGAGATCACAAACAGGCAGAGAAGCAGACAGAGGGAGGAGCACTGAGCTCCCTATTGAGCAAGGAGTCTGACCCTTGATCCCAGGACCCTGGGATCATGACCCGAGCCAGAGGCAGTCACCCAACCAACTGAGCCACCCAGGCGCCCCTGGATTTTATTCTAAAACTTTCTTTCTGGAATCATTTGGGCCTGTAGCTGTGAATTTATTTTGCCCCTTTAAAAGATGGTGTAATGTCATTGGAAAGTCAAAAATGCCTCAACTCCAGCCATACTTGAGTAAGTCCCATGGATGGGTTCTACAGAAAAGGAGTTAACTGGTAATAGCAGTTCTTTCTTCTGTGCAGTACCCAACTGTGAAAAGCAGTTGAGTATCACCTGCGCCTTGGTGGGCTTATCAGTACTTTAAAACATTCAGTCATATTTCCTGTGTTAGCTTAGAAGGTGGGGAAGCAGTCGCCTATTTACTTTGGTCGGCTGTGGGTGCTAGTTGCAAGTTCTAGCAACTCATTGTGTCCCTCATTATATTGCTGACAAGTCCTTCAAAATGGGCTTTCTGACTTCATACTCTACCTATACATTTCAGAGAAGCACTTAGAGTCAGTCTGGAATAGCTTCTAAGGTAATAGCATTTTTAAGGCTAAAAAAGCTTCTTGTACCATCCATGGTACATGCTGTAAATGTTCTTTGATAAGCTTGTGGTTTAAAAAATGAACTTTTTGCCTTGAGGTGGAAATAAAATCATGGATTCAGTTTAAAGTAGGACACTTTTCTGGCTTCTGTAAATTTAGCTAGGCCCCAGGGAATTAAATTCCTGGTATAATATTTTAAGTCTCAATATTAGACATTGAGTTATAAATGTTGATGTTGCTTTTTAAACAGGTTTTCCGTTAAAAAGCATGACTTTCAAAAATCTGCCTACTCCTTCGCCATGATTTTTATTGCTTGAATGTAATCACATGTTGAAATAAACTTTCGATTTTATGAGGAAAGCTAATGATGATAAATCAAGCATAAATTTACTTTCACAAAAGATCTCTATTCCATAAAGGGAGGTATGATTTGGCTGGTGTGAGACATATCAGCTTGTAATGTAGATTAAATGATTAGTATTTAGCAATATCTTTTACCGTATTCAGTAGTCCTAAATTTATTACTATTGTTGTTTATGGCATATGTGTCTCTGTGTGTGTGTGTGTGTGTGTGTGTGTGTGTATACATATATATGTATAAGTGTAATTCTTCTTAAATTGGCAATAATACTTTTTAAAGAAAACATGACCCATATATTCAACAAGAACATTTGTTAGTCACGTATCAAACACTGATTAAATGCCAAGTCCTTACAAATAATTTCTGCTTAGAGATGATTGTAACTGCAAAGTCTTCATCATGCCCTTTTCAAGGGCAATTGAGCATTCAACTTTAAAATAGCACTTAGAGCTGCTTTAGTTATTTAGGGATGCTTCTATTTTTGAGGACATCTTTACTAACAGTTTTTGAGCTACATGGAAATGCTTAATATAGGATTTCCAAGTTGTTAATGATGTCCTCTTATGATTTTTATTGTGGCTGCCTGCGGATGCGTGTGCATGTATGTGTGTATGTGTGTTATCATTCCTTCAGCTCCTTCATTCTCCCCCAAGTTCCCATTGTGTGGTTGGATTATGAGAAAATAAATGCCTCTGATATACTCAATGGTGTTGCAGGATACCTCTCTTTGACTGTCCTCCCTTTTCGGATGGATTTTCCTTTTAGGTTCTCTCCTTAAAAGATGCCCGTGCTTGCCTGTCTTAAAACTAGGACTTCCAAGAAACATTTGGGTAATTGGAAGAAGATGGAACTTAAAATGGAGCCGGGATGACTGGCTTCCTGGCTTCCTGGCCCCTGGCTCTCCCCCGAGTGCACCTCTTGCTTGTAGCACATTCACATAAAAGCTGCTGCCTTCCTATGTGATATTCCACAAGCATGAGAGATGGGAGGGCATCCTGCCTGTTCTTCCCAAGGAAAAGGAAAAGCAGTAAACTAGAAGCAGCCTTTCCACCCTCAAGCAAAAGCCCTTTTCTCCTTTGGAATGAAAGAAATGCCACCTTTGTCATTCATTCACAGATCTTTATTGAGAGTCCCAGACTTAGAGTCTTGAAGAAAGCAATCTGACATTGCCCGGCTTCCGGTATAGACAGTCCACAGTTAACGATGGGGGGGTGCTCTCCAAGAGGGGTGAAGAGGAAGAATTAGAGGACAGAGAAGGTCTGTTTGACCTGAGGGTCAGAAAATCAGGGAATGTTCCTGGAGGGAGTCAGTGTCTGAGTCTCACGGAAGGAGGTGGCCTCATAGAGAGGGGGCGGTATAGACACAGCACCCAGCCTGAGCGAAGAACGGGACAGAAAAGGGAGAACCCGTGTACCCTCAGGGACTGAGAGCCTTCAGTGTCTTGGGAGTGAGGCTGGGAGGCTAGGAAGGGTAAGAAATGAACCGGGCAGAGGCTGGAGATCAGGAGTTTGAATCTTCTACATCTTCCTGGTGTAATGGGAAGCCGTCATCGGTTTGCGGCAAGGCTGGGAGTCACTGTAATTTGCACTTGAATTTAAAGGATTGTCCCGTGGGCAGGACTGAATGGTGGGACGAGGGTGAGGGGAAGCATGCAGCTGGCAAAAGAAGGCCACAGAGGCTGAAGGGCCCAACCGAGGTAATGGGCCAAAGGGCCAGAGAGAGGAGCAAGCACGAGGTCAGATGGGGAAGCTCAGGGCTGAGGGCTGATTCACTGTGTTCTCTGCTTGTGCAAAACAGTGGTCCCCTCTGATCCGCCTGGGGTGTGTGCTGAGACCCCCAGTGGGTGCCTGAAACCACGGAGAGTATTGAGCTCTATACATGCTCCGTTTTTCCCATACATACGTACCTGTGATGGAGCTTAATGTATAAATTACGTTAAGAGAGTAACAGTAATAATAAGAAGAGGACAATTATAACAATAGACTCTAACAGAGGTTACGTGAATGTGGTCTCTCTCTGTCTCTCTCAAAATATCTTACTGGGCCGCACTCACCTTCTTGTGGCGATGCGAGGTGAAAAAATGCCTACGGGATGAGGGATGAGAGGCAGTGAGGGGAAGGGGGTTGGCTCTGTGACCCGCTATCAGGCCACTACTGACCTGCGACGGATTGGGATGACCTGAGGATCATCTGCTTGTGGGTGGAAAGTGGACCGGCGGAGAAGGGCTGACTGCTGTGTGAGGAGCTCCCTGACCAGAGAGCCCTCCCCCTGACCCTCCCTCAGCGCCACAGCTCAGCCTCCCCACTCCCCTCCCCTCTCACCCTTTCTCCTCCTTCTCACCTCCCAGAGTAAAGCCAAGGAATTCTGTCGGAGTGGCTTGCAATCTAGAAACTTCAGATTCCCGCCCACCTTCTCCTTCTCGCACAACCCCTCTCCCTCCTAGTTACCAAACTTTATCACCGCTGCTGAGAGTTTCCAGCCTGGCTTCTCTCAAGTTTGGGCTCCTGTGGCTCTAAGTGAGGCTTCCCTCTGCTTCTTCATCCCTCCCTGCCTCCTGCCATCTCTCACTGAAACCCTTGTTGGCACCGATTAGCACGCAGGACGAGCCGAGAGGCGAGGAAATAAAACTCATTCCACCTAGCCAATTTCAGGTTCTGGAAGATTTATGCAAAGGGCTAATGACGTTTGGGGAAGTTTTTTTGGTTTTGTTTGTTTTTTTTCCAATCACAATTTAATCTGTCTTTTCAGTTCTTAGAAAGGCTGATCGAATAAAGGAATTATGACACCTCTTTTTTCTAAAACACAATGAATTCTATAAACAGTGGGTCTTTTTCTAAAATTATTAATGAAGAAACTACTTGTCCCTTTCTGTTTCCTTTTCAGCAAGAGAAAGCAAACATAGTTCAATGAGGAACAAGAGATGTTTTAAAAATTTGCCCCTATTCTATAGGAAAATGGTAATACATTATGAAAAAAAAAAACTAAATGAGGGGTGCCTGGGTGGCTCAGTGGGTTAAAGCCTCTGCCCTCGGCTCAGGTCATGATCTCAGGGTCCTGGGATCGAGCCCTGCATCAGGCTCTCTGTTCAGCAGGGAACCTGCTTCCTCCTCTCTCTGCCTGCCTCTCTGCCTACTTGTGATCTGTCTCTCGTCAAATAAATAAATAAAATTAAACAAAACAAAACAAAACAAAACAGTAGTTTAAAAAAAAAAGAAAGAAAAAAACCCAAAATGATTGCAAGGGATTAATAGGATTACAAATATCTGATTCAAATACTCTACACCCTTTTATTTATTCTGAAACAGTGATGATTCAAATGAGAAACACCCCCTAAGCAGAGTCAGGCTAACTGTTCTCTGCCATTGTTATAGTGCAGAGAGGACAAGTCCCTTAGGCACCCTTGCCAAATAGTGTGTTCTCTTTAGAGCAGCCACTAAGACCCGATATCGTTAATAAGCACCAATCTCTTTGCAATAGACGCATTTGGGTGCCTCGGTGGCTCAGTCGGTTAAGCATCTGCCTTTGGCTCAAGTCATGATCCCAGGGTCCTAGGATCGAGCCCAGCGTTGGGCTCCCTGCTAGAGTCTGCTTCTCCTCCTTCCTCTGCCCCTCCTCCCTCCTTGTGCATGCTCTCTCTCGTGTTCTCTCGCTCTCTCTCTGAAATAATAAAATCTTTAATAGATGGCATTAGATATCAGATTCATACAACAAACTCTCACCCCAGGAGCTCAGTCAGTTAAGTCTCCAACTCTTGGTTTCGGCTCAGGTCATGATCTCAGGGTCCTGAGATCGAGCCATGCATTGGGGCTCCATTCTCAGAAGGGAGTCTGCCTGAGATCCTCTCCCTCTCCTTCTCCCCCTCCCCCACTCTCACATTCCCTCTCTCTCTCAAATAAACAAACAAACAAATAAATAAATAAAATCCTAAAAAAAAAAAAACCTCTCATCTTTCACGATGACACTTTGTTCCTGGGAACTTTCTCTACTTGCCTGAAGATTTTTATGCTTCCGAATATATCTGGAATACTTCTTCCTTGAATGGGAAAGGCTTTCCAAATTGCTGAGAAAAGTGTGTTTCTGGAATGGGAAGGTGTAGGCGATAAGCCATAGAAGCCATTCATAGAAGAGGAGTAAGAAGGCCTATTCCTTCTCCTTAGAATTCGGCTTAAAGACAAACAGACAATATATGATTTTACACTCTATGTTGAAGGTCGTGATACAATTAGGATCATGAAAATGGTGATTTTTAGAAGACCAAAGTTGGTGGGTTGCATGCATTTGTAAGCATACAGCAGCAGTTTTAAAACAAATGAAATGTCCAGTGAAGGCGCTGTCGTGGGTAGAGGATGGGACGTTACTGAAGATCTGGCAAACTTCAATCAGTAAAATGCTGGAGGACTTCCAGACTGTGTGATGCTCCCAGGCTAAACTGGTCCAGAAGCTGGGGGATGGAAGTGGGGTCCTCAGCAACCTGGGAGGTGGCCTGCCTTGACCCAAGGAGACTGCCCTTTTCGATGGAAGCATGTCCCTCCACAATGACCCCTGACCCTAGACATGGTATTAGGAACCCACGAGGCAGCGGAATCTGTGTGTGATGGCAGAAAACACAGAGAACATCGAGAGTGAGAACACTTGGGGGCGCCTGGGTGACTCAGTCAGTTAAACGTCTGCCTTTGGCTCAGGTCATGATCACAGGGTCCTGGGATTGAGCCCCGTGTCAGACTCCCTGCTCCATGGGGAGTCTGCTTCTCCCTCTCCTCCCTGCTCATGCTCTCTCTCGCTATTTCTGTCTCTCTCTCTCAAATAAATAAATAAAATCTTAAAAAAAAAAAAAAGAGTGAGAACATATGGGTCCTGGTGCCATTGTTTCCACTCATAGGCTCTTTGTCACACACAGCAAATATCTTAATGTCCTTCGCTTTGATTTTTCTCATATCAAGGCATGGGCACAAGACAGCATTAGTTATGCATCGCCAAAAATTTGTTCAGGAAGGGTCAAGGGAAAGCTGGAAATGAGGGGACGTTGGGAGCGGACTTTATAAAGACAAGGTGTTGCTCTGTGCTATTGTGTGTGCCCAAGGGGCTTCCCGAGGCCGGGCAGTCCTGGGAAAGGAAACCTGAAATGGGAAGGGGAGTCACTTAGGGCTTTTGCCTTATTGCTATCATTGGCATTTTGAGTAGAGAACATGTATTAATAGATTACTTGTAGTCATAGAAATAAGACTATGTATGGCACTTTTTTAAAGATTTTTTTTAAATTTATTTATCTGACAGAGAGAGAGAGATCACAAGTAGGCAGAGAGGCAGGCAGAGAGAGAGGGGGAAGCAGGCTCCCCGCTGAGCAGAGAGCCCGATGTGGGGCTCGATCCCAGGACCCTGAGATCATGACCTGAGCTGAAGGCAGAGGCTTTAACCCACTGAGCCACCCAGGTGCCCCAAGACTATGGCATTTTTTAAAAGAAATGTTTTTATCAGTTATAGAAATTTAATGTAAAAGGAGTAATTCATTTTTTTTTCTCTTTGAATATAGGTCTTTGTTCCTTCATTGTTCTGAAATCCAAAAAAAGTTGAAGACGAGGAGTTTTAACAGAAGCTTTCAGCAGACTTATTTGATGGTGAAACATAACCTGAACTAAGGTTAGTCTTTATTCCTTTTCTTATACTTTTTGTAAATGTACACACAGAAATCATGCTATATATTACATAATATGTGAGCCATTTTAACTTGTGACAATCCAAAAAATTCTGGTGTATCTTGACTCAGAAGTTTTCATAATAGAAATATGTATATTAGGGGCGCCTGGGTGGCTCTGTGGGTTAAAGCCTCTGCCTTCGGCTCAGGTCATGATCTCAGGTCCTGGGATCAAGCCCCACATCGGGCCCTCTGCTCGTCAGGGAGCCTGCTTCCCCCTCTCTCTCTGCCTGCCTCTCTGCCTACTTGTGATCTCTCTCCCTCTCTCTGTGTCAAATAAATAAATAAAATCTTAAAAAAAAAAAGAAACGTGTATATTAAATTCACAAATAAAACAAATACTCTAGTGGCTCTCTTTCTAGAGTTTTAGTCAGGAGAAATCCAGGTGCCTCAGGATCTGATAGCTTTCCTGAGGGCCTAATTCAGTACAACAAACATTTACTGAGTTGGTACTTTGGAATATCAAGTTTAACAAGAGGTGATTGTTGGGACACCTGAATGGCTCGGTTGGTTAAGTGACTGACTCTTAATTTTGGCTCAGGTCATGATCTCAGGGTTGTGAGATCCCCGCCTGCATGGGACTCTTGACTGGGGGAGGAGCCTGCTTAAGATTCTCTCACTCCTTTTCCCTCTGCCCCTCCCCCTCTACAAACCCCCCAGAAAACAAGAGGTGATTGTTGTCCCCAGAGATTTTGCACTATAGTGAGGAATGCACTTCCACATAAATTTAATATAAATTACATCAAAATCAATGCTATAACAGGACTAAATTGGAAAGCAAAGATGGATGAGAGCCCAGGACTCCTGGGGGAAGAGGACGGATCTAGATTGGGGGACACTGAAAGAGAAGACAGTTTAAAGTTCTGATAACTTAATTCCTTTTTTCTTTCTAAGTTGTGTTGTTGACATCCCTTCTGCAAGATCTAAGTGGCCCTGCGGAATCAGTATTCCAAAACGTCCCCCAGAGTTATGAAACCCAGTGAAAGCATAAACGCTGGGGAACGCTGATCCAGTCACTCAGAATTCTGGGAGCAGGAGTCAAGAGTCTTCCCAACCAGAGGTGGTGCTGTTACACAGTGACCATCTCACCCAGGTTCTGGAATTACAATTGTCCCTGAAACGCTAATGCTACAGTCTCAGCATTTTTGGTGGTTGATATCGAAACATTGGTTGTAAAGCCACCGGAAGAGTAGTAGATAGTGAAGAAAGAAACTGATGAGTATTATAACCAGTTTTTCCACTAAAGCCTAAAGGCTTTATGCCTTTATGCCTATGCCAAGCCCTGAAAGTGAGCCAATGAGAGACTTACAGATTTTTTTCCCCCCACACAAAGCCTCATTTGTGTCCAGGGCACCTCATGTGCCATTTGTTCCTTCGAAATCACTTCCTCTTATTTATTTCCATTTTTATGATTACCGGCATATATAGTTCTGTAGTGGGGGTTCACCCTATCTAGAATAACGGTGCCCAGGATAATGCGGGTAGAAGCATCACCAGGTATTATTATTTTTTTTTAAAAGATTTTATTTATCTATTTGACAGAAGGATAGAGATCACAAGAAGGCAGAGAGGCAGGCAGAGAGAAAGGGAAGCAGGCTCCCTGTTGAGCAGAGAGCCCAATGCGGGGCTTGATCCCAGGACCCTGAGATCATGACCTGAGCTGAAGGCAGAGGCTTAACCCACTGAGCCACTCAGGTGCCCCACATCACCAGGTGGGTGATAAAGAAGGTGTGTGACCTTCCACGGAGGAGAACTTGAGCATAGGTGCACATGTGCCCAACATTCCAGTAAACAGACCACAGCAGCCGTAGAATGAGCAGGGGGGAGACACTCAGTTTGGGACCGAGGACAACTTCAGTGTATGCATGGCAAGCCATGGCAAGGTTCAGGTACAGTGTTAGAGGTGGAAAAACCGCACCACGGCTAACAGCGCCACAGCCCCTACACCCCTGAAACGTCAGCCTCTGGAGCCCCATGTTCCAAAATCTCTCTGGAAAGGGGCTCCAGACTCATGTAATTCCATGCAGAGGGAGCTGTTGGTCATGGCTCTGGGGGCGGGGGGATGCTCACAGCTATTGTCCTGGTCATCATTTTACTGTGGTGGCAGTTGTCACGCCAAAACGGAAAATGAAGAAGAGAACAACTTCTGTGAAAACATTTCCTCTTAGGCACACAGCAGTTGTTGACTGAGTTGAAGTTGTATTCCTTCTAGCCCTCTGCCATCCTCCAGGCTGTCAAACTCCCAAGATTTGTGGGTGGCAAGATGATGTCATCTGTATTGGGCAGCTTGTAGTAATTTCCACTCCCGGCCCTGCTCAGAGGTTGAGATTCTTGCGGTAAATGACATCTGAGCTGAAAGATGAAAGCCCCACTTAACTTTTCCATTGAGATCCCAATATTGTCCCCTTTCGTGGGATGACAATTGTGCTGTCACCAACCTGATGTCGTGCTATCTCCCTTGAAATGGCCTCCCTGAAGCGTGTGAGTGCAGCTGTGCTAACAAAACCGATGTTACTGTGAGCTCTATAAATCCTCAAGGCACGTATTAATGAGTTCGCCTTTTGAAATTACTGTCAAAACCGTTGTGGCAGAGGCGGGGCCACTGGGAGTGAGTCAAGAGCAGGAATCAGGAGGTCAGGAGGCAGTGAGAGATCAGAAATGGCCGCTGGGCTCCTGTTGTGTGCCTCCCCGGTGCGTGAAAGTATGGATTCCACGGCAGCTGGGGGAAACGTGCCCCTGGATGGCCTGGGGAGAAACTGCCTCTCTGCCTTGCTGAGCCACGATTAGACCCCAGAAGGGGGTGGGAGAGCGCTCATATAGACCAGTCAATGACCAAAGATAGATCAAGTGATGGCATCATATTCTGGACCCAACATGGACCCTAGTGCTCTTGAGATCTGAAGGGCAGAGTCCGTGCGACACATCTGGAGAAGCATTAACCAAAAAATAGAACAAATGTCCAAGATCAGATATTGTCAGCGGGAGGGGGAAAGCAAAAGAAGTCTCCTGATGTTGGAAATACGCGTCAGCTGACAGGATGTGGTGCTGAGGGACAGGAGAGAATGAGGAATGACTACATGTGGATCAAAACATCAACTGAAGGAAGGTTGGTTTCCTTGAGTCTACCACCGCCCAACTCACAGGAATGCATTCTTTGGGGTTACTAGCAATGGCTTCATCCATCCTTGACATGCGAAGTGCCCCTTCTGAGCACGTGGGGCACACACCTGGACAGCAGCAGACGGGGTGAGTTGTGCACAATGTGGGGCTGCAGACTGCCTCTTTCACAGAGAGCTAGCATTGTGGCCGGAGCTCCCCTAGCAACTTCATTTGGTCTCTTGCTCTTCGGTCTCATCATTTGTTGTGTTAAAATGGGCAGAGAGGAAAAAAAGAAGAGGAAGGTCACCATGACGTCAGACAAGGGTGCCTCCTTCAAAGAGCTTAGTGTGGATGGACAGGCAGCAGCCGTCTAGTCGGCTGTTATCTATTCCCAGAATGCACCTCTTTCCAAAATGGAAGGCTGTTCTGAGGCTCATTCTCACCAAGTAAAGGGAAGACATGGGTGGTGTTTCACTTTGCTGGAGCTGGGTGGCAAGCACCACAGACTGGGGAGCTTAAACCCCAGAAATTTATATTCTGACAGTTCTGGAATCTGGAAGTCCAGATGTTGGCGGGATTGGTTTCTTCTGGGGCTTCTCTCCTTGGCTTGTAGATGGCCGTGTTCTCCCCGTGTCCTCACGTGGTCTTTCCTCTGGGCAGGTCTATGTCCTAATCTCTTCCTTTAAGGACACCCATCCTATTAGAATAGGGCCCACCCCCTATGATCTCATTTAACTTAATTACCTCTGTAAAAGTTCTCGTAACTTAAACACAGTCACATTTTGAGGTACTAGGGGGTTATAACTTCAACATAAGGATTTGGGGGGCGCACAATCAGCCCGTCCATAGTACCTAGGACCCTCAGAGTCCGTGCCTCCCACCAGCTAAACTCAGACATGATCACTGGGCTGACTAGACAGGATTGCAGGGGCATGACTCGGAGGACCACTCGAGAACCTCAACACTGGACCATTTGGACCTGGCTTCAGCCGTCTAGTGTAGAATTCTGTCACGAGTCCTTTTTTTTTTTGCATTGGAAAACAGCTCTTCACATCTTCCACAAGGGACAAAGCCTCGAGCTGCTGTGGAAATTTTTTTTTTTTTCCTAGGGAAAGAGTGGATTTCTTCCTTTACTTCTTCCAAAAGAAGTTTCCAGGGTGTAGGGCATTTCTTAAGATCCATATGAGGCCCTCATTATTGTGTCTGTTTTGTAGACAAAACACTTTGCCAGGAAGTGTCTGGCACAGGCAGCCCTGTAGCTCAGAAATTCCAGACTCCTCAAGCCTCAGTGAGACAGATGTCAGCGGTTACCGGTGCCCACGCGCTCTGCCTGACTGCACGTAGCAACGCGATGCCCCTAAGAAGGCCCTGGGCTGCTGCTTGTGATAGGTGAGCGAAGACACCACTGCACATAGAGGGTCTTGGCTGGAACAACAGGAATAGGACCACGGTGTTTTGAAAAATGCAAAGAGATTTTTAATGGAGCAGAAAAGTTATGGTTACATCACTGGGACTTGCCCATCATTAAATGCATTTGGTTTATTTTATTTATGTCTGACCTACGTGTGTGAGGCTGGAGAGTCTTCTGTGTTTAGTAAAAACACTGAAGGCACGACTGAATAAATAGCAGATATTCAAAACCTGATTTTTCATGTTGGTCAAAAGGGACACCCCTTCACGATCGTCTCATTATTTCGAAACACGAAGACTGAAGACCTGTTTTTGTTGCCTTCATGCAATCAGTTTTTTTTGTTTTTAAGATTTTATTTATTTATTTGACACAGAGAGAGATCACAAGTAGGCAGAAAGGCAGGCAGAGAGAGAGGGGGAAGCAGGCTCCCTGCTCAGCAGAGAGCCCGATGTGGGGCTCGATCCCAGGACCCTGAGATCATGACCTGAGCTGAAGGCAGAGGCTTTAACCCACTGAGCCACACAGGCACCCCTATGCAATCAGTTATTAAAGTATTTTCAACTTCGGTCTTCTTTATACTCATGGGATTTTTTTTTTTTTTAAAGAGGGGGAAAATAGAAGGTAATGACATATACAGAAAAAAACAGATTTGGACTAAAACTCCTTAAACAGCTATTTTTATTTCTATGGAGACATAAGTTTACTAATGATTTAAAGAGAGATGAAAATGTATGGTGTAAGGTTTTTTTTTAAAACATCTCTCAAAGTTTCCATAAGGGTCTCTGTTTATAAACAACTTTAAAATTAATTTCATTGCCTCAGGTGCCAGGAATTTAGACTCAAACAACAGACATCTGGATAGACTCATTAAATGAAATGGACACTGAATGAGACATCATTCTATGGAAGTTAAGAGGAATACACTGAAACTTTCTTAAATGCTTGAATATACCAGCACTAAGTTTTCTTTTTTTTCAGAGATGAATGCTAATTCACTCTGAATTGGTGTACGTGGAATAAGTGTTATAATATTTCTAAATTAGCTGATTATAAAATACCATAGGGGATGAGGAGTCTTTCTTTGGAGAGTGAGGGCATTGGCTTTCACTAGAACTTCTCAACTCAAAGCAAACAAACTCATAAATAGACTCGCTTTAATCATGAAGGCAGTGTCTAACTTACAGTCTATTTAATCTACAATGCAAAAAGGGAAAGCAAGTTCTAATTTTTCAAGTTTAGAATGTGCAATTTTGGAAAGGCCATGTTGTTTCAAAGCAAAGGAAGAGGAAGAAAACCCTGCTGTAATCTGCCTGAGATAATTCTGCTCTTATTAAAAAAAGGTTCTGAAACCGCTATACACTGAATATTCATATCCCCCCAGATTTCATCTGTTGAAATCCAAACCCCAGATGTGGTGGTGTTGGGAGGTGGGGCCTTTGGGAAGTGATGAGGTCAGAAGGGTGGAGCCCTTGTGAATGGGAGGGGTGCCCCCCAGACTGTGCCCTGGCCGTGTGTGTTCTGCCATGTGTGGACGCAGCAAGAGGATGGCCATCTATGAGCCAGGAAGTGGGGCCTCCTCACCACACCCCAAATGTACTGGGCCTTGATCTTGAACTTCTCAGCCTCCAGAACTTCGAAATAAACATCTGTTGGTTATACGCCATCCAGCCTGTGGTGTTCCGTTGAATGGAACAAAGACAGGCACTTTTGGGTAAAGAGGCTTGGCTTTTGGGCACATTTTATTTCTAAATACTCATCACCTGCCAATTCCTAAATAAGTAACCTAAAAACATATAAAATTGGGAAAAGCACCCATTTACACAGAAAGCTGAGGAAACAAAGCATCAAAATGGCGGAAGCAAACTTGTCTCCAGACGGGTGGCCTGGCTCCCGGGAGGCAAACGGTCAAGTTCAGGTCCCTGTGGTGGTGTCCGTCTCTGGGCTGGTAGGGCTGAGTTCCAGAGGAAAGAGTGGGCTGTGAGAGGAGCCTGGAAGGTGCCCTGTGAGGCCTGGCTGGGACTCTCCAGCTCTCCTCGCTACCCCAGGCTGGCTCACTGATGAGCAACGATCAGTAAATGACAATAAAGCTGCTGTGCTGTCCACGGGAAGATTCTCTCTCATGCAATCTGACCAGTAAGATTCAGAGAAAGTGTATATTTTTGAAAAACATCTGAGGCAAAAAAAAAAAAAATAGGAATTTCAGAAAGCATCTCTTCTTTTCTGTCGACATGAAAAAAAATATGCTCTCCATAAAATTAGATGAACTGTAAAATGAGGTGACAGTGGAAGATTACGTTGAGATACAGGGAGAACCGTACAGAGAAATAAATGAGGTTTTGAATAAATGTTTTAGAACCAAGCAGATAATAGAAGAGTGTCATAATGCATTCAAAGCAATGAAGAGCAGAATTATGCCAAAAATGCCAAAAATTATTTCAGTGATACAGAAGACAGCCTGGGAAATATATAGATGTATAATGCAAAAAATCATTTATGCAGTATTTCATAGATATAAAATGGAGATCCAAGAAGATTCCAGAACAAATGGACCAAAGCAATATTCAGACACATATAAAACTTCCTGAGGACTTCAGTCTCTCAATTAAAATAGCTCACTGGGTACTAGGCAAAATGAAGAGATTCAAACTCTTATATACCCTGGTGAAAGTTCCAAAATGTATGTAAAATTAAGAACTCTATTAATGCCCTGAAAGAAGATTACAAACAAAAAAAAAAAGAAAGGAAATGCAAACTGGTCTCAGAGTTCCCTTTTTTTTTTAAAGATTTTATTCATTTATGAGAGAAAGACAGAGTGGGGGGGAGGAGCAGACGGAGAGGGACAAGCAGACTCCCCACTGAGCACGGACCCCCAACATGGGGCTCTATCTCAGGACCTGTGAGATCATGACCCAAGCCAAAACCAAAAGTCAGACACTTAACCGATGGAGCCACCTGGGCTCCAGAATTCCTTTTTTTTTTTTTTTAAATAAAGATGCTAAAATCAATGATGCAATTCATGTCTATAGAGTTTTGAGGGAGAAAGTTTGGGACCCCAAATTCCTCCTATAGCCAAGTTGTCTCTCACACTCGAGAACATAAAAACATTTTCAGAGGTTCAGGGTGTAAAATATACCATCCATGTACTTTTCATCGGGGGAACCACTCAGATGTGGTCCACAGTCTGGCAGCATCGTTATCTCCTGGGATCTTGTTGAAAATGCAGAATCTCAGAACCAGACTCCGCCTCAGCTCTACTGAATCCAAACTGCATTTTAACAAGATCTCCACATAATTAAATGTACATTAAAGTTCAAGAAGTACTGCTCTAATAAACCAAGTAATTAATCAAAATGTAACCCCTCCCTCCCAAACAGTAAAGTCACATCTGAGGACTACAGTGAATGTTTAAATTAAATAGCATAGACTCAAGTCTTAATAAATGTATATTGAAAGTCTGCATATACATTTAAAGATTTTTTTTTTTTTTTGACAGAGAGATGACATGTAGGCAGAGGGGCAGGCAGAGAGAGAGGGGGAAGTAGGCTCCCTGCTGAGCAGATAGCCTGATGCGGGGCTCGATCCTAGGACCCTGAGATCATGACCTGAGCCAAAGGCAGAGGCTTTAACCCATTGAGCCGCCCAGGCATCCCTACATATACATTTATATAAGATCATAACCTGAAAATTAATGTCTAAATTTAACATAAATAAGGAAAAAGCGTAGATGATAGAAAGTAAAATGAGCTTATCATTGTCTTATGGTTCAAAGACATTCAATAGAATTCTTAATTTGAGGGGCACCTGGGTGGCTCAGTGGATTAAAGCCTCTGCCTTCAGCTCAGATCATGATCTTAGGGTTCTGGGATCAAGCCCTGCATTGGACTCTCTGCTCAGCAGGGAGCCTGCTCCCCCCCCTCTCTCTGCCTGCCTCTCTGTACTTGTGATCTCTCTCTCTGTCAAATAAATGAATAAAACCTTAAAAAAAAAAAAAGAATTCTTAATTTGGGACGTTTTATCCTTGAATTTGTAGAGAAGTATGTGTTCAAATGTGTTCTTGAAACTCTTAAAGATAAATGATGACCAAATCAAAAGTAGCTATGTAACAAACTATTTGAGAGGGAAAAATTCATAATTCATAAAGTAAAATAAAAAATAAAAAAACGTAAAAATTGAAGAATGAACCAGAATACAGAATACTTTATTTTTGTGAAAATAAAGGTAAATGTAAAAGAATTAGTCAGATTTTTGTCAATGAAAATAGTTTTATTGTTTATCTTCAATTCAAAGAAAATGGGAAGTACAAAGCAGACAAAAAAAAAAACTCACCTGAAGTGCTATTATACACAAATAATCGTGATAAATGTTCTGAGGATCATCTTTCTAGAAAACAATTCCGTTTTTACAAATGAGACAACACCGTACATATAGTTTTTAAACCTACCCATTGGATATGATGTGCGTAGGTATACTTGTTATTTGTTTGGTCTTTTCATAGTTAGATATCTCTTAGATCTGTGATTTGGGGTAGTTCATTAACTTTGAGAATTTTGTCTTAAATATTTTTTTCTACACAGTTATCTTTCTCTTCTCTTCGAAGGTATTTTTCATCTAAATTACCATGGTTTTCTTCCCCCTGGTATTTCTATTTGACTTTGCCTAATAGTTCCCATCTAAATGCTGAAATTTCCCATCCTTTATGTATTTCATATACTTTTTTCCCATAGATTATCTAACATATGAATTATAGTTATTGTAAATTCCTTTTCTGATAGCTCCCATATATGTGTTGCCTCTGGATCTGGTTGTATTTATTGCTTTGTCCCTTGACTTTGGTTTTTAAATTTATTATTATTATTATTATTATTATTATTATATCTTGTGCATGTGTCTTGTAATTTTTGGTTGAATGTTGGATTGAATTGAATTGAATTGATTTTGTTTGAATATCATGTATAGAATAGTCAACATTGAGGCAAATAGTTTTTATACCTGTAAATGGGCACACCTCTGTTAGACCATGAGTGTTGAGGAAATGTGCTCAGGAGTTCAGGGAGCTTTGACTTATATTATTGTTGTGGTTACCTTCTATATGCTACTGGCTCGAGTTCCCCTAGGATTACCTTGTACCTCACTGGGGCTGGGGTTCCAGAGGGTTTTTCTCAGTGTTTCTGCTCTACCTTCAACTTTCAGTCTTCCTTGTTTGCCTGCTCTCACCATGCTCTTGTCCCCTCCCCAGAAGTTCTTGCTTATTGCCTGGCACTTGTTAGCCTGGTGGTGGGGAGAGGGAAGAAGCAGCGCTCTGTTGAGCTGGTCATAGGCAATCCTGCCTGCCCGGGTCTCGGGAGTGGGGCTTCCTCAGTGTCCCTGCTTCTCTTCCCCCGGAAACACCAACTTCCCTGTATCTGCAGTGAGTCTCATATGGGCCAGGTCCCTGCCCCTCCTTTGGACGTGGGAACCCTCTCATCATACTGGTGTGTGATCCTGGACCCAGGATTGCTTCCTGCTCCTTCTTCAAGAGTAGAGGATGTTGCTTTTTCTTTTATCTTTCCCCTAGCTGCTCCAGTTCCCCAGTGTGTCAGCAAATTAAAACTTGTTTTTTAATAGGGGAGAAGGGTCCAATCAGGGTTTTGTGCCTTTCCTATGTTAGCAGCTACTCGCGTCCCGGGTGTACACCATCAAAGGAAGTTCTCTGGGTCTCCTGCTCTGCTCCCGACCACTTTCTCATGAGCATCCAGTGGAGGGCCAGGCCAAAGATCCCATGTGTGAGTGCAAATCCCCTTCGTGTCTCTGCTCCCGGGTTTGCATCCTCACGCTAGCCCATACTTGGCCTTTGCAATTTGTGCTAAAATCTGGCTGAATTTTCTTACCCCCACATGTGGTCCCAGCATTTCTTCCCCCTGTGCTCTGCCAGAGCTGAGCCCCTGCTTGCATCCCGTCTTTCCCCGCAGGAGCCTAACTTCAGTTGGATTGAAGGATACTTGTGTGCCCTGGGTCCTCAGCTCTCTGATAAGCTCATGAAAAGTTCCACTGTTAAGATTTATCTGGCTTTCTTTTGTTGTTGTTAGGATGGGGAAATGCTTTTTCTTGCTCATTACATCCTAGGTAGAACCAAGCGCAGTTTATAATGCTTTACATGTAACAACTCACTGCTTCCTTACAGCAAATCTGTAAGGTAGATATTACTGTAGTCCCCGTATAGCAGATGAAGGAACTTACGCACAGAAAATTTTAATTACCCGAAGTCACACAGCCCCAAGGGTGAGAGCTGAAATTCAAATCTAAGGTGACTTATGCAGTGGCTGCACCATTAACCACAAAAATGTACTGTCATGCACATTGTGAATGGTCTGAATATACCTGTCTTTTTTTGTTTTTTTATGAACTGAGCCCCCTTCTAAAGGATCTAGGGTTGTTTGCTATTATAAACAATGCTGAAAAAAAAATGCTGCAATGAACTTGGGAAGTTTTCTCCCAGAGATAAAGTCTGCAACCAATTGCTCAGTCAAGGGGTATACGTATTTAAATTTAAACCACGTATTGCCACATTGCAACTAAGATGGATTTCTTACAGTGGAATTTAAACTGCTTCCAATTATGAAATTACAAAAGTGATGGGAAGATAGGGTTATTGCAAAAAAATTCAAATAACTGTTAACTGTGTGTTTACGTGCACACACTGCACATACACACACCACACACACACACACACACACACACAGAGCCCACTCCAATCCCACTCCTCCCTTGCATCAGTCACAATCACAGTTTAGTACACATCACACATAGGATTTCAAAAAAAGCAGAGAGAGCATTTCACGCAAAAAGCGTAGCGCGAGCAATATCCAGCAGGGGCAAGAAGGAGACCAGCCTGTCTGGAGCAGAGTCATAAGATGCGAGATAGAAGGTTGCAAATGCAGAGGGAGCTCTGAACCCCAGGCAGAGGATGTGTGGTATCCTGTCGTGGGAAGTAAAGAGCTGCTCTTTATTGGGGGGCAAAGCAGCGACATGACAAAGCTGCTTTTTAGATTATTTTAGACAATATTTATTAGTCTGCTTATTATTTAATTATTACTTGTTAATTTCTTGGCCGGTAATCATCAATTAGATTACCACGGCCAAAATTGTTGTGCACGGAACTAGGGGGAATAGCCGAGGTCCCGGGGAGAGAACGGAGGCAGGAAGTGGTCAAGGTCAGAGCAGGAAGTGGTCAAGGTCAGAGCTAAAGAGTGTAGGAAATGTAGGACGTGTGGAAGGAGATTTCTCCATAAGCTGACAGGTGACCTACTGGAAATTCACAACGTATCAAAGAGGTAGTGGACTTGAGTACTGCATGGATACCCGTCTGAGCCTGACAACTTCTTCAGATCATTGTTCTTTTCATTTACCATAGTCAAGGGCTATCGTTTCCTCCCTGCTCCGACTCCGTTGCCTCTGTCTGCCTTGGCTCACCCTTGCCTAGCCCACCAGCCTGGCCAAATCCAACACCTTGTCTGCCCTGGGGCTGCCCTGCCCAGCAGATCCGCGGCTGAGCTGCGACCGGAGAATATTCCCGCATGTCACATGGACTTCAGATGGGCCCTCCAGGCTGCCAGGCAATCAGACAACCCTGCCCTGGTCCCTCACGTTGTCCTCCTCTCCTAGACCTCTATGTCAGACTTCTCTTCCCTCCCCAAATCTCCAATACTTCTTCCCCGTCTTCGGTCTCAGCTCATGACATTGCTTCCCATTGCCGTGACAAAGCAGAAGCAACCAGAAGAGGATGAATGCAGGTTCCCACCACAACCACAGGTGACCATTGCTCACCCCTGTGCTTGCCTCTTCTTATCACAGGCAACTGGCCTTGCTCCGTGGGCCAGCCTACCACTCCCCTGTGCAGCTCCTCACATCCCCCCACACTCACTGGGGAATAGTGCCCCCCAAATCCTCCCTTCTCTCTTCCGCGGCTTCCTTCTTTTCTGGGGCAGCCTAGAAAACGTGCTGGCTTTTCCTCCACGTTAAAGAAACAACACCCCCTTGGCCACATTCTCCCTTTCTGTTCTGTTCCTTTTCTTTCTTTTTTTTTTTTTTTAAACAAGAGGTTTTTAAACGTGTTTTTATACTCATTTCTCTGCTTCCTCTCTTCCTGCCCCTGTGGAGGCCACTCCCGTCTGATTTTTTGCTGCCACCTCTCCCCCCGGACCTAACCATGATCAAGGTCACTGGAACCTAAACATTGCCCCATTCAGAGCCAAGCGTTCATGCCCATCACACCTGACCCATCAGTCGGATGACCTGTGACCATGCTGTGCAAGGTGGCACATATCTGAGAGAGAATGGGGGACCAGTGATGATTACACCTGGTCCCCGGGTGCAGATGGGGATTATCCAGGGCAGGTGAAGACACATTAGCAGATTTGCAACTTCTACACACTCCCTCCTTGTTGAAACATTTCTACCCTTGTCCTTCCGGGCAACAATTATCAGCTGTCCTCCTACTGTGCTCCATGCTCCCTGTCAGGATTTTTTTCAGGATCCTCTTTGTCTGCCAGTCTTCTCCATGGTGAGGGGTCCCAGGGCTCAGCCCTTGAACTTCTTCTCTTGTCTAGACTCTCTCGCACAAGGATCTCCTCCTATCTCATGGCTTTAAATGTCATCTACATGCTAATGATCCTCAAATTCCTATCTGGCCCTGTTTCTCCCCTGAACTTGAATATCCAACTGCCTGCTCCGTGTCTCTACAGACATCTCCAATTTCAAATATTCAGTTTTGAGTGACTGTTTCCCCCAAACCTGTTTCCCATCAAAGCGAATGACACCTTGGTCCTCCCTGTTCCTCGAGCTACAAACCTCCATGTCATCCTTGACTCCTGTCTTTGTCACACAACCCTCATCAGCTCAAGCAGCAAATCCTATTGGCGTTTACATCAAAAAGTGTGACTCACTAGCTGGGGGGCCTGTAACCGTTGTGCCTTAAACCGGTCACCTCACAGCCAAGCTGCCCTCTTCCTGTTCCTCAACATAGTTTTCCACATGCTGCTGCTGGCCCGGAAGTCGGGGCCGGTCATGGTTTCTGCTGAAAACCCTCCAGTGACTTCCCTTCTCATTCATAAAAGCCAGCCTTCTTGCTCTGAACCGCCTGACTGTGGCTGTCACCTCTCTGACCACCTCTGCTGAGACCGTGCCCTTCAGCTGCTCTGCTCTGAGTCCCCTGCTGTCCTCGGCTGGGATGCCCCTCCTCCAAATAGTCACTTCTGTTATTCCCTCGCTGCCCTGGCCTCTTGATTCAAAAACCACCTCCCCAGTGAGCCCTACTTAAAACATCAGTTTTTCTCATCACATCCCTCTTCTCTGCCTTCTGTTTGCTCCTTGCCATTTACCCCTGACTCACAGAGTCCGTATTGCCCTGATCTGGAAATTCTATGAAGGCAGGGCTTTTTTGTGTGTCTCTTTTAGCCATTGCTGAATCTCCAGCACCTAGAAGTGTGCCTGACACTTGTTCGAGTGAATTTTCCTGCAACTGGGCACCCAGCGTGGAGGAGGACATGCAGCAATTAGAGCAAGTCAAGGAAACCAGACATTTATCTTTGCCCGTGACATACTACCTAACCTTGATAAAGCCATTCGTGAAGCCTTCTGCAGAGCATTAATGGCCCAAGATATACCACAAGTAAAAAGCAGTCTGTGAGCAAATAAGCTGGGGAGACACTGTATTGGGTACTGTTGGGGATTCCCGGGATGTGTTTACATATTCAGAGCTCTGAGAGATCTTTTGGTGAGCACACTTGGAGCTCCTCATTTTCTTCCCCATTCCCACTGCCTCTGGCCATTCTTCTAGTCTTTCCAGCTTCTTGGCATACCTTCTCTGTGTTTGTGGGGCTTCCAAGGGCTCATCCCCAAGTTTGAGCGGGAGTGCAGGGTGCCTGGCCCTAACGCAGGGAGAGCTCCGTTGGCAGCTAGCTTTGTGGAGAAGCAGGTGGCGTGCAGAAGCCATTCCTGCGAGGGTGGTGGCAAGGGTGCAGCTGCAGAGGGTGAATCCAGCATCTTGTACCTAAGGTGGGACCAGCAGGGGCACCTCCTTCTGAACAATACGGTGGCACCATCTGGGTATTGTTCCTTGCTGTTGGTCTCTGTTGAAACCCATTTTCCTGCAAACATTTTGGGGTCAGAGAGAGAGTGAGAGAGCGTGAGCAGGGGAGGAGCAAGGGGGAGGGGGAAGCAGGGGAGAGGGAGTGCAAGCTGAGCGCAGAACCTGACAGTGCAGGGCTTGATCCCAGGACTCAGATCATGACCTGAGCCAAAATCAGGATCGAACACTTTACCCACTGAACCACCCAGGTGCCCTTAGGACCCTTTTCTTAAGAAATCCCCTATGAACTTCCAGGGAATACCAGAATCCCTTTGGTGGTCTGTTCCAGGTCTGTATTCTCAGGGCCCAGCAGGACCCCCTCCAGGAGCACCAGGGTCAGAGAGCCTGACTGTGCAGCACCTAATCCTAGTGCTTCTCCACACCCGGTGCTGGGCCAGGGCGATACCGGGACACAGCCGGAGTTCAGAACCACTGGCTTAGGTAAACCATTTTCCTGGATTCTGACTTTAGAATCATGTTCCGGGACTCAGGTGGCCTCGAAGAGCTGGTTTCTAAGCACCGTGAGTGTGGTCTGTCCCCCTGCTCATGTGGAACATCCCAGACCACGGCCAAGGCCACCGCTGCCTGCTAGACCAGCCAAGGGAAGAGTGGAAGTGCTCACAAGCCATTAGGGAACTTTTACAGTGTTCCCCTGGTGGGGCTCCCACATGGGATTTTGATCTGAATCTATTCAGTCACAACATTTCTCTGTGTTCACTGATTGTCCAGGAGGAGGTGGGCCGTGTGGCCCAAGGAGGTCATGTGGGCAGCGAGTAAACATCACATCTCCATTAGCCGTTTTCAGACACTGAAAATAGCTCTTCTTCCCCGCGTGAGCCCAGCATGGACACTGCTTCAGTCTTCCGACTGCTCCTGTAGACCCTCCCGCTCTGCTCTCTTCCTCAACCATCGCGTTGGAACAGTCACAAAGGCTCATTGAGAAAAATGGTTTCTCCTCTTTAGATGCACCTTCCAGAATGTTCTGACCACCGACAGTTAGAACAACAGGATGTTGTACTCAACGCTTTGAGTACCTGCCTAAAAGTAGCACTTTCAGCCCAATAATAACTCAGGATGCACCTGTTAAAGTGGTTCCAATGGTGGCATTTTCATTTCTGTATTAATAGAACGTTCTGTGGGGTCCTCTTCCCAAAGTGACAACACACCGGGGTTTCATTTTACTCTCAGAAGGTGGAAAACGCAAGCTGCAGTTTCCCTCAGCAATCACTCCTCCCATGTCTCTGATTGCACTCACAGGGATGGTGAGGACAGCTTTACAAACAAGAGGCTTTGTACACCCCGTGGGCTGCCGTTGGGATGAGGGGACAGCCTTTGCGGGCTAACGATCTACGGCAAAAGGGCAGTGTAACAACGCCGTTTGTTTGTAGTGATAGTTCTTGATACGAGTAGCCTTCGTCCTCCAGCCTTCTCTGCTTGGGACAGGCTGTCATTGTAAGGGTCCCCATCTGAGAGCCAACAACTCTGACTTTTCATTGAATCCTTCATGCATTCACTCAACAAACACATCGGGGGGCCTGCACCGGACACCATGCTCACAACCCGTATCCCGTCAGTCTGCAGGGGAAGCCGGACACTAAGCAGTTACACAAGCCAATCATGACTCTTCTGTTCAGGGGTGTGGAGGGAGAGGTCAGGTGTGATGGAGAGCATGGTGGGGCTGAGGGCTGACCCCTGCTGAGGCTCAGAAAAGTCTTCCCTAAGAAAGATGTATCCACTTCCTGGTGTAAAAACTCCATGTCTCCATCCACTCCTAGGCTTTCTTTCTTTTTTTTTTTTTTTAAAGATTTTATTTATTTATTTATTTGACAGAGTGAGAGAGATCACAAGTAGGCAGAGAGGCAGGCAGAGAGGGGGAAGCAGACTCCCCGCTGAGCAGAGAGCCCGATGTGGGGCTCGATCCCAGGACCCTGAGATCATGACCTGAGCTGAAGGCAGAGGCTTTAACCCACTGAGCCACCCAGGTGCCCCCACTCCTAGGCTTTCTTAAGCTGGAAGTCAGTCTGCTCAGAGGTGGGATTCTAAGCTGTCACGGGAGGAAGTAGACCCTCTGTTCCTCCTGACTGCTGGGTGCTCAACCCAGCCCTCAGGGGCGGGGGGCCGGATGGCTCATGCAGGAAAGGCAGGGCTGTGATTGGCCCAGAGAAGGGAGAGTCCTTCCAGACACAGGGAGTAGCCTGATGTGTGTCTGGAAAAGAGGAGGTCATTCAGTCTTCCAGGAGCCTGGGAGAGAGACATGGGTGGAAAGGTGGGGTCCTTCACCCAACACTTGCTGAATGTCCACCACGTGCCCGGTGTTTGGGTTCTAGGGAGAGAGCAGTGACCGTGACCCATAGGGCTGTCCTTCACAGGGCCTGCTGATGGACAGGAGGGCCAGTGAACTAACTAAACACATGCGTCTGCAACAGAAGGACATCAGATGGTGAAAAGGGCCTGTGGCAACCATGTTGCACAGTGAGGAAGACAATGGGGCAAGCAGAGGGAGGCTGTTCTGGATGGATGCACAGGGAGGGCGTCCCAGAGGAGGTGATGTGGGGGCTGAGAGAGCTGAGGGGGGGCAACGAGGCCATCACAGGAAGTGAGAGGAGACAAGCCTGGGGCACTGTAAGTGGAGAGCATTAAGAATCATCCAGAAGGGCTGGAATCTAGGGGGGGCAGAGGACACAGGGATATGGGAGGAGACCACATCTTTCCTGGAGGCCCTTGGAAGCCAAGGCAAGGAGTCAGGGCTGCATCCTAAGAGAAAAGGAAGCCACCGAAAGGAAGTTGAGTAACAGCGATGGTTCCATTCTAGCTGCTGTGTGAAAACCAGGCTGGAGGGACTCATGGGCAAGTTACATCAGGAGGTTCCCGTAGCAGATGAGAGCCTGGAAGGGAGTAAGTTGTTGGAGATGCGTTTCAGAAGTGGAAATGACAGCCTACTCGTGTGAGCTGGGGGCCGGGCTGGGGCCCGAGAGAAAGCAGCAAGGAAAAGGGAAAGGAAGGGGTGCAGCCCGTGAGCAACCCCCCCCCGCCCCCAGGAAGCAACACTTACCAAGTGGAGACATTGAAGGATGAGCAGATTGGGGAGCCCTGGGTTTGGTTTCGGCCATGCTGGTAAGATAAGCAAGTGGCAATATCAAATAGATAATGAGAGCTCAGGGAAAGGTCGCAGTCGGTATATACTATACAGCATCATCATCCTGAGATGGTTGTCAAACGCCATGGCTCTGAGTGAGGTCACCTTGGGGGGGGGGGTGAGTGTAGCGAGAGGAAAAGGGGGCTGGAGGCTAAGAACAGGTTAGGGGTTGAGATGAGGGGCTTGAGGAGTGGCAAGTAAGGGAGGAGGCCAATCAGGGAAGCTGCCCCCCGTCTGGATCATGAGTGGCTCCAGATGCTGCCGTGGCTGCCTGCAGGAAGCCCGTTGAGATGAAAAGAGCGAAGTGGTCCTCTATCGTGGCAGTGTGGACACCCTTGGTGACTTCGGTGTCTGGTGGCTGTAGGAGCCACAGTGGCAAAGGCTCAAGAACGAGAGCTACACGAATTGCAGATAATTCTTTTTTAAAAAGATTTTATTTATTTATATGAGAGAGAGAGAGAGAGAGAGAGAGAGAGGGACAGCACGAGCAGGAGGAGGGGCAGAGGGAGAAAGGCAGGCAGACTCTCTGCTGCGCAGGAACCCTGATGCAGGGCTCGATCCCAGGATCCTGAGATCATGACCTGAGCCGGGGTAAGACACTTAACCAGCTGAGCCACCCGGGTGCCCCAAATGCAGATACTTCTTGAAAGATTTTGCTGTGAATGAAAAGTAAGGAATTGGGCTAGCAGCTGGGAGATTGTGAGGTTAAGGGATTTTATCTTTAAGTTAGGAGATCTAAGGTATGTTGTATGTGCATGGAAATGTCTAGGAGAGACAGAGCAGTTCATAATCCATGCCAAGGAGAGAGAAGATCTTGGATGGAGAATCCTCAAATCTCTCTCTGCTCTGCTTGCCTCCTGTACTCCTCTTGTACTCCGATTTCCCTCTGCCTTTCCCTTACAAAAACACTTGTGATTTCAGGCCTACGTAGATGTTCCAGAATAACCTCCCCACCTCGAGATCCTCAATCTAATTACATCCACAAAGTCTCATTTGTGCTATAACAGAGGACACAGGGATTAGGGCCTGGATATCTGGGGTGGGGGGTGGGGGGGTGCGTTATTCAGCTGACCGTGGATATGCTCTGGAGCCCTGGGAGGACTGGCCTTTGCTAGGAGGGGCCAGCAAGGCCCCCTCTCACTCTTTTTTTTTTTTTTAAGATTGATTGATTGATTGATTGATTTGATAGAGCATAAGCAGGGGAGTGGCAGGCAGAGGGAGAGGGAAAAGCAGACTCCCGCTGAGCAGAGAGCCCGATGTGGGGCTCAATTCCAGGACCCTGGGATCCTGACCTAAGCTGAAGGCAGACATTTAACCCACTGAGCGACCCAGACACCCCCCCTTCACTCTTTTAACCAGAAGGAAAAAGGGGAAGAGGGCCAGGCAGGTTTGTGCAGGTTTGGTGGTGCAAACATGAAAGAGCACTTTGGCTTCAGTTTCCTGAGAGCGGTATGAAGTCAAGTTCAACAGGGAGGACGAAGAGGGGAGGGAGGGGGGTTGTTGGCAGAGATACGGAGGCATGGCACAGAGTGGGACACCAAACTCTCTCTCGGGCCTTGCCGGCGTCACTGCAAGAGAACACGGCGAGGCCTCAAGTGTGAGAATTCACGGGAGCCACTTCAGTCAGGGGGCAAGGGAGCACACGGCAGTCTGGGCGGTGGTGAGCAGATGGGATCAGGAGCTCAGAGGTCACGAAGAGGGGGCGTTGAGCAAGTGGACTCTAAGTACAAGAGGTGTTAGGCGGAGCGGGATGCCTTTAATTCACATTTTGGAGACCGTGCACTTTCAGGTTATAACAAGTTCCAGGGTTTCCCATTGGGAAGGAGTCAGTGAGGGACAGATAGGTGGGCCGTCCACCTGGATGCTGAAGACCCCAGGAATGAAGACACGAAAGGGGTGCCCAGGAAGACTGTGAGCCAGGAACCAAATCTTAAATGAGTGGGGTACGGTGGTGGTTGGGGGGTGGAGGGGAAGCCCCTGGTAGAAGTTCGATGACAGAAGTGGGTGGGTGACTAAAGGGCCTGGATAGGGGTTTTGCAGGAGGAAGGGGGAGAGATGGTTTGGAAGGAGCAATGGGGAGCAAGGAAGCCACCTGCTTTACTCCCTGGCTCTAAGGGATTCAAGGTGTGAAAGAATAAAATGCTAACCCTTGGGAGCGCCTGTGTTTCTGTTTGTATTAATTAAGCTTAGGAAAGACATGTGTGCTAATCTTGTTTCTAACTCTCCTGGTAGCACAGGTTTGGAGAGTTTGGGGAGTAGGAGGTTTGGGGGAGGGTGGGGATAAAAGTTGGCAATACCAGATTATTAGAAAGAGTCCCAGGACTTCTAAGGGCTGGTGAGTTTCACAGGACACAAGGCACACGGGACCTCATCATGGAAGGCAAACTAAGGAGTCTATGTTTTACCTTGAACATGCGGGAGGGGGGAAGGGACGGTATTGAGCAGCAAACGATCATGGTCAAAGGCAGGCTCTAGGGAAATTAATCGTCCAGGTATGTGAACAAAGGAGGCCCTTAGAAAACTACTGCACTAGACCAGGATTAAGGTCTGGTCAGAGTAGGAACACTCAGAATGGTGGAAAGAAATGATCGTTGCAAGAACCCTGGTTGGTCTGAACTGCAGGAGAGAAAGGAAATGAGGGAGCAAGTGAAAGGTGAGCCTCATTTTTCGAGCTTAAGCGGTTGGGAGAAAAGGTTTTGAAGGGAAATTGACTGGCATTTGGCAAACCCCCGTTAAAGGTTTAATAGTGGCTGACCCCAAGTCTGGAGCGGGGTAAAGACAG
>CM053608.1:110298149-110346064 GCA_028646535.1 Procyon lotor
AAGTCTATACTTAACAGTTCTCTGAGATAATCAACGGAAAAGACACCCAATTCTGATTGACAAAAAGCAAATTTATCCCATTTTTACCCTTTCTTCCCCATTCAAATAGTCATATATAGGCACTTAAAACTGGAAAGATGTAGCACTCTTCTTCTATTAAACACTTAATTAAGACTCCAGTAGAACTTTCTTCTGACATAAGAGTGCCATTGAATATATTGCTAAGCTTGAAGCGGAGGCTAAATGGTTTGGTGGGAATAGTTTTTTGGGGGGAAGTCAATGTTCTCTTACTAAATTGTCACTGTTGTGGTTAAAGTTCTTAAAAGGTTGAAAATTTTGCTAGGTCCTTCTCCATCTCGGCATACTGTTCTTTAAGCCTCTCCATGGCTTTTCTGTGTTCTTCATCCACTTCAGCCTGTCTGCTGTGTTGTTCTTTCATGAAATCTTCCCACTGGGTTATATGTTGTTTTTCGCTAGCTATTAAATGATCATTAAGAATCTGAGAAAAGAAATTTGAAAGTCACATGACATTTTTCCAGACAATTATTCTCCTATGCAGAAGAGACAACCACAACTTTAACTCTTGATATTTGGCTACTACAGCAACCAGCTTGAAAGTCACAGTGCTAAAATTGCATTGCAGTTTTAATGTCCAACAAGAACATGGTAAATCAGAAACATCTAAGGCTTCTCTTACTATGAGTGAACATGGATGGTAATCATATTTCCGAAATTTCAATAATGTCTAGTATCTTTAAATGACAAAATCAAATACAATCCAATTTTCATGTCTCTATTTCTTCTCAAATTCCATTTAACTGTATATATTTTTTAAATCAAGTGTAAAGGATATATGCCAAAAGGATCATTATTATGAGAAACCAAGGTGCATGTCTTACATAAAATATTTTTTCAATGCATTAAAAAAGATTTTAAATTTAAAACAGATTCTGGGGCACTTGGCTGGCTCAGCCAGTTAAGCATCTGCCTTTGGCTCGGGTCATGATCCCACGGTCCTGGGATCGAGCCTTGAGTTGGGCTCCCTGCTGAGCTTCTCCCTCTTCTTCCCTTCTTCTGCTTCTCCCTCTGCCTCTGCCACTTCCCCTGTCTGTGCTCTGTCTTTGTCAAATAAATTAATAAAAAATCTTTTAAAGAAAAATTATGAAAGATTTTAAATCTAAAAAAGATCTAAGATGCAAAGATCATTAATCACTGCAAAAGAACTCAAGACCTCTCTTCTGGTTCAGTTCCATTCCTTAAAGTAAATAAACACCAAAAGCATCCGTGCAAATACGTTAAGTTCTTGAGATGTTCCTTAATATTTCTATATGAAGATGAAAAGATTTTCTTTTGACTACCATAGCAATAAAGACAAAACAATGTATAGGTGAAAAGGTGTAAGTTTAGTACAATTTTAATTATCTCTGAATATGTACAACAAAGAAAAGCTAAACAGGAAAAGAGAGTATGAAAAATAACTTTATCTCCCTGCCTTAAATGTTCTACACACATGTCTTCAGAAGTTTGGATACAGACTAAGTCCTATTAAGCAAATAAACAAAAAATGTGACAGATACAAACCATAAAAAGTTATAAAGCACCTAAAGTCATTCTAAATTCCAGCACTCTAATGACAACAGGACACCTGGTGTACCCAGACACTGGTGCTCAGATGCCTGGTCACACCAAAAAGATAGCTAATAGGAAGAAAAAAATGGGAACTGTGTTTTCGTGCTGTCATCATGTCCCTGCTGCTCCATTTTCTCTCATCTGAGATGATGATAAGCAGGATAAAAAGGTGGATAATCCGTTGTTCTCTAAATATCTATGAAATGCATGTTTTTGCTACCTGTTTTGCGAATCTCATCTACTCCTAAAAACTGCTCTTATAAAATTACATTATTTTCACTTTACAGATGAAGAAATTAAGGTTTAAGGACACTAAATGTGTTTCTCCATGCTCTATCAAGTTGTAGATTCAAACTGAGGTCTTCGTGATACCCAGCCTATGCCTTTTTTTGTCCAAAGTGCGAACTGGATCTTTCCAGAGGAAGGTTTACACAGGTAGGAAAAGTTTCTTTTACAAGACAAAAACAACTATTATAAGAGCTTTTTCCTGCCAATCTAATCTGGTTCCTCGGCACAGAGGCTTTTCAAGTGAAATGAGGCTGGAGTGACGCTCAAGTCTGCCTTCGAGTCAAACATTCCCCTAAAATATGTGCCACAGACCCCTAGGATCTGCACAGGCACTACAGTGTGGGGGAGAGAGGGTTAGGGAGGGGTTTGCTGGTGGCAATAAATTTAGGAAACAGGTTAAACAAAATTCAGAACTTAACTTTTCAGCCTCGTGGATTGTAATTCTCCAAAAGATGAATAAAACATGAAGAGTTCATTAAACTCTTTTCATGGAACTTTGGCAAAAACTATTA
Source organism: Procyon lotor (assembly GCA_028646535.1). Taxonomy (NCBI): domain Eukaryota; kingdom Metazoa; phylum Chordata; class Mammalia; order Carnivora; family Procyonidae; genus Procyon; species Procyon lotor. The sequence goes on from CM053608.1 coordinate 110,300,579, forward strand.
TATTCTAGGGGCGCCTGGGTGGCTCAGTCGTTAAGCGTCTGCCTTCGGCCCAGGTCAGATCCCAGGGGCCTGGGATCGAGCCCCGCATCGGGCTCTCTGCTCGGCGGGAAGCCTGCTTCTCCCGCTGCCATTCCCTCTGCTTGTGTTCCCTCTCTCGCTGTGTTTCTCTCTGTCAAATAAATAAAATCTTTAAAAAAAAAAAAAAAACAAAAAAAAACTATTATATTCTAAGAGAAAAGCCACAGTCAGACTAAAGAGAGAAGAAAATGCAAATAAACTTTCTCAAAATGGGATCCTGCTTTAGCTGTAAATTATTTTTTAATAAATACAAAAAAATGTAGACTCAGATGTTGTTTACAAGATATTTCTTTTCTTTTTACTCTTTTAAGATATGCACCATAATTGGCTCAGCCAACCCTGTGATTTGGACCACAAGGCAACAGCCTTGATTCCACTTCCCACCAGAGAGCACTTTTTCCAGTGCAACTCAATGGAAAAATGATGACTTGGGAAGCATATAAACCTCACTTCAGATTCTGGTTCACTTGCTCCCAGCTGCATGACCCTGACTAAATTCAAGTTTACCTTTAATATAAGGAAAACACTTTACGCTCATAAATAAATATTTATGAAGACTAGAGGTAAGACATGTCAAGTTCCTAGCTCACTGTCTGCGGAACTTAATGAAAATTAGTATCACTATTGTACAAATTATAAGCAAAACATCTAGAAGAAAGAGCAAACCACTTTTTATCCTCCCCATTTTTTGTCCTTTAATTTAAAAAAATTATTTTTTATTTTATTAATCTCAAGAATAAATTTAATAAATTTTTAATTCAGTAATTTATTTTTTAAGATTTTATTTATTTGACAGAGAGAGGGAGAGACCCCATGCGTGTGCCCATGGGTCAAGGGAGGGGAAAGGGAGAGGGAGAAGCAGGCTCTGGCTGAGCTGAAGGAGCCCGATGTGGGGCTCCATCCCAGGACCCTGGGATTCATGACCTGAGCCAAAGGCAGATGCTTAACCAACCGAGCCACCCAGCCATTCCTAGTTTTAATAATTCAATTTCAGCAACAGATTCTTATAATATTTTGCATATACGCAACTCAAATAAAAGAGAGTTTCCCCTTCCCATTCCTATATTCAATTCAATCCCCCTTGATGACTCTACTATTTATCATTTGACTCTAAGAAAGGACTTTAAGATGTCACTAAATATCAGTATATCTGTTTTGGAGTTTCAGAATATTATGACTAAAAAAATACATATCCAACTGGCTTTTTCACATAAGACGGATCACTTCCTTGGCCTCACAGTTCAGGTGAAAAGAAGTTGAATGCTGACTGTGCTCTAATCTAGCTAAAAATTTAGTCTTGCTTTCTCATCAAGAACTTCTTGAAGTCACTCTTATCTTAGCCTCTCACTTATAATAAGAGAAAGGGCTATGAGGGACATGTAGGTGATTCAGTTGGTTAAGCGTCTGCCCTAGGCTAAGGACATGGTCCCAGGGTCCTGGTATTGAGCTCCACCCAGCTCAGTGGAGAAACTGCTTCTTCCTCTCCCTCTGCCGTTTCCCCTGCTTTGTTCTGTCTCTCTCAAATGAATGAATGAATGAATGAATGAATGAATGAAAGTAAGTGCTATGCAATCTTGCATTCTTCTTAACAATCAGTAAAGAAAAAAAAAAGGCTGTCTCTACATTCGTGTACTGACAATACCATATGCTTTACATAAATAAATAACATCTGACTACCTGGAAATAATAACATCTACCTGAAACTTAGTTGAGAACTATATGGTAAGTCTCTTAATCCATCAAAAGAAAAAAGAAAGATACCAAAAAGTCTAATTACAAATACTGCAGTATTCATGAAAAGCTCTTTTGATTCTCAATTAACTTGCCTTACTTTACACACAATTCTAACCATGCTAATTAACTGGTTTCCAGAAGTACACTGTATTAAAAGTCACGAATTAGAAAAAAAGGCTGATAAATGAGATAGGAAGAAATGATAAGCATCAGCTTTATGGGGAAGGAGAACATGGATACAAAACTTAGAATACACATAGTATTTGAGTGCATTTCCTATAGAGAAAAACTCTAATTCCCTGAGGACACCCCCATATTCACCATAATGTAAAACGGTCTATTCTCAATAATTCCTAATTCATAAAGAAATTTAGCCTATAATTTTGTATGAAAACCAGAAAAGTATGAAATATATTTTTAAAGATTTCCCCCCAAAATATAGCGATAAAAGTGGTGTGCCAGAAGAAGATAAAACCTCAGCTCTTTGGTAAATTTGGCTAGATGGAATGTTTCATTTTCTAAGATTCCTAGACACATAAGGTTTTATTGTATGTAACAGCAGAAAAACCCCCAATTAGCTATATCTTACATATCACCTAGGCAAAAAGTTAAAAAGTATTCTATGACAGGAGTGAAGCTTAGCCACGGTATAGCTATTCAAACTGTAAGGAAATGCAGTCTGGCCAGTTGTAACTTCACTGGAGAATGACAAGGACCTGAGCAGCTGCTTACTCGAAAACAGCACGTAAGCCCCCCAACAGACTGTCACAATACTTCAACTCCACTGAAGGCATTCTAACGCCAACGTGCGCCCTGGGTCATACATGAGGAAGTTACAGGAGCCAAGGTCTCAGCCCGAAATGCCAATGAATCTAATCACAACTACAAAGAACTCTCATAATAAGGAAAAAGCTTTTATAAATACTACGCTAACTGCAGACCATCATCACCTGCACATCACTTTCAGAAACAGCAATTCTGCTTTTATGTTCAAGAAATGGGGTTCTATGTTGAGATTTAGTCTGAAATCAGTGTTCCTGATTTTATGTTTAATTAAAACACATTTGAAAAACAATGATCCCACCTAATTATAGTTATAGTCAAACAGCTTCTTACAAGTCTGATAGGAAGTGATAGTTCCTCTACATACACACCAAATCCTTTCTCTAGTATCCTTTTTCCTGGTATTATTAATAGTTCAATGAGCACTAACGATTATTTCTTGATGTTTGTACAAACGTATTTCTTTAATAACAAAATGAAATCGCATTACGTAGGATGGTCTGCAGCTTTCTCTTTTCAGTAATGATACAATATGTACGGGCATAGCAACAGCAGGAGGGTGGGAGAGCTCTGCCCTGGGTGTAAGCAATAAGACGGCGTATTGTGTGTAGAGAATTTACATCAAGGACACAAACAAATGAAAGACCAGGCACTGACTATACTGCAAAATGTTGGTAATAAAATATTCCTAAACCAAAAATCTTTCTTTGGTCTAAAGTTCTAAACAATTACTGAGATTCTCGTTGAATTTTAATAGAATATTTCAAATTGGCACATTTTTATTATTTATCCTTAAATAAATTTTGTATTTTACACTGAAGTTAATTTAGAGGACATCCAGTTAACATAACCAGTCCTGGACAAAGATGAAGTCAGCTATACATGTTTATTTCCAAAGTAGATACCAAATAGTCCAGAATCACTTCAACTTTCTTTAGATACTGAGCCCCTCTAACCCCTGGGGAATTAAATAAAATTGCACTTTAACAATGACAGTAGAGCAAATGCAGGCAAAATCTGAATCAGTTCAAAACCATTATTTTGTATTACCATTTTTGTGTACTTAAATTTGAGTATGTTTTTATTTAGACCTAAAATTTTTATACTATGGGAACACTGGTAGCCATCAGAACGACTGCCAAAGAATAAAGACAGTATTGCAATTTCCAGAATTCATTGTGACATGTGATTTTTATGAAGCTCTTCCGGACTTATTCTTATGCTTAAAACTTTTCTGAACTATTTATCTATTGCTTCATGTCAAAGAAATTTTTCAAAGTTATAATAAAAACCATTTTTAATCAACTGGGAGTCAAAACAGATTAATAAATCTGTCTACACTATTAAATTTAAATAGCCAAAGATCAAATCCAATGAGGTTATTAACAAATCTGCATAAAAATAAACAGCAAACTGTAATAATACTATTTATTACCATAACAGAAAATATGCAGATGAGTTTTTTTCCCAAAAAATAATCAATGTACTTAAATTTATTAATCTCTTACTTTTTCCTTTGGTGTTATAGTACTTTTTAAGTTTTTTATTTTTTCATTGGTGTGACTTCAAACATGAAGTTAAAAACAATACCACCTGCATCTTTGTTTTTGTCATTATTCTTTAACATCAGGCTTATTATTAAACATAATTTTGTTGGGAGCAGTGTTAAAAAAAAAAGGTCTCTTGTTGGTGTCAAATATGGTATGCATGCAGCTCCTATACAGACATATTTCCATGGACACACACTTAGAGTAAGGTAGAATCAAGATAAAAATCCAGTTTTCTATTCTTTTTGCTATATAATGTTGTTTAAACCAAATATATTAAATTACTAGTCTCAGGATTGGCAATGTTTTAAAAAAATGACAGAAACTAACAAGTATTTCACATTCCAATTTCAAAAGTAATTAAGAGCTTGGAAAAACCTGAATATGCCTGAATAGGCAGAAAAAAAGTCGATAGGCACACACTGTTAACCACTCAGGGATTTATATGTGGAGCTCCTGCTAATTTTCAAAACAGAAGTGCAACTAACTTTGAAATAGTTTTTCCTTTTCTAGCAAGAGTTTATGAGAGCATGTGGTATTAAAAATCAAGTCACATCAGAACCAAATGAGTTTACTGGTGAATTCTACCAAACATTTAAAGAAGAATTAATGGTAATTCTTCTCAAACTCTTCAAAAAAATGAAGAGGGAAGATTTCCCAACTCATTCTATTAGGCCAGCAATGTCCTGAGACCAAAGCCAGATAAAGACACTATAAGAAAAATGGGGCACCTGGGTGGCTTAGTCATTAGGCATCTGCCTTTGGCTCAGGTCATGATCCCTGGGTCCTGGGATCAAGCCCCGCACTGGGGTCCCCGCTCGGTAGGAAGCCTACTTCTCCCTCTCCCACAAAACTGCTTGTGTTCCCTCTTTCACTGTGTTTCTCTCTGTCAAATAAATAAATAAACAAACAAACAAATAAATAAAAAAAATAGTTTTAAAAAAAGACACTATAAGAAAAAACAAGTGCAGATCAATATTCCTGCTGAATACTGATATAAAATCCTCAATAAATTAGTGACAAACTGAGTTCAACAGCATATTAAAAGGGTCATGCACTATCTTGTTCTTGGAATATAAGGATGGTTTAAAACACATGAGAATCAATGAACAAAATATACACACATCAACAGAATGAAGGGAAAAGACCACATTAATCACCTCAATCTAATGCAGAAAACATATTAGTCAAAATTCAAGACCTTTACATGGTAAAAACACTCCACAAACTTGTGATAGAAGGAAACTATCTCAACATAATAAAGGCCAATATGTGAAAAACTCACAGCTAGCATGACATCCAATGGCAAAAAATCTGAAAGCTTTCCCTCTAATATCAGGAAGACAACAAAATTTTGCTTTTGCCACTTCTACTGAACATAGTATTAGAAGTCTCAGCCACGGCAATTAGGAGAGAAAAAAAGAAGGCATCTAAATTGGAAAAGAAGTAGTAAAATTATCTGTGCTTACACAGAGCATAGTCTTTATATGTAGAAAACCATAAGGTTCCACAAAAAAATGGACTAGAATCAACAAATTCAGCAAATCCGCCAGATACAAAATAAAAACTCAAAACTCAATTGCATTTCTATATACTAACAATGAACAATCCAAAAAAGATATTAAGAAAATTCCATTTACACTAACATTGAAAAGAATATTTGGGAATGAATTTAACCAAGGAGGCAGAAGACTTGTACATTGATAAATAGAAAATATTCCTAAAGAAAAAAATTAAAGACATAAGCCAATGGAAGGTCAGCTCATGTTCATGGATTGGAAGACTTAATATTGTTAAGATGTCAGTACTATCCAAAGTGATCTGCAACGTTAGTGGACTCCCTATTAAAATCCCAATGATTTTTTTTTTTTTTACAGAAATTGAAGAATACATCCTAAAAGTCATATGAAATCTCAAGTGACACCTACTAGCCAAAACAATCCTGAAAAAAGAACGAAGTTGGAGGTCTTACACTGTATTAACCATGTGTGCATAAGGTTTTGACAACTGGAAAGACTGTCCCTCCCAGGGTTAGCCTATTCCTAGAGATAGGACTCATGACTCCCCTTTTACATGCAAGCCAACCAACTGAGAGCCCATACCCCAATCACTTTTACTGGGTTCTCATCCTCTGGGCCACTATCCACCTGCCCTAATCACATAAGGCCAGACAGCCCCTATCCCCTAAAGCCTGCTGAAATTATTCAAATTAGCCAATCCTAAGTCTGCTAACACTGTCTCACATGTTTCTTCCTGCTGAAACCACAATAACCTGAACCACAATAATCTGTCTTCCCCCTCTCTCTGCCTCCTGACTAACCTTGGTGCATCCTCATATGGTCCTGTGTGGCAGAGCATGCATCCTCCATGTGGGAACTATGAATAAACAACAATCTTTCCATGACAGTCATCCCCTTATCGGTTGGTCTGACCATATCTGATTAATAATAAAACCTCCATTTTACAAAATACATTTCTTGATTTCAAAACTTACCCCAAAGCTACTGTGGTCAAAACAGTGTGGTACTGGTATAATGAAAAACACACAGACCACTAGAATAGAAGTGTGCAGAAATAAACCCTCACATATATGGTCAAGTGATTTTTGATAAGAGTGTCAAAAATCACTCAATAGGGAAAGGGCAATTCCTTTAAACAAATGGTACTGGGGAAACTGGGTATCTACAAAAATGAAAATGGACCCTTACCTTTTATCATATACAAAAATTAATTCAAAATAGATCAAAGATCTAAATGTTAAGATCTAAAAGTATAAAATTCTTAGAAGACAACAGGGGGAAAGCTTCATGACATTGGATCTGGCAATGATTTCTTGACTATCACACCAAAAGCATAGGCAACAAAAGTAAAAATAAATTGAACTTCATCAAAATTAAAAACTTTTGTGCATCAAAGGACACTATCAACAGAGTGAAAGCCCATCCACAGAAAGGAGAAGTATCTGCCAATCATATGATAAGGGCTTAATATCCAACATGTATTAACGAACTCCTACAACTCAATAACAAAACAAAACCAAATAACCTGATTAAAAAATGGGCAAAGGGCTTGAATGAACATTTCTACAAAGACGACACACAAATAGCCAATAAACAAAGGAAAAGATACTCAACATCACTTATTATTAAAGAAAAGCGAATCAAAACCACAATAAGATACCATCTCATATCCATTAGGACTGCTGCTACCAAAGAAACAGAAAATAGCAAGTGTTGACAAGGATGCAGAGAAAATGGAATACTTGTGCACCGTGGATGGGAATACAGAAAGGTGTGACTATGGAAAACAGGATGATGGCTCCTCAGAAAATTAAAAATTGAATTACCATTTCACCCAGTAATTCTACTTTTGAGTATACACCTAAAAGAACTAAAGGCAGGGATTTGAACAAATAGGTGTACACTCAAGTTAATAGCAGTGTTATTCACAACAGTGAAAATGGGGAAGCAACACAAGAATCCATACACAAATGAATGGATACACAAAATATGATGAAATACACATATAATGGAATCCTAGTCATCCTTAAAAAGGAATGAAATTCTAATACTGGCTACAACTGAATAGGAACTACAACTGGCTACAACTACAATATGAACACTATATTAAAGAAATAAGCAGTGACAAAAAGATAAATGCTGTATGATTCTATTTAGCACAGGTACCCTAGATTAGTCCAATTATAGAAACAGAAAGTGGAGAGCTGGTTGCCAGGAATAAGGGAAGTGGGAAAGGGGAGTTAGTGTTTAATGAGTTGAGTCTCAGTTGGGGAAGATGAAAGTTCTGGAAATGGATGGTAGTGATGGTTGTAGAGCAAGGTGAACGTACTTAATGCCACAGAACTACACACTTAAAAACAGTTAAAACGGTAAATTTTAAGTTATACGTATTTTACCACAAAAAAATTCTCACATCAGGTGTCAGAGTGTTCTTCCTGAATGAAATCAGTTGTATTCTTAAGCAAGTGGATAAATTTGTTTTTAAGATAAAATTAGAAAATGCCAACTTTAAAAGAAAATGAAGAGAAACCTTAAGAATGAGCTACAACTGTGTACAGAGTATTTCGCTGTAATGATTTTATCATTCTCTACGAGAAAGAAACAGTAATAAAACATTGACTTACATATATCTCATTAGAGATAAATTTAAAGAGAAGCCAATCCTGATGCCAAATCATGTCTAAGAACAGGTCTATAAATGAACTCTGGGATACATAATAAAAACTAAATTTTGCATATATTATAGTCTAAGTCAGTGATTCTTTACTGGGGGAGGGGTAGATTTTAACCACCATTTAATTTTCTCTTGTCCCTCAAATTTTTGGTTATCACGGCAGAGGTTCGGGGGAAGTGCTATTGGCATGTGGTGGGTAAAAGTCAAAGATGCCTCTAAACATCCTACAAAGCACAGCCCAAGCCACCACAACAAAGAATTATCTGTTCTAAAGGTCCACAGTGCGGAGGTTGAGACACCCTGGCCTACAGGAAAACTCTGAGTAAGCCAACTAAGGCCTAAAAGGCCCTTTCAAACATCTGTCAGTAATATACGGTCATTAATTTTACCTAGGCCTTATACCAAAAAATGAAAAAGAATTTACTTCAGTAAGAAGTGTCAGAATATGACAGCCATCAGTACGGATGCATTGTCAAACTCTGTGACATACAATGTACACGCTATTTTGTTCCTCTCATGAAAAAAGTCATGCAGGGGTGTAACTAAATCTGGTAAATATCTGCAGACAAGATGAATCAAAGGATTCGTATTTATTATTATCTCTAGTCTGGTCAAATATGGCTTCAAAAGTTGACACGTGTGCATGAACCTAAGTTTAAACTACTGGCAGGTATTAACAGCGTGTTTCCCTTGATGGTATATTTTTAAGTCAGTGAATTTTCTAAACTAGTTGTATTTTCATTTCACTACTTTTAATGTTAGCTTCCACAATGCAACTCTGTACTACAGGGTAGTTTTCAAGACATATGTCAAACAACTGGGGAATGTGCATTTATTGTTCTTCTGAATGTACTTTTAGGTATCAATTGTGGGAAGTGTAATTTGGATGAATGACGTTTATCATAATTTACTTCCCACAGAATTCCACATATTGTCTTAACATAAAAGAATTAAAGATTAATGGTAATAGTCTATTTTATTCCATTACTACTCCCATCTTTCTTTGTTCTGAGAGCCATTCAAGTATACAAAATGTGGCCAACAGTATAGCCAAGGGCAACAATTAACGTGAGACTGTAAAACCCAGCTAGAGGTCAATTTTGCTTTATTAGATGAAAATTTAAATTTTATGTCTGTCTCTTTTATATATATGTAATCTGAAATCTCTGCCATGTCAAAGTTTTGGCAAAAATCAGTTATAGCAGTATAAAAAAAGGGTTCTTAAAAATACATATTTCACATATTCTGCTAACTAAACAAGCACTAAAAAAGAAACAAAGACTAAAGATTTATTGACCTGCAGACTATGAAGAATTATTACTTTTTTGAGCGATGTCTCAAAATGTTGTGTAACATTCAGTTGGTGAATTTTATTAAATTACCTTGAAAAAAGAAAATAGAGTAGATTCTTACACATATAGCTTTGTAAATGCCATTAGCATGGCATAGTCTTAATGAAACACATTTCACTACATGCTAAAATACTAATTTTTAATGTACATTCCATGTTAAAAAATAGTTCAGTAACATTCTGACATAATACCTATAAGAAATATAGTTAAGACTAACATAACCTAAGGGCTATTATTTCTTGAGGCCATTTTTATTCAAACCACAGTACAGTATCTTAGTATCTTTTAATTTAAGAAATCACGAATGAGGGGCGCCTGGGTGGCTCAGTCGTTGAGCGTCTGCCTTCGGCTCAGGTCATGATCCCAGAGTCCTGGGATCGAGCCCCGCATCGGGCTCCTTGCTCAGCAGGAAGCCTGCTTCTCTCGCTACCATTCCCTCTGCTTGTGTTCCCTCTCTCGCTGTGTTTCTCTCTGTCAAATAAATAAAATCTTTATAAAAAAAAAAAAAAAAAAAAAGAAATCACGAATGCGTGGGATTCTCAGATGCTTCACCAACTTAAGAGACCACAGCAGGGTCTCACCCACAGAGTGACTGCCTGCACCTTAAATAATAATCGAGCTGGCGGGGAGAAAATGGTGCCTTCCACTTGGGAGTGCGATACAGTTTGCAAAGCTGTTTCACGTAGAATATATAATACAATTTATCTGGTAAGTAGAAAAATCAATCGGGTAAGTGTAACTGGTATTTATTTTGCATTTGAGGAGCTTGAAGCTCAAGGACTTGTATAAGGGGATGTGGCTAGCCAACAGAGGGAACACCAGAAGTAGAAGACTCCAGGTATTTTCTCACCTAAGTGGGTCATTTTCCTACTTATACTCTGTTAATACAACAAATGTGAAAAAATTCCAAGTGACAAGAGGAACTACTCCTATTATAATTTAATTTTAGGTTAGTTCTGCTCCAGATTGGCAAGAATTCACATTTTATCACAATTGTAACTGTTCTGACAATGTCTTAGGAAGAAATATCAATAATGTACGAGCATATATTCACATAAATCTGCTTAAATCACATAGTAACATGCTACACAGCACACTGTTTTTAAAATTTAATTTTGAAAAAAAAAGAGAGAACTGCTTATTTACGGTAACGGCCAGTGCAGCCAGTGTTCTATCAAACAGCGTTTGTTCCTCACAACCAGAAATGCTCCTGGTGCACTCGACCACAAACTGTTTAACAGAGCATTCAAGATTCTCCACAATCATCTCCAGAAACATCCACTCACGTACAGAGCAACTGTGTGCAACTACTGACTTCTCACATCTTTTGTCTTTGCTTACACTGTTTCCCCTCACCCTGTAAGAGCTTTCTTCCCACCCTCCATCAGCTGAATTCCAACTCACTGATTAAGGTTGGGCTTGAAAGCCACCACGTTCCTACTACATTCCTCCTTTTGCCAAGATCCTACAAAGTTCTTTGCAACTTGACCACAGCTCTTACTTTATCCTACATCATACTAGTGTTAGCGGTTTGAGGCTCCTCTTCGGGATTGTTAGTTCCTGAATGTATAAACTGCCTTAAACTTAAACTAAAATCTTTCATCCCCAGTGGCACCCAGCAAAGTAGAGAACTAAAAAATATCTGCCGTCCAACCTGGGATGGCCCAGGCGAGCTCCTGTGCCTGCCTTTACTCTCTGGACACTGTACACAGTGAGAAACCCTGACAGGTTTCCCAGCCCTGGCTTTGCCTTGCCATTTTGTCAACACGCTCAGGGGCCTTGCTTCCTGACTCAGCCTGCTAGGACCCTCCTCTGCCTGGGCAGTCTTCACCTGCCTGAAATGTCAAATCTTTTCAGTAAGGTCTAACTCACCAAACTGTTGAATTTTTAAACTCTGTATCAATATTTAGAGTTGAACAGAGGGTGAACAGAAACTTAAACTCTGGCAAGGTTTATTTCACTGAATTTTTATACATTGCAGATCTGAACACATCCCATTCCAGAGAAATGGAGATAGTTAACACTTGTTGATAGATAAAAGGCTTTATATTCAGAGTGATTTAGTATTTTCAACATTTCTTAAAAAGTCTATCTTTACTAGTTTACAACAATGATTAAGTTATAAAAATACTTTATGGAAATTATAAGTGAAAACAGCAAAGAAAAAAAAATCATAGGAACTTAAATTCTTGTGCTGTTTTTCCACATCTGAATTTACTTAAGATATACTTTCAATAAGCAAAACACTACCCAAGTACGAGTGGGTAGTGTTTCATACCCCTACAAGTATGATTCATATACTTTTGGCCTATTCATTAAATAACCCATCTACAGGCATGAATCCTTCCTTTTCTAGAAGAAATATACATAACTTACTCATCAATGCTTCACGCTTAAATAAAAGATTTATATTTCCAATCTGGTGGGTATTTTTTGTTCTATGTAAAAGTCTTACTCTCTGTTCTTAATCAGACAAATACTACTTTCAGGGAAAAGATGAAAATGTTGAAAAAGAAAAAAAAGAGGTCTGCAATCTGAATTAGAAAAATATGGATGGTGTAATCATGTGCTCATACCTCCTCAACCTATCTTCAATAAATTACTCATTTTTAAATCTTTTTAAATCACTGCATAAAGAAAACAAATTTGAAGGTTTTTTTAATCAAAAGCAACTGCTAAGAATATGATGACAGGAAGAGTTATAGGCCCCATTAGCCAAACGATCTACTTTTACCTTCTTTCGTTCCTGTTCCCTCTGCTGGAGTCTACAGACTGAGTCAGAAGCTGCTTGCACTGAAATAAAACAGACAAGGAGTTTCAATCAGCGGCCTCTGTTCAAGACTTACCTGAAAAAAAGAAAACAAAACAAAACACCCCAAACTTGGATTGTTTTAGATCTCATGAAGCTATACAAAAAGAACTGATCCTATTTTGGTCATGGTGAGGTGGCCAGAAGGGAAAAAAGAAGTTTTGCCAGTATATTTGGGATACCATCATTAGGACCACCATCATTCTTGAGCCTTGAGGTACAAGCCAATTTTACGTACTAATTCCAATGACAAGTTGTCAACAATGACTACAGAATTCTCTAAAAAGATATAAAATGCCTGATCATTTATCATTACATTCTGTCTCTACAGTGTCTCTTTGATTCGTTCACCCTCTCTCCCCCCTTTTGTCGTTCATACGAACTTCTCTCTTGCAGGCAATACCTGATACCTACAATACTTGCACAACTTTCTATTCTTGCTTCTCCTCTCTTATCTGTTAATTCATCCTCACTGCCACTGCCACATTCAAATTTCTCTGGATTGTTTTCATTGAGTGATTTCCCTTTCCAATGGACCAGAACTACTAGAAGTAATTATTGGAGCTATTTATTTATTTGTCTGTTTGTTTGTTTTAGAGTTATTTATTATTACTATGTGCCCAGACCTAGGCTAAGTACTTTCCTCTTAATCCCACTTTCCTATTAGGAGAGGATCACTGTCCCATTTTACAGATTTTTGGCATCTGTAAAAAATTGAGGTACAAAGAGGAGGTAATATGACTAGTTAAGTACAGAAAGCAGGATTTAAAATCAGGCTCCTGCCTTTAGGGACTAAGCTCATACCCTTAACACTCTACTTCTCTTATGATCTCATCAATGAAACTGGTCTTCATCCATCAGTTTTTCAGACCTCTTCGTTTATTGGATCCATTGTACTTCTGTACACAAACAAATGTTTTCACTTATTTCACTGTTTCGCATGCAGGTTAACAGCGAGCCATAGTCAAATCTGGAGTTGCGCACTTAGTCGAGTAACTTGGCATGCCTGCTTGCTCACTGATTCACTTGTCTAATACTGAATGAGCATTTACTATGTATGTGCCAGGCGCTGTGACTGCTGCTGTTCCTAATGCCTTAGCACCTTAGTTCTTCATCTGTAAAATAAACCTAACAACTAATAAGAGGACTTCAGAATTGACATTAAATGAGATAATACAGTAGCTACTATACTTACAAATAATTGCAATACTAATGTCACTGAGAAGAGGTTCTTCACACTGTGTAAATAGTTAAGGAGTGTTATTACTACTATTATTCTTCTTACTGTACTAGCCCTACTGAAAATGCTTTCCTTATTCCTTTCTTCTAATGAAAATGTTTTACTTGTCTTCAAAGAACAGTTCAAGTTGACTGCCTTCATAATAAAGACCTTCCTGATTAATCCCTTTCCTATAAGGATTTTCTCTTATTTGAAATTCCTTTATCAGGTAGGTATGCATCTCACCACTTTATTTTGCAATTACTTAAACAAGAGGTTGACCTGGTGTTTTACAATTCTGCCTTCCTATCCTACCCAAACCTAGCCCCAAATAGCTCACAAGTTCCATAACAGGGTAGGGACTGTGATTTCCCTTTCAGGAAAATGTAAGGTCCCTCCCTGTGAGAATATGGTAAAAGAGGAGGATTCTGCTTTTCAAAAGTAATGTTTTTATCAGTAACCATTTATTTTAGTTATATCAAAGACAATATTTTAGGACTGAAAATTATGTTCCAATCATTGTTTGTTCTAATAGAAAAGACGAAAACAAAACAAAATGGGAGCTGATTAGATCTGCCTTCTTTCTATGGCATATTAATATTACGTCATTTTTCCCAAGCAGTGGTTCTATCATTTCCTGATGGGACTTTTTTCCCCCTTGACTCCAAACACAACTTTTGAAAAATCCATTCTGTGGTCTTTGGGCTCTTCTTCACTTTCAAATCATTCTGGGTTTAATCTAAACAAAGAGTTACAAATATGACACTATTTTGTCATTTGTTATGTCCTTTAAAATTTTAATTAGAACACATCTGACAGAGGCAAACTTTTGTTCCTTAAAGGGATTGTCTTTGGTCTCAGACAGAATGACCATTTTTAGAAATTTCAGTCCCTCAGAAGTAACTGATTTTCTAATCCTGTAGCCACACAATAATAAAGGCTTACTTTCTAATTTCATGAAAGATGCTTTTCTAAAATACAAGAAAAATCATGTGACTATACCAAACATTCCTGATTCATGATTAGAGACCCCAAGGGGAAAAGGCTCATTATGCAAACCTTCCCATGGCCTCCGCATCACTTACTGGTTATACCTAATTCAGTAGGAAGCTGTTTCGCCTGTCGTCTCAGTGTTTTAGGAGACGGTACTGATTTTAAAGTATCGAGAATTTGTCCAATTATTTTCTCGCAACCAAAAGATTTTTTAAAATTAGCCCCACATACAGTAATTGTGCCACAGACAACAGTTAACATCTTGACTGTCTTCATACAAGAGAAGCAAATATATTCTATCACGATGTGTATATGTAAACCTCAAATACATACATAAGCAAATAATTTTGGTTTGGTAGCAGAAGATGTTGGCTGAATTCTCATTCATTCATTTCAATGAACACAAAATTACTTCATGACTACGATGTATCACTGTTTTAGGTGTCGGGGTACTGCGGAGAACATCAGAGTCTCTGAGCTCATGGAATTTGCGTGTTATTTGGGGAGACAGACAACATGTAGATAAATACTGAGCATGTCAGGTGGTGGTGGATATTCTGGAGAAAAACAAAGCAGGGTAAAGAGGCCAGAGAATGGCAGAGTGAGGGGCGACGATTATTACAGAGTAGCTAGGAGGGTCTCACTGTGGACACTTGAGCGGAGAGCTATAGGAAATGACAATGTACAAAAACCTGACAGAAGAGTAGCCTACTGATGTGGGAGCACATGTGGCACATACTAGAAGAAGAATAAGAGGGCCAGAGTAGCTAGAATGAAATGTGGGGGGAAAAAAATAGAAGAAAATAAAAGTCAGAGTGGGGGCCATCAGGTAGAAATGCCCAGGCCACTGTGAGGATTTTGGCTTTTCCCTAGGCAAGGTGAGAAGATCCTATATAGTAATGACAAGAGTCAAGTCACGTTTCAGAAAGATCATTCACGCTATGTGGAGAACAGACAACAGGGAAAAAAAGACATGAGTTATGTGGCTACTGGAACAATCCAGGTGAGAGGTCACTGTGGCTTAGACCAGGGTGGTGGCAGTTAGGGACATGATGAGGGTGGTCAGAATCTGGTCACAGTCTCAAAGTGGAGCCAAGAAAATGTTAATAAGATACATATGAGAGAATGAGCGGGGGAGAATGGAAAAGGGAGAAGAGGAAGGAGATGAGGAGAAGAGGCAGTCAGTGAAGAAGAAAATACTGGTGAAAATTCTAACTGGTAAAGTGCTATAAAAAATTGGTCAGTATTTTAAACTGTTGAATTCCTGAAGATTTCTAAGTAGAGACAAACTGAAGCAAAACCAGCTAAATTTAATCCCCCATATAACTCACAAGATAAATAAAAAGTTAAGAAAAACAAAAGGTAAAAAAAGCTCCATCATTTACTGAACTAGGGCAAATTATAGTTGTATATTATAAACTTTGAAATGTGGCAGCCAAGAACTGAGACTCCTAATCCCACTGTAATTACTTCATCCCCCAAAGTTAGAAAAAGAAAATGAGTTGACAAAATTCTTAGAACTCTAATATGCTTAAATTTGTACAGAAAGAGATCTGGGGGGTGGAGAAAGCACATAACACGTGAGAGAGAGATAAGACAGACAAAGCACCTATTCAGAAAGAAAACCTAAAACAATTTTCCATAGGTACTTTGTTACACAAAATAACAATATGGACTTATTAAAAGAGAGCAAACACATTGCATGAAGTGAAAAATGAAATTGCAGCACTAAGGAAACAAAGTGAGAACTATGACAGTATCATTACAGATCTAATAAATAAATCAGAAGGAAACAAAGTGAGAACTATGACAGTATCATTACAGATCTAATAAATAAGTCAGAAGGAAATGAACGGTCTAAGACTAAATAAACAACTGGCAGCACTAGAACTGTAGCACAGAAAGCAAATATAAACCTCGATAAAGTTAAGATTTTCAAGTGAGGGGTTGGGCAAGAGAGGCAGGAGGAGAAAGTTGCCTCCAACTCTCAAGGCTTTAATTAATGCAGAAATAATAACATGACTCTCACTTCTGAATGTTTTTTCTAACTTTTTTCTAATTATTTTTCTTTGCTCTTTTAGTTACTATCTTTCGTAGTAAAGAAATACTTATTTAAGGTATTCCCTTCAGGTTTAAGTGTTTGTTCTATTAAATTTAAATAAAATTTAAAATTAATACCTAAGCTTAAAAAGTATATGACCCTATTCTTATCAAACAATCCCCCCCGCCCCCCCAACCTTCCCAGCTATTCATTCAGCCATCATTTCTCTATCCATCCTATTTGGAGATACACAGAGATATCTGAAATGATGTTCCCCAAAGTTAAAAGGCAATGCTTATTATCAGGTGGTTACTAAGGTGATTTATTGCTTTCTTCTTTTTCTTATTACTTAAACATACATCCTTTGTTTAAGTAATAAAAAAGAAAATAAAGTCAAGTTCTCAAAAGGAGCGAGGCAGGGAAGGAGAAAAAACTATTTTCCTATGACCAGGCTAGTTAATGTGAATAAGGAATAACCCAGAGAGGCTCTGCCCTTCTTACTCTCCAATCAAGGTCGCAGTCCTCAACACAATGAGAGCTCCAGACAACAAAACTGGTGAAGCCCATGAGTCTGTGAAATAATTCGTGAGCAGGGCACACACGCTACTATTGTTTTCAGGATGAAAATAACGTAAAGGCTGCATCTTAATGACTTTAGGAGCTGCTTTTTCCTATCCTCCTAGAGCTCTCATTTTACTTTTTGTGATTTTTTAAGGGGCCCACAGTTCAGTTTTTGTTCTAAAGCTTCTGGTCACCAAATCTGGAGATCTCTGCAAGGTGGGTGGCTACCCAGCCCAAGGCGGAAATAGTTCCAAGCTGACGATTCCGTCATAGTTCTACATTCCAGTAACTCAAGACGTCCGCACCTTACTGCTCCACAGTTACTGAGTTCTGTGCAACACGTGGGGCCACCAGCTTAAGGCCACACTTGCAGAGTTCTGAGCGCACAGGAAGAGATAAATGTAGCAGTTGTGTTAAGAGGCACAAAACAAAACCCAACTCATCCGTTGGCTTGTAAAGTGCTACATAGGTCAGAGTACATTCCAGTATATTCCAAATACACTTGCTTAAATGATTTCATACAACTCCCTGATCAATTAGCATTGAAGTAAACAAGTCAGTACTCTGACTTACAATGGCAGATTTTTAAATATGAAATTCCCCAGGAACGACAGCTGGGCCCAGGCAAATCTTCTAAAGCAGATAATCATCTATTCTACCCATCCATTCTACCCATGCTCACAATGCTTACCAGAAAATACCTGGGCAGAAGCCTACTGAAGAAGCCTTTCCTGCTTCTGGCAGTAAAATACCTCTGAAAGCCATTTCTTAGACCTAACTACAGCCAGGTAGTCCACACACCTTAAAACTTTATGAACTTCGTATTTTACGTGTTTCAACTCTTCCTTTCAGGACATGAGTATACCCTGAATCCCATTTTACCAGCAGTACTTTTCTATTTCATTGTGAAGACTCTACTTTTAAAAGAGGCTCATCCTCAAATCAGAAGTAACATTAGCCCAAGAATGAAGTGAGCCAAAATATTCATAGATTTTTACCAAGTTTAACCCAATTTATTTTTATAAACTCAAAGTATAGAAAAGGCAAGTTATAGGCATATCTCAAATGCATTCGTAAGTATTCTTATTAATAGTAATTCAAGTTTTACTGTTAGTATGACATCTAGAACGACCGTCAGAGTTAAGGAAGTGACAGTACAAACAAACAAGAGACGTCTGTAGTAAAATGCAAAAGCCTATGATTTTAGACTTTCTACTACTCCAGTCAAAGAAACAAAACGTAATCTTGGGGCATTCATTCTCTCCAAGCTCCTAAAGGTATTAGACTACACAAACCCAACCTGGACTTGAATACAAAGACTTGCTTTTAATTCAGTTATCAACCAAATCTCCCTGCGGCTTTCCTTTACAGATCATTGTATTACTGGCTAGTTTTCTTTTTTTTTTATTCCCCAGAAAGTTATTTTTTCAGCTACCAGCATGACCTATCCTTGGGAAAGCTGAATACTGTCAATATAGATCTAAGGCAAAGCCTTGAGTAAAATCAGTTATTAATAAAACTCTTTTTATTTTATATTATTATTTGATATGTTTAATAAGGATTTTTTTAATATCTCTCCAAAGTACATTTTGCTTAATGAAAAATGTTTTAAGATATAAACATTTATGACAGTATTATTTCTTTTAAGAGTTAGAAAAACTCTAGTATCCTGTTTGAAAAAGAAGCTTCATTTCATAACCTAACTCCAAGCTATCAAACTTCTTATGGATAATTAAAAAACCAAAAAGATAAAGTATGTTGCAATTTTCTCACATCCTAAAAGGACTGATTGTCTTGTGCACCCCAGATGCACACATCTCACTTTGGAGATCAGTGCAACGGCAACATACATTAATCATGAGATAGTCAATGTTCTCTGTGGCACGGCTTCCAATTTATATGTCTCGGTTAGGAATTCTCTCTCCACCTACTACCAAAATACTGAAAGAAATACATTTTGGCATAGCACTCATTTGAAATAAAACAATATATATATTTGAAAAAAACAACAATGCTGGCTTACATCTCTGGAGAACTTGGTTTAAGTTGTCCTGCATGATTTCTCTACATTTGGGAAGAGTATGTTCATTTGTTTCATGGATCATATTCTTCAAATTTTCAAGAACTCGCATTTCTCGAAGACCACGTTTTTCCTATTAAAAGAAAGTAAGTTACTAATACATACTGTGTCTTAAATCTCAGTAATTACTTTCTGAGATTTCCAGCCAGGTTTTGGTTGTTATGTTATTACTTATTAATGAAATTTACACAGCTTTCTTCCAATTATTCGGCAATAAATGAGGTCACAACCTGGAGGCATTTTTTTTTATTGTGAAATGCTTCAAAAGTTGCAATATGAGTAATATTTTTATAGCAATGTTTAAAACTGGGCAGGAGAAACACTAAATGAACAGAAAGAGGCCTAGATTGCCACATACTTCATTCTGTACAGCAAAGAAATTAGACACCCTTGATCTGATTTTAATTTTGTTGTTCTTTTATCAAACACATAATAATAGCTCCCATTACTAGGCTGTTGTTAAATGTCATTCCATTTTTCTCAAAAATGTGCAGTAAAGGTAACAACATGTAGATACTTCTCTATGCAGAAAAGAGTTAACATTGACCACTCTCCTTAGAAAGGCCTGCTTGCAAGGTTGGCCTTTGGCCAGAGGCTGGGAACTTGCCCAATAAATAGTTCCCTACACTAGTATATAACTTTCTATAAATGATAAGACACATCTTTTCTTCTGGGAGTCTGGAATTTTGATACATGCCAGGCACAGACTGCCTATCTGACCGATTGCCAATAAAATCCCTGGACTCCTAGACTCAGGTGAGTTTCTCCTACTCAGGTAGGCATTTTCACCCGTGTTGTCACAGCACTTTGCTGGGGAAATGCCACACATCCTGTGTGATTCCACTGAAGATTCTTGGAAGCTTCTGCCTTGTTTCTTCCAAAATCTTTGTCATCCACCTGTTCCCTTTGCTGATTTTGCTCTGTATCCTTCTGCCCTATTAAAGCCTACCCACCAGTATGACCATAAGCTAAGGCCTATTAGTCAATCACTGAACCTGGGTGTGGTCTTGAGGACAGCCCCCCACTCCAGAAAGCAGACTTTTAATACTACCCCACCACCACCACTTGAGGGTAGGCCAGTTTTAATGACTTGCTTCCAAAGAACACAGTAGGGAAAGCAAAAAATACTGACTTCATAGTGAAGACAATGAAGGTTGACATCATCAGTGATGTCATGGCGATAACACGTACCCTCTGATGTAATGTGACAAGGGCACTTCCCCAAAACCCATAACCCCAGTCTAATCTTAAGAAAAACATCAGACAAACCCAGACTGGGGGACATTCTACAGGCTACTGGCCAGTATTCAAGTCTGTAAAAGGAATGAAAAACAAAGAAAGATAACTGTCAGAGGCCAAAGAAGACTAAAAAGACAGTCAAGTTAAATGCAATGTGGTTCCCTGGATTAGATTCCAGAACAAAAAGAGGACTGTAATGGAAAAACTGGTGAAACCCCAATAAAGTCTGGTATTTCACTGATAGTAATGTATCAGTGTTAGTTTCTTGGTTTTTACCCATTATATATTAAAAGGGAGAGAAACTGAGTGAGGGGTACACAAGAACTATTTATATTATCTTAGCAACTTCACTGTCAGTCTAAAATTAATACAAAATAAGAAGTGTATTTAAAAAAAAAGGGCAGGGGAGCCTGGGTGGCTCAGTGGGTTAAAGCCTCTGTCTTTGGCTCTGGTCATGATCTCAGGGTCCTGGGATCAGCCCTGCATGCTCTGCTCAGCAGGGAGCCTGCTTCCCCACCCCTCTCTCTACCTGCCTCTCTGCCTACTTGTGATCTCTCTCTGTCAAATAAATAAAAATCTTTAAAAATAAAAATAAATAAAAATTAAAAAGGTAGTAA
The DNA here is from genome assembly GCA_028646535.1 of Procyon lotor. NCBI lineage: Eukaryota > Metazoa > Chordata > Mammalia > Carnivora > Procyonidae > Procyon > Procyon lotor. The sequence goes on from CM053608.1 coordinate 110,321,826, forward strand.
ACTTGATTGTAGGGAAATAATAAGTTAGTTGTATTCCTGAGGTTTTTATTTTGTTCTGAGCCATTCTTAGCTCTTCTTCTTTATTTTATTATGAGCTGCTATGGAGCAGCTATGGCCAGATTTTTGCTATAATTTTTCCATAGTAAAAATGCAAAAGTTATACAAAGGCTGAGAAAGAATCAAAAGTGAATCCCGTACTTATCACCAATCAACAGTTCTCAACTCCTGGCTTATTTTGTTCCCTCTGTTAACACTGCATACATTCCCCTGCCTACAATTCTAGATTCTTTTGAAACAAATCCCAAACAGCATATCATTTCAACCGTAAATATTTCAGTATCTTTTAATATCTTCAATTATCTCCTCTTTAAAAAATAAATACAGTAAGGGGCGCCTGGGTGGCTCAGTGGGTTAAGCCTCTGCCTTTGGCTCAGGTCATGATCTCAGGGTCTTGGAATCAAGTCCCACATGGGGCTCTCTGCTCAGCGGGGAGCCTGCTTTCCCCTCTCTCTCTCTGCCTGCCTTTCTGCCTACTTGTGATCTCTTTCCTCTCTGTCAAGAAAATGAGTAAAATCTTAAAAAAAAAAAAAAAAAAAGACAATCTTTCTGTCCCCTTCTCTCCTCACACTCAACATATACACACATACGTGCACACACGCTCAATAATTCTTTAATACTATTAAATATCAATGTGGTGTTCCCAGTTCCTCAAATGTCCCATTAATGTTCTTTTTCAATCCTGTTTAAACCAAAATCGAAGTAAAACTTATAGATTGCAACTGGTTAATACGTTTCTTAAATCTTTTGTAATCTATAGATTTCCCCTCCATCATTTTTTTCTTTGCAATTTGTTGGAAAAAAAAGTGAGTCATCTGTTCTGCAGTTTCCCACAGTCTGTTATTTGGCTGAATGAACCCCCGTGGTGTAATTTAACATATCCTTTTGTCTGTTCTCTTTCCTGTAAATTAGTAGTTAGAACTAGAGGCTTGATCAGATTCAGGGTTTTGTTTTTTTGTTTGCAAGAGTATTTCAGAGGTGGGCTGTGTACTTTCAGCAGGATGTTGGTAGCATTCCGTCTTCGTTTATCAGCAGGAATACTTCTGGAAAAAAAAATTTCCCCTCAACTATTTGGTTACTCTTAGGAATGCTTACATGTGAAAGGCAAAATAAAACCCTTGATTACTTCCTCTTATTTAACAGTTTTAAAAAATAATGATTTGGTTCCCTAGTATTCTCTAAAGGTTTCTGTTTGTTTCTGCGCATTCCTATGACTCACAGAATTAACATATTTGAAGTTTTCAAGCCATTATAGTATTTTTCCTTACTGGTGTTCAAACTGTCCTATCTTCGCCCAGTGGGAGCCCAGTCAAGCTGGCTCTGCAATGCTTTCGACAAAATTGTATGTCTTTTAGTAGCTGCTTTGCTTTCTGATATGACTGGGTGCTCCAGGCTCACCTTGGAGATTTCTGGACTCAGACTTGGAATCAGCAGGTCTCTAAACACCACTAATAATTAGAAAGAGTATTTGAGAATTATCACTAGGGGCGGTCACTGCTACTGGGGCAGTCATTATTTCTAGGGCTTTCAGGGGACAAGGCTAAAAAATAGGTTATGTGCTTTTAAAAGATACATTTTAAGTTCATACTCACAGATTAAGGTTTTTAATTACTGTTCCGTCCTTACCCGTTTCTTTGTCGTTCTCAGAACACCAACAGAACTATGCATTTGCTTTCTTAGCACTTCAAATGACAATGACAACACTAGCTTCCACAAAAGGATTACTGCAAACAGCTTAAAGGTTGCTTTGTTGTTGCTGCTGCTGTCCTGAAGGGATATTCCACCAGCAATGTACAAACTGCCCAGTTTGAAACTTACTTGGAAAGTTACTAAGTTACAAAATTACTAAGTTTCTCTCTGCATGGCAAGGCCACCCGCCAGAAACTGGACGTTTTACTTGATTTTTAGGGATTGTTCCTTAAAACTTAGTTTTCTTTTATGTAAAATATTTAAATGTCTCTACAATTACATCTATAAAAAATATACATACATTCAAAAAGAGTCTAGCTTCTATCCATGTCCCTTGTATTATATTCCTTCCTCTCTCTTTAGGTAATTATTTTAAAACTTTATCCTACCACTGTCTTGAGTATAAGGATATACATCCACATACATACATGTATATACACATATACACACATGGGCACATATAAATGTGTATGTGGATGTATTTGATGTGAAAATGCTGGGGTTCGGATTGAATGGTAAAGAATTCTTGAGGGGTCTTCAGTGCAAAAGGGTGGTTTTATTAAAGCATGGGGATAGGACCTGTGGGCAGAAAGAGCTGCGCTGGGGTTGTGAGGATTGATTGATTAGGGAGAGCGTAAGCCTCTAAGGAATTTGAGATCAGGCGTGTTCAGGCTGTTAAGGTCCCAGGTATCTTCCTTTAAGGATTTTGGATGTATGGTTTCCAGGACCTTGAGGGGCTAGCTGTTATGAAGCAAAGGTCATTTATTACTGTCCAGTAAACCCTTAGTCATGAGACCCTTCAGATGTTTATCAGGGGGGCACATGCTTGGAGGATGATTGTTAACATATAAAGAGATATGGGGGTAGGGAAAAGGAAGTTTCCAAAGCAATTTTTATATGTTAAAGGAGACTTAGAGGATCCTGCAGGTCAGGCTAGTAGTAAGCTAAGGCTGCCTTTTGCCCTTCATTAACCCAGAGACAGCTGAGTTCCGAGAAGAAGGTCACTCTGCCGGTCTGCAAAATTTGTCAGTGGGCTGTAAGGTGTAAGGAAATTTAATTTTCTCTCTTTTGCTTTTGTTCTCCCCCATCATATTTATTCATACGTATGTGTAAGTATATATATTTTTCCAATTTCTTCCTTCTTAAGTGGAAACATAATATACAGACTATCCTTTTATCACTTTATGAGGGAAACTCATAAACACACATACACAATGTTTATCATCTTTTTCCGTGTGGTCATGTGCTCTACTTGTTCTCTTTTGGCATCTCTTTCACTATTGAGAAGAATTTGGCGTTTTTGTTCTCATGGTTGTGTTTATACTAATACTTTATATAATACCCTTGGTCTCCACTTTTTTGGTTACTGTCTACTGGTTCCCTACTCTAAGCAGTTTTAATATTAGGATCACCTCCTTCTCTAGCTTTCTCACTCCTTCAGGATCCAATGTGAAAGTGTCCTTTTACTCCCAGCTAATATTTGTAAGGCAACAAGAGACGATATTCTACTTTTCTTTTTTTTTTTTTTTTAAAGATTTTTTAAATTTATTTGACAGAGAGAGAGATCACAAGTAGGCAGAGAGGCAGGCAGAGGGAGGGGGGAAGCAGGCTCCCCACTGAGCAGAGAGCCCGATGTGGGGCTGGATCCCAGGACCCTGAGATCATGACCCGAGCCGAAGGCAGAGGCTTTACATTGAGCCACCCAGGCGCCCCGATATTCTTACTTTTCATATACACTTCCCTCCGCCTCCACTTTCTGACAGACCGAGTCTGCACAATGAGAAAGCAGCCACTACGAGTTATACTCTCTCCCTTACAACTAACATTCAGTCTTAGTTTTGTAAGTAAATTATGTATTTAATGCTTACCAACTGATGTTAGGTAAAAGTCTTGCCAATCCTTTTGGTCATCTGAAACTCACTCTGTGGATTAGATAATGGGTTCCTCAGGAAGGGCTCATTTGAACAATATTTGCAGAGTCCTGCGTGACCCAGCAACAGTGGATCGATCTGTGGTCCCTATAGCTGGGGGTCAGTTAAGCTAGACGTAAAATCCCCACCTGTTCAAATGCACTGTCTTCTGACATAAGACAGATAAGTCTGTTAACAATCAGGTTTTCTGGGGTGCCTGAGTGGCTCAGCGGGTTAAAGCCTCCGCCTTTGGCTCAGGTCATGATCTCAGGGTCCAGAGATCAAGCCCCGCATCAGGTTCTCTGCTCAGCAGGGAGCCTGCTTCCCCCTCTCTCTCTGCCTGCCTCTCTGCCTACTTGTGATCTCTCTCCTCTCTGTCAAATAAATAAATAAAATCTTAAAAAAAAAAAAAAAAAATCAGGCTTTCTTCCCTCAATAAAAGACTTAGCCATTTTGTCTACACACCCAAAGGAAAAAAATTTTTTTCTATGAAATCCAATAGATTACAAATTTCTCAGTAGAGGCTCTTCTGGGTTAATTTTCCCTGACAGCAGTGTGCTCTTCCATAAGATTTCATGAGTATTTTATTTCAGGAAAGTTTTCCTGAATTTTAGTTTTCACATTTGTTCTATTACATCACTTTGGCTTTCTTCTCTAGGGGCTAATTATGAGACATACACTGTATTGCATCCGCTGTATTTATTATCGATAACCACTCCTTTCTCTTGAAAGTTTTTATCTCCTTCACTATGTCTTAAATTTCAAACAAGGATTATCCATTGTGTTTATTCACTTCTGAGTTCCTTCTAATTTAGTTTTCATTCCTGAAATGATTTTTCAAATTTTTTTCCTAAATTTTTCACCTTGGCTTTTTTTTTCCATTTGTTTTAGCCAATCAATTTTGAGTTTTTCTGATTCTGATTTATACCATTTTTTCCCTCACTTCTAATAATTTTCTTATGCTTCCTAAGCTCCTTTTAAATATTTAGGTTATCCTTTTTGTGGTCATACTTATACTCACTGCCTTAAAGGACATTACTGTTACAGGATTTGACTCCTGCTACTACCTTTAAGTGAAATTAGTTTTCCTCTATTTTTAGAAGGGAGGGGTGGTCAGGACAGCCTTTCAAATTTCAAAGTTCTAGAACTCCCTTTTCCTGCTGTTTCACAAAGTATTCAATCTCCTTTAGTTTCTCTAGGGTGCAGGGCCTTCGTTCTAGAAGCGTGCTTTGGTCTGTGAGTTCCAAAATCACAGGTGGCTGCAGCCTATCAGACTTCCCTGTGGTCCGCCACCACTCACTCAGAAATTAGAGTCTGTGAAGTCCCCTCCGAACGTTCTACTTTCTCCTCAGAAGGGCCCTTCAAGCATTCCTGATAGTAATTTTGAGGTTTTCTAGCATTCAAGGCTTCACAAGACCCTGAGCCGTTCTTCTGTGTCTTCCTCCAGTTTCTGGTTCCACAGAAGCCTTTAGCTGTTCGTGATTCGGTCATTTGGTATTTGGGGGATTTCCTGCCCCCTGGTTTTATGACAGATGTTGCCTGGTTTTGTGTCCTAGTTGCTCCATCTCTATAGATAGATTGAAGTGAAAAATCAAACCAACTATATCATAGCTGCTGCCACCTTCCCCCCCACGGCACCAGAATGTGAATGAATCAAGACTATAGAGATTTTTGCATTCCTTACAGTACATTTTTTCTTTCTCAAGATGCAAAAGAGGGACACCTGGGTGGCTCAGTGGGTTAAAGCCTCTGCCTCCGGCTCAGGTCATGGGCTCAGGGTCCTGGGATGGAGCCCTGCATTGGGCTCTCTGCTCAGCAGGGAGCCTGCTTCCCCCTCTCTCTCTGCCTGTCTCTCTGCCTACTTGTGATCTCTATCTCTCTGTCAGATAAATAAATTTAAAAAACACCATTTTTGAAGATATAGGCACCCTATGTTTCCTGCAGCATTATTTACAATAGCTAAAATATGGAAGCAACAGAAGTGTCCATTAATAGATGAATAGATACAAGAAGATGTGAAATGTGTACATATGTATGTGCACACGTGCACACACACACACACACACACTGGACTATTACTCAGCCATAAAAAGAGACAAGATCTTGCCATCTGCAACAACATAGATGATCTAGCAGGTAAAATGCTCAGTGAAATAAGTCAGACAGAAAAGGACAGGGGCACCTGGGTGGCTCAGTTGGTTAAGCATCTGACTCTTAATTTTAGCTCTGGTCATGATCTCAGGGTCGTGAGACTGAGCCCTGCTTGGGGCTCTGTGCTCACTGGGGAGGCTGCTTGAGGATTCTCTCCTTCTCCCTCTGCCTGGCCCCCCCAAAATCAATAAAAAAAAAAAGGACAAATACCATATGATTTCACTTCTTTGTAGAATCTAAAAAAACAAAGAGCAGAAATAAACCAGTTGCCAGAGAGGAGGGTGAGGGGGGATGGGCAAAATGAGTTAAGCGGGTAACAAGTACAGGCTTCTGCCTAGGGAATCAGTAAGTCTCAAGGATAAAGGGCACAGGATAGGGAATATAGTCAATGGTATTGTAACGCATTGTCTGGTGACAAATGGTAGCTATACTTGTGGTGAGCACAGTATAACATACAGACTTGGTCAATTACTATGTGTAGACCTGAAAGTAATACAACGTGTCAATTATACTTCAATAAAAATAAAACTTAAAAAAGAATCACTTATTAAGAAGGTTATTTTTTCTAGCAAGCAAACTGGTAGTCTTACATTGTAGAAAGGGAGTTTGTACCCTCATTCATTTAAACAACAAATAGGCCCAATGATAGTGTTATATAAGACAGGATGCTGGAAATTTTCTTTCAATCACTAAACTCATCAGTCCCACAAGATTTAAAACCATATTGTGGTGTGTGTGTGTGTGTGTGTGTGTATCACATGCTACATGGGACAGACTTTATCCTGATATTTAATAATCTGACAGTTACTCTAATAATCTAACCGAAAATGAAAGATCAGGATGTCAAGTGAAATTCTAGTTTGTCCTGCCTTTAAAGGAATTTTCTCTTCATTAATTCAACCTACATTCAAACTCCTGGACACAATCCCTCCCGACTCTGTAATTACTGTACTTATTTGAATCTCTTTTTTTTTTTTTTTGACCTCTAATTTTAATCATTTTCTTTTTTCCCCCCCAGGGCCTAACATCCATTTTTCTTTCTTAGCTCAAATATCACCCCCTCTATGAAAATTTTCCTTCCAGCTCTGCTGGGAGTCGCTCCTGGAGTTGTTTCCTCTTGAGATCTCAAGTGCTTTGTGCTTATTTTACCATAATAATTCCACCACTAAAATTCATTGTTTATATGTCTTTTTTCCCCCAGACTATAAACTTCCTGGAGGTAGATTTGTATGTATCTCCTTGACATTAGTTCTGGATCCATTCTGCTTTCTTCCTATCAATCCCCAGATACTATTTGGAGTGGTAAATGTGCCTGTACAGAGACTGCTTGCTATCTCCCATCTGCCTTCTTTTTTTGTTACATACAGTGCAGATGTCATAGTGAAAGCTCGCAAAGCCACCTTGAAAGCATAAGGATAGGAGCAACACTCCAGGGAGGTAGAAGGCAAAGTTAAAAGAAAAAGCTGACTCCAGCCCTAGGCTCTGGGTACTGAGAGAAAAATTAATACGTGTTAAAAAGTCACCATTCTTCAGGTATCTATTACTAGGAACGAAACACAATCCTTATTGATACACCTAAGTGATCAGTAACCATTCAATAAAGCATTCAAAGAATAAAATTAAAAAAGAAATAAGGATTTGTATAGGACCATAAACCCCAAAAGCACTCCAGAAAAGCTCACTAACTGTTCCACATGGAGAGGCCATGACCTCTCCTCTGCGGCTAGAAAGATAATCGTCCCGCAGACACCACACTCACACACCTTACTGAACTGATGCTCAGAAAGGGCTCTACTGGGATCTCTGTGCGCTGGAATCAACGGCATAAAAGATCTGCCTAAAGCCAGGAGAAAGACAGTCAACTGTCCAGAAATACTAACAAACACAAAAAGGGAGCTTAAATACAATAGAACTTCAATAATTTAAGTAATGCTGCCACCATGTGGCACTTATTCCACTCTTCTAGAAATAAAATTTTGTAAAGAAAAAGATGATTTAATTTTCTGAAACACAAAAACTATAAACAACTTTAGTTTGAAATACTAGCCAGGTTTTCTTAAGGTGAACTACATTTAAATGTGAGAGAGATGAAAGTTCTCAGAAGTCCTGATAATTCTGCTTCACTGTTCCTCTCTGCCCAACCATGCCATCTAGGGATGAATTAGAGGAGGTTATTGTTTGCACCATGATACAAAAGAGCTGTATGTAATGCAGGTATAAATTCAAATCAAAAGCCTCTAAAATGCTTTCGGCTTTTCCCTTCTAACTTGACAGGAAATGCCAAAACACCATACACAGAAAAGGTTTGAACCTGACACACAGGCAAGTTTCCATACTACTCTAAACCCTCAGGAAGACCAACTAGGGAGGTTATCATGTAAAAAGCCTGAGAAGGAGTAGCAGGGATGTGGCAAGAGAAGGAGTAGGGACGCCTAGGTGGCTTAGGTGGTTGTGCCTCCCACTCTTAGTTTCAGCTCAGGTCATGATCTCAGGGTCCTAAGATCAGCCACCCCTACCCCCTCCCTGGTCAGGCCCCACATAGGGCACTGCGCTCAGTAAAGAGCCTGCTTGTCCCCCTCCCTCTGTTGTTCCTCCCACCCCCTGTTCGCTTGCACTCTCTCAAATAAATTTAAAAAAAAATTTAAAGGAGTTATGTTGCACTTAGTTGAAGACAACCACTTAAACTTGGCTGACAAGGTATTTTTGAGTCCTTCAGGGGCCAGTCTTTAATGAAAACACAAGAATGCGTCGTGAAGGGTAGGTCTGTGTCTGTCTTCTTCACCAGGACAGCACTGCTTCTTGACATCATGTTTCACACAAAATAAGTGCTCGAGACACTTACAGAATAAGCTCATTTCTATCACACCTGGTGTGATCATTTTATTCTCTAGTAAACATTTTTCTAATATAATGCTCACACCATTGGCTTGACAAATCTCTATTTTTCCTAAAATGGAATCCAATCCTGTTCAAATTATTGCAAATTCCGAATTAGAACATTTTTATTTGACTGTATTTGCTACCATCTTTCTCTTAATACTAATAGTTAACAACATTCATGTAACACCTATACGTCAGGGATTCTTTAAGATAGCATACCATTTAATCCTTACAAGAACTGTATAATATATATTATTGCTCCCATTATTAAGTAGGCACCTTAAGCCTTAATCACTTGATCTTAGCCAAAAGGCCAAGAAGGGATCCTTAAGCCTTAATCAAAGCAGGTAATCATAGCTCATGGGGAGAAGCAGGATTTAAACCCAGAGATGTCAGGCTTCAAGGCCCATGTTCTTTTTCCCCTCTTCAATATAGCCTCCTTTCCAAAAAGACTTTGGAAGGCTTCACGATGTGGAATGCAGGTAATTCCTCTCCTCTCAGACATAAGCCCATCTTCTCTTGGCAACTATCTTCCATCCCAGTTAAAAGAGGTGTTGGCTTCCACAGGACGGGAGTTCTTGAACATAAGATATTCAACCGCATAAAGCTAACACTCCTTTCATTTGCCACTCAACACTCAGCTTCACTTATACCGATGGCCCTTTCACAGAGACCATCTATATGATTTAAAGAACACTCATTTAAGTACAATGACATATTCTAGAGATAACTCAGCCACTAATTAGCAATGTGTAACTTTTCACACTTATGAAAAAGATGACTTACGACATCAGCAGACATCAGAAAACTCAAGCTTTAGTCAAGGCTCTGCTGCTTGTTCTTTTGAGTCCTATTAAGCACCTACAATGCATCAGACATTGGTTTAGGCATTTTTTAAAAAAGATATATTTATTGTAGACAGTGTGTATGCGGGTGGCAGGGGGAGGGACAGAGGCAGAGTGGGGGAGAGAGAATCCCAAGCAGACTCCCCACTGAGTGCAGAGCCTGACACAGGGCTCAGTCAGGCTCACAACCCTGAGATCATGACCTGAGCCAAAATCAAGAATCGGACACTAAAATGACTAAGCCATCCAGGCACCCCTGGCGTAGGCATTTTTAATACAATGGAGAATAAGGCATTTTTATACAAAGAAGAGTCCTCTGACTCTTAAAGTACCTCTATTCTAATGAAGGAAGAAAGGTAATAAACAAATAACAAGAAAAATATCAGGTAGTTACAAGAGCTTATGGTAAGCAAAATTCTAAGATGGCCCTTAAGACCCTCACCCCATAGTGTATACACACCTTCTCCCAGTAATTCAATCAAACCCTAATCTAGGTTCTACTGTATATATGTTCTACAGATTTATTAAAAATCAGCTGACTTTAAGAAAGGGAGATTATCTTCAGTGGCCCTGACTTAATCACGGGATTCCTTTACAGAGTCTTGGCTCTTCCTGGCAAGTGTGAGAGGGAGGGACTCCACATGAGCGAGACTGATTTAAGTTTTTTTTTCTGGTTTAAGTAATGCGTACACTCAACATGGGGAGTCACATGCTCTACCAACTGAGCCAACCAAGATGCCCCCAATTAATGGCTTTGAAGATGGGAGGGGCCACCTGCCAAGGAATATGAGTGGCCTTTAGGAGGAGTTCAGAGGGGCCCCTGGCTGCCAGCAAATAAGGAAATGGGAGCTTCACCGTACCAGGGAGAAGAACTGGACTCTGGGCTTCAAATAAGAACAATGTCTGACCAACCACTTTGATTTTAGCCTTGAGAGTCTCGTAAGCATAGAATCCAGCCATACCATGCCCAGACTTTATTCTCACCAAGGAACTGGTAATAATCTTCATATGGCATGATAAGGGAATCATCTCTGGATAATATTCTGTGTGTCACAAACTATCCGTATCTCACCAAACAGTAATAGTGAGGAGAGCTAACGAGTATTTATCCCTAGATACCAGATAATATTCTAAGATACACACATATGGACACACGCATTGCGTGCACCTGCATAACTTTAATCTTTAAAATCACCCTGTGAATTAGGTATTATGCAGATTTTAAGTAAGAGCCTGTTGAACCCAGAAATGTTATTTGATGCTGCAGCTCTGTCCCTCATCATGAGTGCTCCATGCCACAGGCTTTCTGTAGTTTTAAAGGATTTATGAAAAGGTTCTTTCCTTTTGGCAGGTTAGACTTCCTGTTTGGTTGGAGTCTTATTTGAAAACAGCACCCCAAATTACACAGAACCATGAAATTTTTGTGTGCAACACTCTTTACCATCTATCTGAGAGTAGCTCGGGGCATTACTGTTTAAAGCACAATGAACCTATTATACATACGTAAAACACCAGGAATATGAAACAGGACAGCAGCCTGGTGCATCAGCATTGTTGGAGCACAGCATGAAATGTTGGGTGGCAGATGGTAAAGTCAACAAGGTAGGGGCCTAGAGAAGGATGCTTGGACTTCATCCCGTAGACAGCAAATACTATTAAAGGGTTTTATTTTTTTATTTTTTAAAGATTTTTATTTATTTATTTATCTGACAGATAGAGAGATCACAAATAGGCAGAGAGGCGGGGGGATGCAGGCTCCCCACTGAGCAGAGAGCCTGATGTGGGGCTCGATCCCAGGACCCCGAGACCATGACCTGAGCCGAAGGCAGAGGCTTTAACCCACTGCACCACCTAGGTGCACTTCTATTAAAGGGTTTTAAAAAGCAAAATAACATCAGAGCACTCTGGCAGCATGGTAAAGACTGGCTTTGACTCGGGTGATGAAGCAAGCACAGAAATCAGAAGGGATGGAGATTTATAAGTAATATCCAAAAGAAATGGTTACTGAAAGTGGGCCCTAACTGGTTAAGAACAGTCAAGGATGGGTCCCATGTTTTAACCTGAGTACCCTGGGTGGGTGTTGATGCTGCAACTGAGAAAAAAATATAGAAAATGGATCCGGAAGACCTACACCCATCAGTCTTTAAGATCTCTTTTTCACTATATCGCATTTTACAGATGAAGAAAGCTGAGATCAACAGATATTCAATACTCCAGAGTGGGCACCAGCACTTGAACCCAAGTCTCTGGCTGCCCCCCCAGTCTTATGCTTCTCCCTGAATAGTAATGACTCTGAATGAGTTTTACTTTGCCTATTTTATGAACACATGAATGGAAATCGGAGATTTTAAAACGTCCCCTTCTGTATATTAACATACTAACAACTAGGGCGGTATTTTTACAAAACAAGTTTTAAATACTCACTTCAAATTCTTTCACAAAATAACGGGTTTCACCTTGAATAACTGGTCTGTGATCTAGAAGCCTTGAATGAATTTCTCCAAGGTCTATAAAGACAAAATGAAATTCAGAGTTAATCCATGCTGGGTGGCACAATCTCTAGGATTTCTAGTTTGTTTTACTCTTCCCAATTCCCATGAATAGATGTAGGTTAAAATCCAGTTTAGACTCGGATTGAGAGGAAATCTCACTCACTACCAGTCAATTGATATAAATACTTCTGAGAGCAATTTGGCACCTGATAAAGCTCAAGACATGTATACCCAGCAATTTTATGCCCATGTGTTTGCCCCAGAAAAACTCTTACACAAATGAAACACATTTCTAAATGTTTCCCACAGCATGAGTGTAATGTCCAAAGAAGAAAAAAAGAAAACAATCAAAACACATTTAGACAATGGAATACTTTAAATCAGCAGGTAAAATGAATCCACTACAGTTACATTTATTAACACGGATAAATCCCACAAATATAATGCTCAACAAAAAAGCAAGTTTCAGATGGTAAAGCCATTTTATATAAACTTTAAAAATATGCAAAAGATACTTCCTGTTGGGACAAATACAGAAGCAATAAAACTACAAAGAAATGCATGAATGATAAATAGTAAAACCAAGACAATGGCTACCTTTAGAGAGGAGGGAGAACAATGCAATTAGAGCAAGGTACCCAGTGGGCTTTGAATGTTTATATATTAAGATGGGTGGGGCCCCTGGGTGGCTCAGTGGGTTAAGCCTCTGCCTTCAGCTCGGGTCATGATCTCAGGGTCCTGGGATGGAGGCCCGCATCGGGCTCTCTGCTCACCAGGGAGCCTGCTTCCCCCTCTCTCTCTGCCTGCTTCTCTGCCTACTTGTGATCTCTCTCTGTCTGTCAAATAAATAAATAAAAATCTTTAAAAAAAAAAAAAAAAAATTAAAAAAAAAAAAGATGGGTGGTGAGTGTGCATTACAGGTCGCTGTACTTTTTGATAAGTCTGAAAAAGTTAAAATTAAGGAGAAAAGTTGTGAATTTTAAACTGTTTTTGATAAGTCATTCTATTCATCCTACTTTATAATTACATAAACATATATATCAACTATATAATTTAAAAGGTAAACCTCAAAACTCCTGGAGGAAATTAAATCTCCACATAAGAACATATAACATTCATATTCATGTTCATTTACTGGCATAACCTCATTCCTCTAATTAATTTTTGCAAACTTGCAATGGGGCAGTATTTCAATTCTCTATTTAAAGAGTCTTGATAGGATACATATTGGGAAGGATGTTAAGTACAAAAATATAAAGAGAAGTATTAATTCTGCTTGAGTCCATCAATGATTCATTACCTAGAACACTTTTTTAAGAAAATAACAGGAGTTCATTAAAAAAAAAAGTTCTTTGCTGAGTTAAGTTTGGAGCGTTAGATAAAATCAAGTTAGACAGGTTCCTTTACCTCAGATCATCTGGGAGCCTACAGTTTACTTGTATGAACTATCAATGCCCGAGTGAGGGCTACAGTACGCAGAAATGTGTGGACCTTACCTGGTAAGAGAAACTATGTGGCAAGGAGTATCTGCTCACATTTCAATAAATACCAGTGTCTGTGAAACACAACTAACAGGCTGAAGTTCAAGCCTCCTAGTAGCCATACACCGTCCTCCGTGTCTGACTCCAGCCTCTTCCCCCCATATTGGCAATTCTGAACTACTTGCTGTTTTCCAAATATATCAAGCTCCTCATATGTCCTTGCCATAGTCCATGCTCTGGAACCCTTCCCCAATCCCTGCTTTTCCTTCAAAATTGCTCAGACATCACACTTCCTTGAACTTTTCATTTGTTCTATTCAACTTCGTCCTCGGTTTCAAGAAGTGTCCCCACTTAATGCTTCTGAAGCACCCGGGGCACTTACTTCTATCACACTATTCACTGTATTGTCCTGAAACTGTATCTCTCTTCCAGTGAGTATCTCAGAGACCAAATTATTTATATCATCCACAGAAGACATATGGGCTAATGTGCATTTTTCTATATATGACAGAGAAGTCATTAGGCTTTGCTGATTTTATTTGGGGAGCCTGATATAATGAGAACTTACTTGGCCTTTTGGGAGAGAACTCAATTCTGTTTAGAAGTAGATAATGATCACTTCTAAAACCCTGACTGTGCCCAAAATTTAAGAAAGTAAAGATCTGCGGAGAAAATACACATGACCACAGAAATGAAGCCTCTAACTAGTTTTGTTATAACATGATAACAACAAAGCAAGCATATTACAGTGAAGAGTCCCACGGATTATAAATTCTCCGAGTCTGATAGTATAAATATAAGCTACAGATTTTCACATAAGTTCAACCCTAACCTTACCACATGTAAAGCATTCTTCTGTTGTTTGATATAATCTTTTGTCCTCCAAAAGTTCATACTCCACTGTGGGAGCTGGACAAATATCCCTTCACACAAAAGATAGAGATAAGCACTTGAACAGAAGATCAATATGCCCTGTGGCTGTGAAACGGGGAGAAACAGTGCACTGTAGATCTCTTATTATCTAATAAGTTTCTCTGCTGGCCCTGAATTTCCAGGCCTTTAGTGTAATATCATATGAAACAATTTACAGCAATTTTTTTCTGATAACATCCACTGCATCACCAAACAGATGTTACTCTTCCTCACTACTTCTCAGATCCATTCCCTTGTCTTCATCCCTGCTTGTCTCGTTAGGACTATTTGAACAGTAGCACCTGTCTGTAACCCACTCAAGAGAGGTCTCATCATTTGCAGTAGCAATGTTTATAAAGTTGCCTCAAACACTGACCTAGCACGTACAGAACTACTGCTCCTAGAGGAAGTACAGGCTTAGTTTCCTACAGGCCTCTGGTCACATTTCTGTCAAACCAAAATGGCGTTTGTATCACATGGGTTTGGCTACTAACATCCTTGTAAAACATGCCAGTCTTGGCATTCCAAAATCAGCTCTTCCGATATAACAATTTCTCCTGTATAACACTTACCAGTTATTTTTATCCGCATAACTTACTTCACCTGCAAGTCGAACATTTTCATACTGTACCACCTCTGAAAGTGTGGCCAGCCCTAGCCCAGGAGGGTTCAACATTTTCCAGATCTTAGCCAAATGACCATGAATGTCTTTGGCTTTCAGCTTCACAATAACACTGTCCACCATGCTCTCTCAATCATCTCAGGAAACCACAAATTTAGCTGCTTTCCCATCACTGCATCACACGCTATAAATGTTACTCTGGCACTCTCCAGAATGGCCTAACACACAAGTTGGTGAATGTCCTTCCTTTTTCTGGACTGTTGACTGATTCACATTTACCTTGCACCAAACAGCACTCTAACTCATACCTGAAAGAAACTTCTCTAATACAGTATTTTCTCTGTAATGCATGCAGCTTTCTCGTGCTGAAGGAAAACTCAGCACTATACATCTTGGGGATCATCCTAAAAAGCAAAATTACCACCAAAAAGCACAAAAATGTGAAAAATATGGCACTAAATAAAAAGCAAAAAGACATTTATAGCATAACAGCTAAAATAAAAAGCAGAGCATTGCCTTGCTCAGTCTCAACTACAAATGTGCATGTAGGGAGACTAAAATTTTTCTCTATTCTATGCATGTGGGAATAACCTGAAAGCACCATCAGTACTGATTCTGGAGTTACAAATTCATTTTAGCAATTAGGCAAATTTACAAACACTCAATCCACAAGATGAGGATCCACGGGCATCTGCCTGAGTGCTTTATTTGAAATATAAATCAAACCACACAATTCTCACACTTACTACTGGATGGTTTCCTGCCATTCAAAAAAGAGTCCAATCCCCTTAAAAAGGCAAGAAGTCTTCTATGGTCTGATTTCCACCAAACTCCACCTCTCACAGTCACACTATAGCAATATATGTAGTTTCCATGCCATGCTGTTTGAGGCATGTGTGCTCAACACTCAAACGTGTGCTGTTCACACCTTTGCACATGCTGTTCCAAACTCAGTCCAAAAGAGCCTTGCCCACTTTTCTTAACTGCTAACACTTGACTCTTCAAGACTCAGATCAGACACTCCCAAACCATGGGCCAGAAACCCTTAAAGACCCAGGGCACAAGGCCTGAAATCATTTATGTATGTTTCCCTTTCACTAGACTCTGGCAATAAAATTCAACAATGATTTGTTCACAACTGATGGTCTTTACATAAGGATGAACTAAAAATAGATTTTCAGAATGAAAAGCGTGAATGGTTCCATAAAAAAAGCCAAGGAAATTCTACACATATTTGTAATTAAAACTCAATTTTCAATTAACTTGAAAAACTTTATTTGAATTACCTTTAAAAAATAATCCATGAAAATAAAAAAATATATATGCATCAAGGGATACAATCAACAGAGTGAAAAGGCAAGCTATGGGATGGGAGAAAACATATGCAAATCATCCATGAGAAAGGGGGTTAATATCCAGACTATATAGAGAACCACGACAACTCAACAACAAAAAACTACCGGACTGAAGAATGGGCAAAGGACCTGAACAGACATTTCTCCAAAGAAGATATACAAATGGCCAATAAGTACATAAAAAGATGGTCAACATCACTGATCATTGGGAAAATGCAAATTGAAACGACAAGACAGGACTTCACACCCATTAGAAGGGCCACTGCCAAATACACAAAAACAAGTGCTGATAAGGATGTGGAGCCCTGTGAGTGAAACTGTAAAATAGTGCAGCCACCATAGAAGACAGTATGGTGATTGCTCAAAAAATAAAAATCAGAATTATCATTTGATCCAGCGATTCCAGTTCTGGGTGTACACTCAAAAGAATTGAAAGCAAGGGCTCAAACATACCGAAGGTTACAGCAGCATTATTCACAATAACGAAAAGGCAGAGGCAATCCAAAGGTCCACCCAGAGATGAATGGATACATAAAATGTGATCTATACATATGGTAAAATATTATTTATCTTTTAAAAGGAAGGAAATTCTGACACAAGCTACAACATGGATAAACCTTAGGGACATTATACACAGTGAAATAAGTCAGTCACAAAAGGGCAAATACTGTATGATTTCACTTATATGAA
Source organism: Procyon lotor (assembly GCA_028646535.1). Lineage (NCBI taxonomy): Eukaryota > Metazoa > Chordata > Mammalia > Carnivora > Procyonidae > Procyon > Procyon lotor. The sequence goes on from CM053608.1 coordinate 110,338,910, forward strand.
TTACCTAGAGTAGTCGCCTAGAAAGGCAGAAAGCAGAACAGTGGTTTCCAGGGACTAGAGGGAGAGGGGGATGCAGAGTTAATGATTCATTGGTACCGTAAGTTTCAGTTTGAGATGGATGGCTGCACAACAATGTGGATGCCCTAAGCTCACTGAACTGTACACTTAAGAAATGGTTATGATAAATTTTGTTACATGTATTTCACTGCAACTAAGAATACTTTTAAGTAGCAGTTCACTTAAGATAACATATACACATATTTATAATTTAGCCCTAACACTCACGCACCACTCCCACACTCCTAATCAGATTTAAGAGACAACCTGAAGTCTAGAAAAATAGCCACAACTAGCTGGGCTGGAGCTGTCTACAACCTTGATAAAGTTAAAATGAAATCGGCAGCAACCAAAGGATGTCATTCCCCTGATAGTCAAGGCCTCTGGCATCCTAGGAGGGCTTCAACGCTGCAAGATGTGGGGCACACAGGATCAGCATAGGGTTAAGAAAGGATAAGGATAAAAAATTTAAAAAAAAAAAAAAAAAAAAAGGATGAGAATGAGAAAGTGCAGTCTAATTGGCAAAGATCCTGCTACAGGAAAACAGGGTTGTAGTGAGCTTTGGGAATCAAGTATTCAGGTTCGTGACAATCCAGGATGTAACCTTCTTCCAGCGCAAAGCAGACAAGACAAATGGACATCTGTACATGTGTATGGCACCTTACTGTTTTAAAAGGCTTTCATATATATGAATATGTTTACTCCTTACATGACGCAGGAGCAGAGAGGGGCAGAATAGGTAAGGCGCACCACCCAATGTCATCCAACTCCTAAGCGACCTGCGGGAGGGCACAGGCCCTTCCCGACTCCCCAGCTCCACGCCTCCCGAAGCTTTACAGGAGCGTGGTGAGGCAGCGTCCAAAGAAGCTCCGTACTCTAAGGTCCCCGGCTAGGGAAAGGGGAGAAGGGGCGTGGCCCGACTCACATCCGCGGCTTTTTTGAAAAAATAAGAGGAATTGGGTGGGTTGGTTGGTTGTTACTATGCACCCGGCGTAGGAAACCAGGCGGGCGCTGGCCACGACTCCCCCAACCTCCCACGAACGCGAGTCCGCCCAGGAACTGGGGGTCGCCCTAGGGAGCGGCCCGGTCAGAGGGTGCCGCTTGGGAGGTGGAGTAGCGCCGGGCTCCACCACAGTGATAGTCCTACCACTCCGTACCCTTGATAATGAGATGCGCTGGCGAGCCTGCGGTCCCCAGCGAATCCTTCTTCTTGTCGCCGCCACCCGGGGTGGCCTCACAACCCACAGGAGTCTCCGTCCCTCCGCCACTCATCGCGACCGGTTCCGCCCACCCGCCTCCGCGTTGCGCCTGCGCAGACCTGCGCTGCCCGCCTTCCGGGCGCGGGTTTGGGGCGTCATCAAAGGGCGTAGGGCAAGCTGAGTCTACCTATCGCGCGGTTGCGTTAGTATAGCCAGAGATGGCGACTTGGAGAAGCAGTTTCCGCCATGCTGGGTTAGGGCAGATGCCTCCGGAGTTGGAACGTTAGCGTGAAATTGTTATTTCTCCTTAAACTCGCTGGAACTTATTCTGCTTTAGAGAGGTTGGGAGAGAGGAGATACAGTCGCAGAATATTAATAGCAGTAGAAGTATTTTATCTCTATTATTACTTGCCACCAGTATTTTATAACATTTTGACGTCTATTGCCGCCTTTGGTCATCATAGCAACTCGGGGAAGCGGTTTTATCATTTCTCTCTAACAAATGAAGAAACAGGGTTAAAGGCTAAGTAACTTGCCCAAATCACTTAGGCTGGTTTGTGCCCATGTGAAGAAAAAAAAAATGTGTTGTTGATATTTGTATGTACAAAATTTCAACCGGTTGTTATGTGGTCTAAGATAAAATACATGTAATTATGGAAGGGACCGGTTTGCTAGGCAGCTTTGAATTGTGGTCATGAAGTGTCAGCTTTGGAGCTGCATGTATCTGATGGCTGTGGTTTGTTAAACTCCACAAAGTTCATTTTATAATCTCAACAAGTCTTCATGTTTGTTCGAAGTGCAATGTGCACCTTTGCAGTGGCTCCTCAACTCCTGTGTTCATCCAGTGGTTCTAAGAATCACTTAGTTTCTCCTTGTCCCTCTCTTTCTGTACAGCTCTTACCCTCCAGGGTCTTGCAGTCTAGGTCTGAAGAAGGAACATAACCCAAAGTTTAGAATATGAAGCCTGTAAACGATAGCATGCAGGAAGGTACAATACACATGTGGGACATCTGGGGGTGGGAGTGGCCAGGAAGGACTTCCCAGAGGGGGCACGTATGTGTCCTCAGAACCGAAATGAAGAGGTGTTAGTGAGGTTGGGTGAGAAGAAGATGGAAATTGGGGTTTTCTAGAGGAGGAAATAAGCCCAAAGCAAAGATGCATAAAATAGATGAATTAATACATGAAATGTACACTTGGTTAATTGCAGGTTGTTGAGTCTGATTTGTAACCTTTCTAATCTCAATTTCATTTCCTCAGCCTTAGCATCAACCTCTAGAAAACGTAATTATTTTTAAAGGCCTTCATTTTTCTTCCCACTTCTAAGTACTTTTCATATTCAGGTTTTCTTCTGCACCTGCAAGCCTAAATTTCCTTTCAGCTTGTCTTCTTAGTGTCTTTGAAATACTGAAAAATCTGAAAAGTGGGGTTAATGCTTCTTCTACATTAATATGGTTAATGCTTCTTCTAAAGTAATCTAATTTAATTCTAACATTAAATTTAAAAAATTTAATTTACATAAATTAAAATATGGATTTTAATTTAAAATCTATGCAGATTCTAGGTTCCACATTCAAAAATTTTGTTTCAGTAGATCTGGGGTAGCTAGTTCGGGGCTAGTAGTTCCGGGGTAGTAGTTCTTTCTGGAGTAGCTAGTTCTGGGGTAGCTAGTTCTGGGGTAGTAGTTCTCCCCTTACCCAACTGCGGATTACTTATAAGTGATAGAAGAATTCTAGGTGCAGTAGTAGTTAAGACTTTGGAATCAGACAGAACTGGGTTGAAGTTCTGGCTCTGCCACTTGCCTGCAGTTCCTTTGCTGTAAAACGGCAGTAAAATATCCATTCTTAAGGTTGTGATGATTAAAGAAGATAATACCCATAATGCACTTAGTAGAATGTTTGGCACATAGCAAATGCTCAATACATGTTATTATGACTACTATAACTTCTTCTGTCTCCTATTAAAGCCCTGTATAATCTGTTCTCATTCTTCCAATCCACACTTATCACCGGCCACTAAAAAATCTTGTACCTTTTTTTTTTTTTTTTAGCACTTTAACATTTATAAAATGCTATCATATATCATATGCTGTGTCTCTTAATCTTCTCAGGAAGATTCTCATGAATCTTCTCATGAATCTCAACCTCTAGATGATGTAGCTATTAAAATACCCATCTTGATAAGTAAACTGAGGGTCAGAGGACATGGTAGAGAATGCAAAGATACCCGCAGTGATCCCTTCCCGCCCTGTGTACACATGCAACGTGCTGGTCTTTCCATCAAGAGATGGAATTTGTTTTCCCTTCCCTTGAAACTGGACTGGCTTTGTGACTTGCTTGGACAATTAGAACATGGTGGCAAAAATGTTGTGCTAGTGCCGGGTCTTGAAATATCTGGTAGTTTTTACTTTTCCTCTCTTGTTGGGAAGTCCAGGGTGTCCTGTGGTAAGAAGGCCATCACGTGGAAAAGCACTGGAAGATGAGACCTTATGTGTAGAGGCTATGCAGGTGAGAACTGAGCCAGCGAGCAGTCAGCCCAAGGCCCCAGATGTATGAGGGGCCTCTTCTTGGCTCTTTTCATCCCAGCCATCAGCCTTTTTGAGGGCAGTCGCACGACCTGCAGTGGGGCTGATAACACCACACGAAGTCAGAAAACTGCCTAATCCGACCATGGTATTGTGAGAAAGGATGAATTTTGTGGGGGAAATAATACATTGATGAGAAATAGTAAAATTGTGAGAAATGATAAAGAAATTCACTAAGTGGTGTGTGTTTCAATTATGCCCACCTCCCCTAGACAAGATTTACGATGGGTTCCAATGATCTACATGCTCCCATGAGATGGCATCGTAGCTATCAAATAGCAGAACCATAGTAGCCCTGGTCTTTAGCAACGTAGCAAAGTCCAATCAGCTAGGGGGTCTTTCCACTGTGCCATGACTGTGCAGGGCATATTGCTGCTGCTTCTCTTTAGACACTCCCTGGAATGCTTTCTTTGCCCCTTCTGACTATTCAATTCAGGAAACTTTATTATGTTGTATAATAAAGAATTGGGCTGATCTTTGTTCCTGGTTCCTTGGAGATAACCTCTCAATCTTTGGAATACCTCGAGTGACAGCAATGTCTTTGTTATTCATGGTGGCCTGAGTTTATGCTAACGAGGTCGCTCTCAAGGGCCCTTAGATGGCTTGGGGATGGGTGTTGGCCAGGCTTGAAGACCAATGTGTGTGATTAGAGGCTTGGGGCTTTGAGCCGTATATTATCAGTCTGGCCTTGGGAGCGCAGGGGGACTGGGGACTGAGTTCAGTCATATGGCCAATGATTCAAGCATCCATGCCAAAGTAATGAAACCCCAATAAAACCCTAGGACATAGAAGCTCCAGTGAGCTTTCCAGTCAATAATCTCCCACTGATGTATCTAGAAGGTGGGGCACACTGAAGACACAGAAACTTTGTGTTTGGGACCTTCCCAGATCTCACCCCATGCATGTACTTGTTTAGTTGGTCCTGATTTGTAGCCCTTACAATAGAACTAAAATCATGAGAACAGTACTTTCCAGAGTTCTATGAACCATTCTAATGAATTACTGAACACAAGGGGGTAGAGAGGGAACCTCCAAAATCTGTAGACAGCTGGTCAGAAACATGGGTGGCTTGGGAACCTGAAGCTTGTGCCTGGTGTCTAAGGTGAGGCCAGTCTTGGGGGTGGGGGAGGGAAATAAAACAAGATGAGATCAGAAAGGAGACAAACCATAAGAGGCTCCTAAACTCACGAAACAAACTGAGGGTGGCTGGGAGGTAGGAGGGTAAGGATAGGGTGGCTGGGTTATGGACATTGGGGAGGGTATGTGCTGTGAAATGTGTAAGCTTGATGATTCACAGACATGTACCCTGGGGCAAATGATACGCTATATGTTAATAAAAAAATAGATAAAAAGCAGATATTCAATAAAAAAGATAAAAAATAAAGTGAGGCCAGTCTTGTAGAGGATGGTGTCCATTACCTGTGGGGTCTAAGCTAATTCCTGTAATCAGTGTCAGAATTGTGTTGCAATTGAACAAACAACTGTCACCCAAGATATGCCAGATAATGTTGTAAGTGCTCTATACATATTAATTCATTTAACCCTCGTGTCAGTCCTTTGAAGTTGGTTTTATTGTTATTATTTTCTTCATCTTACAGATGAGGAGGCTGAGCCACAGAGAGGTTAAATGACTGCCCAGCTTGCATGTGGCAGAAACAATCTTGGTCCCTGTGCCTGTGTTTACGTGTAGATGGTGGGTGAGGAGGGTGTGGGGAAGGGAGATTGGGAAGGAGAGAAGAGAGAAGCCATTCTACTTGCCACTATACAATTACCCTTCTGAAATTCTGTTGCTTACAGTCTGCAGATACATGTTCTAGCTGTTTGATTGTTTTGTTCTGCATATCACTGAGTTATGTTGTTCTCTGAGATGGTGAGGCACAGAGCAAGGAGTCCGAGAAGAGTCACATGAGCTGGGCTGTTGCACCACATACTTCAGCGAGGATTAGGGCTGTAAAGTGTTGTTTTCTCTCTTGTTGTCTGGACCGATGAGATTTTTTTGTATTCTTAAATGAAACTCTGAAATAATGATGGATTCTCACACAGTTGCAAGAAATAATAGATTTCTTATACACTTCCCTGTTTTTCTCCAAAGGTAACATTTTGCAAATGTTAATATCACAACCAGGATATTGACATTGATACAATCCAGGACTCTTATCCCCCCCTTTCCCATCTTATTTGTATTCATGGTGTGTGTGTGCATGTGTGTGGGCAATTGGCTCTATACAATTTTTTAAAGCTTGATTGATTTACTCACTCACTTTATCTATCATCTATCTATCTATCTATCTATCATCTATCTATCATCTATCTATCTATTTATGGGGGGGCAGAGGGAGAGGGAGAGAATCCCAAGCAGATTCTCTGCTGAGCACAGAGCCCCATGTGGGGCTCAGTCTCACCACCCTGAGACCATGACCTGAGCTGAAACCAAGAGTCAGATGCTCAATGGACGGAGCCACCCTGATGCCCCTGGCTCTGTGCAATTATATCACATGTGTAAGTTTGTCTATACATCATCGCAGTAAACATATTGTACAGTTTCAAAGCCATAATGATCCCCCTGTGGGACCTTTTTGTAATCATACTTACTTTCCTCTCTGTCCCCATCCCAACCCTATAATATATCCTCCATTTCTAAAATTCTGTCTTTTCAAAAAATATTACATTCATGGAATCATACACTAAACACTTCTGTGTTTTTAAGAATAGCTGTTCTCACCATCATCTTACACCATACAAGATCATTTTCTAGAGATTCAATATCAGACACCATTCAACCATGGAATCGTAAAAGGATTTGTCCGGTTATTGTGCTTTCTTAGGGGTTAAGACATCTAAGTCATGGAAATAATGTTAATTTAGTAGGAGTAACGTTCTGACTTTAAGGTAATGGTTGCTACATCCATACTGATGCTTATAAAAATTAAAAAATATAAATAAAATCACTTAATTATGTACATTCCAAGAAGAAAATTGAAATTCATTCCTTGGTCTAAGCTCATCAAGGATAAACATAACTGGGGGAAGGGACTTCCTAAATTTACTTTGCTTTTTATCATATCCACTTCCTGAGATTTCCTCTGGCACATTTTCTGTGGACATTACTGTTTATCCTCTTTTGTCTCACCCATTTTTGAAGCAGATGAAAAAATTAAAAATGGAAGAAACTAACGGACACAAAGGAGAGAAAAAGATTAGAGGGTCTTTTGGGGGTAAGATGGTAAATATCACTGCATATAAATCTCATGACGTTTCGGGAACGCACCGGGCACACTAGACTTGAGACTTTGGTGAAAGTAGTGTGCTGTGCTTTGA
>CM053608.1:110346164-110366618 GCA_028646535.1 Procyon lotor
CCCCCCCCCCCCCCACTGGTCACACCTTCAGAAAACGTGACAAGAGTACCAGCTCTTGAGTGATACAGCTGCTCTAGGCCTGTCACCCCAGTTTGGGACAGGTGTAGTCACCACACCGGACCTTTCAAATCACAGAGACTCAGATTGGAGCCAACCCACATTTGAGAGGTGCTAGGTGATCTACCACGTGCACTGAAGTCAGAACCCCTGCTTCAGCGTGATGTCTGTTATGCATACCCCAAACTTCTGACAACGATAGTCGACTCTAGAGTTCTTTCATCCGAGTGAACAGGGCTCGAGTGAAATGCTGAAAGCAGTCCGAAGCTACAAAGCTGATGAGGCCAACCAGAGTGTTAAAAAGTCTCTAAATGACTTGAAGATAAGGGTGTGTGTGTTGCAGAAGGTCAGGAACGATGAGACAGTAGAGGAAGGATAGCCTACATTCCACAAACAGACTGGTTCAGGGACTGCACCAAAGAAAGTTTGGAATTGCTAATCCGATGGCTGGAAGTTTGTGGTCTTAATGAAAGCAAGCCTCTGGCCTTGCTGTTCGGAGCTATGCCTTGTCAAATTAGTTGTGTGGCTACTGTATTTCAAGCTTAACTTGGACAGACAGGCCTGCCAGGCACAAATTTCTCAAGCAGATGATGTTAGGGGGGACAAAAATTATCCACCGTGAGACCGTTAGGACAGATGACACTCAGCAGGGATGGCAAGCCAAATCTGCAGGATCCATAATACAATTGGCTAGCCCTAGGGACCCGGTCTCTTTGAAGTGGAAGAGACAGCACGCACGAGCCATCACGTTAACTCACCAGGCTGGAAAAGATGCAAAGCTTTCATCCTCCCCACAAAGAAATGAAAGTTTAAAAGATTAAAATATTCCTAAAGGAGTCGTGATAATGGAAGCAGAAATCCTTGAGACAGAATCGCAAAAATAGTCAAGATCTCAATCCCGACTTCCTGCCTCCCTTCTTTGGGCCTCCCTCATTAGTGAAAGATGAGTTTTGCTAGATTAGGTAGCAGTTGGAATTAGTTTTATTCACCAGCAGTATTGGGAATAAAGGCAGAGCCTGCAGGAATGTGGGGTCCAGCAACAAGTAATCATTATTGCAAAATCAAATTCCCCATCTCATCTCTGATATGCCTGTATGTAACCCTAGAGCTGGGCTTCAAAGTGTTATAAATTCAACATACAAGACATGGAGCAGTGGGATATAGAGCCCCTTGTGTATCTAAAAGCTCTGCCCAGCAGGAGAGATATATGATGGTAACTTTCTCCCCATTGCTTTTGCAATAAAAGTCACCCAGAGCTGCAGGAAGTTAGGAATGTAATTCAGCTTCCATAAATCAAGACAAAAATTAAGATGGCCAGATATGTAGCAGCCTGCTCAGGTGTATAGAGAATTTGAAATTTAGTACCCTGGTAATGGGTTGGAGCAGATTATCTAATTATGGGGAGAAAGAAGAAATATTGCTCTCTGGAGTAAGAAGCTAAATGCTCTAATCCATTAAACCACCACATCTCTGCCAAAGCTAGATTAATATTAAAGTTCATGTAACGTCTTTCTTTTTTTAAAGGAATGAAGTCAAACGAAAAAAATATGTAAATGAAAAAGCTATACTTCACAATAATTCTCAACTGACTTCTTGTCAAATAGTTGCGTGTTTGATCTTTCCGTGTGATGTGCCTGTACCTGATTATAATAGAGTCCTATTCTTTCCCAACAATAGATCTTCTTAAATTTTTGTCAACACATCCTGAGACTTTCCTGGAAGGACTTTCAGCAGGGCTCTCTTGTGATGCCCTGACAGTAGGTGAGCTTGCCATTCATTCTGCTCCTACTTTTCGGCCTTCATCCTGCAGGAGACCTTACGTGCATATCACTGAATGTGCTTAACTAGGCTTCAGATTTAATTGGGTGGAGCCAATGGAGGACTTACGTTTAACAGGGGTTAAAATTGAGAATGCCCACATATCTGTTAAAAACCTCAGTCCAATAATCTTATTGCTGAATCTGGATGGGGCAGGGGGAGTGGAGTTTTAACCAGAAAGCCAGGTCACAGATGGGTGATTGTGTCATCCTTGAAGCTATGTTACTTTGCCTACCATCTTGCGACAGCAGCTACTTGAGATTTACAACCACACAACTTCATAAAATACTTCATGACATCTTGGATGCTTTGGATATAACTGTGCCTAAAGGCAAATGACCTTTTGATATTGCCTCCAGCCCTATTATTTCTATTCGTTTTAAAACCAGTGTACACGTCGATGAGTGAAAAATTCCTGGATTCTTGACGGAAGAACGTTCGTTCCTTCTCTATTTGAAATTGTTTACCTGTTCTTGAAAGTTGCATGTGGAATAAGGAGACAGGGCCATGTATCTACTCAGGGCAGTCAAATCAACCCCGATGTGTAATATGGTGACAGATTATGTCCTCGGCCCCTGAAATTGTACACTTTCCCATTCACTCCAGCCATAGTTTAACCGGGTGTTGTTGGTTCGCATGTGGTTTGGTCTATGCCTCCATCCTAAGTCCTCAATTAACGTGAGATAACCTGAATGTGTAGTGCCTGGTACAGAGTCCGCAACATCGTAGGCGTTCAGTTAATGGTATCTGATTGCTTTTATTTACTTTCAAGCAATGCTGAGTGGCGGCAGCCTCCCAAAGAAACTTTGCATGCCATTTTAGAAATTTGGTCACAGACCATTGGGTTGTAAATGTGAGCAATAATGTCATTGCCATCCTCAGGAAGAAGCAGTTTCTGATACATAGTAGGTTCTAAATAAATATTTGAGGGATCAGTGATGCAGACTTCTGGGCATCAGAAAGAAAATGGTTATAAAGGGGCATTCACAATGACATGCACAAAGATTGCCCCACTTTATTTGTTCTTTTAGAAAACAAAACAAAACCATGAATAGAATGGTCCCTTTAGTGAACAGCTTGAAAGAAGTGAGGACTAAAGATTTTAAATTGCTAAGTCCTAAGACAAATTCATGTTTTACCAAAATCACGAGATGCTCTGCCCAACTGTCTTATTGCAGACGGGCTCACAGTGCCTCAGGGACAGCAGAAGAGGACTAAAGAATTTTGAAGGATTTGAGTTTATAAAATTGTGGGTTACAACTTTACCATCTCCCATAGCAGTTCTCTGGACTGATCACTGATCACAGGCATCGTACCAAGTAATTTTTATATGTTCTTATTGCAAATTAAATCATGAGACCATAAGTTTTTATTTCTATTTCATAAGAAGGATTTCATGTGCACTGACTTCAAGGTGAGGTTAAGACTCCATTCCTTATTTTAGCGTATTCAGAGTGATACTTATCTCATTTATTCTTGAAGTTACGTACTTATTTGTTTTATTGAATGCTTAGGGCAGCTTTTTTCCTAAGGTTGGTAGTAACTAACTTCTCTAAATGATTTAAGCAGAACCTTACTGACATACGGGTAGTTTACAGGGTAAGTCTGAGCCGAACTCTTGTCTGAGTCCCAGCTCCTTGATACTGATTGTGTGGTCTTGCCCAAGTTCCTTAACCAGTCTGTGCCTCAGTTTCATTAATTGCCAAAAAAGGGTTATAATTAAAGGAGTGAATTCACTCACAGTACTTAGAATGCTACCTGATACATACTAAATGCTCAATAAATGTTAGCTATTATTGTTATTAAAAGCACAATAGAGCCTCCTAGTAACTCATGAGTATTGCAGAATTCTAAAATAGCTTCTGAATCATGGAAATTGTGGTCAGTGAAAAGTATTTACTTTATTCTAATTCTTTGCAAATTGATGATCCATGGAGTGCCAACAGTTTACTAATAAAAATTCTTTTACAAATTATTTGGTATTCAGAAGGTATTTTCTCATTTAAATACTACTTTTGGTGACAAAGATACCTAGTGCCTACCTCGTGTCCCATTTTTCCTTCTTCATCACTGACAGAGCACCCATTTTATTCTGGATGACAATGTGTGGGCCAAAGAACTGTTTCTGTCCTTCATCCCAGCTGGGATGGCCAGAGATATAAACAGATATTGCTGAATAGGACTTCCAGGAAAGGCCCTTTGGTTGACTCAGTTGGGAAAGTCTTTTTGCCCTTCCTCTTTCTCCTTCTCTGGGTTTTGATCATGGACCTGATTTCTGGGGCCCTGGTTGCCATCTTGGACTTTAAATTGAACTTGAGAAAGGAAACGACTTGTTCAGTAAGGAGAAGCAGAAAGATGGGAGCTGGATGCCTAATACCAGTTGTGGACTGTCTTCTTTCACAGCAGAGGAAAACCACTTTAATGTTACTTGGTTTTTCTGCCACTTATAGCTGCTTCTAACTGCAGTTCACCCTTATACTTCCCTTGGTCATTGCAAAACGGACTTCCTTCAACAAACATATGCTGAGCATCTGTGGCTGCATGCCAGTCATTGTTTCAAGGGCTAAATATAATAAGGGAAGAGTCTCTGTGCTCAAGAAATTAACAGCCTCGTGGAAGAGATAAATAATTATACTAGTACAATGATCTCAAGTGCCAGAATCAAGGGTAGGAGGGGGTAGGAGACGGGTTGGTCAGGATAGACCTGACTTTCAGGAGGACATGACATAGTTGAAAAGTGAAGAATATCAAGTGAGGGGAAGGGCATGTCTGGCACAGAAGTATCTGACAGAAATGACCCACGATGCACTGCAACTCTTCTACAAGGAAATGAACTGTTTGTTTTAGGTCCTGAGAACATTATCTAACCTTTGCTTATAGGAGCCAGGTCTTAGCATTTCTGCCATACCGTCATCCTCTAAGCATCCAAGTTAGTGATAGGCAGTCCTGGCACATAAGAGCACTGGGTATTATCTGTGGAAGCAATGCTGTGCCCTTGCATAAAGAATTGACTAGGAGATGTAAAGACACCTACACTCACAAGATAGACATGGGAAGAGAGCACATTTGGCAAAGAGGTAGACCGGGGCCATCTTATCCTTTCCTTATAGCTGACCTAACCTGAAGGGAAGGGAGGAAATGGCTGGAAAGGAAAAGGTGGGTAGCCCATCTCTCATGTATCCTGTCCTGGGGCAGAGAGAGAGTGTTAGGGGAAGGAGGAATGGGCAGCGGTGAAACATGACATGGAATGTTTGTAGCAGACCCTGCTGGGGCAGCAGTTTGCATGAAAAGTCACAGACCGGGTCTGCCTCTATGGCACACATACTAACTCCCGTTACGAGACTCCTCTAGTCTCAGTGTGCAAACACAAGTTTACCGTTTCCAATTTAAAGGCTGTATTATAAAATTAAAAATGTTCTCAAGCGCAATGAAATGTGAGATCTAATCCTATAAAAACTGTCCCATCTATTACAAAATAATCGCATACAGTTGGCCTCTTAAATCTGACTTAGTAACATGAAGGACAAAAACAGGGCCGGGGGGTGGGAGTGAGGGGGGTGGGTCCTACAAAAAGAGGAAATTTTACTGATAGATGTGGGCTCTATGTTAGGCTTTTTCCACATATATTATCTCATTTAATCCTAACTTTTTTATCCAAACTCTATTTTTTTTTAAAGAATTTATTTATGTATTTGAGAGAGAGCGTGTAGGAGTACAAGAGAGAGAGTATGAGAAAGCATGAGCTGGGGGGAGGGGCAGAGGGAGGGGGAGAAGCAGACTCTCTGATAAGCAGGGAGCCTGACATGGGGCTCACCCAGGACCCTGGGATCATGACCTGAGCTGAAGGCAGAGGCTTAACTGACTGAGCCACCCAGGTGCCCTTCAGAGGCTCTATTTTTATTACTTGGAAATATACGTTCTATAGCTCTCAATTGATTAATCAGCCAGCAAGTTATAAAATGTATAGATTTGTTAATAACACGTCTCTTTGTTGTTTATGGTGGCTTCAGCAGCAGTCTTGAGTTGGCTTTTAGTTTAGAAAAATCTACTAGTTGTCAAGTCTAAAGTTAGTGGGATAGCAGGAATTTTTCATCTTGTTTTTAGCCACTGCATATTCCACTAAGCCCAACAACCACGACAAAAGAACCATTAACTCCACTGAATGTATCTTATTCCAGCTCCCTCCAGGGCACTGGAGTAGTTAGTTTCACCTCAGTGAATACTGACTACAGGAAAGAAAGAAAGAAACAAAGAAGATTTTTTCAACCACATTTACTGGCTCACAGGGATATTTGAAAACGAATCCATCTGTCTTCCCTTTCTGTGTCCTTGGCACAATTTATTATAGTTCTTATTAAACAAATTACTGCAAATATCCATAAGGGGAAAATGAATTGTAAAATATGAGAGGGAGGTCGATAAATAGCCAAGTATGTCAGCCACGGAAAGGACTATTTTCTCCATTAAGTCACTGATTTGCAAGTTTTACTAAAATAAATTTCACCTATTTAAAAAAAAGGTTAATTTATAACTTGATTTCAACTCAAGTTTTGACAGTTGAATTTTTACATAAAAGCTGCAAAATTTCAACTAAAGAACAAATAAAACATTCAGACGTAAGTTTATTCCAACTTCAGCAAATAAAGAATGACTACGTATCCATTTACGTTATTTCTCTGGTCCAGAATAATACACTTTCCGTTTAAAATATCTGTGGTCACCCTTCTGTATGTCATGGATAGCTTCTAGTGGGAATTGGTATAGAGTCTGTTCTTGATGAAGACAACAACGGACAGATGTTGCCTGATCCCTGGATAATGCTGAATGTGACAAAACCAGCGAGACACATTAAGATATTTCTCCTTTTCTTGAACTGTCAGGTCAACCTAAATAGAGATTAAAAACACACATAACACAGACATTGCATAAGAATAATTATCAATATCATTTGCGTAGAAGATAAAAAACTTGGGGAGAAAAATTCCAGTTCTCAAAAGCCAACATATTTAGATAGGAATAAAAGTTTTCAGCCACTTGGAAGAGCCATTTGTTTGATGCTTTTACTTTCAATTCAACACCAGGCAAGCCTTTTAGGGAAGTCTCAAATTTTCAACAAACGCAAAAATTACATTAACCCAGCATCTGGAGGTACAAGTGTTATAGGACTTGTGTCCCCTCAGTGCCCAAGTTCTTGGTTCCACTGTTTCGAAGAATGAAGAGGTCCAGATGAAGAATGGTGGGCAGCAAAGCAAAGTTTATTGAGAAAGAGTATAACGTTCCTGGAGAAGAAGGGGGGCCTGAGCAGGCTGCCCTCAGAGTTCCTAAGTTTAGGGATTTTTATGAGCTCTTTTGCAGAACTTTCTTTTCTTTTCTTTTCTTTTTTTTTTTTAAAGATTTTATTTATTTATTTGACACAGAGAGAGATCACAAGTAGGCAGAGAGGCAGGCAGAGAGAGAGGGGGAAGCAGGCTTCCCGCTGAGCAGAGAGCCCCTTGCGCGGCTCAATCACAGGACCCTGAGATCATGACCTGAGCTGAAGGCAGAGGCTTTAACCCACGGAGCCACCCAGGCGCCCCTTTTGCGGAACTTTCTTAAGCAATCAGGGTGTGCTGAGTCGTGCCAATCAGGACTTTGGGCACCTACGTATCTATTAGGTTAATGTCCATGTGCTGATGGTCTTTTTTTTGCTGACATCTGGGGGCTTAGGTCTTAACTACCTCTTACCTGTGATATTGACAAATACTTTTGCAGTTAATTGTCTTATTTTAGGTCGTTTTGCATAAGTAATTTCTGCAAAGACTGAAAAGCAGAATGTGAGTGCAATTCTGTCTAAGCTGCGAAACAGGATGTTACTGTTGTTTTATGTTAGCTGTTCTGACTCCATAGCTTCTTGTTGGGGACCCTGGCTCTCATCGTCTAACTCCTAACAGAGTTCGTTTTTTGAGCTGGGGGGAGGGGCAGAGGGAGGGGGAGAAGCAGACTCTCTGATAAGCAGGGAGCCTGACATGGGGCTCACCCAGGACCCTGGGATCATTATGAGCTCTTTTGCAGAACTTTCTTTTCTTTTCTTTTTTTAAAAATTTTATGGAAAGGAAGATAGGAGAAAGGAAGAGAATAGCTTCCAAAAGGCTAAGACATCGGTTCTTTCTACAATATTTTCTAGCAAATCCAAAAGCAAGTTTTATTAGGATTTAACATGCTTAACAACAGAATACCACGTAAACTTGAAAAAATATAATATATATCATACATAATTAATATATTTTATATATAAAAAAATATATATATATAAATATATATATATTACTTTTCTATTAAACTATTAAACTCTGGGGAAAAACTGTACTCAACTGTACACAATGACCCATTTAATTTCAAATAATTATTGCCGAATACAAGGAAGGGCTATTGCCAGTGGCGCATGCCTCAGATGAACAACAGACCTTTTCAATTTGGTCGGCTACGAAGCTGAACTCTATCTCCAGTGGACGTAGTAGGGCACACAATTTTCTGTCAAGCTACAAGAATCCTTAGAGATTTGGTTAGAGAAAGATGAAATAAAAACAGTTGATGTCGATCATTTCCCTGGGCTCCAATTCCAGAGTAGGTGACTCAGAGACTTTTCTCTGAGACAAATCTTGGACTGGAATCATGAAGAGTTGTCAGCTAAAGAGAGAGCCAGCAGGGCAGTAACTAACAGCTATGACCCCTGTTTAAGAATACGGTAGCTAGCTCCTTTTCCTATTGTTAAACCAACATTTATTCAAGACCTATTACAAGTCTCTATAAAACTGAATGGAATATTTACACAAAAGAGAAAAGAAACTCTCCTGTGGTTCAAACCCGTTAGCAGGCTGCTTGTTGGAAGGTATGTCTAGTGAGACAGATGTCCTGTGGCTGTTGAGAAGTTAGAATACTCGTGTCTAGAGGCAAATACTCTGCTGTTACTGAGTCAACAACACTGAAGGTCAAATAACTCTAGTAGGCAAAGTGTATTGCAGAATACAAAATAGTATTAATAAAATTAAAAGGTAGACACATAGTACTTTCTCAATAAATGTTTACTTGAATTCATATTCCCATTTCATATTTACTATAAGGCAATTTATTTTTATTTTTTTTTAAAGATTTTATTTATTTGACAGAGAGAAACACAGCGAGAGAGGGAACACAAGCAGAGGAAATGGTAGCGGGAGAAGCAGGCTTCCTGCCAAGCAGGGAGCCCGATGCGGGGCTCGATCCCAGGATCCTGGGATCATGACCTGAGCCGAAGGCAGACGCTTAACGACTGAGCCACCCAGGCGCCCCGGCAATTTATTTTTTTAAATTTTTTAAATTTTATTTATTTATTTGACACAGAGAGAGAGATCACAAGTAGGTAGAGAGGCAGGGAGAGAGAGGGAGAAGCAGGTTCCCTGCTGAGCAGAGAGCCCAACGAGGGGCTCGATCCCAGTACCCTGAGATCATGACCTGAGCTGAAGGCAGAGGCTTTAACCCACTGAGCCACCCAGGCGCCCCTATAAGGCAATTTAAAAAGAAAAACTGATACAAATCATCCTGCTTTCCTTTTTACCTTAGATATGAAACACTGATAAATCATCCTGCTTTCCTTTTTTACCTTTTTTAAGATATACCTTAGATAAAAAGAGCAATATGTGCTCTTTTAACATTGTCTTTGGTGGCCTCAGATGTCCAACTCTATTGGCTCAGTTTACTTAAATTATTAGCAGTGAGAGTCTCCTGCTTCTGGTACATAAAAAAAATTAAGTTTCAGATTTAGGTCCTTACTTATAAGCTGCTACACAAATGATAAAAATATACTCATCTTGTTTTAGGCGGTATAAGGTTAAATTTAGTTATCAGAAATATAGTACAATAACTGTTTCACCTATAATATCGTTAATCTATGGCCTGGAGATAGAAAATTAACACATTAGTAAAAAAAGAAAAATGGCCAAGAATGTCTTTTCTTAATATAAAAGATACTTATTTCTTTTAAAGGTATTTTTTATTAAAAGAGAATTCATGGCTTCACATATGAAGGATTATCTTATCCCTAAGAATTATCTTATTCCTGGACTGTACACAGAAGGCAAAAAACCCAACCAGTACAGAATAAACTGAGTATTAGTTTATATTTCAAAAGGTAAAGCACATTTTGTAAAAGAGCTGACACTTCATTCTTTTTTTAAATCTTTCCCATATATGAACTTCACTACTGACTTCAAAAGAAGACATAAGATTTTTAAAAAGCTCAACCACTAGTAAACACAGCTATAAATCTAACAGGAAATAGTGGGTGAGTTTTCTTCATTCAAACATACATACATATGTACATATGTGCATACACACATACATACATACATACATACATACATTTGAAATCAACTTCAGAGGTGCCTGGGTGGCTCAGTCGGTTAAAGCCTTTGCCTTCGGTTCAGGTCATGATCTCAGGGTCCTGGGATTGAGCCCCACATCGGGCTCTCTGCTCAGCGGAGAACCTGCTTCCCCCCCTCTCTCTGCCTGCCTTTCTGCCTACTTGCGAACTCTCTCTCTCTCTCTGTGTCATAAATAAAAAAAAAAAATAAAATCTTTGAAAGCAAACCTCTTTCCCGATGGTTAAAGCAAACAAGTTTTACTCCAACTTGATTTCGTGTCAGTTGCTGAAATACAGGATTCAAATCTGACCACTTTCTGCAATTTACTCTTTTCAAAACTCTTTCATTTGAAAGTCTCCACTCAGCCACTTTGTGAGATGTTCTTTTTCTTTCTTTTTTTTTCTTTTTTTGGGATGTTATTTTTCTGCATGAATTAAAATACACTGAGAAGAAAGCATTTCCAAACAGTATAGTACAAATGCTTATTTGATCTATGTGCAAGTTGTTCACTTAGAATCTGGACACAAAGGGCAGTCAGTGTCTGTTTACTATTTAATACATTTCAGAGCAGTATCTGCTACTGCAGAAGGCTAGCCAATGCTGCCACTCAGCTTATTATTTAAAAGGGCAAAAGCAACAAGATACTACAAGCAAAATCAATATTCTCCAACTTAAAAACTTCACACTGAAGTTTCTAGCATAAGGATTATGAATAGATTCACGGCACAAAGGAATTGGTCATTTTTTTTGTTTTTTGGGGGGGTACAAAATAAATGTTCTTAAGGTTTATTTACTTATTTTAGAGAGAGAGTAAGTGAGTGGGGGAAAAGGAAGAGACTCTCCAGCAGACTCCCCACTGAGCATGGAGTCAGATGCAGAGCTCCCTCCCACAGCCCCCAACATCATGACCTGAGCTGAAAGCAAGAGTCAGACACTTAACTGACTGAGCCACCCAGGAGCCCCAGTACAAAAGAAGTTTTATTCTAAGGGCTTCTAAAGCTTCTGCTAACATTTCCAACTTATTCCAATAATTTTTAACTAGATGATCTACTTCAGAGAATGTAAATCTGAACGCTTCTCAGCCTTTTGGCTAAGATCAAGTGCAGAGAATGTAAATCTGTTCATTTTCCCTCCGAAAAGTGCCAAAAATACACAAAAACTTTTCCAAAAGGCTCAGGTTACCACTTACCCCCTTTTTAGTTTAAACCTTGGAGCCTGTCCCATGGATCTGAGAAAATTATGACTGATCTCTATTTGTTATCTTTGCTACATTTTTGGTAGACATTTTATTTCCTTTTTTTTTTTTTAAAGATTTTATTTATTTGACAGAGAGAAACACAGCGAGAGAGGGAACACAAGCAGAGGGAAT
This sequence comes from Procyon lotor, assembly GCA_028646535.1. Classification (NCBI taxonomy): domain Eukaryota; kingdom Metazoa; phylum Chordata; class Mammalia; order Carnivora; family Procyonidae; genus Procyon; species Procyon lotor. The sequence goes on from CM053608.1 coordinate 110,357,787, forward strand.
GGTAGCGGGAGAAGCAGGCTTCCCGCAGAGCAGGGAGCCCGATGCAGGGCTCGATCCCAGGACCCCGGGATCATGACCTGAGCCGAAGGCAGATGCTTAACGACTGAGCCACCCAGGCGCCCCTCCTTTTTTTTTTTTTTTTTTAAAGATTTTATTTATTTATTTATTTGTGAGAGAGAGAGAGAGAGAGCGAGTGCACCAGCAGGCAGAGGCAGAGAGAGAAGCAGGCTCCCTGCTGAGCAAGGAGCCCGATGTGGGACTCGATCCCAGGACCCTGGGATCATGACCTGAGCCGAAGGCAGCTGTTCAACCAACCAACTGAACCACCCAGGCGTCCCAGACATTTTATTTCTGAATTTACTGTAAACAAACACAAAACAGATCCCTCCCCACCAAAGAAAAACCTTACAATTTTTTAGAACTTTTTAGATGGGATCCCCTGGGCCCTTTCATGTACATTGGTCTTCCAGCATCCCTCTCTAGTTGACTAGTTTCTTTTCCTTTCTTACAGCAGGAAACAGAATGTGACTTTTCAGTCACCACTTCCTGTTTCTTACCAGCCCACATACCAGTCTGCCTATAGCGATGATGCTTGGCTCTTTCTACCTAATCATCCCTTTTTATTTATATTGGCTCTCTATACCTAGTCTGAACCTTCAAAGCCAAAGAGATAATATTCTTAGTCACCAATTTCCCATGGAGACATGTGAGCACCATGTTAAGTGACCCATTCTGGATCAGGGCGAGAGGTCGGTTTGCTACCTTCAGGACATTCTTTACGGCTGGTGTTCCTGGACTGCACTGCAGCTGTTTCTTGTACTTTTCCTTTGTTTCTAAAAGAACAACGTACCTCCGCTGGTGTTCCTAACTTCAAAACAAATGTATTTTAGTTGATAACAATCTCATAGTCAAGCAGCACATAATGCTACAAAGGACTTCAATAATCTTGAGTAACAGTCTGTTCACAGGGACTGCTATCTACGAGTGAAATCACTTTAAGAAAGCAATGAGTCATTGGTATGATAATAAACAGCCACGCTAACTGGCAGTTTCACAAAGGAAGAACAACGTAATATTCCTCAAAGGGAATTAAGATAGACCCGATCTTATAAGTAGAGTAACTTAGCCACAACTAAAATTGGGCTCACAATGAAACAAAATACTGTGGGATTATCTGATGACTTGAAGGTTCCCTGACTGCTGTTTTGCACACTGTGTTGATTACATATTAAGTATTTCATAATGGGAACAAATAAATGAAGGAATGCATGAGGGCAAAAATAAATATACTGCCAAAGCAAACAAAGCATAAGAAACTGTCTGGTGAATGTAAGCAGGTAGCCAATCTGAGCTTCACATCGACTCTGCCTGAATTTAATACTAAATAATCACCTTTTTCTCATCTGGATATATTTACACCTAACTCAAGAGGGATGTCATTTAATAGCGCTGTGCAATTCTATCACAGTAGAGGTTTGAGTCTGTGAGGAGTTCCTTGAGAAGGTGTTTATTTCTCTGATGTACTTTGCCTGCACACAGACTCATTTCATGAACCCACAGGGATGATGAGCTGAATGATTTACATATCATTCTACTCACTGTTAATTTGAAAAGGATAAGCATACTATCCTTCATAATATCCTAGTCACTACATGTAGAGAGGACATAAATTCCAAAACAGGAAATATAAATGGGCACATATCATTAAATATTGTTAATGTAACCTGAGTTTTAACATGCTGCATGGAACAAAACACTTCTAACCTGCTGGAAAATCAAATGCCCTCCAGGGCACCAGGACTCATAATTAAATAACTCTGCAGCCTGTGCTATCACTATTTTGCTTTATAGAATCATGACCTTGTTCACTCTGCTGGCCAAGAAGTTTCAGATAAGCTCCCTCCTCCTGAGCATTTCCTTTCCCTACTGCATGACCTGCATAAGCCAGAAGAGAGAAAAACATAAACACACACTCGGTTCGCAAGAGTTACACGGGAGAAATGCTGTCCTTCTTTTTTTTTTTTTTTACTGTACGGAAAAAAACAATATTACCTATTCTTTTTTTTTCCCCAAATACTTTTATTTTTTTAGTGTTACACGATTAATTGTTCATGCACCACACGCAGTGCTCCATGCAAAAATGCTGTCCTTCTTAATGAGAGCTTGATGCCCCCAACTAGTCAGGCCTTCACTAGCCTGCTGACAGCATCACACATAAGATTAGAAATGATATTTCTCCTAGGATTAAGCTTTTAAAATTAAGTAATGCCACGTTTAAATGTTTTAAAAATGCCTACAAGGGTGCTGTTGTTGTTAGACAGAAGTTGTTGTTCTAGACAGTTGTCTTCTAGAAGTTGTTTTTCTATAAAGTAGCCATGGTCTTAACAGTGGACTTGTCCTCAAGTCAAGTAATGGACATCTAGTTTAAGGACTGTAGATTTGTCACCGGGATAAAGATAGGTAGATACCATAACAGCAAACTCTCTTTAGCTAGAGGCTTTTGTATTCTGAAATGAGGTAAACCGTGCCACGTCACCACTCTACATTCAAAAAATTACTAAAATATTTTGAATCTAGAATGGAATAAAAGGAGGCTGCTATGATCAGATTATTTCGGCTCTACTTAAACTGTCTTCACATTCAAATAAAGTTTTAGAGTTGATCATCCTGAAGCATAAAACTAAAGATGGCAGTATAAAGATATACAACCCAAAACAAGAAGTACAAAGAGGAAGAAATTGCTAAGTGTTGCTGATCTCAATAAGCACCTAGTTGTATGATGCATTGTGCTCAGAGCTGGAAGGGGTACAAAGAGAAATAGGACACGATCCTCCTCAGTCCCCTTATTTTGTTTAAAATTGAGTCTTAACTCTTCAAAGTACAAGGAACATTTGTCCTACTTTCTTCTGGTTGTTCCAATAATTATTAATAACTCTCCTTTCAATGTCAAAACTATTGTTTTGGGATGAGAAATCAGATGGTCATCCTACTTAGATGCAAGATTTATATTCAAACTTACACGCTTTCTAAAACAACACAAATTTCCTTAAATAGCCAAAGGCATCCAAATCCTGCAGATATTTTTCTGGCAATTTCATGATTCTACATCTTACTTTATTCTATTTGCCTCTTTAACTTTTCCATAATATTTTGATCAGGAATTTGCACTTTGCCTTATTCAATTCTTTTCAAGTGAAACAGTCTTATCTGTTTGTTAGTTGCTTAGTAAGTAACAACTTGCTTAGTAAGTAACAACTAACTATTGCTAGTAAGCAACAGTTGCTTAAAAATATAGTTTTTTTTTTTTTTTTAAAGATTTTTTATTTATTTGACAGCGAGAAACACAGCGAGAGAGGGAACACAAGCAGAGGGAATGGTAGCAGGAGAAGCAGGCTTCCTGCCGAGCAGGGAACCCGATGCGGGGCTCGATCCCAGGACCCTGGGATCATGACCTGAGCCGAAGGCAGACGCTTAACGACTGAGCCACCCAGGCGCCCCTAAAAATATGGTTTTATATTTCTTTTATGTCCCTCAAGGATAGTATTATAGACACATACAATGAACTCAGTAAGTATAGTTGTAATAATAGAGACCAGTAGACTGAGCGAGGGATCACACCAGGTGGTTACAGTGATGTTATAGAATGGAGAACAATCCCTTAGGGATTTTAGAGAAACAGTGCTTAATAAGTTGAGTAAACCCACTGAGGAATTAGAGCTTGAGGGGGGATGAAGTAAAACTATCATACATTATAGTATTCGATGGTGTATGCCAGGGGTCCCCATACACTGTGACACCTGTAGCAGAAGACGAAGTTTGTCTTGGCCCCTCCAAAACGCAGGCTGTGTCTTTGCACAAGGCACCCGATGTTCTAAGCCTGAGTTTCCTTCTCTATAACAGAAGGATAATATCACTAGCCCCATCTCCTTTCGAGTTATGAGGTAAACTGAAACATCTAGAGGGATCCGTTATGTTTTTCGGTGTTTACGGAGAAGAGTGCAGACTATGCACGAGGGAGGAGTTATGTCCGACGGTAGTGCATTACGAGTTCCTGTGGTCTCTGGCTCAGGCAGTTTGCGATTTAAGAGAGAAATTTCCAAGAAGAATTACAGTAGAATTCTTGGAATTCTTGGAATTCGAAACAAACCAGAGCTGAGGGAGTCTGTGAGGCACAGAGAGCGAGAGCAGAGGGCACTTCGGTACGCTTCAGCACATGAGGGCTTCACCGGAAGTCAGTGCTGCAGCGGAGTGACCCTGCTGAAGGGGGAACAGATTCGGGAGCCAAAGAGAAGAGCAAGCAGTGAGAGCACCTTGAGCGGAGGGAGCACAGGTGAGGGACCAGGCAGAATGCTACGGCTGAGAGAAGGAAGTGTGGGGAGAACAAGGGCAATGAGGCCGGCAGGGGAGGCAGGGTCACCATGAAGGGGCAGCTCCCATCCTAGGCAGTGAGGAGCTACTTAATTATTTTAAGACACATTCGTGAGAAAAATTGCTCCTGTGGCAATGCAGATGGACTGCATGAGCTGAGAGCGGTGGCAGGAGGACATTTCAACAGCCCTGACAGAAGATGTGAGTTCTGGAACTCGGGCAGTGTCACCCAGGATCACAGGAAGACACATTCGAGAGGCATCCGGATTAACTGGATGCATAGGGTACAGAATACAGAAATACGTATGGGTTATTTTTTTCACAGGGGAGAAGTTGGGTGTTGGGAAGACATTTTAGGTGCAGATAGACTTTTAAGTCTGGTTTCCAGATCTGGTTTGGCTACTAACTGCGTGATCTCAAAGAAGACCTCTCTGTGCGTCCCTCACTTCATTTGTAAAATGGAGACGCTAACAGTACCTACCTTATAGGGCTGCTATAAGGATGAAATGAGTTAACATTTATAAACATTTACAGTGAGTGCCATACGATTGTTTGTAAATAAATTTAAGATGGGATACAATTTAAAGAAACTGACCAAGGGGCATCCGGGTGGCTTGGTTGGGTGGGCGTCTGACTCTTGATTTCACCTCAGGTCTTAATCTCAGTGTCTTGCGCTCATGCCCCAAGCTGGGCCGCGCACTCAGTGGGGAGTCTGCTTGAGGATGCTCTCTCTCCCTCTACCTCTGCCCCTCCTCCAACTTGCACTTCTCTCTCAAATATATAAGTAAATTTAAAAAATAAAGAGACTGACCAGATAAAGGGAAAACTGCACATATGGGAAAGAAAGGATATAAAACTTGGGACAAGATCCCAAAACGGGGCAGGAGGGTGAGTTCAGTAAGAGGGCAGCAAAAGGGGACAAGGTGAATGAGGATGAGCATGCAGTGGGTTGGAAGATGAAGGCATTCAAATGAACAGTCTCCAATTTCTTGGTCAGAGAGGGAGTACCGCTCAGTGATAATGGCTGAAGATAAAGGGGGAGGGAAGGGAGAGGAGGATGTGGTTAAGGAAAGTGCTAAAGGTCTGGAAATATGCCTGGGAGGAATGAAAGAGCTGATGTGTAGGAGAGCCTGGTTAAAGCTGGACAGTATAAATTTATAGTGGTATAGCTTTGGGATTTCTCCAACAGAGCTCAGCCTAGCTATGCGATTGAAGGTATTTATTAGAACTGACCAAGAGGTGGGGATTTATAGGCAAAGGGTGGTGAATATGCAGTGGAGCAAAGAAGCTGCAGATACTTATCAGAAGTTACACAAAGGAGGATCTAAGTTGGATGGGGAAAAAGTATGTAGGCTTGGAAAATGGGAAGGAATCCAGTTACTTCAGATAATGATGGGTTTGGTGAGTAAGAGATTAAGAGGTAAGGATTAGAGGTTGCAGAATATGGGGTCCTGAAATTAAGATGTTAGAAGGACAGTGGGAGGGGCCAGGCAATGATGACCAAGCTCAAAGGGTGACAAGAGAAGTAGGTGTGAACAAGAGTAGAAACAACAATAGGGATATAGGAACATGGGAGGAAGCTACTATATTTGATGGAACTGAGGAAGGAATATGTACATATCTTGTACAAAAATAATTCATTTTTATTTGAGAAGGTAAAAATGCAAATTTCATGTTAAGACAAGTAAAAAATTATTCTGAACATTACAGAGAAAAAAGTTAACAACTATTCAAATACTCACTATAAAGCGATGAAGTCCGTAGTACAATAGGATATCTGCTAAGGTAAAGTTATATCCTGTAAGGTAGACTTTATCTTCAAGATATGAATTAAGATCCTAAAAGAAACAAATAAAAAATAAAATTTTAATTAAAAAAAATTAATAACTGGGGCCCCTCGGTGGCTCAGTCAGGTAAGCATCCAACTCTTGATTTCAGCTCAGGTCATGGTCTCAGGGCTGTGAGACTGAGCCCCACATCAGGCTTTACATTCAGCACAAAGTCTGCATGAGATTCTCCCTCTTCCTCTGTCCCTCCCCTCACTCATGCACGTGTGTATATAAAGATAAATAAAATATAAATAAAAATATAAATAAAATATTTGAAAAAACCCAGTAATTATAAAGTAAACTATCATAAATCATTGGACTTCAAACATTTAGAAGACTATTAGAAAACAAAACACTGACTTTTAATTTGATAAATTTAATGTGACCATTAATAGATTCAGATTCATTCAAAGGAACAGATCATATACCAATCACCTCATTTTTAAAAACAGGGTAAATGTTATTAGTCTTACTTTATTTTAAAGAAAGAAAACATTAAAAAGTGCTATTCAAAATGGAATCTGTGACCATTTCAAAGACACCAATTTTGGGTGGGGGGAAGAGATCATTTTGTAAATTACATGCATGTTAGATTTACTTTTTCCATTAAAATATAGAAAGCTCTTCAACAATTTCTCTTAAGAGGATTATAATTTATTGGTTTGCTATATTTTCACATACGTATATTTAAAAAGTTTTAATTGTAATACAATCATGTTTCCATCTTAGCCACTTTAAGTGTATAATTCAGTAAATATCATGGGTATTCACACTGTTGTGTAACCAGTCTTCAGAATTTTTTCACCTTGTAAAACTAAAACTCTATTTTTTTTTTTAATTTTATTCATTTATTTGACAGAGAGAGAGAGAGAGAGAGACCACAAGTAGGCAGAGAGGCAGGCAGAGAGAGAAGTGGAAGCAGGCTCCCCGCTGAGCAGTGAGCCTGACGCGGGGCTCGATCCCAAGATCCTGAGACCATGACCAGAGCCGAAGGAAGCGTCTCAACCCACTGAGCCACCCAGGCACCCCCTAAAACTCTATTTTATTAAACAACTCTCCATTTTCCCCTCAAACCAGACCCTGGCAACTACCATTCTTTCCGTTTCTCTGAACTGATGATTTTAGATACCCCATGTAAATAGAACCATAGGGCATTTGTCTTTTTGTGAATAGCTTATACTTAGCATAACACCATCAGGGTTCAGTCACGTTGTTAACATGAGTTAGAATTTTCTTCCCTTTTGGGGCTAAATAATATTTCACTGTTTATATTATACCACATTTTGTTTATCTAGTCATCCGCCAATGGGCCCCTCTAGGCTATCATCAATAATACTGCTATGGATGTAGGTGTACACACATCTCTTTAAAGCCCACTTTGAATTAATTTGGGTATATATCCATAAGTAGAATCACTGGATCTACAGTAATTCTATTTTGATCTTTTGAGGAATCAGCATATTGTTTTTCATAGCAACTGCACCATTTTACATTTTTAACTGGGTTCTTAGTTTTTTTTGTTCCTGAGTTACAGGAGTTCTTTATATATTTTGGATATTAACTCTTTACTAATTATATGATTTGCAAGTATTTTTCCATTCTATGGGTTGCTTTTTCACTCAGATGATTATGTCTGGTGATGCACAAGTTTAAAATTTTGATATAGTCCAATTTATCCATTTATGCTTTTGGTGTCATATCCAAGAAATCACTGCCAAATCAAATAACATGATATTTTTCCCCTAGATTTTCTTCTAAGAGTTTTATAGTGTTAGGTTTTACATTTAGGACTTCAATCCATTTTGAGTTACTTTCTATATATCGTGTAAGGTAACATTCCAACTTCAACTTCATTCTTTTACAATTGGAGATCTAGTTTTTCCAATACCTGTAATACTCCACAGTTTTTAAAAAAAGATTTATTAATTTATTTTAGAGAGAGAGAGAGAGAGAGAATGCAGGCATGGGTGTGTGGGAGGGGCAGAGGGAGAGAATCTTCCAGCAGACGCTGTGCTGACTGTAAAGCCCCATGCAGGCTACATCTCACAACTCATGAGATCACGACCTGAGCCAAACCAAGAGTCTGACGCTTAACCGACTGAGTCACCCCTAAAAGACTCCAGTTTTAAACACCATTTAAACCTATAGAAAGTTCTTTGCCATTTATTCTCCAGAACCACAATCATCAAAAGGCAATGTTAAGTTAAATATATACACACAAGAATTCATTTAAAATCTTTAACAACAATAACAACAAAATACTAGTAGGCACTGAGCTCCCTCAATGGTGAATAAGCACTTTTGAAGGAAAAAAAAGAATTAAAGTACATGTTAAAAAATGAAATAAAAATCTTAAATTCTAATCTAAATTAGAAGTCTGACAGAACGGCATAAATGAATCAATTGCCTCCCAGAGAAAAATAAAAAAAATGTAGATTAAAAAAAAGATCATATGGGGGCGCCTGGGTGGCTCAGTTGTTAAGCGGCTGCCTTTGGCTCAGGTCATGATCCCAGGGTCCTGGGATCGAGCCCTGCATCGGGCTCCCTGCTCGGCGGGGAGCCTGCTTCTCCCGCTACCATTCCCTCTGCTTGTGTTCTCTCTCTCACTGTTTCTCACTGTCAAATAAATAAAATC
>CM053608.1:110367118-110414009 GCA_028646535.1 Procyon lotor
TCTAAGGTTCCTGCAAATTCTAAGCTTCTATAAAAAAATTTCTTTTTGATCTGCTTTATTTTTATGTAAATAATTAATAAAAAATATCACTTGGAATGTTTCTCACTGTTGGTGAGGCTGGAGCCATATTCAGCTTATACTTCATATCTATAGATGCTTTTGTTCTGATTTTGATTCTTTGGAAAGAAAATACAAAACTTAAAGCAGTAAATCTAAAGGAAAAAAATGCGGGTTTTTTCAGATCAATCTAACATTTTTTTTTTCAGTAGCTCCCAATGATTCTGATTTCCTTCTTGCCTTTGAGAAAGTACTTTACTGCTGACTGGAGAAACTAAGTATTAAGACATTACATTAAAAAAAAAAAATCATAGAAATAATTGTTGACTATGATGAGTGTTAGAAAGAAAGCATATAGAACAAGGACCCACAAGTGTTAGAGAGAGGTGGTCAGGAACATTTCTGGGGAAGGGGCATCTGAGCTGAGATCTGAAGGGGTAGGGCGGGCAGAGTCTGTTTCCAGCACAGGTAATAACAGGTACAAACTACCCTGAGGCAGAAGGAAACAAGAAGGCCAATGACTTTGGCTAGTGAATCTCAGGGGTGAGAGCTTCCTGCTACTAACAGTTCGTACATTTTAGCCTCTAAAGAGAAGTCACAATACCTTCAACAGAGTGCGGATATCGTCTTTATTGGAGTGTCCATCTACTCGAGTTACCCTGTATTCCAACCACTGCTGAACCAATGCTTTCTCTTCCGCAGTGCTCCCGAGCAAATGCTCTTTGTTGGCCTGCTTGACAAGATGAGCTGCTATAGTAGTCAGTCCTGTCAGACTCGGACCATTGTTCGTTTGAAGAACTGGAATCTTAAAAAGAAAAAAAAAATTTTTTTCTGATAAATTTAAAAAACAAATACCAACAGGACCCTAAGTTCTAAAGAATCACTAAATCCCTCACTGCTTTTTTCAAACACCCTACGATTCTACTCTAAGATAGTAAATTATATTCAAATGAAAATTGGGAAAATAGTAGTGAAGATGTTGTTTACAATTTGATAACAGATACTCGAAGTGAAACCGGTGGTAACATTGCAAAAATCAATGTTTCTACATTAATTAATAATTGTGCATATACAAGAGGAAGAATGGAAATCCTAATAATATTGCATTAATTTTGATCAAGTTTACCAATACCCCATTTTAGCAAGATGAACATACTTAAATAAATCTGACTTCTATAATAACCAAAGGATATGATTACAGTAACACTGACTTAATGTTGATATAGTTGGAACCACCAAATGAGATGTGGGCTGGTTTTGGTGTTAAGTGTTCTAATATAATTATATTGTTAACTAGGTATGGACTGTGACATGACTTGTTGTCATCAAGTACAAAACTACCAATTTTGGAATCATTTAGAGTGAAGTCACTGTTGGCCAACATTTTATATTTAAAAAATATTCCAAAATATAATTAGGGCCATTGGTAACAGTCTGGGCTTCAAGTAATTATCTGAAAAATAATCCTGTTTTTGTTTCCCTTCTTAGAACAGCAGTACAAAGGCCCAGATTGTAAGAAATTTACCATTAATTTAAATGTTCCTGACGCATAACCAAACAAAGCACAATAAGAAATTTAAAAGAAAACGGAAGGTATCATCTGATGGGGAGACTGACCGATTACAAGTAACAATATACAATCTAAACAACCCAAACAAACCAAAAGAGTATTTTCTTGGAAAGCCTGGCTGATTTCTGCAGTCACTAAATAGTACGTTGTATTTGTAAAGTGAGTTATACTTTGCAGGGCAATTTCATGCTCACATCTAGGTCAACAGGACTCTGTGAAGTATACAAAGAAATCAACCTTTTACAGATAGAGATTCAAAGGTAACCTCCTACAAGTCAACGGAAGTAATGAAAGCTACTCTCTGGTTTTCCACTTTTTATCTACTTCCCATTCACTACTTAGCTCCTTGAATTTTCACTTCTGCCTTCACACTCAAATGAAACCTCTACCTCTAAGATCACCAATAATATCCTTTTTAAAAAATGCACTGAAAGGAAACAATAAGGAACCCTCTGGGGGTGCTGGTTCTATTATTTTATTCCTTGTTGGTTGGTTCCTTGTGTGGTTACCTATCTGTGTTCACTCTGTGGTAACTCATTGAGATTTATTTGCTTTTCTGAAGGTATGCTATACTTAAAAAACAAAAAATAAAAACAGAAAAAGAACTTGTGGTCAATGAGCGTGTGGGGGGAAATGACATTTGGAAGAGAACTATTTGTAAAAATAAATTATCCACAATCCTACATTGCTAACTCAAAAACTTCCCAGTTACCTTCACATTATATCTTCTAAGTTGATGAGTTATTTAATCATCATCTTACAGACAAAGAACCAAGGTCACCCACTTTGTCATGGCAGAACCAGGGTCTGGATAAAGTAAGATTGACTTGAAAGTCCCTTCTTTTTCCTTTACACAGCCTAAAGTACGCAAATCTTATGTAGCTGCATTTGTGGGAAACATATTTTTTCTACATTCATTTTAGGATGCCACAGTCTTCTAAGTAATCATTATCGATGGCTAATAAATACTATTATAATATGCTGATGTACCATAATTTAACAAACCATTCTCTGAAAGCTGGATCTCTGGACTGTTTTCAATTTTTTAAGAAATTTCCTTAAATAATCTTTATACCCAACATAGGGCTTGAACTCATGACCCCGAGAGAACAAGGGTCGCATCCCCTAGACAATCAGCCAGGCAACCCTGGAATGTTTTCAATTACACAGTCTCCCCTTATCTGTGGAGAATATGTTCAAATACCCCCCAGTGGATGTCTGAAGCCATGGATAATACTAAACTCTATACATACTATGTTTTTCCTCTATATAAATATCTATGATAAAGTTGAAGTAATAAATTAGGCACAGTAGTACAAGATAAACAGCAATAACTAATAATAAAGTAGAACGATTATATCAATATGCTGTAATAAAAGTTATGTGAATGAAGTAGGTCTCTCTCCAAATATCCTATTCTACTATACTCACTTTTCTTCTTGTGATGATGCAAGATTTCAAAATGCCTATATAATCAGATCAAGTGGGGTGAATCATGTAGGCATTGTGACAGTGCTAGGCTACTCCTGACCTTTTGACATTATGTCAGAAGGAGGATCATCTGTTTCTGGACATAGCTACCATGGGTAACTGAAACCGCAGATATTGAAACCATGGATGGGGAGGAGATACACAGAAGGGTGACTACTGTATACTTGGTAATGTTGCAAAGAATGCTTTATTACTTGATGTGGAGAATAAAGGCAAAAGAGAAAAATTTAATTTCCTTACAACTTACAGCCCAATGACAAGTCCTTGAGACAGAGTGACATTCCTCTAGGAACTTAACTGCCTCCATCGATGTTATTTAATACTTTACTAAAGGCAAAAGGCAACCTTAGCTTAACAGTAGCCTGACCTCCAGGATCCTGAGTCTTCATAAACATAAAAAATCCCTTTCAAAACTTCCTTTATCTCTACCCCTCAAGATACATGTTAGTACTCATCCTCCAAGCCTATGGCCCACTGTTATGTCTTAAGGCTTTCATGACTAAGGTTTTACTAGACAGTAATAAATGATCTTTTCCTAACAACAGCTAGCCCCTCAAGCTCTTGGAAATCTTGCTTCCAAATTCCTTAGAGACTTATGCTATCCTCAGCCCTCTCCCAACTTGAAAGCATATAATCAGTCACTCCTCACAACCCTCATGCAGCTCTTTCTGCCCACGAGTCCTGTCCCTGTGTTTTAATAAAACCACCCCTTTTGCACCAAAGACGCTTCAAGAATTCTTTCTTGACAATTCGCTACCGAACCCCAACATTTTCACATCATTGCTGGCTTACTGTTGTCGGTTGTCTCCCTTCCCCACCCAAAAAAAAAAAAAAAAAAAAAGACTGAATATCTTCATTTACTCCCATCCCCTTTTCTAAACATATAAATATAAATAGAAACTTTCAATAGCTGCCTTCTGCTAAGACCAAAACAAACAAAAAAAAGTTTTAATTAAAATAAGAAACCACACTCTGAACTCCAAAGCCCTCACAACTGCCCTCAAACTATAATTTTGGGCTTACTTCACATTGTAGCATTTTTCATACTGGTCTACTTCTTGCCCCAAACTTCCCAATCTTTCATAATTTTGGTCTTACACGCTTTAAACACCAGCTTTTCTGTGAAGTTTATGATTCCATTCTCACAGTCAAAATTAACTTTCTCCTCCACATTCCTCAACAGTGTCTCCTCTGTTTAGCAGATGTTCTGCCTTGCCTTAAATTAATTGCCAATGACTGTTTCTCATTCTAGGTAAGCTTCCTGAAGGCAAGACTTAGTTAGGTCTTGGCAATATTCTCTAAAAATAGAAATCAAACTAGGGAGGAGTGGGTGAAGGGAAGGAATCAGCTTGAGGCCAGAGGAAAAAGCAAAAGCTGGGGACTTCGTCTCCAATCAATGGGTTCATCTTAGGCTAGCCCCAAGACCTTTCTAGGCTTCAGGCGAACTTATGTGTAAAAACTACACTAGGACTGCTTTTAACATAAACCAAAGAACAGAAAAAGTAAGAAAAAAAAAACAAACGTCACATGGAAAAACTCTCAAGGGGGTAAAAAAATGTTATCTATCCAAAGTAGTCTCCTTACAGTCATTCTCCTTTCCTAATGCATTCCTTCCACGTCAAACTACGATGTTTATGAAACACAAGTGTTCTTCACCTCCCTGAGAAATCTGAGTCCTTATATCTTACCAATTTTATATTTTATTAACCTGCCCCTTCATTCTCTGCATGTCTCACACTGAACTTGAACAACTCAGAAAAACCTTCCTTGAATCTCCCAGATTGGACCAAGACCAATTATGTGCTCTCAGCCATCTGGGCTTCAATGTAGCATTTTTCACTTATTGAAATTAAAATAACAATCTCTGTCTATCCACGTTAAAGCCAAGGTTTCTGAGCAGGAAGGAGTGTGTCCGTCTTCTCAATCACTGCTGCATTCCCCAGTCCCAGCACAGTGCTACTTGGTACCCCGTTAGCTCTCTGGAGTAGCTGCTTGACACTGAATGAAAAATGATGTTATAGTAAGTGCTGTCACTGAACGCAAATACGGGGCCTCCAGATCGGTCTAAGGGCTCTCTGAGGGCCCTCCTCGCTTTTCTGAAACAGGATGACAATTTCCGAGGAGGAAAAGGTCAGGTTAAGCCGGAACCGGGCAGATTCCCCTCAACCCTCCAGGAGCCAGGGCCGCAGGCGGAGACCGAGACGCCAGCCAGCCCGCCCTGCGGCGCAGACACGTGGGGAGAAGAGCCGCATCCTCCGCCTCTGCCGGCCAGCCCATCTTACCTGGGCTCAGCAGGGCCCGCTCTTGTCCACCTCTTCCCCTCCACGCCGCCCCGCTTCTCACCTGACGCTCGCCCTGAGCGCTGTACTTGTTCCCTTTACTCAGCCCCAGGGATTTCTCCAGCAGTGTCAACTCCGCGGCCGCCGCCATCTTCCGGCAGGAGCTCCTGGCAGGGGCGGGACCAAGACAGCAAGGATCTCCTGCATTGGCTGGGAGGGAAGGTCCAGTCCCACGAACGTCACCAGCTATTGGCTGAACGCAGGGGGGCGTGGAAAACGCCCCTGCGCAGGAGGCGGGGCCAAGGTAAGGGGCGGGGCGGAAAGATGGGTGTAAGACTGGTGGAGAGGTGGTGACAAAGAATTCTGTGAGTTCTTGGAGCTCTTGAAGACGTATTGGCATAACGGGCTTTGATGTTTCAGTAGACTGAGTCTGCCAACTTCTAGACAGCAGGCTGTTCTGGCTGGCAGAGTTAACTGGTTAGCTGATTTGGCATGCTAAGACACTTTTTCTGCGTAATTGGAATCGACATTTACGTTAGGTTGGCTTGAGAATCTGTGAATTGAACAATCAAATTGAATTGCAGAGAGTTCACAATCTATTAGGAATTTCTAACAGGGTGTTTTTCATGGGGATTTTAATTGTATTGGAAAAAGAAATTTTTCTTCTTCCAGTATACAGCTCAATAGTAGCAGTAGCGTTAAAATTTAAAGATTATTTATAGAGCCCTGGGCATGTCAGATACCATCAAACAATTCCTATGGCCCAAGAAAATCAGCCATTAATAGTTTTAATGATCTTATTTGCAAACCATGAAGATAAAGTATTGATGTAATTTATGGAGCTTTTATCATGTAAACAAGCAATGCACATAACATTTTCCCCCTGAGCTGTTATATGCTTATGTCTTTAAAGTAGAAAATGGGAACTGTATGTTGAAGCCTGGACTATTTACAAAAGATTTCTGAAAAAATTTTTTTCCACATTGAAAAGTGTGTAAACCAAATGTGTATTAACCTGACAGAAATGGAAAAGAAGTACTACAAGGTAGTTCATCACTAATTCAGAGATATGGACATTTCTTAGGGAAATGCTGTCCCTATGTGGTACCTTCCTTACCCCCCAATACTTAATGAGTTAACACCGGCAGCAGAATTAAATGTAAGGAAAAGGAAATTTGGCCAAATCAACATAAACAAAATACAAAGGAAATTCTAGTGTAAGTGGATTGTTGCACATTGATTTTCTATTTTCCATACACAGAGAATTGAATGACTGTTTCACTACTTCTAAAAAGGTCAGTACTCTGAGAAAATTCACCTATTTTTTAGGTGTTTAGGTTCAGTTTCTGCTTATAATATTCAATACAAATTCACCTATATTTTTAGGTTTAAGTGTTTAGGTTCAGTTTCTCCTTATAATAAAACATTTTAAAATTTCATAGTTATGTAATTCTAGTAGATAGTATATTTAAAATAAGTCTTGATCTAAATGACTTGAAGCGTGATTTGAGCTCCAGGATAAAAAAATAACTGAATGAATATTCCTCTAAATGATAAAAGTGATAATTTGAGGGAGTAAGATTGGATAAATGGGTAGAATATCACCTTTTAATTTATCCAGTTTGAATTATTGCAGATAGATTTTGTAATCAAAAAGAAAATTTGTTATAATGTAGATAGAAGCTTCTTCCCTTCAAGCCCTGAAGTTTTTTTTTAAATACTGAATTTCTTTTTATTTTCTAATATTCTTACTTTTGTTGTGGATGTTCATGAATGGGGGGGTAGAAAATTGGTGAACCAATGCAGTGCTTATAAGATGAAAGAGAAGGGAGGTGGTACCACATAAAAGAGGTTAATTTAAATTGGATTCCAGGCGCGCCTGGGTGGCTCAGTCGTTAAGCTTCTGTCTTCAGCTCAGGTCATGATCCCGGGTTCCTGGGATTGAGCCCCACATCGGGCTCCCTGCTCGATGGGAAGCCTGCTTCTCCTGCTACCATTCCCTCTGCTTGTGTTCCCTCTCTTGCTGTGTTTCTCTCTGTCAAAGAAATAAAATCCTTAAAAAAAAAAATCTAAATTGGATTCCAGGAGCCAGAGGCCCCATACTCTCTATTCAGCGCTAACTGGTTGTGTCGCTCTAGGCAGGCAATTAGCCTCATTAAGACTCAGTTTCCCCAAATATAACCCCAGTGGGCATGGAGTCTATCTGTTTCCTTTTGGTGTTGACATTTATATCTTTAAATGTTCAAGGTGAGCACCCGTATTTCATTTTTTGCCTTAAAGTGAACTTGCGATTTAGTATACTTTTGCCTTAAAATGAACATGTGTTTTTGTACAATTAATGTAATTTTGTAATTGTAATTTTGAAATGTAACTGCACCACTAAAGTGATTTTGTATGGTTGGCTGCAAAGTCTTATGTTGTGGCCAATTGTGACATAAATATCACAGCTTGCTTGTTTTAAACAGAATTTAGGCGTGGCAATAGAGGGATCTAGGTGTCCCTGTCATATTTTCTATTCTTAACACTAACAAATGAGAAAGAGATCAGAAGTGCTTCATACAGACAGGGCAGGCTTCATGGGCATACAAGCTTAGAAGGACCCTGTGCTTGGTTTAATGCTCTGCTGTTGCCATCTTGAAATTCATTATATGTGTGTATACACACACACACACACACACACAATGTATGTATGTGTGTGTGTGTGTGTGTGTGTGTGTGTGTGTGCATATAGATATATTTTTTTTTTTTTTAAGAGAGCAAGAGCATCCATGCATACACGTGCCCATGCCTGTGTAAGCCGGGGTGGGAGGTAGTGGGCAGAAAGAGAGGGGGAATCCCAAGCAGACTCCATGCCCAGCACAGAGCTCCATGCAGGACTCGATCTCACGACGCTGAGATCATGAACTGAGCCAAAATCAAGACTCAGATGCTTAACCAACTGAGCCACCCAGCAGCCCCCCATTATAGTTTTTTTTAAAGGACCCTGCATTTTCATTTGCAATGGGTCTCATGACTTATATAGGCAGCCATGCATATAAAGCTTATTACTGTTGCTCCTGAGTTTAATAAACTAAGAAGATTCCAGGAAGCATTTGAGGTTTGGACATTCCATGTCCAGCGCTTGAATATATCTTTAATAAATTCAGGTCTATTTCAGAAACTTCAACATGATCTACCATGGCTGCCTATGTACCCTCCTTATTTGCCTCCTCGGGAACCCGGAGGGAAACTAATCCTTGCTGAGCCCTATTGTGTGGGTGTTCAGTGTGTTAGCATAACTTATATCATTCAATCTCTACAAAAATAGTAGAAGATGTGTGACCCTCCAGGTATGATTCAAGTCAAGACACTTGGATGCAATCAACAGTATCTACTCCAGGCAGGGAGTACAGGAAAGGATTTTAGGAAGTTCACAATAATGTTAGGCTGGAGGCTAGAGAAATAATCTCAAATCTAGGGTTCCAAAAACAGGTTGACCTGTTAGGAAACTTCTACCATATGTGTCATGGCTACAAAGTACAAACACCAGAAATTAGATGTTACTGCAGCTACTACTGCTAACAGCATCAATGCCACTTCTGCCTCAGGAACATGACCTTCAAATCATTGGGAAACTGCCTGGGCTACTAGCTTTTCTAGCAGAAATAGCAGGTCCATGCACAGTGGCTTCCTAATGTTCCACTCTTCTGGATCAAAGTTCTGACTGGTGGAACTTAGTCACTTGCTTGTGTCCAAGGCTGTAAGTTAATCCCAGATTTTGAGTTTTGACTTTCATATTCAAGGGGAATTGATTATATCTTTTTAAAAAAAGAGTTGATTTATTTGACAGAGAGAGAGAGAGAGAGATCATCCGCCATCCAACTTTGGTGGATGTTGGCTATAGTCCATTTTGTATACCAAGGATATTACATTACTTTCCCAAATTCACATAGTTAATAAGTACATGCACGAATCCCCTTGAGTTTAAGAAAATGCAAATGTCGTGCCATACTTCAGGAGATTCTAATTTGCTCTAACTGGGTTGGGACCAGGTATTGGCATTGAAAGAAAACAAAATGAAACAAATCCCAGGTGATTTTTTTTTTAAGATTTTATTTATTTATTTGACAGAGAGGAGAGAGATCACAAGTGGGCAGAGAGGCAGGCAGAGAGAGAGGGGGAAGCAGGCTCCCCGCTGAGCAGAGAGCCTGATGTGGGGCTCGATCCCAGGACCCTGAGATCATGACCTGAGCCAAAGGCAGAGGCTTTAACCCACTGAGCCACCCAGGCGCCCCCAGGTGATTTTTTTTTAAGATTTTATTTATTTATGTTGAGAGATGGAGAGCTAGAGAGAGTGAGGAGAGTGCCTGAGCAGGGGGAGGAGCAAAGGCAGAGGGAGAGAGAGAATCTCAAGCAGACTCCACACTGAGCACAGAGCCCACCTCGATCCCATAAGTGTGAGATCATGACCTGAGCTGAAATCAAGAGTCAGACACTTAACCAGCTGAGCCTCGCAGGTGCTCCTAAGTCCAGGTGATTCTAAAGTGCCACTGGGCTTCAGACCCTCTTTAATAGACAGAGGATCTGAGATTTCAATTCAGCTTTCTTTCTTCTTTTAATATTTTATTTATGAGAGAGAGAGACACACAGAGAGAAAGAGAGAGAGAGAGAGAGAGAGAGAGAGAGAGAGAACTACTGTGGTGGAGGCGCAGAGGGAGAGGGAGAAGCAAACTCTGCATGAGTAGGGAGCCTGACATGGGGCTCGATCCCAGAACCCTGGGATCATGACCTGAGCCAAAGACACATGTTCAACTGACTGAGCCACCCAGGTGCCCTTTCTGTTTTCAAGCCCATTGAGTTCTAACTTCCTGCTATCTACTTTCTTTGTGATTATGGTGAGCTGATACATGCTCTTTTTTTTTTTTTTTAAGATTTTTATTTTTTTATTTGACAGAGGGAGAACACAGCTGGGGGAGCATCAGGGAGAGGGAGAGGGAGAAGCAGGCTCCCTGAGCAGGGAGCCCGACACGGGACTCGATCCCAGGACCCTGGGATCATGACTTGAGCCGAAGGCAGACGCTTAATGATGGAGCCATCTAGGCATCCCTGATGCATGGCACAATCAATGCTAGGCATAAGAAGGAGGAGAAAGGTAAATTGTACTTAAAATAATCATGTAATGAGCACTGGGTCTTATATGCAAATAATGAATGAATCAGTGAACACTACATCAAAAACTAATGACGTATTGTATGGGGACTCACATGAGATGATAAAAAAATGAAAAAAATGATCAATGACTATATTTCTTAGATGGATTGGAGATATCCCTGTCAAGGCAGCCTTAGTCACAATAAAAAGAACTCGAGGACTTGATTTTGTCAGATGGAACACTTCTCTAATCTGCTGTTCTAAATCCACAGTACCTTAGGATACAAATTGAATGTCAAATGAAATTAGTTTGGCAAGTGGAACATGAACTGACTGACTTTCCTTTTTGAAGCAGGCCTGACAGCGTTCTGTATGTCATATTGGCATCTGTTAAAATGAGCTGCACAAGCCAGAAACTGTTACTGTATTAGATTGCTCTTAGCGGTGCCTATCAGACAATTTTCAGATTTAGGAGAGAGTTTTGAACCCGTGTTTAAGTGACATCAACTGTGAGGTAAATAGGTGATGTATGTGCCACATGTGTTGGCTTCTCTTTGTCACAGAGACCCTCCCTCTATTTGTTAAGCCATTACTAGGTGCCAGGCACTGAACCAAGCGCTAGGGATGCGTTGATGAGCACCCCTCCTCCCCATCAAGCTTAGCACATCTTGAGGGAAGAGACTGGAAAACAGATAATTGCAACCTTGTAGTAGATAATGATTGGGAAGTAGAGACAATGGCAAGAACACAGAGAGTCACACTTAACGTGGAACTGGGGGAGGTCAGGGAAATTTCCAGGAGGTCCTGGTACCCAAGCCAAGACTTGAAGGATGAACAGACTGGTTGGGAGAGAGGTAGGGTGGTGTGGTCTTGAGGGAGAGTTCTGGGTGGTGGAAATGGCATGTGCAAAGGCTGTATGTGTGAGGAGAACATGATTCTTTGCAGGAACTCCCGAGGGTGAGTACTGAGAGGGTGAGTACTGGACAAGTAAGAGATGCTGGAACAGAAGGGCCTTGTAAGCTGCATTCAGAAGTCTTTATTTCAAAGTCTCTTAGGTGCCTCAAATTCAGCATGTCTGAAGTGAGCTTGCTGTGTGTCTCATGGCCTTTCCTCAGGGCTACCCTTTCTCTCCTATTGCTGTCTCACTGAATGACATGCAAACATTTGCCCAAGTCAGAAGTCCAGGTGCCATCCCTGACTCTTACCTCTCCTGTATGTTCCAATGTGGGCAACAGAGGGTGGATTCAAGGCCCAAGATAATCTTCCTTCTCCTGCCTCCCCAACATAGGCAGACTGGCTAAGAGGGTCTCCATTGGATCTGTGTTTGGGCCCAGATTGCCTTCTGGCCACTGTTACCCCATGCATGCTGCTCTGCTGTTCCCCATCCTCGTTGCTCATGCCTTATCATAAGCACCATCATTGAGCATTTGAAATTTTTCAGCTACCTGGAGTAGCTCCTATCTGCGGAACTTTTTTCCTGCCTTGGGTCCCAATATCCATTTTGTCCCCTTCCTCTCTGTCCTCCACCCTGCAGCTCCAGAAATCTATCTAAAGTGCCAGTCTATTTTGTCGATGTCCTACAAAGGACTGAGAGTTTAGTCCAGAATCCTTGGCCCAGCAACTAAGGTCCTGACCACCATTGACTTCTTCGAGCTCACCTTTTGATACTGCCTGCCTGATGTTGTCTTCTCCAGCCCTGCCTGTCTCTTCACAGTCGTGAAAGCTCCCTGTGCCCTCTTGCCTTTGAGCCTTTGCATCTGTGGTCGTCCCCACCAGAAATGCCCCCACACTCCTACCCTTGCCCTCCCGTAGGGCTGGGGCTCTGAGCTCTCACAGCAGCCTCGGGAATGCTCACTCCACAAGAAGTACCCCGCTGCACTGAAACTGCTTTCTTGTCTCTCTGCCTGCCACCAGCAAACATTTCCAAGGGCATAGACTCTGTCCTGTTTATTGCTGAGTCATCAACACCTGACACAAGGCTCAGGACGGAAGTGGGGATGAATTCATTTGTCGAATGAAAAAAGGGAGGTGCAAAGGTGCAGAATGATGTGGAAAGCTAGTCTGATGGGTCAAAATGATTAACAGGCAAATTGTGAAGATATGGTAGAGTTCTGCCTTTAAGTTAGTGTTAAAAACCCAAAAGCAAGAAATATGTATATGATCAGGAGGCCAATGCATATAAAATGATTCAGAAAACGCAAATTGGGAGTTGGCAAGCAGTTTCCTCAAGGGAAAATCATTTTCCCCCATCAGTCATTTACTGATCACTTGAACTACCTTCCTTGAGCTCAGGAAGTGGCCGTCTATCATCTCATCAACACCATCTCACTGTCATACTTGTCATTGGACTATCAGACATTTGTCACTCACTGTTGTGCCCCAGACACCAGACTAAGCTCTTTACTTGTGGATCCTCACAAGCACCTTTGAAGCAAAAAGTACTATAAACCCCATTTTACAGATGAGAAAAATCAAGGCTCACACGAGGGAAAGAAAATGCATTTTCAGAGCATTCAGAGAGAGAAGTACCTTAGAAGAATGAAAGAATCCATTTCCCCCGGGGTTTTGAGACCTGCCTCTGCTGGATGGGTTCCTTGCAGACCGCTCAGACTCAGTGGCATTTCTAGGAAGCTCTAGACTCTTCTTGGGGACAGCACTTCATTAGAACTCAGCTAGAGCATGGCCTGAGAGCCATCCAGGGGTCACTGCTGTGCAGTGGTGGCTTGCCCGCCCGCCATCAGCTGCTGCTGGTGCCATCATTGTTGCTGAGCCGAGAATGTGTTAGGGAAGAGCTGCTGGCCCAGCTTCAACCTCAGCCCCAGGGGTGATGATGGCAGATAATCACAGGATTTGTAGCAGCAGAGTATCTGCCCAGTGTCTCTGGAGGAAGGCTCAAAGGCGCACCGCGCCCTGTGTGCTACCCTTAAAGTGAAGAGTTAACCTGTGACCAGCATACACTGACCCATCCCTTGGGGTAGGCTAATTCTTTTTCATAAGAGGAGTATAGTCTATTGGAAGCACATGGGCGCATAGACCTACTTTCAGCCTGCTCCAGGTGACCTTTTCTCTGCAGACTTTCCTGATCTATCCATACCTCCATACCCCTGCTACTGACCAAGGCAGAGCTAGCGGATCACTCCCCCTTTTGGGTCCCACTGAACTCTACAGGTACTTGCAACAAAGCGCTTGCTAGGCTTCACATCTAGGACTCTTCCAAGTAGACGGTAAGTCACTGGGAAGGTGGCTGGCACAGAGTTGTCATTCACTAAATGTTTCTAGAATGAGTGAATGAAGATTAAATGAATAGTAATCATAGGAATGAAATCTTAGGGAGACAGAATAACACTGAAGAAAGAGGATGGGCTTTACAGTGGTCCAAACTATACACACACGCAAGGACTAGCAGTCCCCATGCTGGTGTTGAAGAGCCCCACTTGTCCCCATTTATGGAAGATATGGTTGGATTCCTACCCAAAAGCTATTTTCCTTCCTTTTCTTCCATACAATAGAGCACACCTTCAATAATACTGGCAGAAAGTACAGAGGCAAAACTAATGAACCAAAGGTTTGATCATTTTGGTTCCAAGTAGGTAATCTATTATTTCATGGCCTTTTATTGCCAATAAATTTTAGGATGGATCTTTAAAAGTTATTCTCAGCCTCTTTTGCGAACTTCAGCTCATTTCAGACTTTTTCTTGCCCAACAATATTCATGTACCTGTTGGTTACAGTTGTCTACGGAACAATTCCACAGACTCAGAAGCGGAGCACATACAAATTGATTTCTCACTTGCGTCACTGTTGACTGTGGGTCTCTGATCAATAGTTATTTTAAAACTCAGGCTCAGCTAGTCTAGTGGCTCCGTGATCACTGACGACCTCAGTGACCCTTTCAAATCTGAACTATAGACGGAACACTGGAAGAACATTGAAGGCCATGTCAAGTGCTATGGGCTAGGATTGAAATTGTCGCACATCACTTCTGTCCACGTGCTATTGGCTAGAACTCTGTTGTGAAGTTTCACCTAACTAAGGAGAGGCTGAGTAATGGCTTCTGTGTATCTGATGGTTCTCGGCTTTTGCCCCTAGGTTCCATTCTCCATTCTCTTTAGCTCTGCTCTGGACCCCAGAAGGCTGACATCACCCTATGCATGACATTACCCAAGATTTCTCAACCTCTGGCTTCCAGAAAGTTTCAGTGCAGGAGGCACAGGCAGGGGATTGGAGGGCTGGAGTTTGGAGTTCCTATGCCTTACTCCCTTCTTGCATTTATTGGGCTGCCTGATAGAGTCTGATTCAATTTTTGATGTTTGATGGCTAATGGCTTTTAGGCTTCTGGCTAACCCTTCCCACCAGCACACATCTGGTACCTTACATAAGGAAATTCCACACACCCCCTTGAGCTCTTGACATCAATGGGAAGTTTGAGCCTCATAGTTCCGGTTTGGGCATGGGAACCTTTCTTCACTTTGATGCCCTAGGCATGATGAAGGCCAAAGCAACTCTCTGCTCTTTGCTTTTACTATTCTAGACAGCCTTGAACCTACCCTTCTCTCCCCTGAAGTCCCCTGGGGTGTAAGTAATAGACTTCCTTCCAACTCTCTTGGTAGATGAAGAAGTGTCATTAGTCAAGATGGCCAGCCTTGAGGAGGTGTCCATCCTATATGTATGTGATGACCAGAAGACAGGCTATGCTATCTGAGAGCAGTTGGCAACCTATCAGTGGTAATGACTTTCTCTTCTTGCTAGTCCCTAGGTGCCTCAGCATCCCTTATTGATTTTCTTAATCATTTCCACACCTCTGTAAATACTTCTTTCATTAAAGTTTCTTGAGTCATCAGAGTTGGGTTCTGTTCCCTGCAAGAATCCTGATTGACGGTGGAAGAGGAAACAGGTTTGCTGAACATTTAGTCATTTGCTATTACATGACGGTCAGTGCCAACCTTTAGATTTTATCCTTGACTTTCAGCATATGTGGATATATGACCATGCCAACCTAAGTAGATGGGATTCGATTATGAAGTTTAATAGAGGAGGATCTTTTCCATGTACTTGACTTTATAGTGTCATTTTGCTCTAAAACATTTTTGAGAGTAGGATGGCATTTAGACATGCATTGGAATGGACACCACTCACCTGAGACTGGACCCCAGCTAACATGGGACAAGGCTGTTTCACGTGATTTTTCAGTGTAAGGCCAACCGTGATTCTTAATAAGCAAGCACTGCTGTGAAGATCAGTCTGCAACCAGACACACCTTTTCCTCCAACTCATCCTGCTGAGTCCCTGGATGTCCCTGGCTTAGAATCAGCTGGTGCTGGAAACAGGTTCATGTAATTAAGCAAGGAGCTGTTAAAGGAAATCAGGAGGACAGATATGTGTTCCCACAGTGGCCTTGAAATTCCATGGATGAACCCTGGCTGCTCGTACCTTATTCTCAGTTGCTGCATTTAGATTAAGCACCTGAAACTTGTGTTACTGGACTTTGTTGATTCCATATCAAGCGTTTTCCCAATTGAGAGGCATTTTTCAAATTCCCTTAATGTTTGTGAACAGGAATCACTAGGGAGGCTTTGGTGCCTTTGCTCCTGATTTGTGTGCCCTTACTAGCTTGCAGGTCGTTCCAGGCTCTCTGGTGTTAAATTAATAACAAGCGATGTGGAGCTGACAGGTAGGTGATGATGGAGAGTACCATGATATTAAAAAAAAAATCTCGATCCGTTATGTAGCACAATATAAAACACTTTGTCAGGTTTTGCCTCTGGTATCTTAATTTAACTTAAATATTTTGCTCGTATCCCTTTAATCCAGAGGATGGAAACATGGCCCTCAACACCTCTCTAGCAGACTTTGTAGCATGTATTAGTGTGATACAGAATACCAAATTTTGCCCATTATTTGGGATTATTTGAAAATGCACTGAATGCAGCAAAAAGGATAAATATAATTTCTTAATGGGGGAACTGTCTGGTTCTCATTCGAAGTTACAAGAGGTCATACTTTGGATCAATATCAGCATTTTCTGACAAAGCAGAGTTCTCCAACTCCGAGTGCCTCAAAGTTAATGTGCTCCTTGTCATTCTGAGTATGTAAGCAATGGTAGACCACCTGGTTAAGAGATGCTAGTTGGCCACCTGTGATGAATATTACCTGTATTCTCTTTCACTTTGAGAGCCATCACCTCACTCTTGCCAGAGTTATCATAAAACAGTGCTCTAATCATGTCATTTATCTGCTTAAACATCTCCATGTGACTCCCTAGTGTTTGGAGAGCCATTCTAAAATTCCCTAGCTCAATTGGGAACTCATTATCAGGTGGCCCCACCTATCTTCTAGCTGCCTTTTTAACTTTCTCACTTGCTGTATACTTAAGATGCTGAATTTCAGGGCGTCTGGGTGGCTCAGTCGTTAAGCGGCTGCCTTCAGCTCAGGTCA
This sequence comes from Procyon lotor, assembly GCA_028646535.1. Classification (NCBI taxonomy): domain Eukaryota; kingdom Metazoa; phylum Chordata; class Mammalia; order Carnivora; family Procyonidae; genus Procyon; species Procyon lotor. The sequence continues at coordinate 110,384,081 of CM053608.1, forward strand.
TGATCCCAGGGTCCTGGAATCGAGCCCCACATCGGGCTCCCTGCTCATCAGGAAGCCTGCTTCTCCTGCTAACATTCCCTCTGCTTGTGTTCCCTCTGTCGCTGTATTTCTCTCTGTTAAATAAATAAAATCTTTAAAAAAAAAAAAAGATGCTGAATTTCTTCCAGATCCTTCCATGGGCCCCACATTTTAATTCCTCCATGGCTGTGGCAGAGACTCAGTATCTTCCAGTGTTGTTCTCCTCTTCTCCCTCAGTTATGGAAACTTTGATGCTCATCTGGACTCATGACTGTCCAGAATAAATACCACATTTCCCAGTCTTTCACGCATACAGAGGAGACCATGTTCTGGCTTGAATGACTGAAGCTGGAGTGCCACACAAAGGAGCTCGCCCTTCTTTGCTGGAATGAAGATATGGATGACTTGTTTTGGGAGAACCATCTTGGACCATGAGAAGGAGGCCATACTTGGAGGATGGGAGATAAACAAGATAGAAGAAATCTGACTCACCGATGATCATAGAGATGCTGTATCCACTCCAGATGCCTCTTTGTCATAGAGAAATAAAATTTTGTCTTGTTAAGTCAAGTTATTTTTGTTTTTGTACGTGTTTTCCTGTCACACACACAGTGAAACCTAGTCGTAATTATTTCAGGGCCTTGATGTGGATGACTTTTACCTACCTGGAAAATTCCTATTCATCCTTCAACACTTGATTCAAATATAATCTCTCTGAAACTAGTGTTTTTTGGTCTTCTTGAAAAAGAATGATTTGCTGTCCTATTTTATACCTAAAGCATTGTATGTGGGCATCTTTCATAGCTCTTCTTACATTGTGTTATAATAACGGATCACACTCTCCTCCCTTTGTCAGTGAACTACATGAGGAGATTGCTTCTTATTTATCTGGGCACACCCAGGCTTTTTTTTTTTTTTTTAATTTAAATTAAATTAGCCAACATACAATACATCGTTAGTTTCAGATGTAGAGTTCAATAATTCATCAGTCACATACAACACCCAGTATTTATCATATCACTTGCCCTATTTAATGCCCATCACCTAATTACCCTGTCCCCCACCCACCTCCCCTCCAGCAAACCCAATTTTGTTTCCTACAGTTAAGAGTCTCTCAGGGTTTTTCTCCCTTCTGATTTCTTCCCACTCAGTTTTCCCTCCCTTCCTATAGGATCCCATATGATCCTCCCTTCCCATATGATCCCATATGATCCCATTCAGTTTTCCCTCCCTTCCCATATGATCCTCCCTTTCCATATGATCCTCTGTGCTATTTTTTATATTCCACAAATGAGTGAAACCTTATAATTGTCTTTCTTTGACTGACTTATTTTGCTCAGCCTAATACCCTCCAATTCCATCCGTGTCAATGTAAATGGTAAGTAGTCATCATTTCTTTTTTTTTTTTTTTAGTAGTCATCATTTCTGATGTCTGAGTAGTATGCCAGTGTGTGTGTGTGTGTGTGTGTGTGTGTGTGTGTGTGTGTGTGTACCACATTTTCTTTATCCATTCCACTTGGTTCTGGTGTATTTTGGTCTGTCAGTCTGTCTGTTAGAAGATACTAAGTTCCAATATTGTAAGGAAGAAAAAGTTACATATATACAAAAATAAAATTAAATACAGTGAAAAGAAGCCTAGAGTGAAGACTATATCTTTAAGATGAAAAGGTAAAAATGAGAATTTAAAAAAGACTCAAAAACAAAGAGTTGATTAAATAAGAAACTAGTTGAAAAGGAAAAATAAAAGAAGAAAGAAAATTTTAAACTGCAAGGCTAAAGACTCATGAGAAAAAAACCCCTTGAATTCTGTATCCTATTTTTCCCTAGTGCAGGGGTTTTTCAATTCTGTGTAATCCATAAACTTGGCATTCCCCTGATGTTTCTGCTGGTCTTCTGGGGGAGGAGCCTGTTGCACTGGTTCTCAGGTGTCTTTGCCTGGGAGTTGCACCACCCCCTGCCAGGGGGTCAGGCTCAGTGTAAGCTGCTTTGGGTTGCTCTGTGTGGCTTTGTTCCCTGAAAACTTTCCATGCCGCTTGCAAGAAGTGGTTGCTTTTACATTTGTAGACTTGCAGCAATTCTTTTCTTAGATCTCAGGTTGAATTCACAGGTGTTCAGAGTGATTTGATAGATATCTAGCTGAATTCAAGGGACCAGATGAAATGAGAGTCCCCTACTCTTCCGCCATCTTCCCTCCGGCACTTTTGTACTTTCTTTGATTTCCTAAAGGGATGTATTCGCTTCTTTGATGAGGCTTTTTCTCTTCCTTTAGTTGTGGAGTTTGTTCTGTCAGTCTTCAGGTCAATTTCTCAGGTACTTGGGATGATTTGACAGTTATCTTGTGTTTCATGGACAAGACCAGCCTAGGGGTCCTCCTACTCGGCTGCCATCTTAGCTTCCTGGGCACATCCAGACTTATCACAGCACCAGATCAGTGATGGATATCCAGTTCTGAATTACACATTTAGTTCTTTCTTTTGGTCTTTTTCACATTTCAAGTGATGGTCATGGGTCATTCTGGTTGTTTTATTTTTCTCCTCTTTTCTGGTGAGGATCCATGGGGGATCTTAAAGCTTTATGCATGAGAAGAGAGCTGCGGCTTTCATACAGATTGATGACATTTTGAAAAATTTACTTCTAAAATTACCAAGGCTTGGAAGTCTTGATATCAGCTCTATCTCAGTCTATTAATGAAGGGTGTCCTGACTCATGGGCAGGGGAAATACACTCTACCTCTGGAAGAGCAGCTGCAAACTTGTGGAAGAGCTTGTGGAACTAAAACTATTGTACATCTGTCCTTACAGGTTCATAACAATCCTGAAATCCAGCTGGGTGAGTGCTGCCAGTTCCATGATTAAGACCAGTACCATGATTAAAGCTTGGGGTTGATTCACTGTGGTTCTTGGCTCCATCCTCTGAAATAACTTTCCTCTTCCATTGGATGTGGCCCTTGTTTGAAGCTAAGTAATTCCTCAGTCTACTTCCTAACTGTGCAAGTTTTAGCATTCATTTTGTACTGTCTATCCCTCTCAATTCAAGCTGATATTATTCCTTTAAAAAATTCATAGATTTTTTTGGGGGGGGAGAATTGGTTTATAATCCATCCCACTAGAGAAAAAAAACACCCAAGTCTCTTGAATGAACCCCTCTATAGCTTAGATTCCCTGAAAGGAAGCTGAGAGACAATGACCGTTAAGACCTTCAGAGAGATTTTTCCCTATTTGAAAGTCTTCTGAGGTCTTAACAAAAGACTTTTCAGTCACGACTTTGGCTTCATCTTCAGACTATGCTTTCCTGATCATGCTTTGGGTTCAATCTTTGTCCGAAAGGTATTTCTTAGTCTTATCATCATTTGCCACCTGGAAAGGCTAGGAATGAGAAAGACTTTATTTTTATTTACTTATTATTTAAAGAGAAGGACCGAGAGATGCAAGGCTGGAGATCTCATGACCCTGAGATCATGATCTGAGCTGAAATCAAAAGTTGGAGGCTTAACCTACTGAGCCACCCAGGTGCGCCAAGAGTGTTATTTTTGTACCTGGCAGGTCCTGGATCCTTTATACATATTAGTTCTTTAGCATATTTAACTTACTTTATACCTGTACTCACATTTCACTCTACACAGCAAATAGAAGTGGGTGGCATTCTCAGTACTCTGCATGGGTATCTCCTTAGCTAGATTATCCATTTCAGACACACATTTCTACCTCTGCATAACAACAGTATAAAGGGGGTCCTATATAAAGAGGACCCCCTTTCCCCTAGCTTCTAAGAACATTTTTTGTTTTTCATTTTCCTTTGAGCTCTCTGCAACTGCCTCCTTGCAGAATCGTTAAGATTTTGCTCAAGGACCATCCCTAGGCCTTCAGGACTTCTACCAACCATTCTGTCCTGAAAACTTGCATATTTTTTAGGATTTTGTCAGGGCAGTACCCCACTTCTGGGTACCCAAATCAGTTTATAATTTATCTGTGTCATCCACAGCACAGCACCTGGTAGGTAGTGAACATCTGATGCAGAATGGAATTGTGAGCTCTTTATTTTTTGTCTTTTTCACATTTTTAGTGATAATTGTAGTAGTTACGTTATTTTCATTTTTTTTATTAAATGGATCCTATCTTAAAGCTTTATGCATAAGAACAAAGTAGTAGTTTTTAACAACAGATCAATGGCATTTTGAAAAATTTTCTTCTAAAATTACTTATTACTAATTACTTATTATGAACTATTAGGTAATTTAAAATTACTTAAGCAATTTGAGACACTGTAATATGTTTTTACTCCATAGGGGCATTCACAGTAACCAGGTAATCATTTATAAAATAAATACAAAGATCAAAGCCATTTGACATTCAGACTGATTTTCTGTCTTTGTTTGGGGGGATGGGGGTTGCTGAAAATGATAAATATTCAATACATTTTTGTTTAGGCTCATTCTTGTCAGGAAGTGAAATTTAGTCCACTTCAACCATCAAATCATTGACTCTACATTATATTTATTCATTAAAGTAATCAATCAATGGGAATGAGGTTTTCTTTTTAAAATATATTAAATGGTGAAAATGATGAGTTCATTAAAATGTCTGGGAACTTCCATTTTTTATCTTAGCTCTGCCTTCTGCAATATTATGATCCCATCTATGGGTGTGTGACATAACTCATTTGCTTTTTGAGTTGTTTTAGGTGCCTGTGCACCATTTGTGTATATATGTTGTTTCCCCATGTCTCTGCATAAAAAGAGAGTGCAAGTGACAGTAACTAAAGTTAGGGACAGAAAAGAGAGCAGAAGCATGAGCATTTACATATCTTTGAGGACAGATACTGCCCCCAAGGTCAACGTGGTAATGCATTCCTCCACTGGTCCCTTTGTCTACAGCCTACAAATCTCAGTCGTCTGTCTTCGGTCATGGAGACTCGCAGGAAAAAATCCACTGACCACTCTTGAATTGAATTTCAAAGGTAGGTGATAACTGAATGCAATTACCATAACTATTATTTTTCTGTCAAAAATAAATTATTAATGAGGGTGGCTTTCTTTCATATTTTTAAGATGGTTGCTATTTGGGGGCACCTGGATGGCTCAGTTGGTTGAGTGTTCAACCCTTGATCTCGGCTCAGGTCATGATCTGAGTTGTGAGTTCGAGCCCCATGTCAGGGCTCCATACTCAGTCCGCTTCTCTCCCTCTCCCTCCCACACCCCCATGCTTTCACTCTCTCTCTCTAAAATAAATAAATAAATCTTTTAAAAAATATGGTTGGTATTTGTTACTATTAAAAGAATAGCAGCACAATTTGCCTACAGAAAAGTGCACCAGTCATACATGTGTGGATCAATGAAATTTCACCAGTAGAACACACATGTTTGAGCATGTAACTCAAATGCACATCCAGATCAGGAAGCAAAATCTCCTGCACCCCTTCTAGTCATGATCTATCCCAGGAGGAACCACCATAGTTTAGTTTTGCCTGTTGTCAAATGTTACATAAACATAATTATATGGCAAGTTCTCTTTTAAAAGCTTTATCAAGGCATAATTGACATAAATAAATTGCATATATTTTCAGTGTGCAGTTTGATGGGTTTTGACATAGGAATGCACTTATGAAACCATCTCCACAATTAAGATAATGAACATATCCATCAACCCCAGAGTTTCCTTATCACTCTCTCCCAGCCCTACCTCTCTTCTCCCCAGGTCACCATGTTCTGTCACCAGAGATTAGTTTGCATTTTCTAGAATTTTATATAAATGTAATCTTACAGAATGTGCTATTCTTTTTTGTTTTTCACTCCCCTTAATTATTTTGAGACTCTCCTGTGCTGTTGTGTGTATCTCAAAATTATTTCTTGTAACAGCTGAGTAGTATTCCTTTGCATGGATATACCACAGTTTCTTTATCCGTGCACCTGTTAGTAAGTACTTTTTGGCATCTGTCTTCTTTGGTTCAACATTATGTTTATGAGGTTCATTCTCAGGTTGTGACATTTGCGGGAGAAAAGGAAAAGTTATTTTGTAACACTCCATGGGATACAACTCTGTATCTTCTCTGTACCAGAGAAGATAAATATATCTACATTTAGTGTGAGGTCACTGTCATTCAGACTAATTCAAAGAATTTATTGAGTATCTAATTTTCACAAGACACAGGGTATTTTATGGAATGGTGGATTGCAATATTGTTTCCAATTATTTTCTGCCTTCTCTGTAAAAGCATTATATATTCTTGTTTGTAGCCATGTGGCTTGAAGAGTCTTCCTGGGGGGAGATTATGCTTCCTCACCCCACTGATGTTAGGGGGTGGATGTTTGACTTATTTTGGTCAATGAAATGTAAGCAGAAGCTTGACACACCATCCAGTGATTTGGCCTGAGCTCCTTTCTCTGCCACAAGTTTACCATGTCTTAGACACTGGACACTTCCTCAGCCTGGTTTCTGAATGAAGAAGGCACATCGAACAGAAGAAGTGCAGATATGTGGCTGAGATGGGTAGTGAGCAAGGAATCTTTGTTACTGTAGCAATAGTTACAAATAAGAGCTTAGCTACATTCTGCCTGAGAAAATCAACTCAAGTGGTTGAATTATTAGTTGCGTTTTTATGATAACACAACATGCCAATGTCTGAATTGGAAGGCTTTTTACCAGTTTTAATCAGTCTCATTATTCTTTCTTTAACAACATATTTCCTTTACTCCTAAAATGAGTTTTTGAATTAAGAAATAAATCATTTCCCGAGGGCCTAACTTCTTTCATTTAATGCTTTTCCTCAGCACACTGTTAGGTTTTAGACAGTTGTTTTCAAACTCTAAATTGCTCTGTCAATCCCGAGAATATTTCTTAATCTCACCTCTGCTCCCCACTGTGAATTATAAGCATAGTGCTCTAGATACTTCTTTCATCCTTGCCTTCTGGTTCTGCTTCAACCACAGAATCTCCTGTACTGTTAAAAAAAAATGGAATCCACAGGGTTAAGAAATTATCAGCACTGTGCCAAAATTCCCACCGAAGGCCTTCCTCTGGTAAACTAATCAAAGAGGTCTAAGATAGGGTCTGCTATATTTTCTTATGACCAAATCCCTTAGTTTTCTTGGATTTTATTTATTTATTTATTTTTGTTTTTGGAACTTTATTTTTTAAAACTTCTTAAAAATTTTTTCAGGGTTCCAAGGTTTCTTGGATTTTAAACTGGGCCTGGGCTAACTGATCTGTGCGACTCTCCAAAAAGAGTCATTTTATTTCTTAAAATTGTCAGAAACCCTAGCTCACTGGTGCTCAGTTGTCACTCAATATCATAACATTAAAAATCATTCCTGATCCATAAAATTCATGTAGCTAATTTGGACTTATTATCATATTGGTGTCACTGGAAGGTTTTAAAGTGCCATTTCTAGGAGCTGGCTTCTGAATTTGTATTTACCACCAGCTATTAACATTATAGGCACACCCAGGAGGTACTGTGGGTTGGGTTCCAAATCACCGCAATAGAGTGAGTGTCGCAATAAAGCGAGTTAAGTGTTTTGGTTTCCCAGTGCACATAAATGCTGTGTGTACACTCTACTATAGTATGTTAATAATGTCTAGAAGAACAATGTACACATCTAAATTTAAAAATACTTTATTGCTAAAAATGCTATCATCTGGGCTTTCAGTGAGTCCTAATTAGTGATCACAGATCATCATAACTGATAGAATAATAATAACAAAAAACTAAACTATTGTGAGAGTTACTAAAACGTGACACAGAGACACTGAATGGGCAAATATTCTTGGAAAAATGGCACTGCTGGACTTTCTTTGACCCGGGGTTGCCCCATTTTTTTTTTTTTTTTTTTTTTGATTTGTAGAAAACACAGTATCTGCAAAACACGGTTTTGCAATAAATAAGCTAAGCGCAATAAAATGATGTCTGCCAGTGAATATCTGCAAGAAATACGAAAATCTAGTTTGTGTGCTGGGGCTGAAGTATTGGTTTCCCCAGGGATCCCTGGCTGGAGTTGACTTTTAAACATCTTCCTCCCTAGCTAGGCTGTTGTTTGGGATCCGACCAGCTGATGTCACTCTGGGACCGTAAATGCAGGCCTGTTTCCTGGCCTTTGGTTCAGAGAAACTTTGGATTGGCGTTGAAGCAGCCCCAGGAAAGATAACCTCCCTCCCATCCAGTGCCAGCCTCCGCCCGGACCTCCTCTCTCCCCCTGCCTGCATAGTTTATAAAATTGAGAACTAGCTGACGGATTTAATTTTGATGGAGAATTACCTGTAGGCAAGAGGGCGATCAAACCCATATTGTTAAGGAGAGGGGGCCGAGATAATGAATCTATTATCTCTGTTTAGCAAATGGAGAGTGTCAGGCTAATAATCTGTCAGTTTCTTTTTCCTACGCTACAAGCTTTCATTTCCATCGCTAGGTACGACTAACTTAGACTATCTATAAAGGGACTGATTAACAAGATGGCGTGTTTTCTAGACTCCTTGTGTCCTGTATCCTTTTCTGTGCCTGCCCTTGATCTATCTGGGCTCTCACAGCGTGCCAGCTGGACTTGAGACTTCAGTCTCTTGGTCACAAAGTTTTAAAAACAGGATTTCGTAGGGGGGAAGGTTGAGAGGAAGAGCTAATAAGAATTTTGGGATTACCTAGGGGTAAAAGGCATTTATACCACCACTTCCTATCAACATGACAAATCACATACAGGTTCTCAGAGGCCACAGAGGATTTATTTTATTTTTTTTTTAGAGAAGAAGAGAGAGGGGTGTGGACGGAGGAAGAAGGAGAGAGAATCTCAAGCAGGCTCCACACCCAGCGTGGAGCCAGACGTGGGGTTTGATCATGCAACCCTGAGAGCATGAACTGAGCCTAAATCAAGAGTCAGACAGACACTTAACCAACTGAGCCCCCCAGGCACCCCCGCAAGGGATTATTTTAAATTTAAGTTTAAAGTTGTATTAAAAGAAGAGCCTGACTGACAATCGTCACCAAATGCCTATCTCCTGCATTCTTTTGCTAGAGTCTCTGCAACCAAGTATCACAGATGGGGTGCCTCGAGCAACAGAAATTTATTTTCTCACAGTTCTAGGAGTCCAAGATCAAGGTGCCGGCAGCATTGGTTCCCTCCGAGGCCCCTCTCCTCAGCTTGTGTCCTCCCGTGGCCACTCCTCTGTATAGGGGAGTATCCTTGGTGTCTCTCTGGTATGTCTTCATTTCTGGATTGGCTTAGGACCCACCCTAAAGGCCACATTTTAATTTAATCACCTCTTCAAAGGCCTATCCCCAAGTGCAGTCACACTCAGAGGTACAGGCTATTAGGGCTTCAGTATATGAATTTGAGGGAGGAAAACATTTCAGCCCATAATACACCTATGACTCCCCTTTACTGATTTAGATTGACAGATAGATCAGCATCTGGGATACTGATTATTTGACAGAAACATGTTTCCCAATTTCCTTAGCTTCTTTATATCTTTTTCGAGAATAGACTTGCCAACAGTTTCTTCAGAACCATGAGATCTCAGGGAACTTCTGGATGTCCAGGGATCCCCTGAAGACCACAGGACCTGGGAGAACAGGGATCTCCTCAAGCAGCAGGAGCCGAGACTCAAGCCTGGGGTTCATAATGAGATTTTGATTGATCCCAAAGTACCTTAACTTGGACTCCTTCCATTTACCCTCAGGCTCTAGATATGCATTTTTAAGGAACCCTATACCAAGATGCTCTAAAAATTTAAATTATTGAAAATAGAGTTAATTCAAAAATAATTGAATCGAGATCGTGCTTTTGCTTTTAGCCTTTTACTAAATAGAATGAAAGCAATGCAAGTTAAAATAATGTGCCGATGTTATGTTTCTAATAAAATTAGTAGAATGATAATACCACGTTAGAAAGTTTAAAAGGTATAGATAAAAGGAAGAAAAATCAGTTAGCTACCACTCTTAACATAGGGATCATTTATCTTTTATTTCTCTCTGAAGAGATCATACTATAAATACTGCTTTCCAACAAAGAACAAATCTTAACTGAAAAGAAGGAAGCTTCTCTTAAATTAGTAACTTAATAGGATGTATGAATAAATTAATTCAATCATGTCTTCATTAAATGTTTATTGAGCACCGACCACACCAGGGCTGCAGTGAGGTTGGAGACGTCCCTGTAAATAAAGAGGCAAAATCCCTGATCTCACATTCTAGTGAGGAGACACAAATCGACCAGAAAATCCATAAAAGTGCATTCTATTGATTCCAAATGCATGTAATTGTTTAAAAAAATCTTTGATACCGAGCTGCACTTACAGTCACCATTGGTCTGTATTGGTCACTGCCTGAAACTTGTGACATTAGGGACTTAGCAATGAGTGTCAAGAGCTTGGAAGAAAATTCTAGAGACAGTGGGTATCATCAGTCTTTTAACCTCTGTGAATGTGTGGTCATGGGGTGGGAGTTGGACCAGTGATGGATCTGAGCAATGTAAAGCAGGCTCCCAGCTGGTTAGAACTGGTTTGTAGGAGGAAACAGAAGCACTAGTATTTTGGGGGTGACTTTGGGGGAAATCTCTTATCTTCTTTCAGTCTCAGTATCCTCATTGGCCAAATCATACCTGCCCTCCATATTTTATAGGGGTTTAATGATGGCCACATGATATTTATTCATAAGATCTTCACTGAGGACCATGCCCCAGGTCTGTGCTTGGTGTTGGGAGTATGGGATTGAAGAAGGCAGAGATGGTACCCTCCTTCAGAGGGCAATACTTGATGGAGTTCTGATCTAGATTTCCCAGGGAGACCTTTCCTGGTTCCTTCTGCTTCCTCTGGCCAACTGATAAAAAGTTAACGGGCCATATGCCAGAAAGGGTGTGAACAGTTGTCGTCATTTGAGCCATATTCAAAAAGGAAATAAATGGACATTATAAATGAATTTGAGTTGCCTCTCGCTAGTTACTTGGGGTTTATTTAGTACTTTTAGCATTTGCATTGGGCCTCGGCAAAAATACGAAATTAGGGGAAGTTGGCCTTCAGAAGGTCAGACATCATTTTGGGTAAATTTCCTTTTTCTTTTGATTAGTGTTCTAGATATCACCTTATAAGGACCTGGTGCCCTCTAAGACTCACTCCATCTTTCTACTTGCCCTATTTCCCCTATGCATCCTTGCTGTCAACACTTGCTTTTAGGAGATAACTTATACTAAGTGGTAAATGACTGATAAAGCTAAAAGTGTGCCCCTTCCTAAATCCTTCGTATTTTAAGTGGAATCAGTGCTTTGAGGTAAATAAGTATTTTTCTTTTTTTTACAGTAGATTTTAGGTCATAATCATCAAATTAAAAAAGTTGGTCTCTGCCACGCCACCAAGAGGTCATGTAGGAAAACTTAAACCATCATAGTTACAACCCTTTAATTTTCTTTCTGGAAAGGTTGGTTCTACTTCGGAGGAAACTTTCTTATCGTTGTTGTTATTTTACTTATTTCCTTTACGAATAATATATTACTTATCAGACTTCCTCAAATTCAAATCTGCATTTAGGGAAAACCTGTTCCTTAATTCTTTTTTTTTTTTTTTAAAGATCTTATTTATTTATTTGTCAGAGAGAGAGAACACAAGCAGGCAAAGAGGCAGGCAGAGGCAGAGGGAGAAGCAGGCTCCCCGCTGAGCAAGGAGCCCGATGCGGGACTCGATCCCAGGACCTCGAGATCATGACCTGAGCCGAAGGCAGTTGCTTAACCAACTCAGCCACCCAGGTGTCCCCTGTTTCTTAATTCTTAACAACAAAGGCCCTGATTCTAACTCTGGAGAGTTGTATTTTATACTTAATTTCTTTGACCTGCTTCTAATTTTTATTTTAAAACATGTATTAGATGGTAAGGTGATATCTAGTGTTGGAATATGACTTGCATTTTTTAAAAACCCTGAAAATAATAGATACAAAAATATATTTCATTTATACTCCTTCTTATACTTAAATCTGATTATTCATTTCATTTTTAAAAAACTGTGATTTCCTTTTTTTTAAGGTTTTATTTATTTATTTGACATAGAGGGAGATCACAAGTAGGCAAAGAGGCAGGCAGAGAGAGAGGGAGAAGCGGGTGTGGGACTCCACCCCAGGACCCTGAGATCATGACCTGAGCCGAAGGCAGAGGCTTTAACCCACTGAGCCACCCAGGCGCCCCCAAAAAACTGTGATTTCTTGATTTGAATGTGAGTGGCTTTTCTTTTTAAGCTTAAAAGACTTTTTCTTTCTTTGCTATTAATACCAGCTAGTATGTATGTGCCTGCCATCCCGAAGAATGTATATAGTTGACCCCTGAAAAACACTGGGATTAGGGGCACCAACCCCTTCCTGCCATGCTGTCAAAACTGAGTGTAACTTTTGACTCTCCCCAAAACTTAACTGCTAATAGCCTGCTGTTGGCCAGAAACCTTACCAATCACATTAACAGTTGGTTAACGCATATTTTGTAGGTTCTATAACTATTAAATACTATATTCTTACAATAAAGCAAGCTAGGGAAAAGAAAATGTTATTAAGAAAATCGTAAGGAAGAGAAAATGCATTTATAGTTCTATACTATATTTATTGGAAAAAAACCCCAATATGTATAAGTGGACCACATAGTTCAAAAGCATGTTGTTCAAGGATCAACTGTATTTGTTATAGCCCAGGCTTGGTTAATATCATCTGGGCAACTATGTTTTTATCACCAGGTCAGCCTAATTTAGTGTAATTTTGGGAAATTAGGTTCTCAACAGTGAACAATGACCACATAAAAATCACTACGTTAGCATGTTTAATCAATCAAGATAGCAGCATTAAATGTGCAGCACTCTTCTGTGCCCTGGTGAGGTTGTCCTCTCTCTCTCTGGTCCTGCATTCTGTCGCTCATGGAAGGGGAGTCTACTGTGAACAGCAGCAGTCCTTGCTCTGGAAGACGTGGAGGCAGATGTGCAAGGGCTTCTTTTGTAGTTCAGACTCTAGGGACATGGAGCCAAGCTCTGCTCTTGCTCTATAAGCTTCAAGACCAATGGTGGGGAGCACTAGCCCATCTTTGATGCTCCTACCGCTGAAGAGGGACATGAGAGGGGAGAAGGGCACCGAGGACCGCCCTTCCTGTGGAAACACCAACCAAGTCAACAACCCAAGCAATGCAGTGCAGACGGATAGATGAAACCACCGACAGACCATGATCCTCTGCCATCCTCTTCAAAGAAAGTTCATTTTCCTCTTGACTCCCCCAAGGAAAGGAGGAGTTCAAGGGCAGATTCATTTAATGTTTACTCTACCTCAAGCACTGCCTTTGATGTTAATATCATTCCTTTCATCTTACCACTGAGGAAACACTGGGCTCAAAATGGTTAAATCACTTGTCCAAGGTGTCACATGGATATCAAGAGAAGAGTCAAGCTTTTGATTCCTAAAATAGAAACTTCTATCTATCTACCTATATATATATATATGTATATATATATATATATTTTTTTTTAGAAAATCATGCTGTTTACTTATATAGATGATACTTCATACCTAAAGAACTTCAAATCATGTATTAGAGGTAGAAAAAATATTTTTAACAAAAACTCCTGTTACAAACTTTTGGAAAAATGAGAACTAGCGTAGGCTTTGTAATTGAACATAACAAGGCTTAAAGTCCACATGCTACTGTGGGCTCTCATGGGCTGTGTTTACCCTTCTCCCCACCTCACCTTCTTCATTTACAATGGGAAAATGCTTGCCCTGAGAAATAGCAAGCCCCAGGTAAATGTTATCTTTTTTAGAATTCTAAATATATCACATGGATTGATGACAATAAGGAAGTTTCTGTTTCTTCCTTTTCTTTCTTTATTTCTTTTTTTTTTTTAATTTAAATTTTATTTATTTATTTATTTATTTATTTTGAAAGATCTTATTTATTTATTTTTCAGAGAGAGAGAATGAGCGAGTGCACAAGCAGGAGGAGCAGCAGGCAGAGGGAGAAGCAGGCTCCCTGCCAAGCACGGCGCCCATTGTGGGACTCGATCCCAGGACCCTAGGATCATGATCTGAGCCAAAGGTAGTCACTTTACCGACTGAGCCACCTAGGTGCTCCCTAATTTAAATTTTAGATAGTTCACATACAGTACAATATTGGCATCTGGAGTAGAATTCAGTGAGTCAACACTTACATACAATACCCAGTGCTCATCATAACAAGTGCCCTCCTTAAGGATGGTGAATATTTCTTGAAAGTGTGAATTTAATTACTCTTCACATGTCTGTACTGTTCATATACAATAATTTGGTCAGAGGTGTTTAGTTGATGACTTACCTGTTGATAAAGCAGTTTCAAATTGAATACACTATATTGTAGATGTCTGAAAAAAATGTATTTGTCTTTATTGTTAACTTAACTTAAACATGTTATTACTCTTGAGCCCTATTCTCATTCATGCTAGAAGACAGATTTTTTTAAAGATTTTATTATTTTGAAGAGACTGACTTTTTTTTCCATTGGATATTTTTTCCTGCTTTGTTGAGGTTTAGTTGACCATAAAGGTGAGGGTCGATATCTGGGCTCTCTATTCTGTCCCATTGATCTATATATCTGTTTTTGTGCCAGTACCATGGTGTCTTGGTGATAACAGCTTTGTAATAGAGCTTGAAATCAGGCAACATGATGCCCCCAGGTTTGCTTTTTGTTTTCAATATTTCTTTGGCTACTTGGGGTCTTTTCATACAAATTTTAAGATTGTTTGTTCCAGCACTTTGAAAAATGCCATTGGTATTTTGGTCAGGATGGTGATAAAAGTATAGATTGTTCTGGGCAGCACGGACATTTTAACAGAGTTTATTCTTCCGATCCACGAGCATGGAATGTTTTTCCTTCTTTTTGTGTTTTCTTCAATTTCCTTCATAAGTGTTCTGTAGTTTCTAGAGTTTAGATCCTTTACCCCTTTGGTTAGGTTTTTTCCAAGGTATCTTAGGGTTTTTGGTGCTTTTGTAAATGGAATTGATTCCCTAATTTCTCTTTCTACAGTTACAGTGTTCACAATGGCCAAACTGTGGAAGGAACCGAGATGCCCTTCAGTAGACAGAAGGATAAAGAAGACGTGGTCCATAAATACAATGGAATGTTACTCAGTCATCAGAAAGGATGAATAACCAATATTTGTATCAACAGGGATGGAACTGGAGATTATGCTAAGTGAAATAAGTCAAACAAAGAGAGATAGTTATCATATGGTTTCACTTACTTGTGAAACATAAGGAATAGCATGGAGGACATTAGGAGAAGGAAGGGGAAAATGAAGGAGGCAGAAATCAGTGGAGGGAGATGAATCATGAGAGACTATAGATTCCGGGAATCAAACTGAAAGTTTTGCTGGGGGGATGAGTGAGCCTGGAGATTAAGGAGGGCACGGATTGTGTGGAGCACTGGATATTATATGCAAACAATGAATCATGGAACACTACCTCAGAAACTAATGATGGACTGTATGGTGACTAATATAGCATAATGAAAAATCAACACCATACTATAGTGGCAACAATTAAAACAGATTTTATTTATTTATTTTAGAGAGAGTGAGCAAAGGGAGAGAGAGGGAGAGAGAGAATCTCAAGCAGACTACATGTTTACTGTGGAGACTGGTGACGGTCTCGATCTCACGACTCTGACATCACAACCTGAGCAGAAATCAAGGGTGGGATGCTTAATCCACTGAGCCACCAACATCTCAGAAGACACTTACCTTTTTTTTTTTTTAAAGATTTTATTTATTTGACAGAGAGAAACACAGTGAAAGAGGGAACACAAGCAGAGGGAATGGTAGGGGAAGAAGCAGGCTTCCTGCGGAGCAGGGAGCCTGATGTGGGGCTCGATCCCAGGACCTGATATCATGACCTGAGCCGAAGGCAGATGCTTAACAACTGAGCCACCCAGGCGCCCCGGAAGACACTTAACCTTTGACAACTAAATATAATGGTCTCTTTCTCTTTAAACTAGTCCTTTTCAGATAAATTGGTTCAATTCAAAAGCTTCAAATTCCCTTGCAGGGTCTTCCCCAGCCTTTAGAAGGGCTCACTCTTCTCTAGATAGCATCTGAATGAAGGGAGAAGCCCATGAATCTTCCTGGGGGCTGATGTCCACTCCTTGCTGGCCACTTTGAACCTTGACAGGGATCTGCTGAAATATGGCAGGTTCTGCACGGGCCTTGGGCATCCTTCTAGTGCCTGCTGGGGAATTTGGTGGCCCCTGAACTCTGAGATCCCTTTGAACTGACCCCAGACCTCCATGGGCTGTTGGTTCTCTTAGCACTTTCACCTAAGAGTCTATTGAAGGAAGCAAACGAAGAAGCAATTTGCATAAAGCCTAATTAGTGCTGTGGTAGAGGAAGTACTGAGTATCGGGGGGTTGTGTAAATCAGAGGGGGAGGGGGAAAGGTAGAAGTAAGGTGTATTTAGGTGGAGCTGGGGCCATGTGAGATGAGCTATAGCAATCACAGGAACATGGTCTAAGAGCACCGGGAAGCCACTGAGGGTTTGTAAGCAGATGACTAACATGGTCACATGGTCTCCACGGGCTGTATACTGCAAGGCCAGATCAAAGGGGTCTATTGCATCAGTCGGAGTATTTGTTTGAAGAAATATATGACTAGTTCAGTGAAATCCGCTTTTTAGGTCATAGGTTGGCATCCAACATCATTCAATACAATTGTTTTGTTTTTCTGGAAAAATAGAAATCACTAATGCACTACAATTTTATCAGAAAATTTTAAGTTACTGGGAATTCTATATATTCCATGATTCTTTCCAACCCATGCTCCATTGAAAAATTAATCATGAAGGGCCCCTGGGTGGCTCAGTTGATTAAGCATCTGCCTTCTGCTCAGGTCATGATTCCAGGGTCCTGGGATGGAGCCCCATGTTGGGTTCCCTGCTCAGTGGGGAGTTGTTTCTCCTTCTAATCCCACCCCCCACTTATGTTCTCTCTCTCACTCTCTTGCTCACGCACTCTCAAATAAATAAATAAAATCTTAAAAAAAAAAAAAAAAAGAATAACTATGACACCAAAACCCCTCAATGGATAAGGACTTAAAGATGAAAACACATACATTTAAAATCTGGTGGGATTATAATTTCCCCGTGTTTAGATGACATGTTGTGGGTCATTCAAATGATCAAAAGAGACACACGCTACTGCAAGAAACTGAGATTCGGGGTAAGGTTTGTTACCCCAGCATAACCTGTTCTGATGAACAGAACTCTATTACATCATCATGTAATATTATTATATAAAATATGGAACTTTAAAATATCTCGATTTCCTATGGAGATGGGAAATCTGAAAACAGTGATTAACTTGGCTTTGCCAGTATCTAAGTGACTTCTGCATGAAAATGGATGCTTCCCAGGCGTTTAGGTATGCCGTCATAAGAAAACGGGGAGGGATGTGTTAGCCCAGGAGACGGGGGAGAGATAGCTTTCTCTAGACCAAGATGTGGCCCAGGGAACCTCCTTCTCAGAACCTCCCCTTGTATCTGGTGCCTGCTCCAGAAGGCTCCCTTTTCCAGCTCCCCTTTCCCTCTAGCTTCCTAACTCAATCCTCTTTAAGCTCAGAGGGAGACATATCAGAAGCATTCCCCATGAAGATGCATGAATTTGTGGCTTTCGATAAATGGACTGACATGAAGTTAGCACCCACCGTAAACTGTATCCAGTTTATGGGTCCAAAAATGACACGATTATGGACAGACAGTTTAGGGAAAGTCTACAAAATTCAAGCAAGTAACATGCATCCCTTTTGGGGGAGCGGGATAGTCCTGTGTCGATATTTGCATCCTGTTTAAGGAGTTGTAACATTTAAATTCCGGTATTTGATTGTATCGGTAGGTTTGGTTTTCCACTTGTTAAGGTTCCCTGCATGGTAGTTATGGCTAGCTCATATGAGATGGTTCTTGGTGGTGATTATAAAATGTTTGTTCTTATTTTGTGCCCTTTTATGCCTTCCCATGCATCCATGTGCTGTGTTGTTTTATGTCTGGAATGCTAATGGAATAGTTGAAGGAGGGAGCAGCTAAAGAAACAGGCTCTGATCCTGTGGCGTGGGTCTCGTACCGGGGATAGCAGCAGTGGTAAGTTTATAAAGTAAGGTCTGTCAGCCGGCACTGGGATCCAAAAAGTTGTGAAGGCAGGCAGAAAAGAAGCCCAAACATTTGTTGCCGAGAGAATCAGAAAAGAAGATTTGGGATCATGAATCTTTAAGCCGAAGAGTTGTCTTTTCGGCAAATGTCACTAGTCGCTGTAAGTGAAAGAGAAAATTAGAGGGAGAAGTTTACGACTGCATGTTATGTGTAATTACATAGATTTACAAGGGAGATTGGACGGTTTCCTTAAGTTCTTTTTTTTAAAGATTTTATTTATTTGACAGAGAGAAACACAGTGAGAGAGGGAACGGCAGTGGGAGAAGCAGGCTTCCCTCCGAGCAGGGAGCCAGATGCGGGGCTCGATCCCAGGACCCGGGGATCACGACGTGAGCTGAAGGCAGACACTTAACAACTGAGCCACCCAGGCGCCCCTCCTTAAGTCCTTTAGAGGGAAGTCTATGGTGGATTTTATGGAATGGAAACATGGCATGCGAGGGATTGTCTTTCCCATGTCACGGAAAGGCATATTTTCTCCTAGAGATCCTGCTATTTCTGAATTGTTAGATATTTTATGTACTTATTATCCCCAAACTTATGAAGCAGTTCTTTAATATTTGGCCTATAGATTAAAAACAAAAACAAAAACAAAAACAAAACACCAAACCTACGTGATCATGGCTTAAGAATTATAAGTGAATTATAATTCACGTATCACTTATATAATTATAACTTTCCAGATTCCTGCCTGATCCTCTCAGCTTTGGCCACTCAACTATGTGTGAAAGGTACATTCACGTCTTTTTTAATGTCAGTGGACATTGTGTGAGGTTACACACAGATGAAGAAAGCCAACTGCTACTCAGTCGGTAAAGCATGCAACGCTTGATCTCAGGGTTGTAGGTTCAAGCCCCATGTTGGGAGTGGAGATTACTCAAAAAATAAAATATTAAAAAAAAAATGTTGGTGGCTCAGTTGGTTAAGCATCTGCCTTTGGCTCAGGTCAGGTCCTGGGATCGAGCCCCGCATTGGTCTCCGTGCTCATCGAGGAATCTCCTTGTCCTACTCCCTCTGCCCCTCCCCCTCTCTCATGAGCACGCGCATTTTCTCTCTCTCTCAAATAAATAAACTTAAAAAATAATTTTAAAAGATATTTATTTGCATAGAAGCCCAAAGTGGTGTGACTTTTGTGTCTCCCAGCTTTAGGGGTCCTTCAGGTAGTCTTTTGATGCTGAAAAGAAAATGCAGTTACTTCACTGAAGGTTGTTTTTTAGTGTCCTGTTTTTCAGATAACTGTCAGATTATGAACCAAACACTCCAGTGGATCTGCAGTCTGGCTGCAATCAACTGGGAAGCCATCCTGTAATGCGGGTCTCGGTGGGGGCACAGCCCCTGTGTCAGTTCCCATACATTGGAAGGCTTCCAATTCTTGGCTAAAGCTCTGAATGGAACAGCATGTTTCCTAGGGAAAATGACTTATTTTTCTTCACTACTGAAATAGAGCTCATTTTTTTTTTCCCTGTGTTAAACTTACAAAAGTAGCTTTAACCAAATTTTAGGGGTGTGTTCTACACCCCTAGTGTAGTTATTTCTACAATTAGAAGTGCAACATTAACTAATCTACAAATGGATTGCACTTCTTTGTGCTTTTTTACTGTCTCCCTTCTATAAAAAGACATCGAATTTTTGTAGGTTTCCCAGAAAGAAGGGCAGAGGCGCTATGTGAGTGTGTATTTTCTAAAACATTCTTTTTTGTTGCAAATCCCATGCGCCTCCACATTTATATGGTCAGTAAGGCTTAAGGCAGATGTGAAGAGCTTTGGCTGGTCCAAAATTTACTTCCCTTAGAAGAGAGGTATAGAACATTTGGCTGGATAATAAAGGAATCCCCTGGAACTTTGAGCCTTTTTTACGAACATGTTTTACCTTACTTTGGATAGCAACTTGCCTATTTTATTTCCTTGCAGTTTGGCACAGGGAAAAGCTTACACCATTTAGAGTTAGAGTAGACACAGGGCAAATTCTCTTTTTTGGAGATCCAGTTTCACAGTTGAAATAGTATTAGCCACCCCTCTTTTTGTGAATACTGAATGAGGTAATGTGTGAAAAATCTAGCATTCCATCAAACATAATAGTCACTCAATAAATATCCATTCCTTTTCACTTTATTCTCTGACATACTCTTCCCTTAAAGAAAATCTTATGTTAGCTTCATAATGAATGAGATAGAATGAATGAAACCCTGGAAAAAGGAAGGGAAGGGTGCTTGGATGGCTCAGTTGGTTAAGTGACTGCCTTTGGCTCAGGTCATGATCCCGGGATCCCTGGATCGAGTCCCGCATTGGGCTCCTAGCTCCATGGGGAGTCTGCTTCTCCCTCTGACCTCCTTTCTCATGCTCTTTCTCTCTCTGAAACAAATAAATAAAATCTTTAAAAAAAAGGGAGAGAGAGAGAGGAAAAAAGAGAAGGAAAAAACAATAAAGGAATTGTGTTAATGTAACATAAAAATTAGTTCAGAAGCACAAGTTTAGCTAAAATGAACATTTGGTATCGTGTTAACAAAAGTAATTGATACAGGCTTTAAAGAAAAATTGGTTGTGTCATATTTATTCAGCACCTACTAATTGCTGGGTGCTGGGATCAGCACTAGGGATTACATGGTGAGTAGACTAGTTCCAGCCCTCTAGGAGCTCAAGTTCATGAGGGGAAATAGATAAAAAAATAATAATCTCTAATATATGATAAATTCTGTAATAAAAAAGAGTCTGCACATTGGTGAGCAGATGGGTGATATTACACTGTAAGGATTACTCAGATGAAACTTCCTCACCCCCAGTAGTCTCTAGTACATTACAGAGATTTCGATGCCATGCTCTTCTCCCACAAAAATTCCTCACGATTGGATGAATGGTTGGAGTAATATTCAGAATCAGTTATTTTGGCTTCTATAAAAATTATCTGGGTAGTGAGGCAAAAATTGTAGAAATGACTACACTAGGGGTGTAGGGTGGTTAGGGAAAGCCACAGACAATCGATTTCCTCAAGGGTGAAGAAGTTTTATCACTTATGTTTTATTTAGTAGCAAAACAGACAGATGCACAGGAGACCAAGAAACTAGTGAAGCAGCTCACCACTTAGCCTTCTAAAGTAAGTTGGCATTTCCAGAGAGAAGGTACAGACTGGGAAGAAGTCCCTGCCGCTCATAGCTTTAAGCAGATCTGACAGTTTCTTGTTGAGAGAGAGTGTGTTCCTCTCTCTCATGGTTGACATGAAAAGTTTTGATGACACACCACCCTAATTATCCCTACTCTCTGGAAGGGCGGAATCCACAACCCAATTCTGGGTGACATCTTTTTGCCCTTCTTGCTATTATCAATCTCTTTCGCATCTTCTCTTCTGATGAGCAGCCTCAAGTAATGGTTGCATTAAAATAAATGCATCTTCATTAGAGATGTCAGGTTTGGGATCGTCTGGCCTCTGAGCTGACTGAGGCATCCCTCCTCTGCTGGGACAAGGTAGAGAGCTCACCGAAGCGATTAAAACAATTATTCACAGCTACCTGTCACAGCTAATCAGCTCTGGCCCCTCCTGATGGGAAAAGGTGACCTCGTCTTGCCTCCTCAGACCAAGCGCTCTGTCTGATGGCATCTTTGCCTCCAGGATGTCCTTAGAAGGGCTCAAGTTTCAAACATTTATTGGCAAAACTTAACTTTCTTGCATCTATTTGCTGTTCTATTTTAATAGTCCTCCTACTCAGAGAAGGTCATCCGAGGCTCGTTCTGATTTACTTCCCTTCTGCAATTTCTCCTTTATCCCACTTGACATGTTTTGTTGTGGCATTCCTTGGTGATGAAGCAAGAGTTCTTCTGAGTTATGGGCAACTGCTTACTTTCTTTCATCCCACCAAATCACCCTGAAGATGATTTCCTTCCCATTCCATCCTGAAGGGTAGGTGAAAGTCCTTTAGTGAAGCTTGGTCTTACCAGGGATGAAAGAAATTCGAAAGCCATGGAAAAAGGGCTTGTAGTGGATGCAGAAGCTGCTCAAGATGAAGACTTTACCATTAATCATTGTGAGCCTCTTTGTCGTCGTCGTGCTCCTCCCCCCCAACATCGTCTTCACCAGCATTGTGCGTGTTTGCATAGCCACTAAATACTTGTGTGTGTGTGCAGTAGCACTAGGAATGCCATAAACATGGAATTAAATGCACACAGTCCTACCTCTCTGTCATGCAGTTCGAGGCAACTGATTCATACATAGGCTAATAGATTGTTACATTTTGAATAAAGAGTAAGCAAGAGCTTAGATTGCAGAAATAATTGAAACATTGCCTTTACTTATAACTTTTTTTTTTTTAAGGATGAGGAGTGAAAGAAAACTGCAACTGCTGTGTACTTCACCCAGAGCAGGGGTTGGGGGTGGGTTGGGGGTTGTGCAGGAGAATGCTTTTACCACCTCCTCTAATTTGTCGGAGGGAGAGACTTAGGGAAGTGGTGGTGGGGGGGCATTATTTTAGGAACTGCTTTGGAAAAAGGGAACAGGTGTCTGACTTGATAGCCACACTGATAGCTTTATTAAAATTATCTTAGGAATTTTTATGAAAGTGGGATTATTTGCTCTGGCTGATTCTGGACAGCAGTCATAATTGGGGATTTCTTTGGTGATCATTTCTTTGGTGATCAAAAGTAGCCCTTGATACATGGCAAGGTTTTGACTTGATCTGTGTCAGTGAAAATGTTCTCTTCTCCTGGTTTCTGTTTATCTTAAGTACTTCTTACCTTTCTGAAATCAACATGTTTCCCGGTAGAATTGAAAGGAAGATCCTCTGCCAAGTATAGATCTAGGAAAATGATACTCGTTAGAACTTTGCTCATGCTGTTTTCCTTGCCAGAGATGTCCTTTTGGATCACCATCATTTATTAGAACCTGCTTTTCCATTCCGGTCTGGCCCAAGCTGTCCCTCCCTTGGGAGGTAATTTTTCCAACTAAAGCTGTCCCTTGTTGGGTGTTTGGAAGGGTAGGGTGGTTCTTCTGAATTCCCACAGTATTCACTGCCTTACAAAACAGATGTTACTTATTATTATTTTTTATTCCTTTTTGCATGAATTCTAACGACACAGTGAGTCCCTTCGGAGACATAACCTGTAGAAGCCATTTAATCTGAGTCTTAAAGTTCCCATCTATAACATGGGAGATACTACTAATACCTTCCCAATCTAACCCACAGGCTGTTTTGAAGCTAATGATGAGATAATATAGGTTGAATAAATAAGTGAAAATATGTTGAAAAGTATAAATAAAATACTTTGCAGAGGTAAGTCCACAGGGACACAGAAGGACAGATCTCTTAGATACTGGCCTGGGCCAGTGCTCTTGTTCAAGATGTGAGGACACTGAAGTTCTCAAAGGCAAAGCTGCAGAACCGATTAGTGTGGCTGAGCTTCTGCTCAGGTTTCTGGACTCCGAGCAGGTGTAGTCTGTTCTCCACCTGCTGCTTCCCTTATTACACAGAACAGTGCACTTCCTGGGCACCAAATAGTTGACTGTTAGAGGCAACACAACTTGATTTGACACTGGGGTGCAAGGAACTGATAGTGCATCCTTTCTTGAAATCGGAAGCTGATAGAAAGTCTCGGGATCAGTAGAAGGGCAATGAGAGTCTTGATGCCTGCAAGAGGATTGGGAGAGGTGGGGTTTTGGAGGATGAGTAGGAGCACACAAGAGGGAGGCTGGGCCTATGGAGGTGAACTTTGCTGAAGCTGTCTATTTTCCAGGTTGGGATGACCTGCGTAAACGGGTGGGGAAAACCAGTGGGGATTTATGTTTGGGTGGGAAGCTCAATTTCTATCTTCCAAGAGCCCACTGCCTTCCACCGTGTGACCACTCACATGCGTCCAAAGGGTGACTCATTTCTAAAAGGAGCTACCAGCAAGCGTAGTAGTCAGGTGGGGAAGTTGATTCTCAACAGTGAGGTCATCACCAGTCTTACCAGTTCATGATCCGGGGACAGAAGAGATCAGATTCAAAGGGCTGGGGGGGTGGGGTGTAATTTATTTCTAATGAATCCTCCATTAGAAAACTGCTGCTCCTTCCTTATCACTCACCATAAAAAGGAAAATTTCTGTTTGAGCAAGCAGAGGGTTCAGTTTCCTTGCGCATACTGCGAGTAATGTAAACAATGCTATTGTTCTCACAGAAGACGAAAGAGACTGCCACCGGACTTCTTACATTACCTACACATACAAGCCCTCACTATTATGTGTCTGCTTGCGACTCAGCAGCCGCCTTACACACTGCAAGTATTTGAAAACAAACACTTATGGTAGGAGAGTTGTTCCTTTCTATCTTGGGTCCAGTTGTTTGCTCAGTTTCGAAGAGACAGACTTCTCTTCATGTTTTGACACATCGCAGGCAAAAATCTGTTTGAATTAGCAGATGGCGGTTCAGCTCTGGAAAACTGACATGGTCGTTCCTCGTGTTAAAAAAAATCTTTGTCAATGATCATCTCACTTCAATTTTATCACTTTCGGATGCTTCTACGCCCCTCGTTCCCCCTCGTTGGCCGTGAGCAAAGCCCTCACAGGCACACCGTCTTGTTCAATGCCGTCACTTGTAACAGAAGCAGAAAAATAACACTTGTGAATGGTGGTGCTGTACAAGCCGGCAGCGCGTGAATTAAGGCTCTTACTGGCGGGACTAAGTGCTTCATCACATAACAAGGGGATCCTATGCTACCACTCAAAAGTCAGAGAACTTGTATTTTAACACACTGTGCCAGGAAACATACCCTGTCACAGCTTGGTGAGGGAGAAAGATACTTTGTTCATCAGAAGGGAGAAAAACCAGGTCAAATGTGAGTGACTGAAACAGTCCTAGTGATCTCACAAGCAGTGCGATCACTCACTGTGATATTGCAAAACCCCCTCTGTTGGCAAAAGAAGTTGATTGGGTTGGTCAGTTTCTCCCTCAACAGAGGCGGGACAATGACAGTGTTCTCATGGTCACACAGAGAATTTTTACATGTGATATTTATGTGGCATCCATTTTAGAACTATAATCTAATAGCCCTGGTATGCAAGTTTTTTTTATTTCTGCAACTCTTTGGGGGCATTGGGTTGCTACAGTGTTTGCCTGAGTTAAAGTTTCTTCTGAATGGAGAATTGGAAATTAAAAGAAAAAACAATTCTAAGTAGATAGTGTGAAATTGAAAGATGCCAGGGAGGGGTGCCTGAATGGCTCAGGCAGTTAAGCAGCCGACTTTTGATTTTGACTCACGTCATGATCTCAGAAAAGTGAGATGGAGCACCCATGGGGCTCCACATTGAGCCCTGAGCATGGAGCCTGTTTGAAAATCTCTCTCCCTGTCCCTTGGCCCATCCCCCCACCCCTCTTGCATTGTCTCTCTTTCTCTCTCTAAAAAAGAAAGATGCCAGGGACATTGTAGCAGGGTTCTCCAGAGAAACAAAATCAATAGGATTCATACATACGGACAAAGAGATTTATTGTAAGGAATTGGCTCATGGGATTATAGAGGCTGATAAATTCCAAGGTCTACAGTTGGCAAGTTGGAGACTCAGGAGAGCTAATGGTACAGAGCATGAAGGAAGAGCTGATGTTTCAGTTTGAGTCTGAAGGCAGAGAAGGGCCAATGTCCTGGTTTGAAGACAGTCAGATGGGAGGAATTCTCTATGACTCCGGGGAGGGTCAGCCCTGTGGGTCTAGTCAGACCTTCAACTGATTGGACGAGGCCCATCCACATTAGGGAAAGAAAATTGTTTTACTCAGTCTACCCATGCAAATGTTAATCTTATCCAGAAACTCACAGACACACCCAGAATGTTGTGGTTGATACACAAAGTCAAACTGACACATAAACTTAAGGATCACAGGCATCAACTAACGAAGTCCTAAACTGGGAATCAGGAGGTCTATGCGATTAGCTTTTTTTTCACTAGGCTGATGATGCAAATTCTTCTAATTCCCTGTTATCACACAACCCTTCTTACCCCTGCCAATGTGGGTGGGTGAACCACAGGTGACTCAGTTGCTGGCTAATCACTCACCTGGATACTGGTCCTTTGATTTTAGAGTTTCCTATCCTCATCAACAAAGGGAGGCTTACATTCTCTGCCTGTGTGGGACTTTAGGAATTCTTTGAGAATCATGTGCTGACTAGGAATTGAGTGCCCTGGCTTTCCATTTGGGTTTGACCACCCACTTCTTGTGTGTTCATACAAATTATTTGAGCCTCATTGTTCTTATTTGTAAAACAACCAAGTCAGGCATAATTTACATGATCTCAAAGGTCCCTTCCAAACTTCAAATCTTGAAATTTATAGGTGACTTGGAAACTATTTTTATTTTGTTGGTGTCTTAAGTGGGAAGGACTATTTGAGTTCTTTTAGCTTTTTGATATCTGGAAATGCCAAGCTTCTAACTCTCACTTTGGAAAGAATTTTCTTCTTCCTCAATCTCTATTATTTTGGTCTCATCCTCTGTCTAAAATATGCCATAAATATTTTTAAAAAAGCTCATTTCTTTCTGTATGTAATAAAAGTACATTCGGTGGAAACACTTGACACCCTACAGGATAACAATTGTTAGCTCATGACGAGTAAGTGCTAGATTTAGCTCAAAGCTAAAAAAACTCAACCTGGTGCTTTCCATTGGTCAGTTTTGAGTCTAGTGCCAAGAGACATCAAGGAGACATTCAAGAACGTCAGTTCACATTTTTTGTTTTTTAAAGTTGGCTCCACACCCAGCGTGGAGCTTGAACCTATGACTCTGAGATCAAGAGTCGCATGCTCTATGGACTGAGCCAGCCAGGCTCCCCAGAAGAATGTCAGTTTACATTTTGAGTACTTTCCCTTAGCATGTATGATGGTTGGGTTTACAGTTCATGGGACAGGAGACACACTTCCTCTTGCTATTTTCTTTTGTAGAGAAGGCAAACAACCCACTCCTTTGGTGAGAAGACCGCTAACCTCATAACTTCACACTTGAAACCGATCTCCATCTCTTTTAATGGCACCCTGTGTCAAGGAGAGAGATGCAGGCTATTGCTCAAGATCCTTATGGAATCTCGCGCCCCCCAACATTCTTCATAGAATCATGGCTGACAAAGTGACATGCTATGTGTTTTCACAATGACATGGAGATTGAAAATGGAAAAGTTAAATATAAATCTTCATGGAAGTTTCAGTAATTTTTAATAATTTGTTCTTTTGTTGCATGCATATGTGAATGATATATTTGTCCTAGAGCAATACGAATTCATTTCCCCACATCTGTAATATCTGCAGTAAGCTAAATTAAAAATGCATTTGTACTTGTACAGTTAAATGATCATATTTAATGAAATGTCAGAGATGAATCTTAGCAAATAGTCAGGAAATTATTTTAGAGAGGGCAGCATTTCATTACTAGCAGTCAGGGGAAAGCAAAGTGATTAAACAAATGGTTTACTGCTCTTAGATGGTGGCCATCCAAGAAGAATGGAAAAACCAGTGCGTAGGGCTGATAGACAAATGTTGCAATTCTAAGTCTTAGCTCGCTCTCTTTTCCTGCTCCCAAACCCTCATGGAATCTTGAGTCTGATGGGGTCTTTCTGGAGGAGTTGGGGAGACTCTCCCCATGTAGTGAGGAAAAGAAGTCATTAGAAAGTAGACACCATGCATGAGAATCACTTCACATGAGGTCTGCACAACCCAGCTTGAGCGAAGTTTAAGCAACCGAGCTGAGTAGGAGACTCAGGTTAATTGAGTGAGAACAGGAAGGAGCAAGGCAGAGAATGATGGCCTGTTTAGGCTACAGGCTCTGCACCTGTGCGGCCCTGGGAGCGATAAGACATTAGGGAGCTGGGCTGCGGGGAGAAATGGGGTGAATAAGGGTAGGCGGTAACAGGCAGCAGGTAGGAGCAGAGAGGGAGCAGAGAAGGAGAAGAGGAAAAGGAGAGCAGGAGGGGGTGTTAAAGGAGTGTATTTGGTGATTGAGAAAGCAGAGTGGGACCATCAGGCAGCCGAGGGGACCTTCATTGGCCACCAAAACACTGCCACACCCCACACAGATCCCATCAAGCCACTTCACGGGCGTGCAGGTTGAATAAGTAGTCACATAAGAATTATCAACCGCATTGGTGGGAGTTAGGTGCTGAGTTGTGTCCTCTGACAGGTGGAATTCCTGACATCCAGTACCTCAGAATAGGACCTCATTTGGAAATAAGGTCATTGCAGATGTAATTAAGATGAGGTCCTACTGGAGGACAGTGGGACCTTAGTCCAATATCTCTGGTGTCCTTGTAAAAGGACATGAAGACACATAGAGAGAAGGCCATGTGATGGGAGAGGCAAAACATGGAGGGAGGTAGTTGCAAACCAGGGAAAGCCAAAGGTTTCCCACCGCCACTTGAAGCCAGCAAGAGACAGGGAAGGAGTCTCTCTAGAAAGTCTTTAGAGGGAACTGGCCCTGATGATACCTTAATTTCAGACTTCTGGCTTCCAGAATCATAAGAAAATAAATTTATGGTGTTGTAAGGCACTCGGTTTGTGGTTCTTTGTAATGGCAGTCCTAGGGAATGAATATGGCTGGTAAAACACAATTCTGAATGGCCGAATCAAGCAGTTATGTTTCTCAGTCTTTTGCATTTTTTCTTAAGGAAATTCTATGACTTCCCACTTAAATTTTTTGTACTGCCATCTGGGACCAGAATGAGGGGAGCAAGGCATTCTCCTCAGCTGCCAACAACTCAACAATGAAGGTAAGCATTCCGAGGATTCCGAGGCAGTATTTTTTTAAAAATTAAAATTAATGTAAGAAAGCCACGGTGAACAAAATCTCAGAGTTTTATTTTATTTATTTATTTTAAAGGTTTTATTTATTTATTTGAGAAAGAGATAGCACAGAGGGAGGGCGAGAGGGAGAAGCAGACTCCCCGCTTAGCAGGAAGCCCCATGTGGGGCTCGATCCCACGAGCCTGGGATCATGACCTGAGCTGAAGGCAGATGCTTCACCGACTGAGCCACCCAAGCGCCCCAAAACATCAAAATCTTAAACACAGGCTCAGTCGTACCAATTTTTCCTTTTGCCTCAGTGTGGTCTGGCCTGGCACCATTGTCAACATCTGAGCGATACAGCGAAGTTTAAAAATGCGTATCATGAAGGGCATGGATGTAAATATATTCACATAAAAATACTATTATTTCAGTTTTGTGTCAGGCAGACACCAAAAGAGAATGCCAAGGTGCAGCAAGACAACTCGGGCTGAATTCACTTTTGCCCACGTAAGAAACCAGGCGGTGGGAAGACAAGATCAGCCGCATCAGGTAACAATGCAAGCCCCGTTAAGCATCGCTCCAATATGAAATCTGCATAAAAAAGACAAGCTGCTGTAATCCCAGTAGCGAAGGGAATTAGATTCTTTGGCCTTTACCGCATGACAGTAAATGACGGCATAATAAATAAAGCAAAAATGATTTCTGACTTCTACTTTTCACATCATATCCCGGAGGCACTTTGCTATTGTTACAAGTATATTAAATGTAGGTCTGATTACATCCTAAGGAGAGCTGACAAGAGGCATATTCTGGAACGAGGAGATGCTGGCCGATGCCTGGTAGTTAATATTTATGGGGTGCCCACTTCTGAAGCTTCGGAGAGATCAAGAACTAGGAGAGACCAGGAGTGGAATGTCATATCATGGGCTTAATTCAGATTAACTTTCTTTCAATTGCTTTAAGAGATCGTGGAGTGCTTGTGGAGTGCTTGAGGGTAGTTGAGCTATTCTGGCTTATCCTCTAGAAGTACAAGTATGCTCT
>CM053608.1:110414509-110468707 GCA_028646535.1 Procyon lotor
GGCTCAGGGCATGATCTCAGGGTCCTGGGATCGAGCCCCGCATCGGGCTCTCTGCTCAGCAGGGAGCCTGCTTCCCTCTCTCTCTCTCTCTCTGCCTGCCTCTCTGCCTACTTGTGATCTCTCTCTGTCAAATAAATAAATAAAATTTAAAAAATAAAATAAATAAATAAAAATAAATAAATAAAAGAATTCCTCTTAACGATGCAGCCCGAAGTCAAGAATTGAGAGGACCTGACACAGCCAAATGTCCAGGGGTCTGAGGTCTGGAGTAATTTGTGGGCCAGCAAAGTGAAAGACGCAGACAGACTCCTTCAGTCCTTCCTCCCTCTCATCCCACTGACGTCACACGTCCCGCGGCTTCCTAAGATCCCAGTCAGAGGCAGCGAGATGTAGAGAAGCCAAAACAGGAAGGGCTGGCAATCCTGATACCTGCTTCCTTCAGGAGCCCCTACCACAGACTCCTTCTTGTCTCATTGGCCAGAATTAGGACATATGGCACCTACCATTTATCACTGAAGCTTGGAAGTAGGAGGGCAAGATAACTATAATTGCCTGGACCGATCACGATCCATCCCCAGGAAGAAGACGCATTGCAGCCCAAATGAAATTAGGATTCTATTAGCAAGAAAGAAAGCGGGGACTGGTGTTAGGAAGGTAACAAGCCATGTGGGCCCACACTCTCCATTTGGGGGCAATTAACACTTTTTTATGAAATCATATATCAGACAGGACAAATTGGCTCATCGGGGTACGCAGAATCTTCTAGAAATCTTTATCTTAAGGATTAGGGTTTCTTGGGTTTGTGAATGATTCAAGATATGAGCTTACTATCAGTCATGCCAATGGTGCCCCTGTAACCCTCACAAAGAAGACCAAGGCCAGGCTTCTTCTCTGAGCCCCAGGGCAAGGTGCTGCTGGGAAGTGAGTGCTCTGCCAAGCTCCCCATAAAAGCAAAGAGGTCCTCGTAGCTTTTCATCAGGACTATTTTCTTGCCCTTCCCTTTGTTCTTGACCATCACATTCCCTCCATCCCAACTTCCCAGAAAGTCCCAGTATGAAATGCGCATTGGCTCTCATAAAGAAAACTCTAGAACCGTCTTTGAGGAATAGTGACCTCGTCCCTTTTGTCAGAACCATTGGCAACCTTAGCAACTCCTGAGCTTTCATAAACTGATGGGTAAAATTATTTACCTGTCTAAGAAGCCGTGTGGAAGGAAGGTACAAAACCACCGGGCCAACACCAAGGCTCTCCCTCTAATAAGTTACCTAAAATAAATCCGGGATACCTTCACTACTAGGGCTTGCGTGATAGTCCACAAATAAAGGCTCCAAGCTCAGTGCCTCGCCCAGTGTGGCACCATCGCTCAGAGCAACAGGATCCCTGAAAAAACTTCACAGTATATTAAGTACAATTAGCAGAACAAATATCAGCCCCACCAGCCCAGTAAAGAAGTAATCGCTCAGCCTTCATTCCAGCACCCATTAAGACTTGAACCATTTCTCAAACCAGTGATCTTTTTAAGTGATCATTATCATGAACGCCCTCCTAAATTAGGGAATCCTCATTAAGGGGTACCATAATGATATTAAACTTCAGCCTTTGCAAAGAAGTGGAGGTAATAAAGCTTCCCGAGAAGTGACAGCTTATATTTTTGATCCGAACCATAAAAGTAGCTAAGCACTTCCTAATGCTTTGATAAGCGAGGCTTTTTTAAATATGCCTTGAAGAAGCATTTCCTAGCATGACAGACAAGTCAGAGCTGGAAGGGACCTCTGAAAGCATATAGTTCTGCTCCCTCATCTAACAAATGAGAAGACTGAGGCCCGGGCATAGCAAATGATTTGGGCAACGGCTTACAGCTAGTTAGTTGCAGACGGAGCCTAACATATGAAAACGTAGTCAGAAATAAACCTCATTGAGACAGAAGCCTGAAAGCATGTGCACTTCTCGACTTTCACCTTCTCTACAAGTGCCAGAGACAATCTGTTCAGTTCAAGTAAATGAACTTGACCGTGACCAAGGTACTCCAGAAAGGCTCCTTAGATTCAGCAAACAAAAACGAGGACAACCACACAAACTTGCCTTTCAAAGAACAATGAGTAACTTTTTTAGGGCCGGAGTGTCTCCTGCAATCCTAAAAAGAATAGTTGCTTTCGTCTCAAATTGACCTTGAACTGAGCATCTTGTCTATCACCAGGCAAACCCCCTTCATGCGCCGGAGAAGAAGTAATGAGAAGAGCTAAACCTATGTCATCCTATTTGGGATGGATGTGGGCTGCCATAACAAAGTACCACAGGCTGGGCAACTTTAAGCAACAGTTATTTTTTGTCCCCCATTTCTGGAGGCTGGAAATCTGAGCTCGGGGTGGGGGCAGCGCCAGCTCCCTCTGTGAGTTCTGTTCCAGGCTCCTCCCCTGGATTCTGGGGGTTTTCTGGTAATCTTTGGCATTTCTTGACCTGCAGATAAAGCATCCCACTTTCTGCCTTCATGTTCCCCTGGTGTTTTCCCTCCATGCACGTCTGTACCCAAATTTTCCCTTTCCATAAAGACAGCAGTCATGTCGGACCGAGCCAACCCTAATGATCTCATCTTAACTTGAGTTCTATCTGTCCTGACCCTATCTCCAAACAAGATCACATTCTGAAATAGTGGGGGTGAAGACTTCACCGTGTTCATTTGGGGAGACACTATCCAACCCAGAGTACATCTTTTTTTTTAATTTTTTAAGTTTTCTTAATTTTTTTCCCAAATACGTTTATTTTATTTTTTCATTACAAGGTTAGTTGTTCATGCACCACACCCAGTGCTCCATGCACATATATGCCCTCCTCAATACCCACCACCAGGCTCACCCAACCCCCCACCCCCTCCCCTCCAAAACCCTCAGTTTATTGCTCAGAGTCCACAGTCTCTCATGGTTCATCTCCCCCTCTGATTTCCCCCCATTCCCCCTTCCCTTCCTTCTCACAATGGCCTCCATGTTTTTCCTTGTGCTCCATACATAAGTGAGACCATAAGGTAATTGGTTCTCTCCACTTGACTTATTTCACTCCGCATAATCTCTTCCACTCCTGTCCATGTTGATACCAAAGTTGGATATTCGTCCTTTCTAATGGAGGCATAATATCCCATTGTGTATATGGACCATAGTACATCTTAATGAGAACTACATACAGCCTGTAACAGTTTTAAGTGCGATCATCTGTTAAGGCTACACAAGACAGTTCTGATGTCCTGACAGGAGGTCACAGTATCCTCCTCGCTCAGCGAAAGGGAAAGCTCTTCTTCACCTGATCTGATGGGAAATATTTCGAAACTAACCTAGATGCTCTTCTTGCTCTTTTTGTTCTCTGAATGGACTCTTCTTGCTACTCATTACCAAGCAGGGAACTGCCCTTGACTTTGCTTTTAGGCACTGTCCTTGGGGATCAGGACTCCCCTTGATTTTGATTCCCTCCAAAGGCTGTTGTTTGCTTTACTTACCAAGAAAGATAAATACAGAAGGCTGCTACCTTCTGTCTCCCCCCCGTCTAAGCCTTCATCCTGTACCTGTGTGCCCTTCAGTGGCCCGGTGCCGTCAGACCCCATCAGCCTGGTAAAGAGGTGGACAGCGCGAGAGGTCCACGAAAAGCCCTGTGTTCGAGATGACTCACCTCCTGCTTAAAGTCTGAGCCACAAGTAGACCACAGAATCAGGTAGTGGCAATTACCATTTAATTACTTTACGTCCCAAGTTACTTTATGCTCCATATTGAGGCCCAGATATGTTGAATGATTTGCTCAAGGTCTTACAGGTAGATAATTATTTGCAGAACTAGCCTAATATATAGGAAATCCAGTCAGAAATAAAGCTTTTCTGGGCACCTGGGAGGCTCAGTCGTTAAGTGTCTGCCTTCGGCTCAGGTCATGATCCCAGGGTCCTGGGATCGAGCCCCGCATCAGGCTCCCTGCTCGGCGGGAAGCCTGCTTCTCCTGCTACCGTTCCCTCTGCTTGTGTTCCCTCTCTCGCTGTGTTTCTTTCTGTCAAATAAATAAAATCTTTAAAAAAAAAAAAAAAAGATACTCCAAGCTAAATGTTCTTTCCTCTCCACCAGGCTGCCTGCTACTCTTTCCTGAAGAGTCAACAAAAAATTCAGGACTTGTGTGACTATGACCTACCACCCAGTGAAGAATGTTTTCTAATCAGTAAAGACTTTGGGAAGTGACTTCCATATCCTTGAGTGAATTGCAACATTTCCTTCAAAGATTGCACCAAAAACTGAGGGTGCCACTCACTAGCAGTGTTTCATCATCTGGTTCTGTACAAAAAAAAAAAAAAAAGATGAAAGTAAGGACTTATTGTAATATAATGTGACACTGTGCCCTTGATATGACATTTCACTAATGCCATTATGTTAGAAATGGAGACAGATTCACAAGATATTGTCTCTTTGACTGAAGATGATGGAGTGACCTCAGAATAAAGGACATCCAAGTTGCAAAACCAGCAATGAATCATAGTTTCTGTTTCATGTTCTTACACAAAAGAGAATCATTATTCACAATATTTTTAAGCAATCAGATTAATGCAGTTTTCTTTTTACCTAGCAATGTCTTCCTGCTTCCTCTTCTACTTAAATAGAATGTAAATGCACGCTGTAACTTATAACCTATTTAAAAGTTTTCATAACCTCAAGGATCAAAAGTGTCAGAAAAGGTTAAATAAGAGTGTTATTGTTTTTAGTCAAAGCCTGTGCAAAGCTACAACGGAAAAAAAAAAAAAAAAAAAGATACAATTTAACCTTCCAAAAAAAGTCTAAAAGTTCTCAACAGCACAAAATTAGGATTTCCTTGGCAGTAAGAAAATATATAATTTCAAGTTCAGTTTCATAAGGCAAACCTTAGAACACTCCATCATTAGTGATTTAGCTACACTGTCTAAAATTCTCTGGGCTCTTATTTTAAAGGCTATCTTTGAAAAAAGACAAAAGACTGAAAGATATATTCAGGACTGTGATAGGAAGTAAATTACCATTTCTGAAATTTTTCTTCAGCGATCCTGATTAAAATTGCTCCAAACACTCATCTAATGAAACTTGAGCCAGGGTTTCAGATATACGAGATGTAACGCAAATGGGATAAAAATCTTAAAATCCAATACCTAGCTCAAATAGATCTGGGGAGCTTGAGTTATGTAATGGATTAGCCATATACATGCATTGCCCATTACCATAGTCTAGAGTATAAAAATGTATCAGACTCAAGAAAGGTGAGGTTAACTATGGGGAGTAATATTTTGTGATTATTGTTGATTGTACTCTACCAAACAGACAAGATGTACCCTGAAAAGGTTGAGTGTTGAGCATCTGATGATAAATCAAGCAACAGAAATCAATGTCTATTTGAAGAGTGAACTGGTAGTCCACAGAGATGAAATAATTTCTAATATCTTAATATACGATTCCTTATCATTATGTAGCTGGGGATGGCATAATTTTTATATACAGTCCTTAGTGGTATCCAAATTTAATTTAATTAAATACCTTTATCGGTAGAACTCAAATGGTAAATGGCCATAGGTAGGCATAATTCGAAAAGCACAGTCGAGGCGATTACTTATTTTAATTTTAAAGCTTATTTTTGTTCTTTAAACAGAATAATAATATTTGATAAGTATTCTTTAGAGTAAGTAAGTAAGTAAATAAACAAACAAACAAACAAACAACGTGCCTAAGGAGGAAAGAATTGGTAGTTAAGGAAATGTTGGTATGCTTTAAATAAAGTTAAAATGGAAGTCAAAAAAAACTATGGGACTATACCATGCCAATCCATATTCAGCCAGCAGGTGGCACACTAGGGCCTTCTTTCCACCATTCAACAGCAGAAAGAAAATACCATTGGAAGAATCCTTTAGTTTTTTGTTTGCTGTTTTCTAACCTGAATACCCACCAAAACCAACCTAGCATCATAAAAATATGAATCTACAAGTGATTCTTTCTCAGCTTTACGATTTTTGTTACTATGAGTGGAAGTTATTTTGCTTTGCTTTCCCATTAAACTTTGAGCCAATAAGATATAAACATACTGATGAGCAGAAATACCAATAAAAATAAGTCCATTGAGGGGCACCTGGGTGGCTCAGCGGGTTAAAGCCTCTGCCTTTGGCTCAGGTCAGGACCTCAGGGTCCTGGGATTGAGCCCCGCATCAGGCTCTCTGCTCAGTGGGGAGCCTGCTTTCCCCCCTCTCTGCCTACTTGTGATCTCTTTCTCTCTGTCAAATAAATAAAAATCTTTTTAAAAAAAAAAAAAAAGTCCATTGATGACTCTACACAGAAACAGAAACAACCGAAGAAATGATTTCGCTTTTTCAAGATGCTTACGCAAGGATCGCTGGTATTTAATATTCTAAACTTGCTCTTCATATTTGCAAAGCCTATGACTATAGATTTATAAGTACTACTCATAAAAGTGAGTATGATCAAATAAAAGAAATAGATTCCAAGTAGAATTCTGAACACTGAAAAGATTTCGGTACATTTTTCCAACATTTTTTAAATGACTTTATTGCCAAAACAATTCATCAAAATCATCCCAATATTTAAAATATTTCAACAGAATCCCCCATCTATAGTAATTCAGATTTATGGATCATCATAATGCCTTGGAAATAGTCTTTCCTAAAAGTAACTATGTCTTTCATTTTAATTTGCTGAAAAAGGTGCCCCCCCCTTTTTTTTACTATGGTAGATCAAACACATTTTGGATGTACTCCACTCAACTAAGAACTAGCAAACAGTGTTATACCTGGGTGGCTTAGTCTGTTAAGCGGCTGCCTTGGCTCAGGTCATGATCCCAGGTCCTGGGATCAAGTCCCGCATCGGGCTCCTTGTTCAGTGAGGAGACTGCTTCTCTCTCTGCCTTTTCTACCTGCCACTCTACCTGTTTGTGCTCTCTCTCTCTCTGACAAATAAATAAATGAAATTTTAAAAAAAGAAGAAGAAGAAGAACTAGCAAGCAGTAAGCTAAATAGCACTTTACCAGTCACTTTTAATGGCCACTGACCAGACAAGCCGCACGAATGGGAATTTTGTTTCCTTCAGTTCTAAAATGATCGAGAGATAGAATGAGATGCCACTAACGAGCTGTGCCACCTTGAGCAAATTAGTCCATCTACCTTCTTTTCTTCAAACGAAAAATAAAGTAGAATATTTCTAAAGCTCCATTTTCCATTTCACTTCTAAAACCGCGCTTTTTATCTGTATTCGAATCTAATTATAAAGCATAAGAACGCATTGCAAAATAATTGAGAAAAATAGGAGAAGCTGGGAAAAACTGGTCGTACAATGACCAGCCCTAACGAAGACAAGGGTGTGCAAACTGCCTCCCAGCTTCTCCTGCTTCTCCGATGAGTGCAATCAGGAGCCTAAAATGTACAAAGGATGAAGAAATGATTTATGATTTGTTTCTTACTCTGGTCTAATTGGTATTTAGCCACCTGAGAATGGCTCTTGCTCTAGCTGTCTCACCCAGAATTTTCAGTAGCACAGATGCCAATTCTTGGAACCCACAACTTAAGCATCCCACAAGAAAGATAGCTATCGCTTTAGATATATGGGTTATGCCCACTTTAGACAATCCTGGAAACATTAAACCCCTTTTCTTATAGCATGTGCCTAAATCACTCCCATAACTTAGAGCCGCATTATATCTTTATATTTCATTTACAAAAGCCAAAAAAAAAAAAAAAGTCCCTGAATTCCTCACATGTAAGAATGATTCTATACATACACATGCTGTATTCAAAATCTACACTGAGCCAACAACAGATCCGTATTTTTACTTATGGGCATATTTCTACCTCTCTCATAATAAACTGATTACCAAATGGATTTACAAATGTGTCCAAGAAACACATTTAGTGGGCTAATCTTAAGAAGGTATGTTTCTCTTTTTAGCATACAAAGGTTCATTTCTCTCTTTATTGTGCACTTCTGATGGTATTTTAAAGAAGACTTTCACGAGAGATAGGTCCTTAATTAAGACTTTAAAACGAGGGCAATAAATATATTTTATTGGTTATAATACCTTTTTCTTTATTAGAAGGATAACAGACTGCTGGTTAACTGGTCATGAAATATTAATTAAAAAGAAAAATATATGATGGAAGCAATCTCAGTTGGTGCTAACTCATTTTTTTCACCAGGAATTTTTTTCTGCATAAAGTTAAAGGCATGTGGACTCAGTCGTGGCACCCAAAGGGAAAAGCCAACTGGGTCTTACAGCTCTTGCAGGGGAGTTCACCCGCCCACAGCAAATTCTCAGAACCTCAAGAAATTCTCATCTGGACGTTAGTCGGAAACCATGCTCAGGACAAAGCATTCACAGCGGAGCCCCCCACAAACGTGAGTACGAACACAGTGGTCACGCATGGAGCAATTCTGTCCCCATCAAGCAGTGTGAGGCGGGGGGGTGGGGTGGGGGGAGGTGGTGGGTGGTGGTATCTTTCTGTCCCAAACACCTATCATGGCTCAAGAGCACCTTCTATAACTTGCGGTTAAATCCCACATTTCTCCCAGAGTCCACTCACTCTCCTTTACCTCCGCCTGCTCCCCTCAAGCTGGCTAAGGGGATGATTATAACAAACTAATGGTGGCTTGAGGGGATAGGGGTCCCGGAATGGGAGGGGCAGGGAGCAGGGATGGGTAATATAGGTGAAGGGGAGTGGGAGACACAGGCTTCCAGTTATGGAATAAATACAAGACACGGGACAGGGAATATAATCAATGGTATGATAGCATTGCGGGGCACGGACAGCAGCGACGTGTGTCGGGAGTGTAGCATAACCTAGAGACAAGTGGAATCACCATGCCGTGCACCTGAAACTAAGGTAACATTGTGTGTTGACTGTAGTCAAATACTTTCTTTTTTTAATTTAAGAGAAAAAGCAGATGTTTTAGGATCAATGTAAATAGCTTAGGGGAAAGTAATCCTCCAACACCTCCTGGGATATTTAAAATTTAAGATAAGCTTCTTTGGGCAACTCTGATGTACTCTGGTCCCGTGTTGCTAGAAGGAGTTTCGGGGGATATACCCAGCCTCCCCAGTGCAGGGGATCAACGGAGGTGTGTGTGCTGGTGGTCCCCCTTAGAGGAAAGATTTACTTGAGGCCACTGCAGCAATCTCCATGGCAACCAGAAGTCCCCAACTAGTCTCAAACTTCCTCGTGAATAGGATTCACCAAGGGCTGTCTTGCTAAAAGGCAGCTTCTGATGCTGCAGGTCTGGAGCAGGGTGGAGGCTGGTAGTCCTCAGATATCACTAGGTCCTTGGACATCAATAGTGAGCACCTTCTCACCAGGAAGCTTCGAGCTGGGTAGCCTTTGTCCTATAAATGGAAAAGAGAGAAGAGCTTAACGAAATCCTTTTTTAAGATTTTTTTTTATGCAAACAGTTTCTTGGTATCTTTTGAGAATCTCATTTATATTATAGTTGTTACAATATCATTTGCATAATAACTATAGTTTTTTAAAACTTAAAAAAATGCAAACAACTTCTAAAATAATTGACGATCCCTAGGTGCTGTTTCCCTTTCCTTTCCAGAATTTTCAATATTCATTCACTGGCTTCTCTGCACTTTCAACCTGGAAAAGGGCTAGAAGGTTTATCTTCTCCCTGATTAACACTTTATCTCACTTTTAAAACTGTAACATAATAACACCGTTTTTTTTTTTCCTTTGGTGCACAGGTCTATTTTAACACACATACAGGTTTGTGTCAACACTACCACTATCAGGACGTACAAAACAGTTCCCACCCCTCACCCTCCAAAAAAAAAAGGATTTATAAGGTTTTGGTTTCCAAATTTCCATAGCTTTTTCTCTTTCCCTCCCTCTGCCCCCAGATTTGCAGACAACATTAAAAAAGTTGATTTTTTAAATAAAAGTGACATGAAATTATGTATTGTTTGAGAAATTTTCCAGAAAATTCACATACTCCTTAAGGCAACAGGAGACACCAGAGGGTTGGAACGCTGAGGTTCAGAACCACTATGATAAAACTATGGAAGGCATTGATCTGGACTGGAGCAAACACATCTTCCTGGTCTGAGCTCCCAGAAGGGTCCCATTTGAGATTTCTTCTCTGCAAGTTATTGCCCATGGATCCTCCTGAGAATGGGAGCTTCTCCTCAATGTTACCTTTTATCGTACTGTCAGAGTCAACCCAGAAGAGGGCACAGGGCTGCTGCCGAGCCTGCAGCCACCCAGAAATGCTGATCCTCTAGGCTGGAGGGTACATCACCCCACTGCACGGGGAGAGCCCCCCAAATAGGTCACTGGCAGAAGGCAGAAATGAGTTAGGTAATTTATTGTTTCAGCTTGTAGGTCCATGGAAACCATCAAATCTGTACCCAAAAAAAGTTTCAAATCATGGAAAAGATCTCAGATTCTTCAATGATTCATATTAACAACTATGGGTAAGAGAATAAACCTTCAGGAGATGACAGAAGGGCTTTAATTTGGGGGCTATTTCCAGCCCCTGTATACTTTTAACTCCACTCATGCCACAAAACGAAAGGTCTTATAATACCGCCTTTGATTTATGGAAGGAAAAAAAGATGATATTACTGAAAAGACCCATTACTCCTGTGCCTCCTCATGTAGTTCAATGTTAAGTACTCTACAAAACTGAATCCTTGGTGGAATGCAATTCTGTAATTCAATCGAGAGATCTTGCTAATGTCCCAGTCTGCAAGAACATAGCTTAAGGGTTTTAGGTTTAGCAGGAAACCTTGCAAACCAGAGACGGAATTACAGCCTGCCTCTTCAATCAGGGATAAGGGAGGGTTGTTGGCAATGTAATATTAAATAATTATCAAGATTTTTAACAAGAAGGACAAGAACTATAAGGTTAGGATAGTCCCAAACAGGGATGGGGGCTTAGAAGATAAGGGATGAAACAAGACAAGACACTGGATGGACAAAGCATTGATAATTGTTGAAGTTGGATGATTAGTAAGTGGGCACCGAGTAGATCATTCTATTTCTGTGTATGTCTTAAAATGTCCATAATAAAAAGTTAAAAAAAAAAAGATGCCAACCAAAGTACTAT
The DNA here is from genome assembly GCA_028646535.1 of Procyon lotor. Lineage (NCBI taxonomy): Eukaryota > Metazoa > Chordata > Mammalia > Carnivora > Procyonidae > Procyon > Procyon lotor. Next base: position 110,425,597 of record CM053608.1, read on the forward strand.
GATGGAAAAATAAGACTTTTTTGAAACTCACAGAATTGATGTTTCTCATTTTATGTACTAAATATAAATATGGATACCCATTATGTGATAACATCAGCAAGATTATAGGTCATTTGAGGGTATATATGGAAACAATGTCCACACAGGAATAGGACACCTTCTCTGTGTACTAAAGGAGCTCTCCAGTGCAATGAAGTCTGTAGAGTTGTGTCATTTATATATTATTTATACACACGCACACACACAAACGCACACACACACACACACACACTGTTATACATATAGTCAGACTTCCAAATGCAAAATTAGAATGATAGGAACAAAAGGGTCATTGCACGATTTCTTTAAACATCAGTGTATATTGATAATATGGCTCAAGAACTTCTATTCATCTAGCAAACTATTTCTAAACTGTAGCTACAATTATAACCACTTAGGAAGCCTTTGAAAATACTTATTAGCTGGCCCTAACCTAGTCAAGATTAATGAAGCTGATTAATCAATTAGTCATATTCTGAAGATTTTTCTATTTGAGGGTACTAGCTTGCTGCTCTCAGGAACACAAGTAAGGCATAAAGTGAGAAAATGTCTTCAAAACCTATTAGGATAACCCATCAAGATTATTATATTGCTTGGATAACTTCAAAGATCCGTACTGAGCAGAGAAGTATTTGCTGTGGAGAGACTAAATTATAACAGAAGCCGTGGTCTGCTCAGTGTTAAACAGAAAAAAAGGAAATAATGTCCGGAACTTTGGTGGTTGACCAGTTGGCCGATGGTGGATCGGTGATCAGTGATGGCTTAGGAATCTGCTAGTATGACGGGCAGACAAGGAAAATAAAGATATAGTAAAAGATCTGCTAGTACAACAGGCAGACAAGGGAAATAAAGTCTAGGACCAGGTTATCCTAACAATCATGGGAAAACTCACCCTCCTCATCATACTGTATGTTAGCCATGACTCCAAGAAGCTCTCCTCCAGAGCCTTTTGAAACTTGTCTAGGGAGTCTCATGCCCTAGAGACCGGGGTTTGATGGGATTTGCATAGCTTATTGGTTTTGTTCATCTCATCTCAGATGAGATAGTCTTTCATTTTCTCTGTGCTCAGCCTAAATTCCTATTTGGATGAAGGTGTTTCTTATTCCCAAAGCTGTTTGTTACTAAACCAGCAATGTCGGCTATCACACAACGTCAGAAGAGAAGACAAGCCATCCTGGCTTTAGAATAGCCTGAGTCCAGTTGCAACCAAGTCAAAAATAATAATAATAATAACATTAGCACCTCTCTATTCCATGAAGACTTTCGAGGATCCGTTCTTTCCTTAGAATGGGAATGCCTCAAATTCAGAAATGCTCATGTATGAGTTGTATCATCACAGCTAAATTCAAGAAGCCTCTGCTCGAACACTTTAGCATATGGTAATGTCTTTGATCCTGACACATCCCATTCCTCTGATCCCGTTATACAGGTAGGACATGAACTATCCATACTTACCTATTGTCTGTCCTTACATATGATCACACTGAGGTTCAAAGAGATCCAGGCTTCCTCACTCTCAGTTGCCTATCAGAGTACAGAGAAACCTGACTTTGTGCCCGTTCCACCAGGTGATGGGTGCCCCCCACAGCCACTAATCAACACATACGTGTATTGAGCAAAGCGTCACCCTGGATGACATGGAACAGACAGGAACAAAAGGTCCCTGTCCTGCAACAGGGCTTCAGATCTAATTGGAAGAATAAGACATTTCATTTTGTGAATAAAATGAAAAAACAACTATGATACCGGTATTAAATGTTGGAAAATAGATCAGGAAAGACAGTACAGGCACTAAAAGCCACAGGACCAGGTGACTCACACTGAACAAAAGGGAAGGTTCTTTCAACAAATATTTCTCCACATTTATTGAGCACCTACTATGTGTTGGGCACTTTTGTCCAAGGTCAAAGACTTTGTACTTTTCTTACCCAGACTCTCGCAGCGTTTGGAGAATCTGGATGGGAAAGATACTAAAAAAACACTCACAGATGACTTTTTGGGGTCCACAGGGGGCAGAGGTGATGGGACCCTCCATGGAGAGCGAATGGTGCAGGGGCTGGGACCCAGGATGGCACACCGATTACACATGGCCAGACGTCCCTTTCACGCCCCTACCCCCATCCCTCTCTTGTCAAGCAATCTCTACCTTGATGAAACCACTGATAAAACATTCATGGGACCAGATTAGGTTTTAAAATCTACCTAATGTACCGTGAAATGTGTAGTGTTGGCTCCAGCAATCAAAGAGGCCATGTGGACTCTTTCTGCCCTATTGACCTGTCAAGGTCTGGAAGCATATTTCTCTGGGTTTTCTCCTTTCAAGTTGCAGAAGGACAAGAAATCTCTGTGCAGCTCCTTCTGGCTTGTCTGTCTTCCTGATTCAACTGTCCATGTACACATCCTTTATTTTTCTGTTTTGCTGGGGCAGTCTCTTCTGCATTTCGATCAGAACCTACTCCCAACCAGAACTGCTGAGGAGGCAGCCAGAAAGGACTTGAGGATACTATTTTTAAGAAGAACTGGGTTTATTTAGCAAAACGTGTTTTATTTCATTTGTATCTTACAGGTGATAATCACTACAGAGAAAGTTCCGTGCCTAACCCTGGGACCTTAGCGGGCCTTACATAGTTTTTAATTGAATTAAATGAAACCAAATTAATTTAACAAATTCATTAATTTAATGAAGCAGCTGCTATCCGCCTACTATGTGCCATGAAGTCATCAGGAAAAAGAACTGACTTTTTTATTCCACAATTGTTTACACAGTAGTTATTATTAGTTCCATTTAAGTAGATTACAAAAACTGAAAGAGATTGATATTTGACTTAGACACCGTATCCCATTTTATATTTACTTCCCGCTGCCCCAGCGTAGATCTGTTCTGTTAGGCTAGTCCTTTTGTGCGTGACTCCTCATCCCCTGAGTCCTGGGGTCCATCGCCCTGACTTGGAATGTCCTCATTCATGCTTATTCATACCCTGCTGATCCCCTATGATCAAGTCAATTCTCAAATCCTATTCATATTTTCTTGACCACTCAGTCCTCCAAATTCTCCGCTACAGCAGCCATAGGTATAATCTGTCCTGTTTCTTCGAAAGATCGTATATAGGAACTGCAGTGGGCCATATGCTGTATTTGGTACGGTTCACAGTGTTGTGCACATACTCGGTACTCAATAAAAACTTGATCAAGTGACTGATTGACAGTAAAGCAGTTTCCTGTACTATTAGAGGACCCAGAAAGAAAAAGTCTTATCAATGTATCAATGTATATTGTTCAATAAACCTATTTTTTATTCTTACATTACAAGACAGTAATCCACTCAATCTCATTTCTTGCATTCTAGCCTTTGCACACTTCCTTGAAAACTCTATGTTCCAAATTATACCCTCTTCTTTCCTCCGTCCTTCTTCTTACCCCACCAGTAAAAATTTAACTAGTTTCATTTCCTGGACCCAATGCAAAACCTAAACGTGGTAATTCCAATTAATCGTATTCCGATTTGGTTGTTCCCCCCAACCAAACCAAGGATTCTCCATCCAGAAACTAAAAGCAGAGCAGAGTCTTAAAATCCAACAGATCCGTAAGGTCTTAACACTGCCCCATTCCTAGTCCTGTCTTAGCTACAATCAGAGCTGAGTTGCCTTTGTTCCCTTAGAAATTATCAGCTGCCCCCCATCAGATCGGTTACTGCATACACAGGGTTAGATAAACCAGGAAGGACCTCGAAGATTTCTGCGCACCACTCTGTGCGTAGCATAACCATATGTGATTTTAAAGATCTTAACCCACCTCTCCTTCTCCCTGCCCCCCAGAACTAATCTATATGCTAATTTGCACTTGATAATGCCGTCCCACAATATGGTAATTGCTGTAATGTTTTCCAGGGAGGGAAAAAAAAAAAAACTAGAAATTGAGCCGAGGCTCCAAGTCTGAAGTCTGAGCATTCATGAGAACCTCCACACAAAGAGCAAGTTATAAAGCCTCTGCCCACATCGGGGGGCTCGCCACATTGAGGTCAGAGTGAAATCACTCTGGAAACACTGGGAATATTCTCCTGGGCTGCACTATTTTGAAATGAACCCCGGAAAAGCACTATGTGTACCGGGAGGTGGTGAGCTGTAGCCTATTGTAAATGCATTCCTTCACCGGAGAGGGCCTCTAGATTTGCAAGAAATCTGAAACCCCTGACTCAACACTTCATCCTCTGAAGGGTGGCCAAGACTTCCAGGCTTCCTACTTCTTGGCATCACCTGTATGTGCCAGGATTCTTGCCCTGTTTCCCTCCATGTGGCCTCCCATCCTATTAAGATATCAAATGCAGAAATGACAACAAGAGAGCCCTAATTAAACAGCAGCCACGAAGGCCCTCGAAGGAACAGCCTGAACCCAAATAAGAGGAGCTTGGGGCTGGCAGGGGGGTAGAAAAGACAATGGGGGCTTTGAAGTCAGCTGGGTTTAGAGGCTGGCGTTTGTTGTGTGTATTTAAAGGGCCAGATGACATAAAGGGCTCCCAGGACTGTCAGGGCAGCCGGAGACCAAGCTCAGGATTCATGGAGACGGAAGGCATAATAACACTCCCTGAGTCCTGTGACCAGAATCGAATTGTAATTGGCCTCTGAGATCACTTATGGCAATCAGGGAAGTAATATGCTTCTGAATAATTATGAATAATTAGGCACATTTATGAATAATTACACTGATAATAACTATCTAACTCATTCCATTTTAAAATTGTAATTCAGTCATTATGCATTGGGTAGTCATTCCCTTCATCCTGCTTTCTGCATATTCATGGCCTAATCCATCTGCCAATCTTAGGGGGACTCGAGCCCCTCTCCGGGTCAGGACTGTTACAGGAACAGCCAGGTCCTGGACTCACCCGGGAATGAGGGAACATAGTGACGCTCAGCACCGGAGTCTCACATCCTCCTTGCTTGACTCAAGAGGACTCTGGACAGTAGAAAGCAGCAGAAAGAACACGAGGAAATTTTTCCTAAAACACCAGATCTTTGCCCACCTGCGACTCCTTTATCCATATGCAAATGATGCAAAGTCAAGTCCAGGAGCTCGTTGCTCTTTTCAATACTGATGGTAAAAAGAAGCTTTTTCCACGTGTGACCATGAAGAATCCCAGTAGGTTGGACAAGAGCAGTCATTCTTTGAATGGCGGCTTCTGATCACAGCATCGGGCTGCTTAGAAAACCAAAAGTCCCAATTTGAAGATGAAGTCTATGAATAACGTGCGCTTCCTCAGGCGTCGAAACAGAATGCATCCGTGTCTTATTGTCATAAGTGCTTTTCTTCTTCTCGTTCTGTCTTTGCTTTTTCTTCCTTTTTCTCTCTCTCTCCTCTCTCTCTTCTCTCTCTTTCTCTCTCCCCCATTACCAACTGCTCCATCGCCTTTGCGTCTCTCTCTGCTCCCGTCCTAACACTGACATTCTTAAAAGCAGGCTTTCTCCGCTCACTCAGGAAGTTTGGAAAGCATCAGGGGGAAAAACAAAAAAAAAGAATTAAAAAAAAAAATCAATCGTCTCAGCACCCGAGAGAACCAATACTAACTGCAGATTCGAAGGCTTTTTTCTGTGCATATTGTATACCATCGAAATTATACCATGCCAGCAATTTTGCATCCTGACATTTTTCTCTAACATTTTCCATATTATTAAAAGAATATTTTTCCATATTAGTAAATAATAAGCATTTCCCATATGATTAAATCCGTGTTTAAAAGTTGCGTGTTTGATATGACCAAATGATGATATATGAAAGTGGACATGATAATCATTTCCTAAAATGCCGGGTACCCGTGTTTCCCATTTTGCCATGTTATCTTGTGGGGCAGTCTTCTTTTGTTCTTATTTATCACCCTGTTATTTCCATGTTTCTTTTTCTTCCTTTTAAATTAAGACTTGACCCGGGCACGAGAGGTGTGCTGCCCCAGAAACAAATAAGACAGGGGAATAAAGTAACCGAGTTAGTCCACGGGCAGGCTTACAAAATACAATCTTTTTAGGTATGAGCAACATAAATATCCTGCAGTTTAATCCTTTTTATGCAGGATTAACCATGCCGGGATCCCATCTTAGACCCAAACCATGGTGGCTCAGTAACGAAATACATCATGATGCATTCTTTCCTGCGACTTGATTCCAGAACAATGGAGGCACAAATAGCATTTTATTGAGCTGTTGGAAGAAAAGTTTCCAAATGACTGCTTCTGATGCATGAGGACTGCCTAGAGACCCTTTTAAAAATGTGTCTTTCTGGAGTCCACCAATTGATATTGTGATTCAGCAAAATCTGGAGTAAGGACCAAGCAGGGAAGGGAAGCAGGCAGGAGGTGATAAAGTAGTGCAGGGCGTGCCAAGAACTTGGATAAAAGTTCTGTAAAAGCAAAAAAAAAAAAAAAAAAAAAAAAAGTTCTGTAAAAGCAAATTGGTTCCTGAGTACATGAGTCCCATGGTCAGATGGGTATTTGAGAGAGATGCCTCTGACCCCAACGCAAATGAACAGACTAAGTTGAGTGGTTGTGGGATCGGGCACGATGGGGCGCAAAGAGGCCAGACATCACTGGTTGAAGTCAGCTGCGGGGGTCACCCAGAAATCTGGTCAACTAGCAAATAAGAACGTGAACTGAGATAGTGCCGTGTGGGGAGGGGAGAGGAGAGCTAAGCTATACGTGGTGGGATTCATAAGATCGTGTCAGTGCTGGTTGTCAGAACTGAAAGACAAATCTAAGGTGACTCCCAATTATCTAATTTGGAATAACACAGTGGGAGGGGAAGCAGCTGGTGGGTCTGATGTGGTAGGGTCATGATGAATTCACCCAGAAAAAGGAAAACACTGTCCAAAGATTATCCCTTTCTGAAATTGTTGTTTGGATTTTTTTTTTTTTCAGTGTTACAAGATTTATTATTTTGCACTATACCCAGTGCTCCATGCAGTACGTGCCCTCCTCAATACCCACCACCAGGCTCGCTCTACACCTACCCCCCTCCCCTTCAAAACCCTCAGTTTGTTGTTTGGATTTTTAATGATCTAAATGAAAATTTTGTTCCCCCCCATAAGAATATTTCTATTACGGGGCACCTGGGTGGCTCAGTGGGTTAGGACTCTGCCTTCGGCTCAGGTCATGAGCTCAGGGTCCTGGGATCAAGCCCGGCATCGGGCTCTCTGCTCAGCGGGGAGCCTGCTTCCCCCTCTCTCTCTGCCTGCCTCTCTGCCTACTTGTCATCTCTCTCTCTGTCAGATAAATAAATAAAATCTTAAAAAATAATAATAATATTTCTGTTATGACTGCAGTGCAATAGCATCCCCATGAATGTAAAACCTTTTCAGGTGGGGCTGGCCATTCATGGGGAAGCCAACGAAGACAGCAGCCCTCTTGATGTGGAGCCTTGACTTCACCTGTTACTCAACGATATGGACAGAAGAGTTCAAATAATCCCTCACTTTGTCTCCCCTGCTAATCTGGGGACATGTCTAATTCAAATGTGCCCCAGTTGTAGATCTTTGTGAGTTCTCTCCCCTGGCATGGTCCTTGCATCGGGCAGCTCTAAATAGATTTGATGCCCTGGTCTCTGTGCCCCAGCAGGATCTCTTGTAGGCTTTAAAAAGAGTTAACATCCAGAAGAATTTACCAGCAATCCTAGGAATAAAACTCAAGGAATGTTCCTTGGGATATATTAATCCAAGAGTTGGAGGAATCAAATGGTTTGCTTAGAGTCTATGGGCAGACTACCTTTCAAAAAGGATGAACCCATTTTTTTGTTTTTCTTTTTGTTTGGGCAACAGCAAGAGCAAATCCAGGAAGGATTTTTCAGTGGAAAAATTGTATTTCAATTCCAGTATCTCTTGTAGGTGGAGTAAATAGAAGGGATGAAGAAATATATCCTGATATTATAAAGCTATTAAAAATCATGGTTTATGAAAATAACAACACAGGAAAAGGTATGAAAGCAAACTACAAAATTGGATATTCGTTACTACTATGACTGTATTTTTTTTAAAACATGATAAATTTTTATTTAAAAAAGATACATGCATACACAGGAAAAAATCCAGAAGTAGGTATACATCACCTGTTAATATTGTTCTTCTCTCTTTGATAGACTTAGAGGTGGTTTTCTCTAACTCTTCTTCTCTTTTTTTTTTTTGCTTATCCGTGTTTTCTGATTATTATTAAACAATATGAACTAGATGTGTAACAAAATATTTTTTAAAAATAGATAAACTGTCTTTTTTTTTTTTTTTACTGTGGCTGTATTTTTAAAGTGTACAAGAAAGAATGGAGAGAAATACAGCAAAACACTAAAAAGGATTCTGTTATATCCACGATAATACATTCCTTTGTCCATTTTACAATTTGTTTAATCATACGATCACATCAAATACACAACAGCAGCAAACAAACCAACCATGCTTTGGCCACATGAGAAGAAACTAGGAGGAGAGGAGAAAAAAAGACCCAGAAGGGTCAATGTTGTTACCCAAGGTCATCCTGTAAGTCAGTTGAAAGAGCTAAAAAATAGAGTATATAATTAGTGATGAGAATCGCACCCTCTCTTGGTCCAGCAATGAGAAAAATAAGCCCATCCAGGCCAGAATCAGGGTTGCTAACTCAACTACCACCTTGGATAAAGGTCCCTGCTTGGAGAAACAGAAATTTGTGCCCTCTGGGCACCAGCTCCTGAAACTGCCCCTGAGTGTGAGGGTTCAGCCATAAGAGCAGAGACATTTCTCTCCTTAGCAAAAGGGGCTGCCCCCACGGTGTGAGCTGTCACTAAACACCATCACCATCTTGAAAACAGCTTGAGTTTGACATCTCAGAAAGCCTCCTTATTTGCCTTCTCTTCTGTTTCCCCCTGCAGAACAAAGAGGCCATTATCTTTTTGTTTTTTCTGAATGAGGTATTTGGATAATGATTCCACTGCCTATCCAACCTCCTCCCCCACGTCCCTGCTGCCAGCTAAATTCCTATGATTGATGGGGGCAATACTCTGAAATTTTGAGATGTGGGGGACTAACGGGGTGAGGGAAGGGAATGCCATGGACAGGAGAGAGGCAGGAGGGGGTGCTGCTGACACACCAGGGACATTAGAACATGTCAGGCCTGGTAAATGATTCATTGAGGGAACGATGATAAACATTTGTCTCTGAGCATATATGTGCATTTTACCTAACGATCTCAAGCGTCCGTAAGCGAAGAGAGGCTTGGAATAAATCAAACGAGTAGGACCTAAATGGGAATCCCTTAGGAAGGGGATCTGAATTGTAAATGTCTGCCAGAATTTCACACATCATATTACAATAAACGGAATGATATTTTAAGCAGCTCGGTACTTAAAGGGTACTATGTGGAGTCCTGAGGATTTTCTTCTACCTTAAGATCTCTCTGTGTTGCTGGTTGGAACTTCGCAGAACTCTTGCTCACTGAGACACTCCCATTGTGAATTCAGCTAAGGAGAAATTTTTCAACTCGTAAACCACCTGGGTGACGAGCTCACTCTTAGTGGTCCAATCCTGTTGCCCCCGTTTAGTTTCCCTGAGGTCAAGTGCCTTCACTACCCAAGGATAACGCCCAAGACTTGAATTCCTAGAAAAAGTTTTATGGAGGAAGAGCCGATCAAACCGGTCTTGGAGGAATTGGAGGACATACCGAGGACCAAGACCTTTAACTCCAGAGGTTTATTTGAATCAGTACATGTGCTATGGTGCCCATCTTAGTCCCTTAACACATTTCACTTCCGCGTTTTTCACTTTGTCCATTACCTGAGCCCAGGAATGTACACCTGGAGACACTCTCAGGGTAGTCTTAGCGTGTCCTCTGAATTACCAACTAAAATGAGCCAGGTCTGACTCAACTAACACCATAAAATAATAAGATCCTTAGCCAATTTCAGTCGGTGGGTATCCTACTCCTTTGTCAACAGCAACAAACATATTAAAGAGAATCCTGGTGTAGAGAATAATACTGACCTTCCATATTGTGATTTTTTAGGGTACTAGGACAGTTACTTTGAGCCCCAAATTGTCTCTTCCATTGGCCTGTCATTGTCCTTGAATTTTCCTCATTAGAGATGAATTTCTTTGACTAAGGCATTCTGTAGGGTCTGTACAGCCAATAGCACATGAGAACAACCTAGAAAGCTTTCATAAATGATTGCTTCCCAACCCTATATGAGACGTATTTTCTCTCCCAGGATGCGGTCTGAGAAACTCCACTTTTTGAATTCCCAAAGTGACTCCAATGTGTAAACAGGTTTGGGAACTACACTTGACCCACCTCCAAGACATGGGTGTATATGATCTCTTACAATTTCCTATGCCTAGCTAATATGCCCAGAACATAGTGGGTTTTCAATAAATGTCTTTAACTTAACTGAGAGAGGAATCATCTGCCGATAGCATTTTCCTGTGGAACAGTATCATCCACTCGCTTTCCTCCACAACAGAGGGAGCATGGGCAAAATGAGTGCCCTAGGAGACAAGAAGAAAGGGGACAGAGCACACAGAAGAGAGAGAGAAAGACCAATACTGCCCTGTAGGATAACAAAAGGGAGAGAAAGACCAACACTGCCCTGTACGATAATATTGTCCAGACTTTCAACAGCCTTCATGGTAACAATCACTTGTAACCTAAAATCAAAGATAAAAAATACAGGACTGACCTTTTTTCCTCCCTTCCCCCACAAAGACAAAAAGTTAATATCCTCTTGCCCATAATACATTCTCCAACGTAATCATCATAGATGGGGCTGACCCCAGGCACAACTGTGCAATGGGCAAATGCTTTAGGTTAGGTTCCCCGAAAAGTTGACTTTGAGAGCAAGTGATTTATTGGAAAGGTGATCCTAAAAAATAATGGGGGGGGGGGAAGAGCTAGAAAAAAATAAATCAATAAAAAGCGTGCAATGGAACAGATTACCACTGGGAGCAGCTGAGGCTCAATCCCACTGGGAGACCCTGAGACAAGTGGAGAGCTGGTGGTTCTCAAAGTGCCGTCCCTGGACCAGCAGCAACAGCATCACCTGGGCGATGATGGTTAATTTCCTGTGTCAACTTGGTTGGGCTGTAGAGTGCCCAGATATTTGGTCACACGTTATTCTGGGTATTTCTATGAAAGTGTTTCTGGATGAGATTCACATTTGAATCAGTAGGCTGGGTAAAGCAGATCACCCTCCCTAAGCCAGGGCAGGCGAGGGGGCGGGGGGGGGGGGGATGCTTCATGCAGCCAGCCGAAAGCATGAATAGAATGAAAAGGTTGTGTAAGAGGAAATTCTGTCTCTCTGCCTATCTTTGAGCTGAAATATTGATTTCTCCTGCCTGCAGACTCATACCTGGACTGGAGCTTACACCATTAGCTTTTCTGGGTCGCCAGCTTGCCAACTATAGGTCCTGCACAGACCCTCCCTCTTCATCTAGCTGTATGCCTGTATCTATAGATCCATATCTACACATCTCCCACGGGCTCTGTTTCTCTGGAGAACCTAGATGAATACCCCCTGGGAACTTGCTCAAAATACAAATGCTCAGGCCCCACCTCAGACCTGCTGAATCAGGAATTCGGGTGGTGGGTTCTCACATAGCCCCAAGGTAACTTTGGCACATGCTGAACTTTGAGAACCACTGGTATAGAACATGTCTAGAGTTGGAAGCCCTTGGCCCCTCAGCAGGACGCCTGGAACAGCGAGTGCTGAAAAGTGTCCTTGGCCCTCTCCCAGTGATGCTGAGAGGGTCACCTCTTCCATCCAGGGACCCTTCCTCTTTTCCCTGGCTGTCTAAGTGTCGTTCTGACACAAAGAAAAAATGGAAGTCAGTGGTGGTCATAAGCATGGTTCATTAATTATCTCTAGTTTCCGCACCGGATAGGAAAGTGCTTAATCCCACTGGGAGATACATTGGGCATTTCTACAATGCCCAATTGTACATACAATGGGCATTTCTATCTTTCATATCTTTGACAATTCTGCAGTTAGGTGTAGACATGTGACTTCCTTAAGCAAACAGAATAGTACTAAAAACAACAAGTGGCACTCCTACCTTGGCAATCGTTGTTGTATCTGCCAAGATGAAGTCTCAGGTGGTCTGAATTTCAGAGTGACCACAGGAGCAGAGCCCCCTGCCCCAGGCCAGTTACAGGGGCATGTGACTTAGGCAAGCTCCCTGCTCAGAAGGGCCTATCACTGAGTTCAGTGCTCTGCAGCTACCATCTTGAAATTCTTAATAATTCTCTTTTTTCGGGCGCCTGGGTGGCTCAGTTGGTTAGGTAACTGCCTCCAGCTCAGGTCATGATCCTGGAGTCCCAGGATCGAGTCCCGCATCGGGCTCCCAGCTCCACGGGGAGTCTGCTTCTCTCTCTGACCTTCGCTCCACTCATGCTTTCACTTTCTCTCTCTCTCAAATAAATAAATAAAATCTTTAAAAAAAAATTTTTCTTTTTTCACTAAGCACCACAAATCGCAGAGCCCATCCTGTTCCTGCCAAATCATATTGTATGTGAGGTATAAGCAAAATATAAGCAAGTTGGTGTGTTAAATGACTGAGATTTAGGCTTATATTGGCCCACCCTTACTGGTATCAAGACAATAGCCCAACTAGCCTGTTAATAAGTAAGTAATTTTGTCAGATTCATAAATGCCACTTTATAAGGCCAGCTCTCTCTCAAAGGTCAAGAAATATTACAGACAGGGGCGCCTGGGTAGCTCAGTGGGTTAAAGCCTCTACCTTCGGCTCAGGTCATGATCTTAGGGTCCTGGGATCGAGCCCCGCATCAGGCTCTCTGCTCAGCGGGGAGCCTTCTTCCCCCTCTCTCTCTGCCTACTTGTGATCTCTCTTTCTCCGTCAAATAAATAAATAAAATCTTAAAAAAAAAAAAAAAAGAAATATTACAGACAAAAGAAAATTTAGGGATAATCAGTGTGATCCTCTCCTATAATTATTACCAATAGTTATTAAACATTCCTTACTGCTATTATTTGTAGGTTTCACTCACTACTCAGAACTGGAACAACTTCTCTTGTTGTCTGTTTTCCCTGATGATACACAGAATATTGGAAACTTAAAATTATTCAGCCTATTCAGGTATTTGATTAAATATTCCAGGAGCCCAAAGGTCATTCATTGTACATAGCATATAAAACATTTGGGGAATCAGAATACACCAGAACATGCATATTACTCAAGCTTTACGGCCCCAAACATCACTTTTCTCTAATAATTCAAGATAATTCAGAATTTTCCATTACCGTGTGACCATGGTTTTGAATGTCATTTATTTTAGGGATATTCATCATTTTTCTGTGATAAAGATTTACAGATGAAAAAATATTAAATAACTGAGAGCTTTTCAATCAGGGTAATAACAATCATGATCATGGACATGACAACATCAAGTAGTAGTAAGAGAATCCAGCCACATGCCAAGCCTATAACTCATTTTTTCCCCACATTCAAGTGGAGATCTCAGGCCCGCCCAAGTTCAAGGCAGAGACAGGAATATGAACCCTGACCTGTCTACCCCCCAAGCTCTTTCATAAAAGCCTCATGAGCTTCCAAAGCAACGTCCAACAGGCAAAGAACTCAAAAAAAAAAGAAAAAGAAACATTGTATTGATAAGCAAGGAGGTAACTAGCCCATTTTATAAGAGAAAAATCACAAGGCTGAAACTTTATTAAAAAAAGTTTTTTTCAAAGTAAAAACAGCTAAAAGAAAACCACGTTATAATGGAAGCGATGTAATTAAAAAGTGGTCTATTATCTATAAAGGACCTTACAAATGTAATATATTGTACAGCCCCATTTAGCTGATATAGAATTTATAATCTTATTTTCTGTTGTTAAGTTGGAGTCAAGATCATGGTAAGCACTCTTCAAGTTTATATTTCGAATCGAACGTCTAAATTTCATTTTACTGTAACTTTTATCTCCCTGTATCCAAAGGCTGGAGGAAAAAGATGAATTAAACGTGAGGGGATTAATAGAACGTTGAGTAATGTCAAATAAAATACCTATGTGTTGTTTCTGTTTTAATTGGATAGCATCTTATAGACCTTGGTCCCTGCCAGAATGATCAATCTGTCACTTGAGTTATTTGACTATTGATTCATTTTCGGAAATGTGTTGACATAAGTCTTACTGTAAAAAGAAAATCAGCTCCCCTGTCTCCTGCCACCAGGATTCATGCCTTTGCCTTTTTGCATGATTAATGTTGTTCTGAGAAACCTAGAGAATCAATAAACATTTTCAGAAGCAGAGATATCTACATCCCCAAAGAGAGTTGTTTGTTCAGTTTCCCACTCAATCCACAAAATGCATTACCCTTTGGAAAGGAAGGGGCAGGCTTGGCTGATGGATAAGAGTTAGGTATTTTGTACAGATTTGTTTAGCCTTTTCAGTAAGGAAGTCCTAGGGGGAGGAGAGCACCAAATGGTCTCCCTAATGGCGGGGAACATAATTCCATCCACACAGGTTTGTACACGTCCCCGGATGCCTCAAGTTCATGCTCCTGATATTGTGATATTGTTTCCTTAAAAGAACGAAACAGAGAAATCTCTCATATTCTCTCTTTCTTTCTCATTCTCTCTCTCTCTCTCATACACATACACCCCATATAGGATTCTCTAGAATAGACAGCATCAACCACAAGTACTTAGAAACCCATCTTGTTCCAGGAAACATGATTCACTTAGACTAAGAAAAATTTTTAAAAATCATGGACATAGCAACATCAACTTCCTTCTCTATTGAGGCCATATAATTTGACTCTTCTACCTCTTCAGTGGGGGGAAAGATGTGGCCTCGCTGTATAGAAACACAACTGTGTCCAACGGACAAGAGCTCCCAGGAAAGAGAATCTGTAGATGGAGACGAGCCAAGAGAAGAGGTTCTTTGGAATCCTCTCTTCCTTGGCACCATTACGTGAAATTGTCATGAAGACAAAGCAAGGATTTCCAATTCTTTTAGAGGTTAGCGTTCCTTTCTAAGTAAAATGAATGAAGTAATTTGGAGGTGAGGTTTAAAGGTAGGTATAAAGGGAAAAAGAGAATTCACCACAAGTGGCACGTGCTCTTGGCTCCCCTGCTCCCTAGCTCTACACCTACTCAAACATTCTCCCCCTCCGACCACCCCCGTGCCCAGGAATGTGACTGGAAGGTCCAGTCTTGAGTAACACCCGACACAGAACCCCTGTCTCGCTCCGTGTCACACCAGACCCAGGGAAGGATGAAGAAAAATGGATGACTGAATGCACGGCTGAACCCTTTGTCTGGTGGAAATGGGATTCTTGTAATTCTGGCCTCCCGAGTTGGGGCTGATTCGAAAAATAAAGCAAGACAAGGGGAACGTGATCAGATAAGCCGGGAAATGACTCTGCCAATTCACTCAGCCCGAATGAGGTCCCTGCCGGGACCTTGTCAACACATCGCATTTGAGCTCAAGAGTTGCAGGGAAAATGGCTTTTCCTGCATGCTCTGTCCTGGGTCACCAGCTCAGAGAGAAAGAACGAGAAAACTAAATTTTCTTAAAGGGGATGCCATGGTTCTGCCTTCCGCAGAGCCTTGATTCCAAAATCAGCAAGTTTCTGAGGCTATTTGTGTCACAAATCTTCAGAGAGAATTCTCTCTGTGCCTGGAAAGAATAAAAATTAGCAGTCCAGCCATGTCATAGAACCAACCTGGGACATTGTTTAATATATCTAATTACATGAGAATAATTTCATTAGCACCAGCTTTCGTTTGAATATGTTACAAATGCTCCAAAAAATTTATATTTCCTTAGCGGAACACATCCGTAATGAGTTTTTTCGTGGCTGAAGATATACTCCAGGTGACAATCACAAGGCATCACAATTTGAGTTAAATGGACACACTAAGCAACCAGGCAGCACTTGTTGGGGTCCCAATTATCATAATTTACAAAGTATTCCTACAACCACCAGGCAAATGTCATTAAAATCCCATGTGCAGTGTTAGGGAGAGGATTTGAGGGATAGACACCTCTGCAGAGGCTCAGGATCCTGGGTTCCTGGCTCCTTATTAACCATTCATTTCTTCCAAGATGGAGACCAGCATTGGGATGCAGGAGAGCCCTGGGCAGCCCTCCTGGGTCACCTCTCAGGGCCAAGGAGCACTTGCTCTCTCTTATCAATGTGCAGTGATGTGGGTCTCCTGCTCTGGACAGGCTTCAACTAAAATATGACTGAGGATGGGAAAGTAAAGGTTTTCCTCCCTCCTCTCTCCGTCTCTCCTTCCTTCTCTTTCTCCTTCTCTTCTTCCTTCCTTCCTTCCTTCCTTCCTTCCTTCCTTCCTTCTCCTTTCCTCCTTCCCTCCATTCTTCTCACCTCCTGCTCTCTCTCTTTCCCTTTTTTACTTTCCCTCACTTCTGCTCTCTCTATCTCATTCTCCACTCCCAACACACCAGAGAAAGTAAACACTCAATAATGTTACAACCCCATGATGAAAACATGCTGACTTTAATTTTAGCGCAGGGCGGAGTCCCAGGATATTTAGCTAAGTGTTATTGATAGAGAATTTGATCATCCCACGACACCTCGAGGACTCACCAATAAATATGGAAAAAATACAGTTTGGACAGCTGCAAATTGCTAGCTCAGGAAGTTGCCATTAACATCATTTTCCATTAACTTTCCGTGACTCGCCCAAACTGCTTTCTGCTTCTTCAGACCCTTCTATCACCAGTGACCCTCTGCGCTTTATTTTTCTTCCATGCCAACTTGAAGCACGCATCTCTGTAAATTGCCACCAAGTCCCCTAATTACTTAACCGTATCTGGTACCCAGTAGCACTGAAAGGCCATTCTACTGGAATCAGCAGGAAGGGGACCGCTGTTACAGACGAAAGCAGGCCACCAATAAAACCTCATTAATACCTGCAGCTTTGGAGAAAGAAAATGAGCAATGGCCATGCTTCAAAAATGTCAAGAATACAGGATGACAAGGGAGCCTCCTCCCCACTCCCCAGGCTAACTCCCCAAGAACAGCTCATGTTTTATCCAGACTGAATGCAAGAGAGAAGGCATCCCCCAAAAGAGACCCAAACAGGAAAAAAAACGTGCACTAAATTCATTTCTTTCCTCCTCGCAAGCGTTCTGCCAGCATAAGCCAGTTCATCCCGACAGACTCTCCAGCCAAGCGAAAGAAAGAGTGCTTCAGGTGAAAGGTTACCTACATTTATAATGTCAGGCACTGAGCCTGCCGAGGTAAAAGGTAAATGGTAATTTTATCATTAGCATGCCTGACCCCGTGGCCGCACCATATCTCACAGGAAACGTTAAGAACAGCTCACCTGTCAAGACGCAAACACTTAAAGGTCAATGCGCACAGAAATCATCCAGAGCTCACGACTGAATTGCTGACACCTTTTATTATTGCCGCTTAAATAAATGATTCAAGGGGCAAGACAAGGAAAGACGGGCTTAATGTCGAGCTTTCCATGAAGGACTCTATGGGTTTTTGTTTCAAAACTATCAAAAATACCTTCCCTGTGTTTTCGCATCAAGGAGCAAGGGAAAACCTGAAAATTCATAAATAGTCCCGGACTTGAGGGATTTTTAGTACTCTGCAAAAATACACTCTTGGTTGGTCATACGGTTTTGCAAGGAATGGCCCTTCCTGTTTCACTTTTTATGCTACGTTAAGACCATTTCAGCGTTATTTGTCCTCCTTTTTAGTAGGGGTGGGAGAGCAGATAGCAAGAGGGCTTGTCACAGCATCGCATGAATGTGACTTCGTTAGAAAACCAAGAGCGGTTGATTTGAAAGGTTGCTCCACTTACTTTTTCAAAATTAAAATCATAAAGAAAAATGCATTGCTTGAAAGTAAGCGTGGCAGTTTTTCAGAGTTAAACATGGAGTTATCACATGGCCCACTTCTGGGTATCTAACCAAGAGAATTGAAAGCTGGGACTCAAATAGACCATCATACACCCGTGTTCGTAGCAGCATTATTCACAAGAGCCAAGACGTAGAACCACCCGGGTGTCTGTTGACAGATGCATAGATAAAACAAGATACGGTGTAAACATACAATGTACTACGATCCAGCATTAAGAGGGCATAAAATTCCAACATACTCCACCACCTTGAAACTTGAAAACATTATACAAAGGGCAAGAAGTCAGACACAAAAGGACAAATATTGTATGATTCCACTTATACGAAATGTCCAGAATAGGGAAATCTACAGCGACAAGAAGCAGGTTAGTGGGGGCGCCTGGGTGGCTCAATGGGTTAAATAAAGCCTCTGCCTTCAGCCCAGGTCATGATCTCAGGGTCCTGGGATCGAGCCCTGCATCGGGCTCTCTGCGCAGCGGGGATCCTGCTTCCCCCTCTCTCTCTGCCTACTTGTGATCTCTCTCTCTGTCAAATAAATGAATGAATGAATGAATGAATGAATGAATGAATGAATGAATGAATGAAAGAAAGAAGCAGATTAGTGGTACTAGAGGCTAGGGATGGGGAATTTGGGAGGTGATGGATTGGGGCTGCAGAGGACTACCTTGGGCCAACAAAAATGCTCTAAAATTAATCGTGGTGAAGGATACACAGCCCTTAAATATAATAAAAATCGTGAAATTACGTACTTTGAAAAGAGTGCCTTACAGAGTATATCTCATTAAACTGTCTTTATTTAAAAAGTAGAGATGATGGGGCACCTGGGTGGCTCAGTTGGTTAAGCAGCTGGTTCTTGATTTCGGCTCAAGTCATGATCTCATGCTCCTGGAATCGAATCCCACGTCGGGCTCTGTGGTCAGTAAGAAGTCTGCTTAAGGGTTTCTCTCTCTCTCCCTCTCCCTCTACTCCTTCCCCCTCATGCTAGCTCTCTCGCTCACTCTCTCTCTCTAAAATAAACAAATCAGTCTTAAAAAAAATAAAAAGTAAAGATGATATATTTAGGTGGAAATGCTAACATTATGAATGGGATGAAGGTAGGATTGCCAAAGAAAATACCAATGTTTTTATTTGTTAAATCTCACAACCCTAGATAGAAGAGCTCTGCCAAGTGCTCCAAAATATATCCTAAAGTTATTATTATTCACATGATGCCTATTTGATTCACTCCCCACATGGATCGGAATTTTCTTCCCTGAACTTTAGAATTTTTCCATTTATTGTTATAAGAGTATGGAGAATCCTTCTGAATTTGCAGCTACACTGCAGTCGTCAACCATGTAGACAGACCGTGGCAATCACAGACCACAGAAGCAAACTGGAGTAGCAGACCTTTCCAGCTTCCACCAGTAATGGTAAGTTGCAGGATTTGGTTAGGTGTTATCCTTTGGCAAGTGTTCCTGCTAAGCCATAAAAAAAGTCAAGGTTTCCAACCTTCTGGAAGTCTTTGGAAGTTATCTTTCACTAGCTCCTCACCAAGGGAGGAGTGACTGGTCTGCATGGTGTGCATGAGAGGGCAGTCCTGAGCCCTTTAGCTTCACATGCCCACAGCTGATGCACATTCTTCCCCAGGTAGAAAGCAGCCTGCACCTGCCAGAGTGCCCGCAGGTCCCCAGCTGTCCAGCATGCTACTGGCCAGTTAAGCCAATCCAATTCAAAGAATAGAAACTGGAGAACTACTTCTTACTTCAGTGCTCTCCTCTAGCCTCCAATCCAGCTTTGCCAGCAAGAAAGCCGATAAAGTGGTCCTTATCACACTCCCGTATCTCAGTTGGTTCAGAGCCCACCTGGGATAGAGTAGTGACCACTTATCACCTCTCCCATCAGGAAAATTGATCATCACACTCGGAGTAGCAACTCACCTCCTATTTAAATAAAACCTTAATCTCTTTTGAACTCTTTTATCATGGCTACACTGTTGGAGCTCGAGGCCATGCTAAGAAAAGGATCACCAGAATGCCAAAGCAAAAGATGGGGTGGGTCATTTGGAAGTTTATTTTTGAGCCTTCAAAGGACCGTAAAAATGGGCTCAGGGAAACAAAATACGCAGAAGGGAACCATACAAATGATTTTCAATCTAAAGTTATTCAAGAATGATTTTTAAGGATGCCAGAAAATCACACCTTCTCATTTTATCTTGAAAAACCAACTTACAGCAAAAGGAAACACCAACTGTGAACCTTCCCCCTGAGCACTTTTTTGCCTATTTCAGAGAAAGGGACCAGCTTCTAGGAGGATCTATTGTAGCATCTATCTTCACAGGTATCAGTGGCCTCTTCATAATACACTGCTTAGAGGCACTACCCCCTAGACGGTTGGGGGGGAGAAGGGAGAAGGGTATGTCCTTCTCCTTGAGGGGCAAATGATCCCAACCAGAAAGGCCTCAGCCTAAACCTCCTCAGGGATTTCTCCCAAGAAGCCCAAAGTGGGTCTTTGCTCTGATAACTATGTTTCACCCTCATCTATCAGATCATCGCTAGGTTTTATGACTGCCTCTGGACCATTGGCTCTGCTTTCTGTCTGCACACCTCACTCACGTCACCCTCACAACTACACTAAAGACACTTACCATCCCCACAATTATGGGATCCAGAGAGAGATTCTCTCTCCACCAAAGGCAGCTGATATTCTACAGGCCTCATCCTACCCTTCTCCCCTTCTTCTCTCCCTCCACTCCCTCTGTCTTCCCCCATCTACCCCCTTTTTCTCTCCCAGTCTCCTCCCCACTCCACTAACCCATACACCAACATTTTTGCATAATTCACGTTGCTCTCCGAGAAACATTTGTTAAAGAATTCACTGGATGAGGGGTGCCTGGGTGGCACAGTCGGCTGACCGTCCAACTTTTGGTTTTTGGCTCAGGTCATGATCTCGTGGTCGTGAGATCAAGCCCTGCATCAGTGTCCGTGCTCAGCGTGGAGTCTTCTGCCCCTCCCACTCATTCTCTCTCTCTCTCTCTCTCTCTCTCTCTCTCTGAGATAAATAAATGAATCTTAAAAAAAGAGAATTTACTGGATGATGTTGAAACCTAGGACAAGATACTCTGACAACTAGCATTCTATCATAAACTCATACTGTTGTTGAGGTACCAACAGCCTTTGAGTAAAATGGAGTTTTTTTCATAAGCCCCCTCAAGATCATGCTTGGTTTATTAGCAGTGTTATTGGCCACAGGCATCAAGAAATGGGAGGCCCAATTCGTAAACAGTACTCAAAAGTTTGGGCTCTGGTAAAACTCTGTATGATACCCAAGGCTATCCTGAAATAAGGATGGATTTTGTTTCAAGCTTGCTTTTCTCTCCCGCGTCCCTGTTATCAGAAGGAAGACGGTGTTAGGACTTCATTGGGCTAGTGTATGAGTGGGTCAGTTTGAATATTTAAAAATGTTACAGAGTGGTCTTAAAGGAGTGGTCGAATAAGCTATTTGCTCTCTAGTAAGTTTAGGAGTTACCATTAGAGTCAGGATGAAGAGCCACAAACCACTAAGAAGACACAATTGAATCTGAAAATCATTAATCCTGGGCAAAGAAGACTTTTTAAACTTTTGGGATTTTAAATACTTATAATTCTTCCGTGGGCAGTAGAACTCAAGAGTTTATGTTAAATTTTTGCATAATAACTTTGCCAAATAGCATTTCACAAATATTTAAGCACTTGCAGACAATGGTTACACTAAATTTGATTACCAAGGATCACTATCTGTGTTAGAGATTGTAACAGTTATATAACCAGAAGCAGCTAACTATTATGTAGAAAGAAATGAAGGGCAAAAATTAAGATACAAATTTGATGCAGTACTAAAGGAAAAACAGCCTACCATTGTGGTCCTTGAAAATAACTATAAATATTTTAGTTAATTACCTGTTATAGAAATAAATTTTAATTTTGCTGTTAATGTATTTCAGGTTTTTATAGTTATACTTCTTTTGTGTTTTTGATATTCACTGTATAGTTGTTTGACTAATAAGTGTATGGCTTTTTAATGTCAAAATCATGTGTAACGTTAAGGGGTAGAATATAGCCCCGCTAAACTTTGGGTCTGTTCCCCAACCATATGCAAGGGCATCAGGACATTTATGTAGGTAATTCCTAAGGAATATAAATACAATCAATAAATCCAGCCAAATTCTGGAGAATGATATACCAGTTTAGCTTGCTATAAGGCTGCATAAAGATCAGGGGAAAAGTGCTCAATAGATTTCTTTGCCTAAGTGACTGACAAGGCGTTCACTTCCAATGGATGCCCTAATTTACCAGCGAGGAGACAGGTGGATAATCCCACTGAGCTGAAAAAATACGATGTCCTGTCTTGTTTGAATAAATAAGGTGACTTAGGGTCTCTGGGTGGCTCCGTCGGCTAAGTCTGACTCTTGATTTCGGCTCAGGTCATGATGGGTGGTGAGATCGAGCCCAGTGTCGGGCTCTACGCTCAGCACAGAGTCTCCTTGAGATTCTCTCTCCCATTCCCCCTGCTACTCCCCCTGCTCATGCTCTATAAATAAATAAATAAATAATAAATAAACAAAATCTTTAAAATGAACCAAAGTTAGTGTTACTTGCCTTTTGGACTAGAGAAGCTTTCTTATTCGTCTTCTCCTCCACGTTCACGGTCTCTGTTGTTGGGTGCCATAAAAAAACCTCAGAGGTGAAATGTCAGGAGCACTTTTCCTCTGAACACAGAGTGAGGAGCTGAATTTTCCATTTTCACCCACCACTGGTACATCTATCATTCGAGATTTACGCACTAACCCTTGCAGAAGTGGGAAAAAACTCAGTGGAGCCACACTTGACAGTTGCTTTTAAAAGAACTGCTGCTGAATTGTAATCATCTCTCAACATTGGTTGTGGGCATCTGTTTAATGAGAACCTCTTTATAATTTTCTAGCTTGTTGTTAATTCGCAAGAATTTATATCATTAAGGTCATTAAGCTATGTTATTTGCTATGGGCTATTAAAGAGGATGCTAACAATTTAAACTTACTCCCTGATCCGGGGGTGGGGGGGGAAGTGGATGTTGTGTCCTGTTTCATTATAGCCTCATTCTCGCCTTTTTAAAAAATGAAGCATCCTTATTTTTTATTAATTTTTTTCCAATCATTACATTTTTCTGTGTCAAAAGATATCATTTGGTGGGGGGCGGGGGACCTTCAATGTAAATGAAAAAGTCTCCCAAAACATTAGTCACATTGATTTATGTCAGTCCACCCATTATTTAAAAGGTGATATTTACACTCTCCTCCCCCTCGTCACCCTCCCTCTGCCAGTGACGGTATGTGGCCTCATAAACGCAGCTCACAGCAGCAAGTCTGTTTAGCTGTGCCAGGTTCCATTGGTTTCCAGAGAGCCTCAGACAAGGGACATAAAAAAGGGTGACCGTTTCAGAAGCCACTAAAATTTTATACTTGGCTTTGTGGCTGGGATTAATGCATTTTAACAAAACTCCGTGAGGAGGGCCAGCCATTCTGCTGGGCACCTGTCACAGCCCTCAAAAGTCCCAACATGTCTGTCTTCCTCATAAACAGTAAGTATATTGTAAAACCATTTATAGCCCCTATAAAAATATTTTGACTATTTTATCCAACTACCTGAGTAGGACACCTGGTAGTAGTAGTTAAGGAGGGGAAAAAAAAGATTCCCCTTTCCAGATTCCCCTTTCCAGATTCCCCTTTCCAGATTCCCCTTTCTAGTCCAGGCTTCTGAATGTGGGGGAGGGTAGAGAAGAGGAGAGTCACTTTTCCGTGAATGTAGTAGGCAGCACATCTCTTATGATGGCTCGTTGAAACAAAGCCTCTTTCCTCATCATAGTTTACTTCTAACAGCATCTAAAACAGACCCAGCTCCTCATCTGGGAGAGGTCAAGCATATTATTGGGATGGACTCCAAATTACTGCGAATCAGAAAGCAATGTACAAGCCAGCAATCCATATAGGACATTTCCAGGAATATCCTAACCACATCCTGAGCCTTAAAAAGCGTCCCTTCCTCCAGGGATGCAGCCCCCAGGAGCCCCACTCCAGCCCCTACAGCCTGGAACCCTTGTAAACACCTGACACGCCTCGACCTTGCACATCTCCACACTATATGCAGCTCCCCCCATACCTATTCTGCCCATCATGCTTGTGTGTTTACCAAACAATCTCTACTCTTAGTACCAACCAAAACCCCAGAGGCCAGGCTTTCTGAAGTTCGTGTCTATGGACTGAGAGCCTGTATCTACAAATTGACAATGGCAAGACCGTATATAAAAGTAGAGCCCTGACCCACAACCTGCAGCCACCAGCCCAGGAAACCAACCCATTATCTACAATAACCAGCCCAGGAACCCAGTATGCTGTCTATAAGCCAAACTTAAAAGCATTCAGACGACTATGGTTTAGGACATGAAACAATGTGTTAGTTAACAGACAGCTTCCTTAATTTTTGTCCCCACTTCCAACGTAAGACCAACCATGGAAAAGTCAAATATACTCCCTACCCAAACATATGGATGCCCCACATCTAGTTAGCCCACCTCCAATATCCCCAGGCTAATGGCCTCCGGTCAGGGCGTCCCTGGAGCCTTCCATTCTCCCCACTGTAAAACTTTCCCAGGGTGCCTACCGGAGTCTGCCAAAGTGTGAGTCAGTGATGGCGGCTGGCTCCCTCGTTCTAGCAAGCTCTGAATAATAAATACCCTTTGCTTGTTCTTCTTGGGCTTTACTTACTTCCACGGGACAAACAAGATTCCCTTCCAGTGACTTGCGACACTTCTTCAAGTGCAATTCTGTTGAGTGAAGAGACTCAGTTTACGGAAAGATGTCCTTGAATCCACTGCAAGTACAAAGAGATTACTCCCAAGTTTCTTTGGGATTTTCCCAGAGGTCTGCAAGAGTTGACCGACTTGCTACACTGTCCCATGGGTGGAACAAAAGAGGAAGATAAAAGTATAGATTCCATAGGACCGATGGCCAGAGACACTTGGCCTAGTGTGACTATTCAAATTCATCCCAGACTCCAGTACTCATGTCAACATCTATGCCTTCCAAAAAAAAAAAAAAAAAACCATTCCAAGTCCTCTGGAAGAGAGCTGTCCTACCACCCTCAAAGTACAGCCAACCTGGTCCTACCATCTCCCAAATATCAAGGGCACGTTTGTCTCTCCTAGAATGGAAGGAAATGTTTGCCCAATGTTCAAGGCCAAATGAGATGTCACTTCCTCTCTTTCTTTTCTCCTCATTTCCCCAGGCGAAATGATTTGCTCTCTCATCTGTACCTACAAAACTGGACATAAACCTCCATAATAGAACTTGCCAGGACATCATAGCCATTTGCTTATATGGCCATCTCCGCAGATGGACTGAAACTCTCAAGGGCAGGAACTGTATCACTGTCCATCATATCTCCAGATGGAGAGAAATATCCAAAGGAAGGAAGGGGGAAGGAAAAAAAGAAAAAGAAAGTGAGAAAGAGAGGGGAGAAGGAAGGGAAAATAGAGAGAAAGGATAGAAAGAGAAACAGAGGGACAGAGGGGAGAGAAAGGGGGGGGCGAGGGAGGAGAGAGTGGGGGAGGGAAGGGGAGGATGGGGGAAGATAGACTTTAAGAATTGCTTAGCAAGGGGCGCCTGGGTGGCTCAGTCGTTAAGCGTCTGCCTTCGGCCCAGGTCAGATCCCAGGGGCCTGGGATCGAGCCCCGCATCGGGCTCTCTGCTCTGCAGGAAGCCTGCTTCTCCCGCTACCATTCCCTCTGCTTGTGTTCCCTCTCTCGCTGTGTTTCTCTCTGTCAAATAAATAAAAATCTTTAAATAAAAAAAAAAAAAAAAAGAATTGCTTAGCAACATTCAGCCTTTATCATGTGCTTCAGTTTTCTATATAAACTCTTCTCTCTTTCCAAGTGCCATTTTTGCTCAGGCATCCCTAATAACATTGCAATCAGATCATAGAGTACGTAAACTTCTCATAATAGAAGATTATATGTATATCTCCCTGAAGTCAGTGAGACCCCAACCCTCTCTCTTAGCCCAGTAGCCAGGCACATGGATCTCTTTTGAATCCCGGCCTTCCATAGGCTCTTGCTCTGCTTCCCACACCCCCTGACTCTTGCTTTGACATCTCTAACCTGAGAACAGTGACGCCAACTCCAAGGGCCTTTTTGTGCAAATAAATGAGACCAGTAGGTCAATTATCTGGCCCATGAAAGGCAGTCAAGATATATTCATATATTTCTCCACTTTGACTTTGTTTTTACGTTTTTATCTTTTTTAAAGATTTTATTTATTTAATAGAGAGAGAGAGATAACAAGTAGGCAGAGAGGCAGGTAGAGAGAGGGAGGAAGCAGGTTCCCTGCTGAGTGGAGAGCCCATGATCCCAGGACCCTGAGATCATGACCTGAGCCGAAGGCAGAGGCTTTAACCCACTGAGCCACCCAGGCGCCCCTGACTTTCTGTTTTTAATTCAGACATCTAAGATCAGAATTTGGTAGCCCTGGTTGCTTGAGTCCTTGATTGCTTTAGGCACCCAGTGACCTAAGTTCGTAATAATTTTTTTCTCAAAAGGAGCCCAACTTTTAAGCGCTTTAATATTTTCGATCCCACCTCCAAAACAAGAAGTTACATTTCAAGCCCACCCATCACTGATGAAATAGGGTCACCGATCGCGGAGATGAGAGCGTGCTCAGTGCTATTGTCTCAGAAACCCATTTCTCCCTCCGGACTTGGTTTCCCCAGCCTTCCTTCCCACCCTCTGCCCCTTCCCACATCAGGAAAAAGGCTACCCAGACACAGTTCAACGGGTGCAAGCCTCCAAAAGAGCTCCACATTCCAGGGAGCTGAGCAGCAAACAGTAAAAACAAAAATATTGCCCGAGGTGAGGATAGAAGCAAAGGGACGGTGGGGCATGAAATAGGCTGTCTGTTTGACTTCAAGCGAGCCTGGCCGTGCTCTCAGAGGGCAGCTTCTGTGACCTCTCCCCTCTCCCGGAATACCTGCTGTCTCTCTGGTTTTATTTATAGTGATCGCTGTCAAAGCAAAGGGTGAAAAATGGTTTAGGCAGCTTGTGGGGTGGGAGGTGGGGAGAGTAGGAAGAAGAGAAGAGGGAGGGAGGAATGGTGGAGAGAAAAGGAATTAAAATTGCCTTAAGTTACAGGGGGGGAAGCTCTACTAGAGAACTAGTTAAGCAAGAGCAGTGAAGGGCTCCCCAAGTTAGTCTGAACAGGCCAGGTTCGTCCTGGTGCCCTTTCCAAACTCTCTGTTTGCAGCTCTTGTCCATTGGAATCAGCGCAGCAAGGCAGAGAGACAGAGGTTCTCGGGATGCATGGCCACAGGTCACGCTGAAGGCTGGCATCAGTCCCCCCAAAATCTGCATTTCTGGGAGCAGCCTTCTTCAAACACTGAACAAGGGAGAGTGAAACCTATCGGCTTCCATCCTAAAGATTGCCTTGCTGCCCAGGCTAGGAAGTGGGGGCCGCCTCATGCATGGAGCCCCGCTGTTCACGTTAAGTTGACTTCATTTTCAGATTTTCCCTAGGAAGCAATGCGCGTGGGAAGCTCCGGACCAAGGGGGAGGATCAGGTCATTTGACGTCAGTTCTGAACAATACTTGCCTTCTGAGGAGACCCTGCCCAAAAAGGGTGGAGTGAGCCTGAAGTCCATGCAACACAGAACGAAGGTGGGAGAACATTCACGAACATTCGTGAACATTCAGAAAACCTTTGGCAAGACCCTGAATCAACTTTTGAAGTCTGTCTTGATCCCAACAGAGCAGACTCCCCACCCATCTGTGTTCCCTAACCATGTAATCCACACCCCAATTACATCATATATCATATTTTTTTATAATCTATATATTTGCCTGTCTGCCTAGTAGATCAGAAACCTCTCAGAGGCAAGGAATACACTTCGTTCAACTTTTTGCCTCTACCTTTTAGCACCGTGCCTGGCATATTATAGATATTTAGGAAATCTTTGTTGTATCAATGTTGTATCAATTGTTGTATCAATAGATTGAATGAAACAAAATCTAAAAGAAGGAACCTCTTTCTCAGTCAGTCCCAAAAGTGATAGCAGAATGAACAAGTCAATAATTAACTGACTTTTATATTTCTACCTTTTCCTCAGTTGGTCCCAAAAGTGATAGCAGAGTGAAGTCAATAATTAATCGACTTTTATGCCTCTACCTTTCAACTTCTGCTGTACTTATTAAGGACTACCAGTGTAATTTTTTCTTTTCTTTTCTTTTCTTTTAAAGGGGGGGGGGGCAGAGGGAAGGGAGAGAAAGAATCTTAAACAGCCTCCACGCTCAGCCCAACTCAGGGCTTGATCTCACAACCCTGAGAGCATGACCTGAGCCAAAATCAGTAGTCGGATGCTTAACTGACTGAGCCATCCCAGCACCCTGCCAGTGTAATTTTTTAAAGTCAACTAATATCAACTACTTTTATGAAACAGGTAGTAAATATTTTCACTTACATTTATTTGCGCTCCCCCCCAAAACAGCTGGATTTCTAGAACTTTAATCAAGAATCCCAGTGGGGATATTCAAATACAGTAGTCTCCGCCAATTCTCTAGGGCTGGTCTTTAAACTAGACTCCTGGGTGCGGCCCCAGCCTCACTGCCATAGAAGACAGGAGAATGATTCAGGAATCCATACATTTTTAACAAGATCTCCAAGTGCTGGGATCCTTCGAACTGAGACAGTGCTGTCCTTTACCGAAAAGGCAGCTTCACGCAGTTGTTTAAGGAAGCAGACTCTATGGAAAATAATGCCTTGCTTACCAACTTGCCGGTTTGTTGTTTAGGATCAAATGCAATGCATTAAGAAAGCACCATTAGTATAATGAACTCTGCTTCAACCAAAATTATTCAACTTATTGAGAAATGGACCTTCTTCTGACTCCAAGGCAGCAAAATCTCAAAGTGGAGGTTGAATGGGCATTTCAGTGCCGAGCGATTATAATCAGGAATGCCCAAAAAGCTTGCAAATGCAATGGCTTCCCAGTAATGTGAGTGACAACCCAGAAACAAAACTATTGATGGGCATCGTCTAAATTTCATTAATACAGAATGATGATAGCTCAAACAAGCAAACAAGAGGTCCTACCTTTATAGAACCTTCCAGGGGACCCAAGAGCAACATCTGCACATCTGAGAAGTGAAGGATGAAAAAAATGCAGTGCTGGTGCATTTCTCCCACGTGAGAGAAAAGGGAGAGATTGTTTCTGTCTTCTGTTTTCACACACCGGTCATCCTTGACACAGTTCTCACTATGAATCACCCAATTAATTAGGTTATTGCACTTAGTCTGGTTGGGGGAAATGAAAAACAAGGAGCACATGCTCCTCCCTTTTGGTTTTAACCGTGCACTGTATAAACTGTCGACAATGTGAAATTGATCTCTCAACCTTTTGCTTCCCCGCGCAGCTCTGCAACGAATGTATGCATTTATGGAGTATATGTGTCAGATTATGACTGGTAATCCTGTGCAATCCAGGTATATCCTGCTAAGAATATTCTGTGGACATGTTCCCCCCTGCTAGCAAATAGCATGCAGTTGTTTGCCAGAAGGTCTGTCATTTCCAGGTTTATAAGGAAATTAGATGGAGCTATCCAACTTTTCATTTTCCTGGGAACATTCCCCGAACGCACTACGTCCCATAGTAAAGGGACCAAATAGATTGAAGGCCTATTGCTTAATTCTTGTCCTCCCAGATACAAAAGGAGCACAGGATCAGGGTTCTCATGAAGCCATCCCCAGGTTATTTGAAATGAGGAATGAGTCTGGATTTCTGATTTGGGCCTTTGGTTTCTAGCATTACTTCCTCCATCCGGCCTGGAACGGCTTCCAAGGAAAAGGGAAGCAGGGATTGGTGTAAGGAAAAGAGAAGGGAAAGAAATGCCTTCCTCTGTCTCTAGGTACAAAGAGGCAGGCGCAGCTAGACCCAATGCCTGTCAAAAAGGAATCAAAAAGAAACACTCCTGGTGTAAGTTACTCCTTAACCATGAAGCAGGCATTTCTGGAAATGGCCCAAGCTCTTTTCGACACTGGAGTAACCCTTCGTGAGTGATTGCTTCTCTGCACTAGCATTGCTCTGAAAAAAGGGCAGCTTCCAAAAAGCCCTCGCCTAACCAGGAGCTCTCATGTGAACCATGGCCCAGCTCAAGTTACATGAAGATGCACGTAGGGCCAGTCTTGGGCCAGTCATGTGATAGGACCACACGGTTCTAGTCACACAAGCGCAAACCGCTAAATACTTCCCTGTGTCCCAGCAGATGCCTCAAGTTAGGCTTCATTCGTTCTGCCAGAGGCTTTGTCTGTTCCGCTCGGGTTTAAATGCTGTATTCAAGGGTAACATGGTTAGCCTAACATTTTGGCCTAAAATTAGCCTAATGCTTAGCCTGTCTTTCCCACCTAGAATCATGGAGCTGAAAGTGTTCTAGAAATATCACTCTCCTCGTTCAACCTTTTCATTGTGTAAATGAGGACGCTGGAGCCCAAGGAGGAAACACGATTCGCCTGACGTGTACCCCAGGACAAACTGGTCCTGAAGCCAGCATCAGGCCCGGGGCCCCTTATTCCCTCTCCAAGGCTGTCAAAGTCTTGGCTTCGGTGTAAATAAATTTAATGAGGTCTTTCCTAAGAGCAGAGTGAGAGAAATGGCAAGAAGGTGGGTATTGAATTCTTGAAGTAGATAGAGGTGCAGAGAGAAAATGAGTAGACCCAATTCACAAATTTTGCCTCGGGCTAGACCTTTATACATTTAATATATGATAATAATAATAATAGATCCACTCATTCCTTCTTTTCTTCCGAGGGACTAAATTCGCCGGTTCTTTTTGATGGTCAAATAGGAACGATATTTGAGGGCAATGACATTCCATATACATTATGCCCTTGACGTCCCAGGGTGCATCTTCCTTGAGGGTTATAATTCTTTAGCCGGCTTCTCCTCTACTCCTGGTTCTCACACCAATGACTTACACCCAAGAGTGTATATCTATTATAATTGCTACCTAAAGAGAATAAGAATTACAGATAAGTAATTTTCTTTTTCTAATCTAACCCCCTGGAGGCATTTCAGCAGCTAATACGGGTGATGACAGGCATTTCTGCTATAATTTATACAATTTCATTTTTCTTAATCATGAATTTTAGTTCTCTTACGTCACCTGCTTGAAATGGAAGCGGGCCTTTCTTTTTTTTTTTGCCACTGCGATTGCATTTGTAGTCTCTCTTGTGAAGCGCTTAACATGTCCACAGGATTGTGAGAAACGCAGATTAGCCTCTTTTCTGAAATAGCTTGCCTCTAGTTGCCTATAAATCCTTTCAAAACACTAGAAAACATGAATTTAGGTGCTCCAGTGGGACACCACAGTTTGAGTACTTAGGAGTACGTGTGAAAAGTTATTAAGTAGATCTCACAATGCATTTATAAATAGCTATTTTCCCTGGCAGAGAAATTGGTGAAGAAGAATGTATATTTAAAACACTCTGTAGAGTACAATATGGAAGAGAACTTAGGGCATGCCATGGGTGGGTTTGCCTAGTTCGTTTCTGTGACTTTCTTATCTAACACAATGTTTGATTCATGGAAAGATGTCAGTAAATATTCATCCTTTGCATTGAATATGGTTCAGAGGTTATTAAATAATGTAATATTCTGGTCACACCCTTAACCTCCCTACTATTCCTTCAAAGCCAATTCGGTTCAGCCAGCCCTGAGGAATCCAAGACGAACAAGTGTTCTCCAACCAGGAGAGTCCAGACAGTCTGATATAGTCTAAGATCATTTGAAATTTAGAATTGTTGGCAACCCTATTAACAGATCATGTGATCAGTTTAGTAGATCAGCAAACAGGATTTCGTTGGAATAGCATGTAATGATATAGAACGGAATGGAACACAGTACATCTCACATGCTAAGAGAAAGTACTGTTTCTGGAAAACTTTTTCATTTCCATGAGGCACCAGGGTGACTCAGTCAGCTGAGCAGCTAACTCCTAGTTTTGGCTCAGGTCACGGTCTCAGGGTCCTGGGATGGAGCCCCACATCAGGCTCCACACTCAACAAGTCCACCGGAGACTCTCTCCCTCTGTCCCTCCCACCCCCCACTCATGAATAAATAAATCTTCAAAATAAAATAAATAAATAAGAAAATAAAAATTTTCATTTCCTGTATACAAGGAAGTTAGGTCATGTTGTAAGGTGTATTTCTTCCTGTGGTTCAAAAGAAGTTTGAAAGCTACTATAGTGGGCGTCTGGGTGGCTCATTCTGTAAAGTGTCTGCCTTTGGCTCGGGACATGATCCCAGGGTCCCGGGATCGAGCCCCGCATGGGGCTCCCTTTTCAGCGGAGAGCCTGCTTCTCCCTCTCCTCTCTGCTCATGCTCTCTCTCGCTATTGCTGTCTCTCTCTTTCTCTCCAATAAATAAAATCTTTAAAAAGAAAGAAAAAAAGGAAGAGAGCAAGCCACTGTAGTAGGTTAACTAGAGACTCCCAAAAAGGTATGTCCACATCCTCACCCCTAGAACCTGTGAATATTATTTGAGAGAAGGGTCTTTGCGAACGTAATTAAGGTAAGGATCTCAAGATGAGGAGATCTTTCTAGATTATGCAGGTGGGCCCCCCAATCCAATGGCCAATGTCCTTACGAGAGAAAGAAGAAGGGAAATTTGGGACAGACTGAAGAGGAAGAAGCAATGTAACCATGGAGGCAGAGATCGCACTGATGAGTCCACAAGTCAATAGACACCAGGAGCCCCCAGCAGAGGAAGGAATGGACTCCCCTTAGAGCCTCAAGAGGGAACATGGCCCTGCCAGCACATTGTTCCAGACTCCTGACCTCTAGAACTGTGATAGAATAGATTTCTGTTGTTTTAAGCTCCCCAGTTAGTGGTGATTTGTTAAAGCAGCCACAGGATACTAATACAGCCCCTGACCTGAAAGATCCAAAATCCTAGATGTTTTCAAAAGCTCCAGAACCAGTCCCATCTACAGTGTCTACAGTGAAACCCCAAAGTTGCCCAAAGAATGAAGTCCATTCTTTGGTTACCCAAAGTTCACTAATACTTCATAAAGACCACGGTCTTTTATAAGAAACATAGATATTCAAGGCCCACCATCTGATACAGCCCCTGGGAAGGGAAAAGGAACTTCATACACTCATAAAAAACAACTAAAGACCATCGTTAGCCTATTCCTTTCTGAAAAAGAAATTTTATTGAGCTGAATTTTCTGTGCAGCAGGTATTTTTTAAATTTTCCTAATATAAATTTATAATAATAACTATGCTTCTTCGAACCAAAATAATGGATTAGAAAAATCACGATTTTAAACTTCCCCCTAGTCCCTGGAACCAGCCAAACAAAGGAACTTGGCAAGAATGAGAAAAAATGGCTCATTTAATAACAATGAAATTATCAACTCTTCCTATATTTTTTCCCAAGATTAGCAAAAGAAATGTTGTTTCTAGAAATATCCCCATATCAGTCATCAAAGGGCATGCTGACCCATTGCTGGTCTCTTACCCACAGGCCTTAGCAAATGTAAGATATCTAAGGTGTATAGCATATACTTTAATTGGAACATGATAAAATGGAATCATAAAGGCTTATAACTAATCCATTGTCCTCTTTGCATGAGCAGCAATTAGTGCTATGAATTACCAAGTGCCTATAGTTTTAAGTTCCTGGCTTTCTATGGCTCTTCTCCAGCTTTGCATAAGGACTGCAGTGTGCCTCATTTCAAGACCAGCACCTACGCGAAAAAGGATGCAACGCAGCCCAAATCTCATTCATTCACTTAGCAATCATCATCTTTCCATCTTCATGTAGCAACTCATTGCACTAGTTTTAAGAAACCTAGTATAATGCCTTGCAAATAGTAGTCATTCAATAAATATGTCTAACCTAATTGAATTATGTATTTTGAGAACATAGTGAAAACTAGATGGTAGGGATGATTGTAAAGTGGTGGGGGTGGGAAATAGACAAGATGAATTATGGCAAAAACCATCAACTAACCCATTGCATTTCTGACCAGCATGCTTTTTCCCCTTACATCAAAAAAAAAAAAAAAAAAAAAATCAAGACCAACAACATTTTCAAACTGGCGTAGGCCTCCTTTAACAATATGCCCATTGAAGTTCCAACCTCTCACCAACCATAACCCCTCCATTGCCCAGCAAACCACATCAAATGAAATTCACTAGGGACTCTTGGGCCTGGCAGAGACAAGCCACCCTTCATCAAGGACATGTTGGCATTCGTGAATTGCTCTCTCCACACTCATATCTCTGTTTATAAAGGTGATTTTTGCATTTTGGGTTGGTTGTAAGAAATGACACGAGAAGCCCTTAGGAGTGAACTGAGACAAAGAGAAGAGATACCTAGAAGCTGCCAGAGTTGGTGTAGTCAGGGATGTTCAGGAGAAGCCTACCTTCCCAGATGGCAGAATTAAGCAGCAACATTTTTTTCAATTAATATTCTTTCAGGTTTTTAGGCAAATAGCAAGAGATAGAACAGCACAAAAGTGTAAAAATAGACAGTCCTGGATTTGAAAACTGTCACCCCATTTAATTCTGACCTCGAACAGGTGAATTAATAACATCTCTAAGCCTCAGTTTTCCTTTCTGTGAATTTAAGATAACACCAGACTTCAGGTGTTTATAATTACTAATTGAACTAATGTCTATAATATGCTTAGTACAGTAATCGAGACACCCGATTAAGCTTTACATGTTTTAGATGCAACCCTATTCTTAGCTTCCTTGGATTCACTTAGCCAGTAGACTCTAGAAAAGGTATATTATTAACATTTTTTTCAGACACAAATTAGCATATTTCTTCATTGAGTATAAAACTAATAAACTGTATTTTTTTCTGGCCCAGCCTACACACCACCACCAGTTTTCTGAGCAAAGAGCTCTAATGCTTCTTCTCTTCTGCTCAAAACATCCCCAGAGGGTCCTCCCCTACTGTTTCATTAGAATTTCTTTCAAGACAGAGTGGAAACATAGGAAAAATGTGTGCTTAAGAGTCCATCAGACCAGGGTGCCTGGGTGACTCAGTGGGTTAAAGCCTCTGCCTTTGGCTCAGGTCATGATCTCAGGGTCCTGGGATCGAGCCCCGCATCGGGCTCTCTGCTTAGCGGGGAGCCTGCTTCCCCCTCTCTCTCTGCCTGCCTCTCTGCCTGCTTGTGATCTCTCTACTCTCTGTCAAATAAATAAATAAAATCTTTAAAAAAAAAAAAAAGAGTCCATCAGACCTGGGCTTAAATGTTGTCCTGCCACTTAGGGAGAGGTGACCTCTAGCAAGTTTCTTAATTTTTCTATGCCTCTGATTCCCCATCTGTAGAAAAGGAACGATAATACTTTACAAAAGGAAAACTAACACTTATCTGGGAACAGCTGGTCTAGAGACTAAAATTATGACATCCTCAAAAAGATATGTCAGTGCCTAGTACAAAGTAAATTTTAATATTTTCATTATTTTCCAGCTTTATTCCACATATCCTATCCTTCCATCCCATATTCCAGTCAAAATGGAGGTTTTCCTTCAATGCTTGTGCTCCCACTCCTTGGCTTTGCCTACACACAGCATTCTGCCTGGAGTGCTGTGGCCCTAGCCCTCAATATCTAAATCTTGCTTCAGGTTAGGGGTACCTGGGTGGCTCAGTCAGTTAAGTGTCTGACTTGGTTTGGGCTCAGGTCATAATCTCAGGGTCCTGAGGTCAAGCCCCATTTCCCGCTCAGCACCCAGCACAGAGTCTGTTTGTCCTTCTCCCTCTGCTCCTCACCACCTCCCTGCAACACACACACTTTCTCTCTCTCTCTGTCTCTCTCTCATAAATAAGTAAAACTTTAAAAAAAAAAAAAAAAAACTCAAGTTAAACACTATCCTTCCCACAAATCCTTATTTTTGCCCAGAAAAAATAATTGTCTATCTAAGCTTCCTGGACCATTGTCTTTGGCCTTCTTATAACCCTTCCATTGTGTTTATAGTTATTGCTCTAAGCTTTATCTCCCCCAAAAAAGTACTCTCCATAAGGGCACACTCTCCTTCTGCATCTTTTTCCCTACAGACCTGGCATACTTTAATTGCTCAAAAAATATTTGTTAAATGAATGAATCAATAGCCAATTATGTTCATTCAAAGAACTATTTATATGACATACCTATTGTTAACTAACAAAGAAGAAATTTATCTTTTTATTATGTTTTTTTAGTCGTCCTCGGTTTTTGACATAGTGTTCCATGATTCACATATAAGAAATTTAAATGAACTATCTGCACTAAACCAAAGATTCTTTCATTTTACTTTGTACGTGTACATAAGGGAAACTACGTATGTTTGCAAGCAAGCTTAAGAAGATTCCCAATGCCTGCCTTAAATATTTCACTTTTATGATTCCCCATTTCCTGTAAAATGCAAATGGGGAATGATGTCACCAAGACGGCAACATAGGTTGTTCCTGACTTCACTCATCCTCACAAGAACGACTAACAACTCTTCAACAACAAGATGCCAGTGAGAGAATCCTGGAACACAGTGAAGCACCCTTGCACCATAAAGACCAAGACAGACGGCATCAGAAGAGTAAGAGAAGCAGTTACACGTGGACCGCATTACTCCTCCCCCAGGCCAGTGCAGCACCAAACAGAAAGGTCTCTCCTGAGCCTCCAGTTCTTCTGGAGGGAAAAGATGACCCAAGAGAGATAACCAGACCCTCAGAGTTGTGGGTTGCTCTGTGGGAGCCTCCTCTGATCTCACACCACAGGGACTGCAGGGGAATCTGTGTGGCTCAACCACTGGGAATCTGAATAAGATGGAGAAGGGAGGAGGGGCTTGCAACTACCAGCACAGGGATCTTAGCAGAGCAAGTTCACACCTGCAGTGCCAAAGTAGTAATCCCGACCAGCAGTTTTGCTCATCTACAGAACCAAGTCAGAGAGGCACTCTGGCCAAGGAACACAGTGGGGTGCAGATCTGCCTGATTTGCAGTTTGCTGGCCCTAGACCCTAGTTTGCCCATGCCCGGGCAAGGAACTATGTCACAGTCTCACCCTCTGTGGAGAAGGCCTTCTGCTCCATTTGACCAGAAAGGCTGGAGAAAACTCCTGGAAGAAGTCAAAGCATACTGATACCAAAAGACGGCAAAACACAAAAAAAAGACAGCAAGATAAGAAACAAGGAACAAGAATCTACAGAACAAAAAAAAAACAACTAACAAAATGGCGATAGTAAGTCCTTACCTGTCGATAATTACTTTAAAAGTAAATGGATTTAATTACTTAATCAAAAGACTTAAAATGGCTAAATGGGATAAAAAAAAAAACAAAACAAAAACAAAAACCAAGATCCAACAATATGCATACAAAAGATTTTTTGCTTACAAAAGATTCACCTTAGCTTTGAAAACACACATTAACTAAGAGTGAAGGGATGCAAAAAGACACTCTAAGCAAATGGTAACCGAAAAAAAGCAGGAGTTGGGAGCTATCCTAGTTATATCAAACAAAATAAACTTTAAAACTAAAAATGGTAAAAGACAAAGTCGCTGTGTAATGATAAAAAAGTCAATACATCAAGAAGATTTTAAAGCTAATATTTATGCACCCAACAACAGAGCATCTAGACATAGAAAGCAAAATCTAACAGAGCCAAAAGGAGAAATAAATAGCAATACAATAATAGTTGGGGACTTTAATACTCCACTCAACAATAGATAGATAATCCGGACAGAGAATCAATAAGGAAATAGTGGATTTGAACAACACTGTAGACCAAATGAACCTAACAGACATATACAAGGCATTTATCTAACAAAAGCAGAATACACATTCTTCTCAAGTACACATGGAACAGTTTCTATGATAAACCATATTTTAGGGCACAAAACAAGTCTTAGCAAATTCAAGAAGATTGAAATCATACCAAGTATCTTCTCTGATCACCCTGGCGTGAAACTATATATCAATAACAAGAGAAAAACTGAATAATTCATGAACACATGAAAATTACACAACACTCTCCTGAACAACCAATGGATCAAAGTAGAAATTAAAGGGGAAATTAATAAGTTTCTTAAGACTAACAAAAACCAGGTCTTGAAGGATACAGCAAAAGTAGCTCTAAGAGAGAAGCTCAGAGCAATAAACACCTACGCGAAGAAACAAGAAAGGTCCCAAATAAACAACCTAACTCTGTGCCTTAAAGAACTAAAAAAAGAAGAAATTGAGCCCAAAGTAATCAGAAGAAAGGAAATAATAAAGATTAGAGCAGAAATAAGTGAAATAGAGAAAAGAAAAACAATAGAAAACTTAGCCAAACCAGGAGTTGTTTCTTTGAAAAGATAAACAAAACTGCCAAACCCTTAGCTAGACTAAGGTCTAGCTAAAACCTTACGTTTTTGATACGGAAAACAGGAAAAAGACCAAAATGAACAAAATTATAAATGAAGAATGAGACATTACAACTGATGCCACCAACATCTAAATGATTATAAAAGGCTACTATGAATGTCAATAAATGACAATGAAAGGCTACTATATGTCAATAAACTAGACAACCTAGAAGAAATGAAAATAAAAAATTTAGAAACATACACCTTACCAAGACTAAATCAGGAAGAAATAAAAAACGTATTTACACCAATTATTGGTAAGGAAATTAGATCATGAATCAAAAATCTCCCAAAGAAAAAAAAGCCCAGAACCAGATGTCTTTACTCATGAGTTTATAAAACCTTTAAAGAATTGGGGCACCGGGTGGCTCACCGGCTCAGTTGGTTGAGTGGCTGCCTTCAGCTCAGGTCGTGATCCTGGAGTCCCTGGATCAAGTCCTGCATCAGGCTCCCTGCTCAGTGGGGAGTCTGCTTCTCCCTCTGACTTCTCCCCTCTTACTCTCTTTCTCTGTCTCTCTCTCAGATAAATAAATAAAACCTTAAAAAAATTAAAGAATTAATGCTAATCCTCAAATTCTTTCAAAAAACTGAAGAGGAAAAAACACTCCCAAACCCATTTTATGAGGCCAGCCTTACCCTGATACCAAAATCAAAGGAAAACACTACTAGAAAAACAAAACAAAGCAAAACAAAAAGAACTGCAGGCTAATCTTTCCAGTGATATAGATACAAATTTTCCCAATAAAATACTAGCAAACTGAACTCAAAAGCGTAATAAAATGATCATTCACCATGAGCAAGTGGAATTTATCCCTGGAATGCAAAAGTGATTCAATATACACAAATCAATCAATGTGCTACATCTCACTAATAGAATAAAAGAAAAGAATCATATGATCATCTCAACAGAGGCAGAATAAGCATTTGATAAAATTCAATATCCATTCATGATAAAAAAAAATTTTAACTAGACATAGAAGGAATATATCTCAACATAATAAAAGCCATTTATGACAAGCCCATAGTTACACCATACTCAGTGGTGAAAGGTCAAAAGCATTTTCTCTAAGATCAAGAACAAGACAAGACTGTCCACTCTCACTACTCCTATTCAACATAGTATTAGAAATCCTGGCTAGAACAACCAGGAAAGAAAGAAATAAAAGATATTAGAATTGGAAATAAAAAAGTATACATCTCTATTTTGAGATGACATGCTTTTATATATAGAAAATATATATAAGACCCAATCAAAAAATCTGTTGGATCTAATCAATCAATACAGGAAATACAGTATAGCAGCAGGATTCAAAATTAGCATACAAAAATGAGCACTTCTATACATTAAAAACAAATTTTCTGAAAAAGGAAGAAATCAATCCTATTTACAATGGCATCAAAAACTATAAAATACTTAGTAATAAACGTAACTAGGGAGGTAAAAGATTTCTATTCCAAAAACTACAAGACACTGATGAAAGAAACTGTAGAAGATACAAATAAATGGAAAGGTATCTAGTGTTCCTGGATTAGAAGAACTAATTGTGTTAAAATGTCAACACTACCAATTAATGGTGCTAAAATGTCAACACTACCAAATGTCAGCACTACCAAAAGCCATCTGTAGATCCAGCGTAATCTCTATCTAGATTTTAGTAGCATTTTTTGCAAAAGTAGAAAAAACACTCCTAAAACTTATATGGAACCACAAAAGACCCCAAACAGCCAAAAAAACATCCTGAGAAAGAAGAACAAGGCAGGAGGCATCACAGTTCCCGATTTCAAGCTACACTATAAAATTATAGTCATCAGGACAATATGGTATTGGTATAAAGACAAATAGATCAATGGAATATAACTGAAGCCCTGAAAGAAACCCATACATATATAGTCAACTAATATTTGACCAGGGAGCCAGGAATATTCAATGGAGAAAAGATAGTCTCTATAATAAACAGCGTTCATAATGATTCACATGTAAAAGAATGAAACTATACCCATATCTATGTCACCCTCAAAAATTAACTCAAAATGGATTAAAGATTTAAATGGTGGGGGGGATGAGGAATTAGGGGACGTTGGTCAAAAGATACAAACTTCAAGTTATAAGATAAATACTTACCAGACATGTAATGTAGAAGGTGATATCTAACACTGCTCTATGATATACACGAAAGTTAAGAGAGTAAATCCTAAGAGTTCTCATCACAAGGAGAAATTTCTTTTTTTCCCTTTATTCTTTCTTCCTTTTTTTTTATTTTATCTGTGTGGGAAAATAGATGTTAGCTGAACTTACTGCAGCAATCATTTCACAACATATGCAAGTCAAACCAATGTGCTGTATGCCTTACACGTATGTAGTGATGTATATCAATTATTTCTCAATAAAACTGGGGGAAAAGTAAATGAATTTAATTGTTCTACTTTGGGGCGCCTGGGTGGCTCAGTTGTTAAGCCTCTGCCTTTGGCTCAGGTCATGATCCCAGGGTCCTGGGATGGAGCCCCGCATCGGGCTCCCTGCTTGGCAGGAAACCTGCTTCTCCCGCTACCATTCCCTCTGCTTGTGTTCCCTCTCTTGCCGTGTTTCTCTCTGTCAAATAAATAAAATCTTCAAAAAAAATAAAAATAAAAATAATTGTGCTACTTTATAGCACAGCTTTAACAGCTTTGGGCCTTTGTGTAAGAGAAATCAAAGCAGTCAGTTATTTCATTAATTCAATGGTGGAAATGTCAAAATTTCACCTGTCTTTGTGTACATTAACTGTATGTTAACATTGTACATTAACATTACAACAATGTAACTGTACATTAACTGTGTATTAACTGAATTTTTCTCTTTTAATTTGCTTAGGGGTCACATAAACAACACTTGAAACACAACTAAAATATTTAGTTTCCTGAAAATTCATCTCTATAAATTCTTTAAGTTTTGTTGTATTCAAATTTTTTAAAATCTTTAACACTAAAAAAAAAACCACTAATAAATGTGAATTTTTTGAAGCTGTAAACAGAAAACAATACTTTTCCTTTAGGAAAACCAAAGGTCAAGAAACTGAGCCCATGAGTGAATTTCAAACTATAAACAGTAGAAATGCAACCCCTACTATTGTTATAATTGGAACCAAATTCTTCCACCCCATTGTATTGTCCTAAGTATGAAAGGTAAACTCTCTACTCAGAACAAGGCAAAGAATAAGTCTAGTTATATGCAAGGTCAACACCACCTTACACTTTCATCCCATCTTACATATTTTATCTTTGACAAGAGGCCTTAGGAGCCCACAGGTCCCAGTCCTAGTGCATTATTATTTGGCTACCTCTCTGCTCAGGATTTAGAAATGACCCATTGATACAGAATCATAAAATTATGAGATTTTTGGTATAAATATGATATATTTTTTATATATTTTGATTCATTCATCTTGCTTATAGGAAGGCTGTCATTATGTAATGATACAGACACTACTAGCCTGAAATCTAACCCCGTCTTGTTCCGTAGCCTCTAACAAATCCTTCTTCATGACAGTGCCTCCCTTTTCAAATGCAAAGCACGATATTTCTGCCATCTTCTAAGAATATTATGAAAGCTGGTTTTTAAAAATATACAGCATTTTTTTTTAAAAAGTGCTTTGTTTTACTGACAAACGTCTGAGTTAATGATCTATATCATTATATCAATACTGTTCTCCCAAACATCAGAATGCACCTAAATCTCTTTTTGCGATCAAAGTGTTTTCTACTGAACCTATTTAATGATGATGTAGAAGATGACCTGGCCGGATAGACTACAGGATGAGACCGCACACCTGTATCAAGTCTGATCTTATCTGGACCTTATCATTCACTGCCATTAAATTGTGAAAGAAGAGAGTGACATCAGCAAGATGGCAAACAAGGAAACTCCAGGTCCTTGTTCACCCATAGAAAACATTGGGAAAACAAAAACAAAAATGGAGACTGACTCAAATAACTTAAAAGGAAAACTAGTCAAAGTTATAGCCAAGTAAATATTCAGTCAAGAAAAGCCATATTTTGTGTTGTGTAACTATGACATGTGTTACTATGTCAATAAACTGATTTAAAGTTAAAAAAAAAAAAAGCCATATTCAAAACAGTAGGGTATCTGGTAGCGTTTTACTGTACCCTGACCCACCTTCTGCCCAGAGCTGCACAATCAGAAGGAAGGAGCAGAATAGAATTTATTGACAACTCTGTTGGCTACCAGGGGGATTGGATTCTCTCTTGCTAGAATTACATCTTTCTGATTCTGTATCAGTAGATTGTCACTCAGTCCTCAAAGGAAAGCCCAGAAACAGACAGCTTCACTAATGAAGTCTACCAAACATTGAAAGAATTAATACCAATCCTTCTCAAACTCTTCTTTAAAAAAAAAAAGAGAGAGAGAGAGAGAAATACTTAAAAAATTCATTCTTTGAGGCCACCGTTACTCTGATACCAAAGCCAGACAAAGACACTACAAGAAAAGAAAACAAAGGCTAATATCCCTAATTAATATTGATATGGAAATCCTAGCAAACAGAATACTAGCAAATAGAATTCAAGACCACCTTAGAAGAACTATACATCATGAACAAATTGGATATGTTCCTGCAATGCAAGGATGGTTCAACATATGAAAATCAATAAATGTAATATGCCACATTTGCAAAATGAAGGAAAAAACCCACATGATCAAGTCACTTCATGCAGAAAAAGCATTTGGCAAAATTCAACACTCTTTGATGATAAAACCACTCAACAAAGTAAAAATAAAGGGAAACTACATCAACA
>CM053608.1:110477909-110495993 GCA_028646535.1 Procyon lotor
TCTCCCTCTGCTGCTCCCCCTGCTTGTGCTCTCTCTCTGTCAAATGAATAAAGTTTTTTAAAAAATATCAACAACAAAACAAAAATTAGAGAAAACAAAGAAGCAAAATAAAAGATTATTACATCAGATATTGAGGATATAAAATGGAAAGAATGGTGTGCATATTTATGCTAGTAATTTGAAAATCTTGGCAAAATGAATGATTTTATGGAAAAGGTGAATGATCATAATTAACTCAAGAAATAGATGGTTGAATATAATCATGGAAGAAATTAAAAAAATGTTTTTGAAGAATTACTTTAAAAATGCTCTGCGGCTGGATTATTTTGATATAACTTTCTTTCTTTCTCTCTCTTTTTTAAGATTTTATTTATTTATTTGACACTGAGAGAGAGATCACAAATAGGCGGGGGGGGGGTGGAGAGGAAGCAGGCTCCCCGCCAAGCAGAGAACCTGATACGGGGCTCGATTCCAGGACCCTGAGATCATGACCTGAGCCGAAGGCAGAGGCTTTAACCCACTGAGCCACCCATGCACCCCTTGATATAACTTTCTTTAAACTTTCAAATCATAGTTCATTCCTACACTACACAGCCATTTCTAAGCACAGATGGGAAACTCACCAGTTTCTTTTACAAAAATATTGCAAACTTGATACCAAAACTTGAAAAAGATATATCAAAAATGAGAAAAACCACTGAACAATTTTTCTTCTGAGTATTCTTAAGGTAATGATGAATATCTACAATCAAAAGGCAATAGTTTACTAAGCAGTAAAGAGCTAGAGGCATTATCATTAAAATTAAGAACAAAACATGGATATATGCTATTGCCACTATCAATTTATGTTGTCCTGAAACTCACAGCTATTAAAAATAAGACCAAAAAAATATACATGAGGCAATCTGTTAGTTACTGAGGGGGAAAAAAAAAACCTCAATTATTTGTAGATGGCATGGTTGTCTTTTTAGAAGTTGCAAAAGATCAATTGGAAAAACTGTTAACACTAATATCCAATAATTGATTAATTAGATTAATGGCTCTTGTAACAGAGAGACCTCAAACATAATGGATTAAATTATATAGAAATTTCTTTTCATCTTTTACAACAGTCCAGAGATCTGTGGTCAAGAGTGGCAGAACTGCTCTGCTCCAAGTTGTCCAATAGTCAGTCTGCTAGAACAGGGATTGGCAAATATTTTCTGTAATGGTCCAGAAAGTACATATTCTAGGTTTTGAGTGCACATACAGTCTGTCACATTTTAATCTTTTTAAACTTTTCTTTTTCTTTCTCTCTCACTCTCTGTCTCCTTCCTACTCCCCTCCCTTCTCTTCCCTCTCCTTTCCTTCCTTTTCTTTTGTCTTTTTTTTTTTTTTTTTTGCAACCACCTAAAATTTTAAAACCATTCTTAGCTCATGGGCCATACAAAGATCAGGCCACACGTAGATTTGGTCTGCAGGTCATAGTCTGCTAATTCTTGCTTTATCTCAAGTCTGTGTTCTAGGAAAAAAGTACAAAGATTTCTTTTTTGGAGATGTTGGCTTTGAAGTCTATAGAGAAGTTTGAAGATGTTTGGCTTTGAAGTTGCACGTATAACTTCCATTTACATCCCACTGGCCAAACATAGTCACCTGCCTACACACAGCTGCAAGGGGGGTTGGGAAATCTGGGTAGCCATGTGACCGAGAAAATGGGAAGAATATATGTGGATGGGACAACTATAAATCTGACTTAATGGTTAAAATAAGAACTTGAAAAATCAATGCCTCTTAGATATCAGTAATTGCCAACTAGAAAATGTAATAGAAAATGAGTCATTAATAGTAGC
This sequence comes from Procyon lotor, assembly GCA_028646535.1. Taxonomy (NCBI): domain Eukaryota; kingdom Metazoa; phylum Chordata; class Mammalia; order Carnivora; family Procyonidae; genus Procyon; species Procyon lotor. The sequence goes on from CM053608.1 coordinate 110,479,739, forward strand.
AAAATATCCTTAATAACTACTTAGAAAATTTGGAACCAGAAATGTTTAGGATCTACCTAAAGATAATTAAGAAGTATATATTGAAGACAGTAAGATTTGAGAAATTAAAGAAAAGACATAATTGCCAGTTGGAAAGACTGAGTATTTGAAACATATATGTAAATTTTTCTCAAATTAATTGATAGGTTTAAGATAATACAAAAATTCCGACAAGATTAACTTTGTGTGTTTGTTAGGATCTTTCTGAAATGTATGACGTTTCAGAACAATAAATGGGATAGAATTCCTAGAAAAAAAATTGTAAATAAATGAAATGAGAGGAACCTGATCTATTAGATATTTAATTGTAGGTGCCATCAGTTGAAGGTGGGGGAGGGAGTTGGAACAGTGCCAGCTCATTGCCCCTTCTAAGTATTTCTGGGTCACGAGATATGGGGAAATAAAGGATTCCAATTTAACCACTTTCTGAATGACTCTAGGCAAGTGATTTAATCAATCTGAACATCAATTTTATCATAAAATCAACACAATAATAATACTTTCTAGGGGCTTTCGAAGGTTTCGAATTTGTTCTGTACTACTTCTCTACTGTTCTATGAGCTCATGCACTAGAAGATTTCATCTAACTAAAGTTGTTAAATCCAGGGTTCCTAGTAGAGTTACATCATCTAGAATTGCCAGACACGATTCCTGTCATTACTGACGATGCTGAGGAAGAGGACAATTGATAGGTATAACCTTCTCTTGATATGCTACAGCGTTTTCCACAGCAGTTTAAGAAATAGTCATCAGTTTGGGGAAAGAAAGCTGTTCTGAATTTTAGTTCTCTAGTTACATAATACTGGGAATGTTACTTCATTTCTCTAGGCCTTTATTTTTTATCAGTAATAATTCAGATGACAATGATAACAATAACCTAACAAAAATAAGCAATTTATTGATCATTCAATGTGTCCCGGACACAAGGTGCTCAAGATTCATTAAATCATTTAGTTCTTCACACAAATTTTAAGAGGCAGGTACTGTTACCATCACCATGATTATGGCCATTATTTGCATTTTGCAGTTGAGGAAACAGAGATCAAAATATTTCCATAACTTGCCAAAAGTCACAGTTGTTCAGTGTGGACATCAAGAGCAGCACTTAGAAAGCTCTTCACCATCAGGGAACTACAATTAGTATAGGGATAAGTACTTGATAATCAACTGTTTCATCTGGACTAGAACAGATGAATAGAAATATGGGTGCTGACATTTTTCTATATTGTAAATAGAAGTTAGATATTATGATCTAGCTGTCTGTCTTGTATAACCTTCATTTAAACAAAGGGTAGTTTTAAGACTCAATGCATTCTTGAGGTTGGGGATTGTGTCTTGTTTGCAAAGTACTTAGTTTGTGGCATATGGTAAACATGCAATGAGTGAGTCTATCAATGTGGTCATTCACCATTGTAACTAAAGGGTCTAGGAGAGTGCTTAATTCTTTATCATCCACTCAATAAATATTTATTGATTGAATCAATGCTTTAATAAAATCTCTGATCTTCCAATGTCCTTGATATCTTGGGTTTTCCTTGAGTTATGATTTTTAAGCCAGTGAAAGATATGCAACAGTCAAAAGGTTTGTAGTCATAAATCAGTGTTGGTATTACATTATCTTTTCTATCAAAATTTGGTTGAGAACTGATGAGTTTATAATGGTAACAGTCTGAAATAAAGGAAGTGAAACTCTAATTCGCTTTGAATCCACAAACATTGCTTGAACATTTTGGAGTAGTAACTGATTCCTTTCCAGAACTCTGGTTCATGTGTTTTATTACAGATACTCATTGTAACAGGTTGCACAATCCATTAAAATAGTAAATTTCAGTAAAAATGATGGATTTTGCAACAAACATATATTTTACATGCAGTACTTCAAATGATTGTTTTCAATTGTGTGTCAAATGTTTGAGTTAAGACAATGAAGATAACAATGCTGTTTTATGAGTTTTGTGGGGTCCCTAATATTAACTTATTTTTATCCTTTCTGAAAATTTTGGCTTGAAACTGCTTTATGGTTATTATGGTTACCAAGTAGAAATGTCCCAGAAAGACATTATTTTATTAAGGTAGACTAAGTGATTTGCTGGGCAGAAATAAAATCACTGAAGACAACAGATATATTTAAAAATTGTTCTTTGTTATAGAAGTCTTATATGCTAGTATAGATGGTGCCCACGTTTCAGAAAATTAGAACTAGTTTCCAGTATTTTGTTGTGCCATTTTAGATTCTCTTATCTGTAGCTATATATAGTTTACTGATCACTCGGAAACAGGGTGTCCGTTTAAGACAGGAAACACCCCACTTCATCAACTCTTGGAGAGATGAATTTTTAAAGATGAGAGAAATAATAGTGGAGAGAGAGCAGAGGCTGGGAAAATAATCTCGTACTTTCTTTATTAGCTTCCAAATATCATCCCCAAATAGCTCTTTGAGACCTCAATTTATTGAACCTAATGGAGACAAGAGATGGAATGGTGAGACTCATAATGATTATAATGTGCAGCTTCAGGAGGTCATGGGCTTGGTTAATTCCCTTCCAAAGGGACAGAAGGAAGAAGGATAGGAGAAGGGTGAGTGCAGCCATTCAGCCCCTCACTTTTAAGCTAGCTGGGAACTGTTTCTAATGAATGTCCCTGCCTCCATCAAGGGCATTTCTTCCATTTAACGAGCACGCGGGAAGCAGACATTGCTCAAGTACAAGGGTTCAGTTTGCAGTGAGCCACAAATCACATTTCATTTATCAGGCCCTACAGATGACAGGATATCATCGAGTCCCTGGAGAGCCATATTCATTAAAAAGAAATCTTAAGTAATTACAACAATTAATTGACTTGAAACAGTTTCTGGTGGATAAGGTTTACATAATTCATTTGCCAGACAAAACAAGCCTGATCAGGTCCGGGAACATGCTATTTTGGAGCCTCCCTCTATCCGATACCGTGTGGTCCCGGGAAGGGGCTCGTCAACTAGGGCCCTCCCTCCCCCACTTTTTTTGGGGAAAGGAAATGGAAATTTCTAAAGTGAGAAATAGGAACCTTAGAGGATCTGACAGACTCTATTTTGGGTCCATAAGATGGTTCTGTAGCACTTCTTTACTTACCGTTGTTACTAAAACTGATTAATGAAAAATGAAAATGGGTTGCATTAATCAAGAACTCTCTGTGACTATGGTCTTGAGGAGGTTTAGATGGACCCGAGGCAAGGCCTTCCAAAAAGCTAAGCAATCATTTAGGATGATGTCAAAGCTTAGTACAAGAACTCCATTGTGCCCAAAGTTACTTGCATGGACAACTACTTTTGTCAAATTAATACTTTGCCAATATTTTCAGTGGTTAGTCATAAATTCTTTAGTGCTAAGTTTTTAAAATGTCGAGTTTATGATTAAATTTGGAGAGGGATCTTGCTGGAGAACTATGGCAAATAATTCCTTTTAGGTGTTGTGAAATGTGATATTCCACCACTTGGAAACACCTGCAGGTAAGTAACTATTATTAGGCTCTCTTAGGGCAGCACCCGGTTTTGGAGACGTGATTTAGAGAGCACAACAATTATCTTCTAATACAGTTCCAGTGTACTTTGTTGGGCTGGTAGGAGAATGGATGATCATAACACTTCAGAAAAGAAGGAGAAAAGTATATGCTATAGACTTTTCAAGATGTTGTTTTTTATTTCATGGCTCCAGGGAGAGTTGCTAAGACTTTTAGGACTCACAGAGATAACTTCATTCAAAGGGCCACAAATTGGGTCTCTTAACCCAAGAGCGATAGTCTCTGAAGTTTGATTCTCTCGAATCAAGCCACAGACAGGCTGCTTCAGTATCATCTGGAATCTTGTTGAATATATAAATGCAGGGCTCAGGATTGACACATTGGATCAGAATCTTTGGGGGTAAGGCCTGGGCTTCTGTTGTTTTAACAGACACCCCAAAACATAATGACCATTGGTGAGATTCAGATTCTTTGAAAAGCTTGTGGAGTGAATTTCAGCTTATCGGTATATTTTGAAATTACTCTTTCTTTATATTGGTCAGTATTTTCTAGAGAAACAGAAGCAATAGGATATATATATATATATATATATATATGTATATATATATAAATTCAGTTCAAGTCTAAAGACCTGAGAACCAGGGAAGCCAGTGGTGTAAATACCAGTTCAAGGGTAAGAGAAGATGAGGAGATATGTCCAGTTCAGCACTGATGAAAAAATCAGATGAACTTCTTTGCTCACTCTTTGCCTTTGAGGCCCATTTTGGAAATGTATGTTGTCCACCCATGAATAAGGATCAGATACACCCCAAAATAGTGTTTAATCTGGGCACTGAGGACCAGTCAGGTTGACACATAAGATTAGCTATCATCTTTTCCAAGATTTCCCTTATTCTTACTTGTGCCACTTGTTGAAAAGTACACATTTCTGGACCCTAGAATTCTGGAAAGAAGTTGCAATGTTATGTGTTTTATCCATCCAACAAATCTTATTGGACTTCTGATACTACCTATAAACTATGCCCAGGGCTAGAGCTACAAAATAAATAATCTTTCCAATTTTTTTTTAAATTTTCTTGGATTTCTTTAGAGATAGATTGATTTTTATTTCATTATTCTGTTTTTAGGTCTATGATTTCCATTTCTTTAAAAAATAACTTCTATTTCGTAATTGAGATATTCTAATTCTTTAATTCACTTTAAGAGAATCTCTAATTGATTGTTGAAGTGTTTTTATGACAGTTGATTTATAACCCTTGTGAGAATATCCCAACAGCGGATTCATCTGGTGTCAATGTTGGTTGGTTATCTTGTCTCATTCAAGTTGTGATTTCTTGGTATAACACATAATTTTCTATTGTCTCCTGGACATCCTAGCTATTATGTTAAGGGATCATGGGTCTAATTGAAATCTTTTACTTTAGCAGCAGTCATCCTGTTTAGGTTAGGTCCCAGGTTCTGGCCTAATTTGGTGGGCTGTGGTTTCAGTAGCAGTTTAATTTTCTGAGTCTTCGTGGTGTTCTTTTGTCTACTTGGTTTATCTTGTGCTATGGGGACCTCTCACTAGTCCTTGCTGGTGCTGCCTGAGGGGCTGGAAAGGTTTCCCCAGGTAACCTCCTCTCTAATGGCACCTTGGTGGAGGAGGGAGTCTCTGCAGGTATGGAGGGGTCTTCTCCATTGTGGGCATGTCTGCTGGGGAGAGGATTCTTCAGCCCTGTTTAGAAGGTGAACATCTCTCCTGGTGGCTTAATCTCCTTGCAGACAGTGCCAGTTTGCCTCCTGTGATTGGAGGGCGTGTCTGCTCATTCCAGGAAAGGAATGAGCCTACCTGGGTTGCCTTCTTTTACGAGGTTGTGCTGGGAAATGGTGGGCCTTGATAACCTTCTTCTGTTGTTGGGGGAATACGAGGCACCCTGCTCCTTGTTGTTCCTCTGGGCCTTGGGTCTCAAAGCAGGAGGTTTTCATCTCACTACTCCCAAAGTTCTCCTTTGCTCACTTCTGCTATTTCCAGGATTTATCGTACTTGCCCAAAGGAACAGGAAGAAATGGGTCTATGTTATGGACAGGTTTTAAGAAATAGCTTCCCATGGAAAATCCCTTGGATAGATTTTAAAAAATGATTTCAAACCAAAGTTTTTTGTCAAGACCCTAAAGTGATTTTCAATAATTTTCTGTGTGGCCATTTAAATGAGATAATATATTGATAAATTAATGTTTGTCTAATTATATTTCTATTTGAAATCATATATCAAAAATACTGCAGGGTTTGGAAAACTCTATAATCTGGGGTGAGAAATACTCTGTTTTCAGTTTTAGGTTATATATCAAACAAAATTCATACTTTTATTTAGCGCCTTTTCCTCCTTTGTTATCCTTGAGAGAATAATTATTTTAGACAGGCAGTTTCCAGAGTTTAATGCCATGAGTTTTTCAGAAGGTCTAGTCAGTGCTATAATTGAAGCTGGATGAAGAACAGAATTGCCTGAAGAACTTTAAAAAGTCCTAGCCTCCTGTCCCACTTCCTTAAAATTCAGAGTCAGTGGGGGTAAGGCCCCTGGATGTATATATTTTCCTAAAGTTCTCCAAGCATCTATAGGTGATTGGCCATATTTGGTTACCATATGTAATGAGAAGTTGGAACATTTCCAAAATGGGATAAAATCTAGAAAAATAATGCCCTTTACCCAGGGTAACACTTTATACAGGGAGAGCCAAAGGAAAATTGAAAAAATAACCTTGCAATTACATTTTAAAAGGGAGGATGAAAAATCAGAAACCAGTGAGAAGAATGACAGGGAGTATGCAAGGCATGAGATATCTAGTATATGAGAAAAACAACTGAACTAATTGGGATAATTCACTTGGTAGAGAAGAGTTTTGGAGGATATGATAATAAATTGTCTTCAAATATTTAAGTCAGGACTTAATACTGTTTTAGATTGGGAACCTGCGTCTTTTGCAAACTTTCCAGGTGATCCTGAGGCAGTCATTTTGTGGTGAAAAAGGCAGCTGGAGCACTCGTGGTTACGGGGAGGATTCTGCTAGGCTTTTATAAAATGGTTTGGGGGCTTGAGAATGAAGAGCTGATGGGAAGAATTAAAGAGGAAGCCAACCAAGATGGAAAAGGAAGGAAGGGGGAGGACGTAAGTAAGGAAGGAGAAAGGGAGGGAGGAAAGAGGGGAAGGGGAAGGAAGGGAAAGAAGAAAGGAAGAGCAGCTGGAAAGACGGTAGGAAAAAAGAAGGAAGGAAAAAGAGAGGCTGAGATGTTTTGGGTTTGGAGGTCCCACCTCTGATTAAATGCTGGTTGTATGGGTTTTTCCAATGAAGCCTAGTGATCTTGAAACAAAGAAGAGAAATTATATTACGTTAACTTGACGTTGGAAAAGAGAAAGGCAGATAGAGTCAAGAGTTAAGAGGCAGAGGAGATTGTGGCTGCCCGTAAGGCCAGGTTCAAATGCAGGATCTTGGCGAAGTGAACTCCTGAGCAAAGGAGACCAGCTGACCAAGAAAGGTGAGTAAGGCCAGTGAGCTAGAGCTCAGCTCCTGTGAGAGAAAGCTCAGAAAGTGCAGAAGTGGAGCGGAGACCAGGTTTGGAGTAGTTGCCACTTCTGATGGTCTGTGGGCTGAGGAAAGATTGGGGTCCATGAGGAGAGTTAACTGTGGAGGGAGTGCTTTGTCTAAGGCATGGTTCTCAAACAGAAGCATGTGTTGGAATTGCCTGGACTCCACCAGCAGGGACTCTGATTCAGTAGGTCTGGGAGAGGCCTCAGGGTTTGCTTCTCTAAGGAGCTCCTAAGAGATGCTAATGCTCTGGTCTTGGCACCACACTTCCCAGAACAGTGACCTAGGAAATCCAGGCTTCCATTAAATTAACACTTCCGGGAAGGATGAGGACAGAAGAAACTCATCCACTATAGATGGTTCCAGAAGGCAGAGTAAACATAGCTGGAGGGTGATTGGGAGCCCGAGTTACAATAAGTTCTACCAGGGCAAGATTTGGGGCACTCTTCTGTGCCTGAGGGTGAGCTGTATGTATTCCAGGGTGCTTTCAAGAAGCTATAAATGTCTATGCAGGTAGTTCAGATTTACTCATCACTAGTTATTTAAAATTGGGTCCTTGATGTGCATATCCAGCTTTGTTGATGCCAGGGGCAGCTTATTTCACTGTGCGGGAAAGGAGCTTTGGTTGAGATCCAGTGTTGAGCATAATGGCTCCCCTCACAAAGAAAGAGCAGTTTGGCAGTAGAGGGCTTTAGTGAAACCTGACAGCATGATAATGTTATTTACAGGTTTTCTTAGAGCCTTTCGATGACTTCCCAGAGCCCTTGGGGTATAATCTAGAATCCAGAATATTATGTGCAAGGCTTTTCCCAGTCTGGCCTTTTAGCATCTTCTCCATGATAGGATCTCTCCGTCCTTTTCTAGACTTCTGGCACAAGGGTGTGCCCTTGATCTTACACCTATGCTTTCTCCAGCATCAAAGCCTTCACACCTTCTCCTGGGTTCTCCGAAAATGGTTTTCTCTTGCTTTCTTAGCCAACTTCCACAGATTCTACTAATATCGACTTCAGTGTCTCTTCTGGGAAATACTTCTCTAATCCTCAAACTAGAGCACCTTTCTCTTCCCTGTTTCACAGCATGTCCACCAGTTGTAATTCTGGGTTCACCGTCTGTTTTCCATTTTCTACCCATAGTTGCAGAATGGCAAAGGGTTGACTCACCCCTCCGGGTTGCTTTGGGACTTATCTGGTTTTACAAGTCCAATTTCCATGTCCTTAGCACTGGATAAACCAGTATGGTTGGTCATCCCAACCTTGTTCACCCTGTACCCGCAGATCTAACAAGTGACTGGCATACAGAGCATGCTCAAAAATTTCGCATTGAACAGAATCAAGTAGTTCCTAATATGGATCAAAGGGGAATCATCCCTCACTCTCAATATCTTTATGACCTCAACAAACGTTATTTGGGAAGGGAAAAAAGATGGCTGAAAGTCACTATTCAAAATGATTTTGGGGTCTGATTCCAACATTTCACTTTGCAATTCAGTGGTGGATTCAAGACTAGACATTTGGTATGATAAGGTATAAGGTGGGTCTGCTGAGTTTGGGAGTATTCATTTGTCCATCCATCCATCCATCCATCCATCCATTCATATTTTTTTTTATGCCTATCTCCCAAATACCCCCTCCTCTCCACCAGGTTCACTAGTAAATCATACTCAATTTCTTGAAAGTTTTTAAGAAATTACCTATTGAAGTGCAAATACTCTGGTTGGAGATTACCTGAAACTCTGTTAGCTACAAATCTGAAGAGGACAGGGGGATAAGCATTGAGCTCCAGGATAAATTGCTGCAGACACGAGGACTTCTAGGGTGTCCGGGGTTAGGCTGTAATGACATCACATTTATGTTTCTGTCTTCCTTCTTCTTCCACAATCCTGGGGACACGAGTATCTCTCTAAGTAGATGTGTGATCTGCACCCCTGAAGAAATGAAGTGGCTTACAAGGAACAGAATGCCCACGTCACAGCTTGAGTAAACAAACTCGGTAATTCATTATAGCTATAAAGTCTTTTGTAATATTTAGCAGACTCTCCAATGCTTTGAACGGCTGAGGAGTATTTATTAACTTAGCATGCTTAAGAGCCAGCATCAAGGATTTTAGTCTTCCAAACAAGAAAATTAGAAAGCATGTCTTGTTCCCACTGAGACAGAGTAAGAGCAAAGGCTATTAGGACAACTCATCTCCTAGAATATTAAAAACACCCTAACAGGCTGCTCCAGGTCAGAAGAAGAGGGACCCACTGGAGCGGGGAGTGAAGAACAGCTGTGTGGCGGAGGCTCTCCGACAGGTGTGTGGTGAGCTTGTTACTGCTCATGAGGGCAGAGATTAAAATGAGGAACAACGGAAACGGAAGTGCTTCTCTTCAGGCCCATGACTCCTAGTCTCAGAGCATGTCTCTCGACTTTAGACTCAGGGGAGAAAAATGGAGAAAAGAAGATGGAAAGAGAGTCTAGACAAGCACTGGGTGCTTCTTGAGAGCTTTTCATCTGCTGGACACTAATTCCTCTAATAGAATAGATGCACGATTTCTCTTTATTACCCTCATCTCAAACAGTGATGATGGAGGAGCTGCAGTAATCCTCCAAGCGTTCTTGACCCTGACAACTATCTCAAAGATATGTGCTTCTGGCAAAAGATGCACCTAGGGGAGGAGCATGAAATCCATCAACCCAAATCCATCGGTACTTGCTCCAGTTTACCTGTTGGTAGTGACAAATTATCCTAAAACTTAAAGCAACCACCGTTTTCTTATACCTCATGATTTTGTGGGTCAGGAATTACAGCAGGGTTCAGTCGGCTGGTTTCTCTGTCCCACTGGGCATCAACCGTGGTCACCTGGTGATGTGTTCCGTTGTCAGCTGGGCTGGGCTGGAGAATCTGAGACAGCTTCACTCGCTGGTCAGGTCCGTTGGTGGTGTGGCGGACCCCCAATGATATCCGGGTCCTAATCCCTGGGACCTGTGAATGATACCTTGTATGGCAAAGGCACTTTGCAGGTGTGATTCAGTGAAAAATCTCAACATGGGGAGATTATCCCGAGTTATCCAGGTGGGCTCTACCTCTAATGAGAAGTGTCCTGATACGAGGGGTGGAGATTTGACTACAGAAGAAGAAGGTCTTGTGACAGTTGAAGCAAGCCACACCACTGCTGGCTTTATAGCTGGAGGAAAGGGGGCCAAGAATCGAGGAATGCCCTGGATGTGGTTCTAGAAGCTGGGAAAGACAAGGAAACAGATTCTCCTCTAGAGACTCTAGAGGGAGTGAGACTCTGCTGACATCTCGATTTTGGCCCCATGAAACTGATTTTGGGCTTCTGACTCCAGAACTATAAGAAAACAAATGCATGTAGTTTTAAGATACCACTTTAGGTACAGCATCTGTAAGAAACTAACAGCAGGGGTGGCTGGAAGACTGGACTGAAGTGACACTATTGAACAGAGTGTCTGCTATGGCCCCTTCAGCCTGGAAACTGCTCACAGAACTTACGTGCTGGCTCCAAAGACTCTTCCAAGAAAGAGAGATGGAAGCTTCCAGTTTCTTAAGGCTTGGGTAAAGCTAAGGCAGAGACCCACCTCTCCAAGGGAGGAATATCAAAGATTTCGTGGCTGTCTGTTTACTTCAGGAAAGAATATCTTGAAGACTCATGTCCTGCTGATTATGGATCAACAGCATCACGTTTTCTATGTTTATTCAATCTGGTGACACTCAAAGTCCTAGTTCTGGGGTAGATCCAAAGATTTATCAGTCCGACATATAAAACAGAGTGATTCCTTGTGGAATCCAAGGTCACGTTGATTTGTCATCCTAAAAGAGGCTGAGAAAATGAGTTGGGCTTTCATATAACATCCCTTCACTCATTCATTTCTAATTTTTCTGCAAAATTTGCTAGCACACGGACATTGTGTCAGCCACGGGGACTGGTCATGTAGAAGGTGCCGTGGCAAAAGGGACAAATTGCAAAACTGATTCATTGCAAAACTGATTTCCAAAAGGGAGCTTAGTCTCTTTTTTGTGGTCTGAGCATATAGACTGTAAAGAACTATAGAGAATGTACTGCAGCTTCTTAGAAAATACTAGTGTCATCTCTACTTCCTACCTAAGCTGTCGTATGGATAAATGCTCAGAGCACTTCAGGCACTTTTCCACACATTATTTCTTTGGAACCTCATAATGTCCCAACTCTCAGTTTACTATTTCTAATAACAGGAAACTGAGGCTAAGAAAAATTACCTAGCTAAGTAAATGATCCTACCAAGACTCTGGGATGGACTTCCTCTTTCTTGCAGCTGAGAGATTTCTGGGGATGGATACCTGGTATAAGTGCACGGAGACATGGATTCCCTACACATTTCTTATGCCCTTTTTGTCAGCATCAGAGAAGCCTGCTAATATCACACAACTGGCTGGCTTGACAGGTGTTCAGGTGTCTGAGCATCTGGAGTTGAGATGGGTCAGAGATGAGGTCCTTGCATCAGCTTCATGTAATGTGCATAGGCTGATATGTTGAGCTTCCTTAGAAGATACTTCCCTATTTTTTGCTACAGTAGGGAATAATTCAGTCAGCCCAATAAGGGACCTGTATATTGGTCATGGGAACAAATCAGTTACTCTCCCCAGGGCTAGAGCTCCATTGCCTTCCAGCCTCCCAAAAGGATGTTTGGATGTGTATAGAAGCCCATGAAAATTGCTACAATCTGCACCTCTCTTGAGGCTTTTAAAAAATCATAACAATGAGAGCAATAATAAAGTTGAAACTCCTCATACGACAACTGAGAATTCTGGGGGTAAAGGGTTATTTTGCAGGTATAAACTTGTGAGAGTACTTTTCTCATATGGGAATGATGGTGGGACATTTAGGACTCTTAGCTGAGTCTTAAGTCACTTTGTGGTGGGAAAGGTTTCCAGGGTCCTGGGTGGTTGTAATCTTTATCCACTTCTCTTTATCAGAGCTGGCTATATGCCAGGCACTGTACTTGGCCCTTTAGTTATAGTTTTACAGTTTTTCTTTGGGCTTACAAGATGTATTTCCTCCAGTATTCCTTTCAAGGACTGTATCTCAAAATTCTCCCATGGCTACTGACCCACATTACTGAGGGCTGCTGAACATCATATGACACAACATAATGAGAGAAATTTTGTAAAAAGGAGGTGGATTTTGAGTTATTAAAATATTTTAGAATCAATTTTATTACTAGAATTGAAGATTTTGAAGAAGCTAAGGCATTGCTAAAGTTCAAACTTCTTATATTACAGACTTTATAAAGAAACCTGGCAAATGGGCTGCAGAGTGGATTTGCCACCAACCAAGAAAATGGGAAAGAAGGAATATATTTGAAAGCTACTAGACGCAGCAAACACCGCCCCCAGAAGAAAACAAGAAAAAAAACCCATGTGTCAAGAGTAGTATTTGGTTCAGTTGCATGTGCCAGAAAACCCAAATGATGGTGTCTTATTCAGGATAGTTGTTTACCTTTTCTCTACGTGGAAGGAGCCCTGGGGTAGATGGTACATTCTGGTCTAATAGCTCCTTAATTGCCGGGGATCCAGCTTGCTCACTTTCATCGATCCACTGTCCTTGGTGTGATGTTCCCTGATATTGGAAGCCTTACTGAACTCCAGACGATGTAGCTGCATTTCCTCTACCAGGAAGGATAAGGGAGAACAAAAGCATCAAAGGACATGAACCAGTTCTATTTTAAGGAGCTTCCCAGAAGCTGTTACTCACATCACCCCTTTTGTGTTCAGCAAAAGAACTGTAAGGGACTGAATCCTTAATCTGGGAGAAAATGTGCCTCGCTAAGAAATGAAAGCTTCCATTCCTAAGGAAGACAGAGGAAACCAATAGTGGACAGAACACTGGCAGTTGGGGAAAATGCATCTGGAAGAAGTGATAAAAACATGGGGGTCAGAAGAAAGAATGATCTGGTTTCCAACTGGATTTCAGTATATGACATAAACCTATTGAAATTAGCAAGTCATGACCTCCCTTTCCAAAATCACATTAAAATCATTTCCAATACATGTGTTGTGAAACTATTTTTCCTGTCCCTAAAATATTTTTCTGATAAAATCGGGATGCACCTTAATGTTCATTTGTGTCTTTTATTTAGGAAAAGATGATAAATGTCTCCTTGAATGTACTACTGTAAATCTATGAAGTAGATAATATTATCCTCATGATTCAGAAGGATCGTTCAAGTTCAGAGACAGGTCTGAAATCCAGATATGTCTGGCTTCAAAATTCATGTTGTTTCCGTTTCAAAATACTTCATGCTTCCTCAAAATATATGAAAACTTTTGGACTTCGGGAAATAACCTTGATGTGAGGGGCTCTATCCTGTTTCTCCTGTACTACAACGGTGCTTGGTGGTGGATAGAGGTAATCTAATATGGAGCAAGTGATGTTTCTGTAATATAAAGAAAAATTGCTGTCCTGGTTAAAGAATTCGGTGTGACAATAACGGGTAGTAGCTAGGGCTCTGGGGTCCTTTCTCTAGCACTGAGTTGCTTTCACAAGAGTTGCAAAGTATCTCCCAGATGAATTTATGTTACAGCCTTGTGGGCAGCCAGTGTAAACAATCCAAACTGAATTTCCAAGCATACAAATACTATTGCAGCAGATCCTTGTATGCAGAACAGATGTGAGAAATAAACTTGGACCATTTGTAAACGGAAGGGGGAAAAATCCGCATGTAGAAACAGCTTGGTTTGGTGTTAGGAGAATGTATTTTTTAAAGAGGATACTTGAGGAAATTGAATAATAGAATGTTATTGGAACCCAAATGTCTCCTAGAAGACAAGTGTTATCCTTTATCAGCATCCTAGATATTCACATGGTTGAGTCTTAAATTCAGGGAATACCTAACAGCTGTTTGAATCCAGATTTCATCTCAAAAGTAGACTTGAGCATTGTCATGACAGGTGTACATGTATATATGTACGTGTATATATAGGTGTACATGTATATAGCCAGAGGTTTTCCCATAATTCCTTCCTTGTATGGCCTAACAATATGGAAGTAAATTTGAATGAAGTATGTCTATATGGCTTTGATACAATTTGATGGACTATCTGCACTGAAACAGGGTGGTCTTCTATCACTTCTAGCTATCTCTGGACATCTCAAAAACTCTGAACCACAGCTAGCACTCCTGGTTTAGTCGGAGGCTTCAAAAACAATTCCTAGGTCTGAGCTGAAAACAGTGGTGTGGTTTAAAATACCAGGGTGTCAAACTTTATGGTTTGGGAACAAGAATGATCAAAACCAAATGTTACCTTCTACACCAGAGGAAGAGGAAGTCGGTCGGATTTGGGCATGTTGTTGGAAATCTGGTAAATTCTCCCATTGGTATCTGAACACTGAGTGAAATTAACCTCTGAATCTCATCAGGTCCTAAAGAAATCAGCTGTCCCCAAATCAGTGACTTGTTCTCATGATACTTTGGGACTTATTGTCAGGTACAACCTCAGGACATACAAAAATACTTCCGCTGCATATTATTAAGTTCACCTTTAAAATAAATTGGGAATACCAGTTTCAACTCTTTCCTATGTCTTGAGTTATGATATTGATGGTTTATCACTGAGGAAGGACATTGAATATTTAAGGAGCATTTTTCCACCTTACCTGAGGTATGATTTGATTGACAAATAAAAACTGTGTACATTTAAAGTGTGCAATGTGATGTTTTGGTATACTTATACATTGTCAAGTGATTACAATAAAGCTATTTAACACACGCGTCACCTCACATAGTTACCATTTTGTTTGTTTGTTTGTTTGTTTTGTGGTGAGAACACTTGAGGTCTATTCTCTTAGCAAATTTTAGGTAATGGTACATTATTATTAACAATGGTAATGTATAAGTTAGGGTTCTCGAGAGAAACAGAAGCAGTAGAATATATAGAGATATATGAGATGAGATTTATTATAGGAATTATCTTTTACATAGTTATGGAGGTTAAGCCCCACCATCTGTTGTCTGCAAGGTGGAGAGCCAGAAAAGCAGGTGGTATAATTCAGCCCAGTCTGCAGGCCTCTGGACCAACGTAGCTGATGGTATAACTCCCATCCGCACATCAAAGGCCTGAGAGTCAGAGGGCTGCTGGTATAAGTCCCAGAGTCCAAAGACCCAAGAACCTGAATCTCTGGCAAGGACGGAAGAAGATGGACATCCCATCACAAGAAGACAGAATGAATTTACTCTTCCTTTCCCTTTTTGTTCCATTTGGTCCTCCAAAGATTGGGTGATGCCTATGCCCATTGCTGAGGGTGAATCTCTTCACTTAGTCTACCGAATCAAATGAAAATCTCTTTGGGGCGAATACCCAGTAGTGCAATTGCAAGGTCATAGGGCAGCTCTATCATATGGTTTCACTTATGTGTGGATTTTCCATAAGGAAAAACAGGGAGGACATTGGGAGAAGGAAAGGAAGGGTGAATTGGGCAAATCAGAGGAGGAGATGAAACATGAGAGACTGTGGACTCTGAGAAACAAACTGAGGGTTTTGGAGGAGAGGGGGGTGGGGAGGCTGGGTGAGCCTGGTGGTGGGTATTGAAGAGGGCACGTATTGCATGGAGCACTGGGTATGGTGCATGAACAATGAATCTTGGAACACTGAAAGAATAAAATAAAAGAAAAAAAAAGGCAGATCTTTTCCAGAAACACCCAAATGGGCACACCTAGAAATAATATTTGACCAGCTATTTGGGCCTCCCTTAGGCCAGTTGAGTTGACTAAAACTAACCATCATGGTAACCATGCTGTACATTAGGTTTCCAGAATTTATTCATCTTATAACTGAAAGTTTGTACCCTTTGACCAGCATCTCCCCATTCCTCCCACCTTCTCAATCCTTGGTAACCACCATTCTATTCTCTGCTTCTTTGAGTTAGAATTTTTTAGACTCCACATATAAGTGACATAGTACAGTATTTATCTTTTTGTGTCTTGCTTATTTTACTTAGCACAATGTGGTGTCCAGGTTCATCCATGTTGTCACAAATGGCAAGATTTCCTTGTTTTTGAAGCTGAACAGTATTCCATATACACCACATTTTTTTATTCATTCATCTGCTAATGAACACTTATGTTGTTTTCATATTTCTGCTATCTTGAGTAATGCAGCAAAAACCATGACAGCGCAGATATCT
>CM053608.1:110496093-110512266 GCA_028646535.1 Procyon lotor
TTCTTTCTTTCTTTCTTTCTTTCTTTCTTTCTTTCTTCTTTCTTTCTTTCTCTCTCTCTCTCTTTCCCTTCCTCCCTCCCTCCCTCCCTCCCTCCCTCCATCCCTCCCTTCCTTCCCTCCTTCCTTTCTTGCTTTCTTTCTGCATTCAGCACCTTTTGGTGTGCTTTCTATGGGCAGCTACAGTATTGGTCATTAGAATTCCAAGGAAAGAGAAAAATTATAGACAACCTGCTGCTTCTAGCACAAGGAGTCCTTAGTATTTGCCGTGGATCAAAGGATCAAAGCACTGTGAGTTGGCCTCAGAGGAGTTCAAGGTGACATGAGAGTTAACAATAGGGTTCCCCAAACAACATAATATGAGTGGAGAGCTGAAGGAACAGTGAGGAAGAGGGAGAAGAAAGGGAGAGGAAAGAGTATATTGAGGAGACAGTGTAGGTGATGGGAAGAGGTCCCAAGTATTCTAGAAATGAAACAAGGGTTGTGTGGGTAGAGCAGAGATGGGGAGGGGTATGTGGAGATTACTGGCATTTCCCTGTTTCTTCCCCTTCCCATTTCCCACAGCCAGGTCATCCTCAAGGTCATAGATAAATCCAGATATAAAGTAGAAAGCCAGAGCCTACCCATCTAACAAATTCTTTTCTTAGTTTTGGCTACATTTTTACTCTTTTTTTTTGTATTGTTTTAATGAGCTTATGAATACTAAAAAGTTTATAATTAATTCCAGTAGTCATGACAGAAATATCCTTATCCCACCTCTAACTTTAACCTACCTGACTCCCATATTCCTGATTCCTGGGCAATAACCACATTTAAATCTTTTTGCTGTTTCTCTGGGTCTTATTTCCACATTTCTAAATATGCTTATATTGTTCTCCATTCATCTACCAATTTTAGACCCACCCACTTCTGCCCTGTTTATGTAGATGAAGACTTAGCTTCCTCACACTTTCACACCTCACTCTCCTTATTTCCCCAACATGGTTATAATCACCATTTGTGACATCATTCATGATCATGAACTTTGTGGATATTGCTCACTGCTGAGCCCACTGTATACTGTGGTGGTTTTTTTTTTTTTTCTTGCATAGTTTTTGACTTTGGTTGATTTAATACTTTGCCTCATTTCTTTATTGACTTCACTTTATCCCTATTATTTTCCATCCAATCTGAAAGGAAAAAAAAAACTAGCAAAAACAAAATTCCTGCATTGAGAGCACATACATGCATGGCCACTAGCATTTTGGGAGCAGAGTGAGGGCAAGGAGATCGAGGGGCCCATTACTCATTCCATCCACTCTCCATTATCTTTCTTTTGTAGGATGGTATTGCCCACCCTCCACCATGAGCAGCATCTGGAGTCTCTCTGGGTGAATCTATTCAGATACTAAATCTATTATCTCCTGCCCTGTTGTGGAGAAGCATTATAGGTGTACTAGTTGCAAAGCAGTTTCTTCTGCTCTGCTAAGCCCATTACCAGCCTTCCACTCTCTTTCCAGCTCCCAAAAAGTTGGTTAAAATTGCTCATCTTATGATGCATCCTCTCCTGATTTCTTTGTCCTGATGGGTTTGTGCCTGTTCTATTCCATTTCTCCTATTCTGGTGGCATTTAGAGAGAGAGAGCAAGGACAAAGCATGGGGCCATGTTACCTGAAGTTTCCTGCGGTTTCATAGTCAGGCATTCCCTGCGCACAATGGTTATGTCCCCATTCAGACTTGAGACCAGTGGGGATCTCACTAGGAAAGGAGGGGATGGCTTTTGTGCTGGACATGAGTTCCCTGGGACTTACTGCCTGCCTTTCTTCTGTGTCTTATTGTGCCACACTCCAAAGTCTGGAGATGTGTCAAGAAGGATCACGGAAGATTCTTACCCACGCGTGGTTCCTGGAGTTGTGTGCTCTGTGGCTCGGAAACAGGAATGAGACCAAAAGACAAGAATGCTTTTTCATTGCCTCTTAAACAAAACTTTAATAACGGAAGCCACCTTCTATCCTGGCTTCTTTCTCTTTGTGTATAACTTCATTGAATCCGGGCATCTGGAGTGTAGATGTTTATTGAAGAACTCAAAATCATGGGTCAGTCCTCTGGCCTTCTGGGCAGGTCTACCCATTATTCCTGCGGTGCGCATCTCTGTCTTCTGTGATCCCAGACCCTCACGCCCTCATGGATGAAGACCTGCCGAGGAGGGAGAAGGGTCTTGGAAAATGGGAATCCTTTTGCATTCTAAAGTGAATGGAAATAAAAAGAGAACATTTTGGAAATACCGACCTAGGAAAGGGCAGCGAGGGAAGAATCAAAATAAAGTATAAAGGGGGACGTGCCTGTCTTCTAGGGCAGGTGAGCACAAGACTCCCGGAGGTGGGGGGAATTCACGTTTCTCCAGGTTACTCAGCAACAGAGACTGTGAATAATGAAATGGAACGGCATCCATCTTTTCAGAGGCCGTGCTCCTGGGTTTAGGGTCTGCCATGCCACGGAGCAGCTGGGGGTGAATCTCTGCAGCTGCAAAGAGGGATTTGTAATGGAACTGCTGACAGACCCTTAACCATGGCAGTGCTGGCGAGAGCTGTGATAATACAGTAAATAAGGTGAATGGGCTCGGCTTATCTCATTTCACAGCTGAGCTGTGTATTGCCAGATAAATCAAATCAGGGTAAACGGCTTCATCTAATAAACTGGGTCAACATATAATGTATTTGTTCAGGTTCGCACTTCCATTGATTCTCATTTGATTTAAGAAGAGATATTTCAGCTCATGTTTGAATGTTTTTAGTATTCATCCCTCCTTACGGAAGGAGAGGCCGAGAGGCAGGGACACACGGCTGGGATTTTTTTTTTCCCTTTTAAATAAATTGAGTTTTCCGATTCTTGGAAATTCTTTTGCTTTCCATCTTTATGCATCAAAGCGGGGGCAGGGCATGGGTAGGACCGCTTGGGGAGAAAGCCAAGAAGCAGCAGCAGGAAAAAGAACTCCATCCCTTCATCTGCATTTCCCAATAATGTTTTAGTGATGTTTGCTAATGTATCATTCATTAACCATCAGCCACTATGAAAAACATAATCTATCTCGCAAAGTGGACATTATTATCGCATTAAATCATTTCACAATATACCTGAACGGTTCCACATGAGAGGCCTGGCCTGGCCCAGCTCAGATGCCTCCGGGGCAACTCTTCAGCAGTAATGAGATACGAGGTCTGTCTGTGATGAATACGATATTACTCGTGTCAGTGGTTGCGGACGGCACCCAGAATATGTCTTCTTACAGGTTTTTTTTTTCCTCCTTCCATAGTAAAGGAACTCAGGCAAAGCACTATTAACCCAGTAAATGAAGCTCTAAAGATCACAGAGTGTGTCCATTAGGAGACAAGACGGTGACTAATCCAATTTTTCTTGCAGGGAGAGATCCTGATGCTTTGGTAACATCTGGGGAGGGCGGGCCCCGCATTGCAGATGGGTTCTGCGTTCTGTCCTCTCTGCTAGGCTTCCTTTTCTGCCTTTGTGTAAGAATGATTGTCTCATTGTCCCTTCCTCTGCCTCAAACGCCTCTTGCCCAAAACCTCTTCGGAGGTGATTGAAAGAGAGTCCGTGGCCGGTGGAGGAATTCGAAAGGGTAATGGGTGGGGGAAGGAAGCGAGAGCCACATTTATAGGACTGTTTCTGGACGCTGCAGGTCTGTGTGGTAGGCAGGCTGCAATCTGCAGAAAGGAGGGGCCAGGGGGGTACCAGGGGCCATTTATTTACTCTCTGCTCCTATTAAAAGCACATTAAACAGTCTTGCTTCTAGGGACATAATCCCCATTTTTAACTCTCATAAGGGCATTTGTTTGTTTCCTTTATTCCTTCAAACCCTGTTTGCAGGCCTTTGTTTAAAATGTTGGTGGATAAAAACAAGATTCCCGTTGCCCCTTAGCCCGGACAGCCATTGGCTAGCTCTAGGATGACTATCTCGGGGAGCTCAATAACAATATAAACAAAACGGCGATTCTTTCCCTGACCTTGTTCTAAATCTCCCTCCCCTTCCTTTTCTTCAACAATATTTGTTACATGGCCACTTTATGCCGTCCCCTGTGCGGGGCACCACACGGTTCGTGGCCTTGTCACTCCAGCTAACAAATACAAAACAAATAAGAAGCCTCACACACCCACCTTTAGAAAAACCACAGAGGAACTGTATCGATGCCCCAATTAAAATTGGGTTACAGTCTGGCAACTGTCATATGTAACTAAATGTGATATTTGATTTTTTAAATGACAGCCTTGCATCCTTGCTTCCCAAGAGAATATCGAAAATACATTCCCCTGAAGAGTAGCCTAGAGAGAGTGAGAAAATACATCTTTCCTCCCCCCGTGCATTTGTTTTCTGCAGTTAATCAATTCAGAAGGATTGGCTTAATTTTCCACACTGGAAAATACAGGTTGAAACACCCCCTTTGAAAGTCAAATTTATAATAGTTCACATTACTCTGGTATATCAGCTCAGGTGATGTGGAAAATGTAATTTTGAAAACACTTGGGCGTACTTGTGGTCTTTAGAAAGGACCGCGTAGTATGAGTCATGATTTTGTATCTAAATGGATATACTCTCGACTTCCCTTCTCATGCTGAAATGACTGTATAGATTTTATTAGTTTCAGTGAAATTTATTTGCATTGATTGAATGAATCAATCTCTCCCTACAATCCCACCCTCCTTCCCTTGTTCCTCTTCTTTCTGGTGTGTGTGTGTGTGTGTGTGTGTGTGTGTGTGCGTGTGTGTGTGTGTTTGTAGTTTTTTTCCTCATTTGACTAGAAACCAGTTAATCGGGCATTTTACAGACAATGTCCATAGTCAAACAATGGTAAGAAAATATTTGTTGCTACTTTTTTTCAGAAGGTATATCTAGGTTCTTTGTGTTTATTTAACTCTTCTTCAATTTATAAGGCTTACTGTGGGTATATTCCCAATATTGTACAACAACACTACGATCTCTAGAACTTTTTTTTTTTATCTTCCCAGACTGAAACTCTATTCCCATGAAATGTTAACTCTCCCTTCCTCCCTCTACCCAGGCTCTAATAACCACCATTCTACTTTTTGTCTATGACTAATACAGTATCTGTCCTTTTGTGACTGGCTTATTTCATTTTAGCATTGTGTTTTCCAAGGTTCATTTGTGCTGTGGTTCATACCTGTTTTTAACAATATGTTTATTTTCATATATGATCACTAACTAGAGATCAGTAATCTGTTAGACAATGTTTTACTGGAATTGCTTACTGCATTTAATGAAATGGAATTGAATAATGTTAAAATTACCAGCTCTATGCTTTCCGAAACACATTATTTCCCTTATGAGAGGAGTAGTACTTTTGTTGGTCTCTGAGTCTTTCGGAATATGTTCCATTTATCATAATTTCCCACACAATACCTATACAAGTTTTGAAAATGATCCACTGATGCCTTTCAGCATTATTTCAAGTCATGTGTCTGTTTTGGAGTCCCATGTCTGCTCTTCAGTTTCAATTTTCCAAAATTAAAAAAATTTTTTTTAAAATTTTGTTTATTAGAGGAGAGCCTGAGCAGGCGGGAGGGGCAGAGGGAGAGAGAGTCCGATGTGGGACTCAATCCCAGGACCCTGGGATCATGACCTGAGCCGAAGGCAGATGCTTAACCAAATGAGCCACCCAGGTGCCCCTAAATCTAACTCTTTTGTAGAGCTATTTTAAGCAACCAGGATGTGCTGAGTTGTGCCAATCAGGGCTTTGGTCATGCATCTGTCTACCTATCAGATTAATGTTTTCATGCCGATGGTCCTTTTTTTTTTTTTAGATTATTTATTTATTTATTTAACAGAGAGGAAAGAGATCACAAGTAGGCAGAGAGAAGGGGGGAAAGCAGGCTACCCACTGAACAGAGAGCCCGATGTGGGGCTCGATCCCAGGACCCTGAGATCACGACCTGAGCCGAAGGCAGAGACTTTAACCCACTGAGCCACCCAGGCGCCCCCATGCCCATGGTCTTTTGGGCTGACATCTGGAGACTTATGTCTTAACTGTGACAGTGACAAAATTTTATCTTAGGATCTTTTGCAAAAGTCACTTCTGCAGAAGCTGCTAGGCAGGATGCTACTGCAGTCTTGTCTAAGCTGTAAAACAGGATGCTAGTGTGGTTTTGTCTTAGCTATCCCAGCTCCATGTCCCAGCTTTCCTGCGGGGATCCTGGCCCTGTTCATCTGATCGCCAAACTAACTCCTAACAATTGCAAGAATTACCCAAATGTGACACAGAGACATGGAGTGAGAAACAGCTGTTGGAATAATGGTGCCTAAGACTTGTGTGAAGTAGGGCTGCCACACACCTCTGATTTGTAAAAACAAAAAATGCAATTATCTGTGAAGTGCAATAAAATGAAGTAAATCTGTATCTCGATTAGCCCGGGTGATCATTTATGAATTTTGGTGTGAAATTATTTAATTTACCATTTGGTTTATTTTTAAAAAATATTCATTTATTGGGGCGCCTGGGTGGCTCAGTGGATTAAAGCGCTGCTTTTGGCTCAGGTCATGATCTCGGGGTCCTGGGATCGAGCTCCACATCAGGGGGGGGTCTCTGCTCAGCGGGGAGCCTGCTTCCCCCTCTCTCTTTGCCTGCCTCTCTGCCTACTGTGATCTCTCTCTGTCAAATAAATAAATAAAATCTTAAACAAAAATAAAATATTTATTTATTTATTTTAGAGGTGGGGGAGGGGCAAAAGGAGAAGGAGAGAGATCTTCAAGCAGATGCCCTGCCGAGGGCAGAGCCCGGGGAGGGGCAGAGGGAGAGGGAGAAGCAGGCTCCCTGCTTAGTCCCTCCCTGGGACTCAATCGCATGACCCTGAGATCATGACCTGAGCTGAAATTAAGAGCCGGATGCTTAACTGACTAGGACACCCAGGCGCCCCATTTTTTTTTTTTAAGATTTCTTTATTTATTTGAAAGAGAAAGAGAGAGAGCATGAGTGGGGTGGCAGAGTGAGGAGGGGCAGAAGGAGAGGGAGGCCATTTGATTTATTTTAAACCGAGTATGGTGTTCATCTTTATCTTTATGATACCAAAAGTTCCATTTGTGAGTCCCAAGAGAAAAGAAATTTGGTTATTAAATTTCTTTTTCACAGGCTAGTTTGAACATTCAAAGAGTAATAAAATTTCTGCTTCTTTTTCTTTTTGAATTTATATGTGCTTTTACAAAATGTAAAATATTAGTTTCTCATTGTCGGTGATTTCAAGAAACAAGGCCACGGGGCATTGGGTGCAGCTGGGTCCAAGACAGGGGTTTGTGGGCTGGGGGCCAAAGTCAGGCTCAGGAGCCGACTGTCAGGCCCTGCTCCACAATGTCAGGCAAGGCCTTTCTGGACCCTGCATACTCCCACTCATGGATCCATCTTAAATGCCGAGTAAGGGAGCACAGAAGCTGACCTTGATGGACGGGCCAAAAAGATGGCCACCTGCAGTGCAGCATGGTGGGCATGAAGACCACAACTGCTGTGCCTGGACCTACTCTACTTGATTCTACTTGATTCCTCTAGTGTCAGCGGATGCTCCGGGTCATTGATGGAACCCATCACACCAAAGATCTCACCGGTGGATGACCCATGCCTGGGAGCCCAACTGTCCTCTTCAACTGCAGTATTGGGCTGTTCTTCAGAGTGTGGGTGGGTGAGGGGTGTTGTCCATGAGGCCACCCATAGGGTCTGCTTGCATTTCCTCCATTTTCTTAAAAACAAACAATTAGCTAAAATGTGTGTTGTCTTTCCTGAGACATTGTGGGTGTGCTTGTTATTCTTGCTTTTTTATTTATTTCAGTGAGAACTGAAACAGCAGTCAGCTGTTTCCTTTTTAGTTTCTTCTTCTCTGCTTGGGAGATTGTACCACAAGAAAGGAGTTCTGGGGATTACATTTAACATGCTGACCACACCTTTATACTCAACACTGTGTCTTGAACATCCTCTGCAGCTGATTTTCACTCTGGAGGGCCTCGTAGGATTTAGTGGGAGCAGGAAGAGCCCTTCAGAGAATGGTAATATCCTAATCTGAAGGTTAGATGGTTTTTTCTTGCTGTCCTTGTATCTTGATAGTGACTTCTGATATCATTGAAACCACATCATCTCCTCTGGAGGAATTATATGAAAATTAAATTGTGAAAAATAACTAGGATATCACATGAGCATTGAGGGCTACCACCTCAAGGCCTTTCTTTCTTTTTCTCTATTTGATTTACTCGTTCACTGCTCCCATCACGTGACTCAGCTCCTGACCAGTCTGACCAGCTCCTGACAATTTCTCATGCGATATGTTGGCTCAGGGAGGATGTGGGACCCAGCTCAGGCCGGTGAAATGTGCGGGCATGGATCTGGAAAAGGATTCTTTTTAGAAGAAGCTAGGGGAAACATGACTTCTTCTGGAGTTGTGATTTCTGGATATGAGGTGTGATATCTGGCACTGTGCAGCCATCTGGCAACTATGAGGGGGCCAACTCAAGCCAGCAGGTCACTCATGGCATGGTTGAAAGATGGAAGAAATCTAGGTCCTTGAAGACGTTGTGGAACTATAGAGTATACCAATCTTGAAGCTTTTTAAACTCTCATTTCTAATTTTCTGAGGTAGAAACTTGTGAATTCCTGCAATGCCAGCCAACCATTGCATTTGTTTTGAAGAATTTCTCTGAGTGGCCCATAAACACCTATATCAGAATCTCTTGGATCGCTTGTTAAAAAACAGATATCTCTACAGATGTATATTATGGGTTCTGTGGATGGGGCCTAGGAATTGCCATTTTTTTTTTTTTAGCAATTTTACTATTTATTCCAGGTTTGCTCAGGATTTAGAAACTCTATTTTCAGGGGAAAAAAAAGACATCTACTGGAAAGGGCTCAATCTATTCCCTTTTAGAGAATCTATTCCATTTAGATAATTTATTCCTTAAAAGGGAATAAATCTATTCCCTTTTAAGGCAGTGTATTTTATTTTCTTACATTGATCATAAATTCTTGCAAAATCTGAAAAAATTACCCTAATGAGACATGAGTCCACAGTCCAGGAATAGGAAACACATCAGAAGTGACATAAAGATCAGAAACATTTACTGGGGCAATTAGAGGAAGAAGAAATGCTGTAATCCAAGAGGATGAAAATAATTCAGTGAACAAATGGGTTTCCTCAAATATGTATTCAGCAGGCAGATGGTAAAGTGGAAAGTTGGCCCATTAAAAAATAATTATAGTAGGTGATTGGGGACTGGGGAAAAGGAAGTAAGAGATTTATTAAATAGCTTCTACTCATTTATGTAGACAAGTGGCTGATCTTTGGATTATATGGGCATGAGAACGTGTATGGGTAAGAGTGAGTGAGCCTTGGAGAAAGTCAGCAGAGTTTAAAGCCTGCCCAAGGAGTGTGACAATGCATCAGATGGTCCTCCTATGATCTGGAAGTGTAAGCCCTCACTCCCAGCATCTCACAGGCCATCAAGGGAATTTGACTCCTATGTTCTTAAATGGCAGTTGTAAAAATGAGAGTTCTGTAATGTCTGATATTTAAAACACTTTTTTTTTTTTTTGCCAGCAAAGGCTAGATTTATTTGTTGAAACACACACATACACACGGGTGCACACCACTCCTTATGCTCTACTTCAACCACTTAAACACTTTTATCTCCTTTTCACAAGTCCTTGATACCTTCCAATTACTGAAGCCATAAATGCCCTGTTTTACAAAATAATACTGTCAAGGCCAGCACATTTACTTCACTTACCACCAGGAAAAGACTAAATCTCTAGTCAGAATAGTAATTTAGATTATATTTAGTTTGGAACTTCATTCCCATAGAGAACAGTTATTGGTGTTTTCATTCTCCTCATGGAGGTTTTTTTTCCCCCTCTTTTTTTTTTTTTCAAAGATTTTATTTATTTATTTGACACCAAGAGAGAGATCACAAGCAGGCAGAAAGGCAGGCAGAGGGAGAGGGGGAAGCAGGCTCCCCGCTGAACAGAGAGCCCGATGCGGGGCTTGATCCCAGGACCCTGAGATTATGACCTGAGATGAAGGCAGAGGCTTAACTCACTGAGCCACCCAGGTGCCCCTTTTCTTCCTCCTCTTAAATATTGAAGGCTGGAGAGCCTATCTGTAATACACTATCATGAAAGGAATTTTTGCATTTCCACATAGAAGCATTTCACCAAATTCCCCCTCTCAAACATGTGAATCTACCCTACATCTTTATTGATCACATTCTCTTTATCGACATCTCCCACCAGTATGGCACATTTGTAATAAGCAATCAATTTACAATGATACGTCATAATCCCAAAGCCCATAATTTATTCTTTTAAAGATTTATTTATTTATCTTAGAGAGAGAGAGAGAGAGAGAGAGAGAAAGCATGAGCAGTAGGGGCAGAGGGACAGGGAGAGAGAATCTCAAGCAGACTCTGAGCTGAACATGGAGCCTATGTGGGACTCAATCTCACGAGCCTGAGATCATGACCTTAGCTGAAACCAAGAGTCAAGCACTTAACTGACTGAGCTACCCAGGTCCCCCCGGCCCCCGCCCAATTTCATAGTATAAATTTGGGTTCATTCTTAGTGTTGCACATCCCATGTGTTTTGGCAATTTATAATAACATGGATATATCATGATAGTATCAGAACAGTTTCACTGTTCCAAAAATCTGTTCTCAGTCTTTCTATCCCTCCCTCTCCACTAAGAAGGGCAACCATTGGTCCACAATCTTGTCTTTTCCAGAATGTCATACAGTTGGATTCACACGACACATAGCCTTTTCAGACTGGCTCCTTTCACTTAGTAATATGCATTTTAAGTTTCCTCTATGTTTGTTCATGGCTCGGTAGCTCATTTCTTTTTAGTGGCCCTAAATATTTCATTGCCTGCATGTACCACAGTTTATTTGTACATTCACCTGTTGAAGGACATCTTGGTTGCTTCCAAGTTTTGGCAATTATGAATAAACTGCTCTAAGTATTTCTGGGCAGGTTCTTGTGTAGACATGAGTTTTCAGCAACTCTGAGTAAATACCAAGGAGCATGATTGCTGGACGTATGTAAGAGTATGTTTAATTTTGTAAGAAATTGCCAGATTGTCTTCCTGCACTATTTTTCTTTCCCAGTAGCAATGAATGAGGATTCCTGTTGCTTTGCATCTTCATCAGGGCTTGGGATTTTGGCCATTCTATCAGATGTGTAATGGTATCTTGTTGTTGATTTAATTTCAAATTCCCTACTGACATATAATGTTGAGCATCTTTTCCTATGCTTTTTGCCATCTGTATATCTTCTTTGGTGAGCTGTTAGGGTCTTTGGCCTGTTTTAAAATAATTGTTTTCTCATTGTTGAGACTTTTTTTTTTGTACTTTGTTTTACAATTTTAATTCCAGTATAGTTAACATAGAGTGTCATATTAGTTTCAGGTGTACAATATAGTAATTCAGTAATTCTATACATTACTCAGTGCTCATCATGGTAAGTGCACTCTTTAATCCTCATCACCTGTTTCACTCATCCTCTCACCCACTCACCTCCCCTCTGGTGACAATCAGTTTGTTCTCTGTAGTTAAGAGTCTGTGTTTTGGTTTTTCCCTTTTTTGTCTTTGTTTTTTTCTTAAATTCCACATATGAGTGAAATCATATGGTATCTGTCTTTTTCTGACTGATTTATATCACTTAGCATTATACTCTCTAGCTGCATCCATGTCATTGCAAATGGCAGGATTTCATTCTTTTTTATGGATAAGTAATATTCCATTGTTAATAGATACCACATCTTCCATATTCATTCTTCTATCAATAGACAGTAGGCTGTTTCCATATTTTGGCTATTATAAAAAATGCTGCAATAAACATAGAGGTGCATATATCTTTTCAAATTAGTCTTTACATATTTTTGGGGTTAATGCCCAGTAGTGGAGTTACTGGATCATAGGGTAATTCTATTTTTAAATTTTTTAGGAAGCACTATACTGTTTTCCACAGTGGCTACACCAGTTTGCATTCTCACCAACAATGCATGAGGGTGACTTTTTCTCCACATCCTCACCAATACTTGTTGTTTCTTGTGTTTTTGATCTCAGTCATTCTGACAGGTGTGAAGAGATATCTTATTGTGGTTTTTCTTTTTCTTTTTTTTAGATTTTATTTATTTGACAGAGAACACAGTGAGAGAGGGAACACAAGCAGAGGGAATGGTAGCGGTAGAAGCAGGCTTCCTGCCGAGCAGAGAGCCTGATGTGGGGCTCGATCCCAGGAGCCTGGGATCATGACCTGGGCCGAAGGCAGACGCTTAATGACTGAGCCACCCAGGCACCCCTTTATTGTGGTTTTGATTTGGATTTCCCTGATGATGAATGATGTCAATTGAATTGACATCAAATGATGTCAATCTCTTCATGTGCTTGTTGGCCTTCTCTATGTCTTCTTCAGAGAAATATTCATTTGTCTTCTGCCCATTTTTAACTGGATTACTTGGGGTTTTTCTGGTGTTGAGTTTTATAAGTTCTTCATATATTTTGGATAGTAAGTCTTTATTGGATATATCATTTGCAAATATCTTCTCCCATTCCATAGGTTGTATTTTAGTTTTGTTGGTTGCTTTCTCTGCAGTGCAGAAGCTTTTTATTTTGTTGAAGTCCCAATAGTTTATTTTTGCTTTTGTTTTCTCTGCCTCATGAGATGTATCTAGAAAAATATTGTTATGGCCATTGTCAGAGAAATTACTGCCTGTGCTCTCTTCCAGGAATTTTATGGTTTCAGATCTCCATTTAGGTCCTTAATCCACTCTGAATCTATTTTTGTATATAGTGTAAGAAAGTGGTCCAGTTTCATTCTTTTGCAAGTAGCTGTTCAGTTTTCCCAGCACTATTTGTTGAAGAGACTGTCTTTTTCTCATTGCATATTCTTGCCTCCTTTGTCAAAGATTAACTGACCGTATAATTGTGGGTTTATTTCTAGGGTTTCTGTTTTGTTCCACTGATCTGTGTGTCTGTTTTTGTGCCAGTACCAAACTATTTTGATCACTACAGCTTTGCAATATATCTTGAAATCCAGGATTGTGATACTTTCAATTTTGTTCTTTCTCAAGATTGTTTTGGCTATTCAGGATCTTTTGTGCTCCCATACAAATTTTAAGATTGCTTGTTCTAGTTGGTGAAAAATGCTATTGGTATTTTTATAGGGATTGTGTAAAATCTGTAGACTGCTTTGGGAAGTATGGGCAGTTTTAACAATATTTGTTCTTCCAATCCATGAGGATGGGGTATGTTTCCATTTGTATAGTCTTCATTTTTCTTTATCATTGTTTTATAGTTTTCAGAGTACTAGCCTATCACTTCTTTGGTTAAGTTTATTCCTAGGTATTTTATTATTTTTGGCACAATTGTAAATGGGATTGTTTTCATGACTTCTCTTTCTGCTACTTCATTATTAATATATATAAATGTGATAGATTTCTGTATATTGATTTTGTATCCTGTAAGCTCCCTGAATTCATTTATCAGTTACAGTAGTTTTTGGTGGAGTCTTTAAGGTTTTTATACACAATGTCATGTCATCTGCAAATAGTGAAAATTTTACTTCTTCCTTACCAAATTGGATGACTTTTATTCATTTTTCTTGTTTGATTGCTTGCTGTAGTTAGGACTTCTAGTACTATGTTGAATAAAAGTGGTGGAAGTGGGCATCCTTGTCTTGTTCCTGATCTTAGGGGTCAGCCTCACAGCCTTTCTTCATTGAGGATGACTAAGCTGTGGGTTTTTCATAGATGGCCTTTATTACGTTAATGTATGTTCCCTGTAAACCTATTTCTTTGAGAGTTCTTATCATGAATATATGTTGTACCTTGTCAAATGCTTTTTTTTGCATCTATTGAAATGATCATATGGTTTTTTATCCTTTCTCTTGATGTGATGTATCACACTGATTGATTTGTGAATATCAAATTACTTTTGCAACCCAGGTATAAGTCCCACTTGATTGTGGCGAATGATTTTTTAAATGTATTGTTGGATTCGGTTTGCTAATATTTTGGTGAGGATTTTTGCATCTGTGTTCATCAGAGATATTGGCCTGTAGTTCTCTTTTTTTGTAGTATCTTTATCTTGTTTTGATATGGCCAAGGGCAATGTTGGCCTCATAGAATGAATTTGGAGATTTTCCTTGTTCTACTTTTTGGAATAATTTGTGAAGAATAGGCATTAACTCTTCTTTAAATTTTTAGTAGAATTCACCTGTGAAATTATCTGGTCCTATACTTTTATGTTTGGGGAGTTTTTAGATACTGATTAAATTTCATTGCTGGTAATTGGTCTGTTCAAATTTTCTATTTCTTTCTGATTCGATTTTGGGAGATTATGTTTTTGGGAATTTATCCATTTCTTCTAGGTTGTCCTGTTTTTTTGGTGTTTAATTTTTCAGTTCATTCATGAAATTACATTCATATATATTCTTATAAACCTTTGTATTTCTGTGGTGTTGGTTGCTATTTCTCCTCTTTCATTTATGATTTTGTTTATTTGAGTCCTCTCTCTCTTTCCCTTTCTCTCTTCTGATGAGTCTGGTTAAAGATTTATCAATTTTGTTGATCTTTTCAATGAACTGGCCCCTGGTTTCATTGATCTGTTCTATTGGTTTTTTGTTTGTTTGCTTCTATTTCATTTATTTCTGCTCTAATCTTTGTTATTTCCTTATTTCTACTGTCTTTGGGTTTTACCTGTTCTTCTCTTTCTAGCTCCTGATAGGTTACATGGTTTATTTGAGATATTTCTTCTTCTTGATATAGGCCTGTATTGCTATAAACTTCCCTCTTAGAATAGCTTTTGCTGCATTGCAAAGATTTTGGCCCATTGTGTTTTCACTCAAGGAAGGCTATGAACTGATAGTTGATGAGCTAGCAAGGAGGTCAAAGATATAGGCTTTGGGAAAGAGGCATCCAGGGGAAATCCCAATTTTGGCCATGATCTCTATGTTGAGAAGGGTGGCCCTTATGTCAGATGTTTGTGGACCACTGCTTGAGTACTGGGTAGGCAGTCATCCTGGAGATACTTGCTGCTTTAGTGGATTTGTTTGAGAAACTGTGCATAGAATCCTTGAGAAAGTGATGAGAGCAAGGAGGAGGATGTTAAGGTGAAATGGATGAAAAATGGATGAAAAAAACCCATACTCACTGACCCCTGATACCAAGGGGAGCAAAAGACAGCAACAACAGTCCCAGCCAACGGGCCCCCACTTGAGGAAACTTTCATGATGAGAGAATACACCCCCACTGAGCTCATTGATAGAGCTGTTAGTTCCAGCAAAGGCCAGGGAGAGTACCCAGGCTTGGTTAGTGTGGCTATGGGATTCAGGAAGTGATGGTTTTTCTCTTACCAGGAGACAGAGATGATGAGCAACATCACCACACACCCTGCCTCTGGCAGCACCTGCATGGCACTTGGGTGGTTCAAGATACTCACTCCCTCATACATTGGACTATTCTATCCTTTCAAGAGTATTATAGCAATGAAGGGGACATCCCTGGGCATGTGGAGCCCAGGAAATCTATAGAGGAAGTACAACAAATTCATGGGGAATATGGAATGAGATGGACAATCTACGCAACTATCTTTGAAGACCTTGATTAGGCCATATTCACTGTAAGAATGAAAACTAAGGTTCTCTAATTTACTCTAGCATCTGGTATGGGATGCTGCTATCTATGCTAACACAAAATGTTTAGATGGTGGGCAATCCACTGCCGATCTGCAGACAGCTGACAAATGCCAAGAATAGGTCTGAGTTGTGCAAAAGACCTGAGGCAGAGGAGCTCAGAAAGTCACAAGATTATTCCAATTGGCTGTAAAGCATCCAGAAAAGTAACTCAGAAGCAAATGTGGTTTGACTTCGTTGCTGCAGGGACCCCACCGGAAGTGATAGACTGAGATGTAGCAGTCATCAGTATATATGATGATTTGTCCAGTCATTTACTCATTTCTCTCCCTAGACTGTTAGCATTAGGAGACCCAGGACTGAATCTCTTTTTGGTCCACAGGGTCAATCAATATTCTTGAAAGAAGGGCCAGTGAGGGGAAACTTGGTGATCATCCTGTCTCTTCAGTAGTGCTTCTTTAGTGCCTACTAGATAGAATAGTCATGTAGATCATATTTATTTTTTTCTCAC
>CM053608.1:110512766-110540534 GCA_028646535.1 Procyon lotor
TGGGAGAGAATGGAACCACTTACTGTTGGGATTCAGAATTTTCCACCCCCTCCTTCTATCCAGTGGTACCTCACCTCATTTCCTTCATTTCCTGTTGGACTGAAAAGGTTTTCAGCTTTTAAGAGAGAGTGGAACATGCTTTAGTCCCAAACAATAAGATGCAACAAGTCTCATAGGACTTATTTCTTTATCCAATTAGCCAAGTACCACTTCATCCTGCTCAACGGGCAGGTTCTCTAGTGGGATTCCCCCTTGCTGGGTACAAATTTAGGAGGGGTTGCTTAAGCATCCTGGGACACACAGGCAGAGGTCCTTTGTTCCTCTGTTTACACTGGTCACCTGTGAGATGAAAAGAAACCTATGGCAGTAAGAACAAAAATGCAAGTTAAAAACTCAATAAATTAGTTGCTTTGGCTAATGTTTTGTTGGCAGAGGTGCCTAATAAGGTGGGGAGAAATTAGAGAATCATCCTTTCTGACTCCAGTGCCATCGGCCATTCTTCAGGTTACAGACCAGCGCAGATGTCTGGTCAAGGGCATACATGTCTGGGTGCTTGCTTGAAAGTAAGAGAAGTTGTCCAATCAACTTTGAAGACAGAAACCGATAATTGTGTCTGTGACTGTGTTCTTTTTCCTGCCACGCTAGACCTGCATTTCCTATCGATATCTATTGCTTGTTACCTGTCACCTGCTTTTATACAAGAAGGGCTGCTTTACTCTATCATTTGGATGTGCAAAATGACTTTATCAAATTTTTATCAAAAGGATTTTATTAAATTCTCAACTATTAACTCAAAATTCCCACCTCTGCCTTCAGCTCAGGTCATGTTCTCAGGGTCCTGGGATCGAGCCCCGCATCGCGCTTTCTGCTCAGCGGGGAGTCTGCTTCCCCCTCTCTCTCTGCCTACTTGTGATCTCTCTCTCTCTCTGTCAAATAAATAAATAAAATCTTAAAAAAAAAATTCCTTACCAACACTTGGTAATGGGAGTGTTGATTGAAAACACATTCGGTACAATCCAATTTAACCCTTAGCCTCGATCAATCCCTGTAGCAAAAATTTTTTAAGGTTTAATTCAGACTTTTTAGGATCAATTTCAGTCTCTTAGAGTCCACTCTGCTATTTTCCAAGATGGTGTGTGGGGGTATTAGGTTTGGGGTAGAAGCTCCCATGACCGATTGGCTTTGGAGTAAGGGGTTACTCAGCCTCTATTGGTTCCTGCTGTGTTTGAGCTGGAGTCTTCTGGGGTATGTTTTGTGTGCCCCGATCCCTGACCACTCTGGAGTATCTACAAGTAACATCTAAACTCTTGGGTCTCTTGTTTCCTAAGCTTGTTCAGGGCCTATCCAGCTCACTTCTAACATTTGCAGGACCTAAGGTAGACTACCAGGATGTATGAATATAAATATGTATAAATATAAATCAAGCCAAGACACACTTAGATATGTTCTATTTTCTTACCTTGATGAGTATACCTTTGTAATGACCACACTGAAAAATAAATTTATTTATTTATTTATTTATTTATTTATAAATATTTTATTTATTTGACAGAGAGAAACACAACGAGAGAGGGAACACAAGCAGAGGGAATGGTAGTGGGAGAAGCAGGCTTCCTGCCGAGCAGGGAGCCCGATGCGGGGCTCAATCCCAGGACTCTGGGATCATCATCTGAGCCGAAGGCAGGTGCTTAACGACTGAGCCACCCAGGCGCCCCTGAAAAACATATTTAAAGCTATGGTTTTCATATGGTTGAAAATTGGCAAAATATTGTAGAAAAACATTATCGTACATGTTTGCGTGTTCTGTTGGTGGGTTGGTGATAGTTGGGTGACTAGTAAAATAAATATGTAATTCGAT
Source organism: Procyon lotor (assembly GCA_028646535.1). Taxonomy (NCBI): domain Eukaryota; kingdom Metazoa; phylum Chordata; class Mammalia; order Carnivora; family Procyonidae; genus Procyon; species Procyon lotor. The sequence continues at coordinate 110,514,625 of CM053608.1, forward strand.
ATATTCATACCTATTTATTTCATAAGTTAATTTTTCTGATTTCATTTCAGCATAATCATTTGTAATGTTCTTGTGATCAAGATTTTCATGACTTGGTTCCATTAATGGTAATGCCAAATGAGAAAACATTTCCTGAATCAGTATGGCATTTATACATTTTTACTTTGTCTTAATTTGGAGAACTCTGGCTCGGCTGAGGGGAGTAGTAACCAGAATCTCAATAAAAGTTTTAAAACAATATTTTATTTGAAATGAGTTCATGAATTTTATAGATGTGTAAACATTATAATAGAGTTGTATATAATAAAATTGTTACTAAAGAAAAATTATACAAGTTATTAAATTTTCTCTTATAAACATCACTACTTATGTCACTAACAATCAACACCATCTTTATAGATGCATACAGTTTAAGTTTTTCTTCTATTGAATTTTCAATTCTTGAATATATTTTTTGAAGTGAAAATAAGTGTATTCAATATGTTCACCTCTCTCTCTCTTTCATGTAGTCTGTACCTTGACTGTACTCTATAATGGTCAGAAAATGGACTCTAAATTTTGGAGACTGTTTCTGTATATATTTCCTTCAAAATGAAACAATGGTTTTGTTATTCTAATTTTCTTATTTTTAATGAAATGTCACCTTTTTTTTTGCACATTTCATAGGCAGTTTCTTTCGAATCAGGCATGCCATATTTTTCTAAAATTTGAAAAATTATCCTAATCCTTTTAAAGGTAGAGTAAACGAAGTTAGAATTTTATCTTTTTCTTTGCTAACATTCTTTGTTAAATTTATAGGAAGCAATGGTTTGATCCCCATACTGTGGATAGTGCGGATTTGAAATTAATTTCATTTTCCCCACAGGTCACAATTTACTTTTTATTTGAGCATCTTTTCCTGAGCATCTTGTGCTGTTTTGCTTAATATCGTGTGTACTTTTAGGTGGGTGGAAAATCAGAATTAACGGGTGTTTCATGAAGACTTCTCCTCCTTGGGCATATCTGGAAAAAGTTGTATACAATCTATGATTGTTCCTGTGACACAGTTGAAGGCCAGCCTCCCACTCATCATATCCATGTGTCGTGAATACTGAGCTTGTTCTTGAGTGCTGCGGAGTGCTCTAGGATCGCCAACTGGAGCAAGAGGAGAAGCACGAAAATGGACACTTAGCACTTCTGGGAATGATGCTTGATTACACAAGAATTCTGTCTGTCCTACTCTTGCTGAGAGAATTTGATACACTGAGTGCTTCCTCTGCTCAACATCTTCCTGCTCTGAAGCAGGATCCGTTTGCCAGTCTGCAGTGGAACTGGAACCGAACCCGCATCTGTCTGCCCAACGCATAACAAAGTCAATCATTGAGACGCGACGTTTGCATCAAGGAAAGAGTTAATTCCAGAGGCAGCCAGATGAGGAGACAGGAGGACAAGCGTCAGATCTGCATCTCAGAAGAGGGAAAGAACAAGCGTTTTATAACCACAGGGGTTGAGATTACATACCTATCAATGAAAAGGGTGGGGGAATTCATGATTATCCATGAGGCAAGATAGAGCAGGCACATGGAGCAAACTTGTATGTAGTGTATATTCCCATGTTTACTTTGGGGTGGAGATTTAACAACAGAACGAGGCAGCCCCTGATGTCAGGAGGTTATCTTAGGGCAACGAGAAGGGGCTATGGGCATGCGCTGAGAGCTGGTATAACTTGGATGGGATCTTGGGCTCGTTATCTTGGGTAAGGAATGCAGGACCTTGCTTGTTCATAGGCTGGGACGCTGTCAGTTGAGCTTGAGTCCAGGCTTCCGCAGAGACAACTAGTGAGTTTCTTAGTGAGGTCTGAAAATAACTGATCAGAGGGAAACAGGTCTCCGAAAAGCAGGCTTCAGACTTTCTGCTAATTTCAACCTCATTAATGCTGTGAGGCACAGTTTCAGGACCACCTTGAACCATCACAGCACTGGGAAGCAGTCATCTTGTTTTGAGAGCATAGGGTAAAGCATGCAAGCTGCCTCCCTGGGATCTGAATAACGTCATTCCTAAGAGCGGATGTTTGGGGTTATGAGTCCCACTGTGCAGCAGCACTGAGCCCCAGATCCTTAGCAATGAAGCCATCTACATCCACAGAGCTGCCCATGTAGGCACACAGCTTTCGTGGCCCTGGATTCCCATCTTCATGGAAGAATTAAGTGATTTCTTATATTCCATAAAAATAAGATAATATTTACTTTGTTGTATGTTTTATTCTTCATAATTATTTTATGTAACTGAATTCTGAATATTTTATTCTTTAGTCCTTATTTAATTGATTGATTGCGTGGGTGTGTATGTGTGTGTTTGTGAACGCTCTATTGCTCTGAGGAATAGAACCTTCTGGAACCTTCCCTATGGACTCCGCCTGCCCCCTGGCCCTGCCCCTACAGATGCAGATCCTTCCAAGTGTCTGCTGTGTCTCCAGCCAGCCACCCTGCAGGCTCAGCTTTGAACTCACTTTGTTCTCCACCATAGTGAGCCTCACGGAAGGCCCTTTGGCTCTCAATCCAGTGTCAATACCCTATGAAGACCAAGGGCAGCTCAGAAATGCAAACTAGATCTTTTCTGTGCTTCTACCTTTCTCACTATGGTGCGTGAGTACTGCTCTATATAGCGAGAGACCCTTGGGGATGGGGCCACCCGAGCATATCTCTTCTTTCCTTTGTCTGACTTTCTTTTCCCCCATCTCTCCTCCAGGTGATAATGGGAGGGATTTTCTCTTGCTTCCCTAATCTATAATCTGTTCCCTGGGCTTAACCCTCCATATGTTAAATGAGAGCTAAAGAGATCTAGAAAATCCTTTTGTCCTCAATAATGTTAGCCTTTTAAGGCCATTGTGTGAGTGCCTGGGCGGCAGGCGCGTTCGGTAAAGCTCTGGCTCTTGGTTTCTGCTCTGGCCACGATCTCAGGGTCGTAAGATGAGTCCCATGTCAGATTCTGCACTCATCACGGAGTCTGCTTCTCTCTCTCTCCTCTGCCCCTCCCCACTGCTTGTGTGCTCTCCATCTCTCTCTAAAATAAATAGAGTCTTTAAAAAAAAAAAAGACCATTGTCCTACTATTAAATTCTTGATTTCACGTCAGAAGTGAAATAATGATTCTATGTTTCCTCCAGTTTCTTCTTTGATTCTTTTACAGCAGTAGTGAAACTTGAATGCATATCGGAATCCCCCCAGAGAGCTGATTAAAACACATTAGTGCCAGAATTCACCCTGGGAGTTTCTGATCCTGTAGAGCTGGGGAGGTGCCTGAGAATTTTCATTTCTAGTGGGTTCCAGTGATGTTGATGCTTCTTGTCTGGGGACCACAGGAGGTCCCCAGAGGAGATCCATCCCTCTATGGCAATCCTTAGCACGCTCGCCTGACACCCCCACTCCAGCAGATGGGCTGAGCAGAGAGAAAGTTTATGCGTTTTAGAAGGGAAAATAAAAAGGCACATTAAGTGATTTTCGTTATTAAAAATGATTACCTCCCTTAGTGAACTCACCAAGAAGTGCTAAATCTAAATACCTGCTTAATTAGGTCGAGAGTAACCTGACGATATGAAATTTAGAAGAAAGCATTATTTCTTCTTTGCATCTGGGCCCTAGCCAACAATGATAAGAAACGGATACTACTTCTGACTTAGCTCAGATACCTACGACCTCTTTTTTTCTCCAGGGTAATTCACCAGGCTCTAATATTTCAAAAACAAAACTGAGGGGTGTTTTTCTAGGCTTCGTTTAAAATTACACTTAGTCAAAATTTGCCATAAATATATCTTTCTGCTTGGGACGATTTTCTTTCACTTTTTCATAATAGCAATGGAGTGACGTCATTGATCACTTAATTATGATTCCCTTTGGGGTAAGATGTTAATGAAAATACATGAGAGCACCAAGAAGCATTTTTCAGATTCAAACGCCAAGTCACAATATAACCAATCTATTCCTTTTGAAAATAGAATCATGTCCTGACTAAACATTTCCATAAGAGACTTTTTTGATGCTTCCATTTTGAAAAGGATTTGTGTGGGTGAGGAACACATTTGGTGCATTCTACATTACTCTTGCTCTATTTGTTTTTCCAAAAAGGCATAATTGCAGATTTATAGATGTTATAAGTCCTATAAAACTACAAGTAGCCCTAAATGACCTTGTTTTCTCCAATCGCATTGTTAAACTTATTTTTCATAGCTTCCCTATTTATTTTTTATTTGTTATTTAGTTTTTAAAAAGATTTTACTTATTTATTTGGGAGAGAGAGAAAGAGAGAGAGAGGGAGAACATGAGCAGAGGAGGGGCAGAGGGAAGACTCCTCACTGAGTAAGGATTTTTTTTTTCCATGCGGGTCTTTATCCCAGGACCGCAGGATCATGACCTGAGCCAAAGGCAGATGCTTAACCAACCGATGGATCCAGCACCCCGACAGCTTTCCCATTTAAATAGGAGTCCTCTTTCTTCCTTATTTGGAAGAAGAGGCTGGCACCAAGCATCAAAAGCTTTCTAGCACCCTAGTGCCTTTGTGTCTTCAGATAGACCTGTCCATGATTCTGAACATGATTTTGGACCCATCCCCGTCTCCCTGTGACTCAGCTCTCTTTTGTCCCTAGAAGCCATATGTTAATGGATCTCACAAATGGTCTGCTGTTCTTAGCTGCAGAGCCTTCTCTCTCACTGAAAAGGCAGTGAGCTAATTAACACAGCCCCCTCCACAGCAAATACAGCAGTCACCCCCCACCCCCCATGCACATGAGGACACCTTTGAGAAAGGAGTGGCCATCTGCAGGAAACACAGCCCTCCAGGAGAACATGAAAATGCAGTGGAAAGGAGCAAGAAGATGCCTTTCTGATGGGCAACCCATCAAAGTAAACATTGTCCCAAATATGAGACGTGAGGCAGTGTACGGCGTTTTGAATGTTCATCATCACTGGCTTAAGTATTTACAAAAGGGAGCTTGATTTGGGAGTCAGGGAGAGGGGTTGACAAAGAACGCCTGCTGAAACCATTAACTCGAGCAGACAGGCAATCTCGCTTGCATATTGCCAACGTGTGATAACATTGCGGGAAGACATTTCGGATGTTTAGAAAAAGTTCAGGGAATTTGGAGGTCCAAATTATTCTGACACCTTTTAAAAAGGTCGGCAAATTTGCACCATGCTGGCATGTTTATGAAATGAACATAAAATAGTTGCTTTTCCATTTTTTATTAGAGACAAAATAGAAAGATCTTTATCTTCTCGGGGTAAGATTTGATGCTGGATAAAAGTGCAATTAAAAAAAGTTGTTACCTTACCAATGATCTGTCGAAAAACATCAAACTCTATTTCATGCCTTGTACGAAAAGAAATCTCTGTTCAGAGTTTTAAATGACCAATTACTTACCCCTGCACTTTTTTTTTTTTTTTTTTGGTAATTTTATCTCATGGCTTTTGAGTACTTTTTATTCTTAAAAATTCTCACTGATATCTGTTTTGAATTAAATCACAGGCAGTCTGAGATGCCCCAGATCTTCAAATATAAAGTTGTTCTCATTGTGACAATCCTACGTATTTTAGTTAAAAAAAAAAAAAAAAATCCCTAAACCCCAGCAATCTTCAGTACCGAATTCATATTATTTAACTTTCAATAGAAAGTATAGGTTTGTAGGTTCCATTTTAATTTTTGTGGAAAGCTTTTGTTAATTTTGAACTATGTCCCAGATACTCCACAGAGTGAGGCAAGAAGCGAAAGGCGGGTGGGTGGTGGTGACTCATCAGCTCTGGAAATGGGACCCCAGCTCCATAGTGTGGGCGCCCTGCAGGGCTGCGCACAAGGCTGCCTCTCTTCCACTTTGGAGACCAGAAGTTGATCTTTTTTAAATGAAGAGGACATTTTACTTCCGATTGGAGGGGTAAAAATGAGGGGGCATTTTTACCTCCAGGGACAATATTAAATAAGGTGTGCAGTTGAGTGCCCCAAGTTTAAAAACTAAAATTGTAAGACAATTGAATTAAACATTCAGCCTTTTTTTTTTCTGATACCAAAAAAAAAAAAAAAAAGCGATGGAAAGAAAGATAGCAAGAGATAATAATAAAGTCAGGATACAGAACAGAGGGCCTTAGTTTCTGTCCAGGGGGACCACCATCTTTTAATATAGTCGCTTAAAAATACATGCATTGCTACATTTTTCATTAGCCTTAATTTTTTCATCAATCATGTTAATTTATACAGAGGGCACTTAATAATAGCTAATTAACACTTATGACTTTTGAAATTAAAAGACCTTTGGAGAGATTACTGCTGGTTGGGGAAAGGATTTTTTTTTTTTTTTCCTCCCATTTTAGAAAAGAGAGAGAAATAGCAAGAAGGTATGAGGCTTGATGTGTTGAGAAGGGAGTCTTGCTCCTGCTTCCCTGATCATCTAGCAGATGATAATGACCCTGGATTATGCAGGCACAGTGACATTCTTTGATTCCTCCTTAGAAAAATGACACTTTTGAGCACTGTTGGTTTCCAACGAAACAAATCAAAATTCAAGATGATCTCTAAAAAGATGGAGACCAAAATGGGACTTATAAATGCCACCAAATAATGGCAGAGGTAAACAAACAAACAAAAAAGAATGATCCAGTGTAGTTACTCTGCCGGAATAAAATAAATCATACTAGAAGTCAGAAATTACTAACTTGAAATAATACTGAATTTTTTTAGGGGAGAAATGATTGTATAACCTTCTTCATCGACGGAGGTTTCTGACTTGTATTTTCTGTGTCACATTAATCAGCTGTGCTTGCCTGTGTCATTCTTTTGTAGCTTACGGCTTTAGGTCATGGTCTCTGTATTAAGAAAGTAGATTTTAACTGTGTCCTTTTTAGTACCTATAAAATGCCTTTGGTCACGTACTTGTTTTATGTGATTAGGGTATGTGTGTTTATATATATGCACACATAATACACTACTATATACAAACATGACATATGTATACTATAATTTGTATATATTATAGTATTGTATATACTGTTATAGCTATATTTGCCTATAAATACCTTTTAAATTTTTTATTTTATCTACCAGTAGATGTCTCCCTTCCCTGACCGAAGATTTAAGTCTATAGGCCTGCTTGAGTTTTCAGTGAATCTTGTTTCTGTATGAATGGAGAAATTAAGGCTTTAAAAAAAGAAAACTTTAATATAAATCATCTCCCACCCAAATTCATGTTTTAAATACCTATTGTGTGTATGGTATTCAGTTGAAAATGTTGCATTGGGGCATTTTAAGTTTAAGAGGATTACACAACAGATTCTCATCTCTCTCAGATCCTTTGAGTGTTTCCATTTTGATTAAAGGTTTAGGATGTCTAGTAACTGCCACAAAGTACCTAATGTAGTGTCAGGGGGAATCTTTGAATCTCAAAAATCTGAAGTCAGAATAGGGAGTAAAGTGTACTTCTGAATTTTAACATGTTTTTGAAAATTGTCCAAATTTAGCCTTACTCAAGAATGAAAATGTTGACTCACTTCCTGGAAAGATCGTTTCGTTTCCTACTCAAGAGGTGGAAAACGTTTCCAAATATATTTACAGTACCTCTGTTAATGGTAAAGTGTTGAGTGCAAGTTGTAGCTCAGGGGAGAAAATTTTGTACAGCGAAACTAGTCCTATGTTAAAAATTTGGTTTTCTTCTTCCCTAGTTTCCTTCTTCCATTTTCCCTGAGTTGCCTTTGGGGCTCTGGTCTCATATCCTCTGGTATCTTCCCTGTGAAGTACTCTTAATTTGGTATTTAGCAGACCATTGGGAACATTGCTAGGCATTGAGAAAGCTCTATGGTCTGCCAGCTATGGAATTTCCCCATGGATGGGATGGAAGAGTTCTTCTTAAATCTGCCGATGTATCTTTGAATAGGCTTGGGAAAAAGTGATTGACCTCGCTACTCGTTGTATTGACGGTGTTGTGAGGGGCTCTGCTCTAAGAAAACCATGGGGAATCTGGAATCATCTGGATCGCAGCTGTTTTGTCATCTGGATCAGTGATTCCAAAACCCTTTTCCGTGAGGAATGCTCCCTCCAAGATAGTTAGAGTTGGAGAGTGGGGAGTCTCTCCCGGGTAAGAGACTGTAGCTTATACCCAATTCCAACCTACAGCACGCTGTTCTTCCTTTCTCATCCAACTGGTTGAAAGCCTTATGTTCTGACATCAGGGCTGAGAACTGCTGGTCTAGATAATTCACTGTCCCCTTCTCAGACATTGGTTACGGCCCTAGATGGTGCTTTGCGTCCATTACTGAATCATCAGGTTAGTAGGCTGTGAAATCACTTAATCAACAGGAGAATCTTAGTTTTCCAAGTTGAACCAGTTTTCAAACCAGTGGTCCCACTTTTTCAAAGAGCAGTTTTTAAAATTTAATTACACAATTCATGAAAGTACCATTTTAAAAAGCTTAAATACGATTTACTGTGTACAGTAAATATACTGTGTACAGTATATAAATAAATACAATTATTTATATAGTGACAGTACGTTCAGTATAATTCGGCGGTATTTAGTACACTCACAGTGTTGTACAAACTTCACCACTGCCTGCTTCCAGACATTTTCATCACCCTAGTAGGGAACCCCATCCCGATTAGCAGTCACTTCTCACTACCTACCTCTCCCCCGTCCCTGGCAACCACAGCCTACTTTCTGTCTGTATGGGTTTGCCTATTCTGGAAATTTCACTTACATGAAATCATACAATATGTGGTCTCTATGTCTGGCTTCTGTCACACTGAGCATCATGTTTCCAGGGTTCCTCCATGTTGGTGCATGTATAAGAACTTTATTCCTTTTTATGGCTAAATGATATTCCATTGTATTTATATACCACAATTTGCTTTTCTCCCTTTTGGCTACGGTAAATAGTGATGCTATGAACATGCTTGTGCAAGTTCTTATTTAAGCACTTGTTTTTTGGGGCGCCTTGGTGGCTCAGTGGGTTAAAGCCTCTGCCTTCAGCTCAGGTCATGATCTCAGGGTCCTGGGATCGAGCCCTGCATCGGGCTCTCTGCTCAGCAGGGAGCCTGCTTCCCCCCTCTCTGCCTGCCTCTCTGCCTACTTGTGATCTCTCTCTCCCTGTCAAATAAATAAATAAAATCTTTTTTTAAAAAACACAAAAAACAAAAACTAAACACTTGTTTTTCATTCTTTTAAGTGGAAATGCTGGGTCATGTGATAATTCTATGTTTAACCTACTAAGGAGCCTCCAAACTGGGGGTGCCACTTCAGCCATGTGAATGATTCTTCAGAGAACCATTAATGTAATATACATGACAGTCTTCTTATTTCAATAAAAATGCAGAGCTAGGGATCCCAGGACCCATTGTAATAATAACAATCATAATCGTTTCTATGAGTTTAGAATCACACTCACAGTTATCAGGGACACTGTGATCGTTCATAGGCTTTGACAATTAATATTTATTTGAGTTTCACGACAATGCAGGACGGGAAACAAAGCTAGCAATGTACTCATTTTATCAATGAACCATTGGAGATCCGGAGAACTTAGATAACTTAGCATGGCTCTGTAGCTAGGCAAGTGCTATGATCAGGACCAGAATCCATGTCCACTAGATGAATAATTTTTGTATTGTTTTATGACATGCATTTATTGTTTTTTAATTTTTCTTCATACCGACAGTATTTGTTCAGAGTCATCTGTTTTGATTCCTTATGATAAATGGCACCTTTAGTACGGCAATGAGTGGCAAGGGTTTGTGGCTGTTGGCAAAAGTGTTCTCCTAGCATTTAAACAATCAATGGCCGTATTCCTTGCCCAAGTTTCAGCACTGTGCTTATCCTATGAACGCCGGCCAACTGGTGTGCCTTGAGAAAGGGATCTGCTCATCTTCAGAAGAAAAATGATGGCACATGCATTAATGAAACACTGTTTTGTCTTTGCACATCTACAGTTAGAAAAACTGCGACAGGGTTTCTTAGCTAATTAATATCTGGACTGGCTGTAAGAAAGGAAGGCTGATTTTTTTCTGAAATTGGATACACAATTTTTATTAACAGAGCCAAGAAGGGCGATCAGAGGAGAAACTTCTAGAAGGACAACTCTTCCTTTTTAATCGTGTTATTTAGATAAGAAGCTTCTCTTTTTCTAGATTTCGGTAGCTTTTATTCCACTGTAATCAGTTAAGCAATTAATTAGGACTAAACTGGGCCCACGCTGGCGTGTAGGATATAGTGATCCCTTTCCTTGGAAGTCCCTCCCCCACCCAGTTGGCTCACTTCACACTTTTGGAGGTGCTTTTGGTAAGAGGAGAAAATGGTACTAACCATTTCAGGAGCATTTTTTTCTTTGGCAATGAAACTCACTCTTTGCCAGGACAATCATCATAGCATCAGTCAACATGCTTTCTTTTATCCTGCTTTTGTTTGGTAAAACGTTTTGGCAGCTAATGCACTCAAGAGCTTGTCTGTTTCCGAGTCCTACTACCAACAAAATATGGCACATGGTAGATGATTATTCCAAATTAATTTGGGTTTGAAACTTTTCAAGAATTTCATTACAATCATTTAGAGCTGCACATCTGATAGAGCAGCCTCTCCCCATATGTGACCATTTAAGTTTAAATTAATTAAAATTAAGTAAAATTCAAAATTCATTTCATCAGTTGCACTAGACATATTTCAATTGCTCAGTAGCCTCATGTGGCTGGTGGTTACTGTTTTGGATGGTACAGATATAGAATATTTCCATCATCATAGTAAGTTTTTTTTTTCATCATAATAAGTTTTATTAGATGATACTGCTTTAGATAATTGGGAAGAATCCAACACCACAATTTTGCAGCACAAAATAGAAAAATGGTTGTTTGATTCACAGCCTCAGATCCTAGCAAAGAGGTCCAAAGGAGCTGATGAAGCCTTAGAAATCATCTGTGACGAGCCATCTGTTTCATAGATGGGAAGGAAGGTGGTTTGGGCATGGGGCAGGTGACCTGTTGGAAGTCCCATAACGAGTTACCGGCATACATGTCATTACTTTATTTCATGCTTCTCCTCATAAAGCTGACCTATAAATTGTCCATTAGAGTTCTGAGAGTCATGTTAAAAGAGTGAACTACTAGCTTATCATTCTCCTTTTGTCTGTTGTCAAACTCCTTGAGAGTTGGATTCATGCCCCTCTGTTTCCTGCCCATTTACTCTGGTATCTCTTGATGCGTAGCTTCAGCCCTTCCTATCACATACATTTCTCCACTGAGGACATCAATCGCATCTTAGTTACCAAATCCAAAGCTCTTTCCTTACTTTATAATTTGTGGGTTTTTTTGGTATTATATTTTTAAATCTTGGAATATTGAAGAATAGATGCCTACACACTCATTTATTCTCCTTCTCCTTCAGCCTTACTTTCTGCTTCACTATCCTTCCCTTTCTGGTCTCCTTCTTGGATTCCCATTCTTTCCTTCATCTCCTAAATGGGGTTATTCAAGGACCAATTGTTTTCTTGTTATTGTTCTCTCTACACTCTCTCCCTTGGGAAGTTTACTAAATGTCAGAACTTCAGTGACCGGACTCCACAGCCGTCACTCAGACTCAGATCTGGTCTGTTGTGAGTGTGGGTCCCACCGCCAGCTGCCCCACAGGAACCTCAGACTTGATACAGTCAAAGCCCTAACTGGTTGTCTCCTCCAGCACTCCTTCTTCATGCATATCCTATTTTTGTTAAAGCCACAATAATTCTCTGAGCTACCCAAAACTGAAATCTTAGGACCATTGCTGCCTCCTAAGGATGAACAACCATCTTGGTTTGTCCATGATTGAAAGATCTTCCAGGCACAGGACTATTAGTGCTGAAACTTAAAGAGACTGACACACCAGGGTTGGTCACCCTACCCACTGTTCTTTCTTGGTAATCTATCCAATCGGCCAGCAATGTGCTTCATTTCCAGTTCCCCCATATTTCTCACATTTGTCTCACATTCGTCCTACCATAACTTAGTTTTATCTCATCAGGTCTCTTGTTACAGCCTTTTAATTGATCTCCCTATTTCTAGGTATCCTTCCTTCAATCCATCCCAAGGCCACAACTTGGTAATCTTTCTATAACTTAACCATGTCAATTCTTTAGTCAAAAATACTCCCTGAGGACTTGGGGAAGGAATAGAAGGTAGACTGGTAACAAAAGATAGACAACTGTTTTGAAGAGTGAAGTTGAAAGAAGAGAGTTTTGTTTCTTTAACTTCTGAGTCCAGAGGTCATAGGCACCAAATTGTCAGATATGAGAAATGACTTAGGCTTGCAGTCATTAGCACGGGATTTAGCCAGTGACTTCTTTTTTTAATGTGTTGTATCTTCCCCTGCTACCAGCACTTTGGTGCTTTGCTGGTGTTCTCTTTCTTCCCTTTTGGCCAGGAACCGATTATTAGCTCCTTTTGGCCAGGAACCGATTATTCCCAAATGACATTTTGCCTGGGAAACTATTTCTCCCTCTCCATATCAAGAGGCAACAACGAAGAGAGGGAAAATACAGATGTATTTAAGAAACACAGTTCTCCCGCAAAGAGTATACTCATCTCTACTGCTTGATTCCTAGTGGCTAATTGTTTGTGGGGAGGCTCTGAGCAACTTTTGTTTCTCTCATTCAGACCATTGATGTCTAGCCACTTTGAGTAACTCATTCTTCCCTATGATCATCCTCCCACATACATATTTGCACATGGCGCTTTTTGCCTTTTGTTCTCTCACTCTCGTGTGTGCATGTCCTAGCCTATCTATGGTTCAAATCTTGGCTCATACATCATCTCCACTGTGATGTCCATAACAGAAACCATCTTCCCTTTTCATAGGTTCCACAACCTTTGAAAGCCATTGAATTTCAAGATGACATAATGGGACATTGTGTTCTCCACTCAAAAGGGGCAAAAAGAGGAATTGTCCAGGCTGAGTGCAGAGAGATACCATTTTGCAAAAATAAGCAACTTTGCCAGTTGCCTCCTAAGTCAATTTGGTTCCTATAATCATGTAATTAAAAGAGTTAGAAGGAGAGATTTCTGATCCCTTCTCATACTCTGGCTTTCCAAGATTTTAGTGTCATCAGTCTGTTAGGAAAAAGCAAGTTATTGCAAGTGTTTTCAGCAGAGTGTGTTTCTATCCAGCAAAGTCTAGAAAGAGAAATAATTGTTTTAGAATGCAACTACCCTCCCAGCCTTTCCTAGATGAGAACCAGCTAGTTCCCTGATGGACATCATCTCTCTCTAGATTTCCATAGTATATTTTAGGTACACCTTTGATGATGTTTTTCATTTTTGTATCTTACATATCTCACATTCTTCTGTCCATCTTCTGTCCACTCTTCTCAGTCTCTGTTTTGAGTTGCTTTTCCTCTGTTCTCGACAGAGAACTGGAATTTCCAGTACAGTAATAACTGTACTGAGTCCTGAGTCCCCACTTCGTCTCATTCCACACTTCCTTTTCCAGTAATCTTACCTTGGCCCTTGACTTCGATTAATGCCTATAAATGACAACATCCCAATTTACCCAGTGTCTTATGCCAGAAACCTGAGAATCGTTGTTTCTCAATCAATTTGTATGAACTCCTGTAGACTATATATCCTAAGAGGTATCTTGAATCCCTATCTTCATCTCCATGGTCAAAATTATAATCTCCCACTTCTTCAGAAAAACCTTGTTCCACTACTCAATATAAAATAAACTTTACACTCATTTGTATTATAGGAATTTTAACTTTCCTTCATATAATTTGTCCTTCTCTATAGCTGTGTGTTACCTATGTGATCATGAGCAAGTTTTCTCTTCATTGTTATCTGTAAGCTCAGTGAAAACAGATCTTGTGTCCCTTTTGCTCACCTTTGAATCCCCAGCTTCAGCCTAGCACTCACAATAAACACTTGTTGAAGGAATGAATAAATGAGGCTTCCAGTAAATATTCCATATTAGTATTTGCTTATCTGTAAATAGTTGGCCTCAAAACCTTTGTGCCACAGATAATAACCAATAGAAATCTAATTGCCAAATGTGTAGAAAAACAATAATGTATTCATAAGGTTAATTGTGCATGACCACTTCCACTTAGTAACTTATATGGAATGGTTTTGAGCTTTAGGGTATCTTTTCTTTAGTTAAATAATATTTAATGCAATCCATTGTTTATTAGTCACAACAAATATTTATGGTCTATTTGTAATCTATGACTCCCTACATTATTATTCTTTTAAGTAGGGAGATGATATTTGAAAAAGACAGTTGGAGTTCAGAAAAAATTCATAAAAGCAGAGCAAGGTATAATGGTGAGTTGTGTTTTAAATTTTGTAGGTAACATTTAATTCCTGCCTTTTTGGTTTCCCAGTGTTTGGCTCAGAAAGTGCTGCCATTTATGATCCTTGCTCCTCTGGGTGGGTGCAAGATTCAACCAAATATAAATCAAAGATCTATTTTTTCTGGAGATGATCATCCAATGGCAATGCCCTTGGAGAATTGAGTGATCCATGTTTTCTGGAGGCTGAGATTCCTGTCCTGATTTTTCAATTTTCCTCTAATTCTGAAAACTATTAGGAACTATTCATATATATCTATATATACATATACGTGTGTATGTGTGTGTGTGTGTTTATATATATTTACATATATCTTTTTATTGCTAAAGATAAGCAGAGTTAATTTCTATATTTACAACCAAGGAACCTGGCAATTAATTGCATTGGCATTGGAAGATATACATAATAAACACCTCATAGATAAAATCACTGCTTATGCAGAGTTAATGACTAACTGAACACAGTCTAGCTTTTTTTTTTTTTAAGAGGGACTTTGATAAAAAGTAAACTGGGATGAAAAAATAAATTAAGATGGAGATGATAGGAGAAAATAACTAACATAACTAAGGAAAAAAAGAACTGTTTCTAACTAGCTTCACAGTGTCTATTTACATCAAAAGGAGACAGATTTCATATTCATGTTCATTTTTATTGAGTATCATGTGTCTGGAGTATTGCAAAGATTCATCCAAGAATACTTCTGCCTTCAAAGAACTTGACTCTGCTAGACTGGAAACTTACCCAAACACAAATAATTACAAGAAAGAAGAAGAACATTTTACTGATATTTGATATTGTAGTGTTTATAGCAACAATGGGAGATAGGTATTATTCTCCATTTTGCAGATGAAGATTATGAGGCCCAGAGAGTCTAAACAATTTTTCTAAGGTCACAAGATCCTCCAATGATTGAGCCCAAGTTCAAATATTGATGCATGCTTTGTCCACGTCACAATGAGATTTCCAAGTGCAATAAGTGAAAAAGTTTAAGGGTTAGTTGTGTACAGAAAAATGAATTTCTTTCAGCCACAACAATGTTATAAAGCTTCAAGAGGGAGGTAGGAGTTGAGCTTGGACCTTGGGAAGATTTTAATTTTCAAATATAGAAAAGAAGGTTGATCCAGGTAGTAAGAAGAATATGGACAACATAGGGTTTTAAACACAGATCAGTGAAAGCTATTGTTTGGAGTGTTGGATATTTTAAGGAAATATAGAGAAATATCTTAAGAACGATAGTTTGAGCTCAAATCTTGTAAAACATCAAAAGTTGGGATAAAGAACTAATTCATCACTATTGCAAATCTATCAGAGCCTCTACTTGGTAACTATCAATATTAAACTTAAAGCTACTTTATACACTATCCTGCATTTTAAAGTATCCAGCTAACTTAGTGTAGTCAATACTTATTTTGATGATCATCTGCCTGTACAACCACATTTGGTTCAGATAAAACCTAGTGTTGGCTTTTTCATTTATTCCTTATATATTTGTTCATTTTTTTTTTTTTTAGATTTTTTATTTATTTGA
Organism: Procyon lotor; assembly: GCA_028646535.1. Classification (NCBI taxonomy): domain Eukaryota; kingdom Metazoa; phylum Chordata; class Mammalia; order Carnivora; family Procyonidae; genus Procyon; species Procyon lotor. The sequence continues at coordinate 110,530,468 of CM053608.1, forward strand.
CAGAGAGAAACACAGTGAGAGAGGGAACACAAGCAGAGGGAATGGTAGCAGGAGAAGCAGGCTTCCCGCTGAGCAAGGAGCCCAATGTGGGGCTCGATCCCAGGACCCTGGGATCAAGACCTGAGCTGAAAGCAGACGCTTAATGACTGAGCCACCCAGGCGCCCCTATTTGTTCATTCTTTAAACATACAAATCACTTACTACTATTTAGCAGGTATTCTCATAGACCCCACGGATATAATCATAAGATATTCTCTCTAACCTCCATGAGTTGGGGAAACTATAGGCAAACCAACAATTGCAAAAGAATATGATAGATGTTGTAATAAAAATGTGGCATGGGTAATGAAGCAACAATGAGATTAGACAATCACCAAATTATCTAGTTCAGATGGCCAAATGGCCCAAATTGGTGATCAGCTTCAGTTCTAAATCTGACATTGATTTATCTTCTTAAATTGGACCCTTAGATGTTGGTGTTCCCCAAAGTTTTGGCTAAAATACAGTGATAAGCAGAATGGTAGAGTCAATGAGGCACTGAAGGTATGTTGAGGTCAGGTTGTGAGGTCTTGGGAAATATGCCTATGTGGTCCTTGTGTAAACAATTCCATAAAAATTTGTTATCATGTGGGACTCAATCGCCTAGACTTAAGTTCAGCCTGAAGCTCTTGTTAGAAAAAACGTGTGAGGTTCCCATCATAGCAAATCATGTTGTGCTGTTTTCAAGTGATGTTTCCTAATACAGTTTCTTTCGCTAGATCCATAAACTAATTTATTCTGAATTTGAGGAGTTTTGATTTCAGTCTTTTTCAGGTATTAAGAAGAATACTAAGTCACATGTTTTACTTTTTTTACTTAAGAGCTTTGGACATAGGTATGTGTATTTAAGGCTCCCTATGCTTCAGTTCCCTGAATCTCTACAATGGAGGTAATAACTCCTACCTCATGGAGTTGTTCAATGTAATACTGCCTACAGAGAATTTAGTTCCAAGCCTCACACATGTTAATATTTAATAAATATCAGAATGATGACAGACGTGCAGATCTCCACTGATAAAAATTCCATCCAAATACCTGGTCTCCCATCTCAACTAACTGGCTCATCTTTCCCTAATTCCATGTCATAGCATCCCCCATTCTTATCAGAATGTCTTCTCAGTGTTCACCATTCCCCTCAAGACCCCACGCAACCCCTACACCTTTCACTTTTGACAACCTTGGCCCCAGAAAGGAGCTACTTGAGCCTCTGGTCCTCTCCAGCTGCACCCACATGTGCCAGTTCTCTCCAGGCTCAGAGGAAGAGGATCCCTTTCTACTCAAAGCTACCTTCTCCATTTATGCTCTGGATTCCACTGCTTCCTGATTTCGTAGCTCCTCAGTTATTTACATTTCTTTTTCTTATGATGCTTTCAGCCTATAAGCATGCTGGGTTCTCTCCCTTTACATATCTATAGCTTTCTTAATTCAATCTTTCTATAGGAAAGATGCCATCAGCATGTCACATACTCACACACTCACCTATATACATGCTTCCATACATACATAAGCAGATGGACATAGATAGGTAGGTAGAAGAGTGAGTGGATGGATGGATAGATAGAGATAGAAGACAGATAGATAGATGACAGATAGCTAGATTTAGATAGATTTTTGTAACTAAACATACTTCCTTGAACCTAAAGCACACTGTGGTTAGTTTTCTCTCTTCTTCAACCCACTCTAATCTGGTGTCTACCTCTGTGGCTCCTCTGAAAATATCCGTGTCATTTGATGACTTCTGCATTGACAAATTCAGAGAAAGGTTTTCAGTTTTCATCTTACTTTATTATACCCACTCTCTCTGTTTAAAAGTGATGATAACAATGAATGTCTTCATTTGTCCTTGAAATATAAAATATATAATATGCTCTATTAAAAATCATTTAGATCTAAAATTTCAGATTATATCATCAGAAACTGGAAGTTCATGAGATGGGGAACTAAAGGGGAACTGAAAAAAATTCCTAATTTCTATAAACAGATCCAATTATGAGTTTTACACAAAAATGGTGTACTCATTGCATAAATGAAAAAGATATATGCCTTCTCTAATCATGTATTCTTCCTCAAATTAGATAAATCAATGTGTATTTCTTTTCATGTTTCCCAGACATCTAACAGTATCTTGTCTTTTTTTTAAAACAGTGTCCCCAGAACTTTACTGGCACAAAAGCATGAGTGAATGAGCAATGCAGAATTTACTCAAGAAATTTAACAGAGAGAGAGAGAGGAATAGGTTCACATCACACAGTGAAGAACCTATTAAATCCTGATTTAACATCATGCATCCGAATATGAATTTTCTTCTTTTTGGCCCTTTCTTTTTTTTTTTTTAAAGATTTTTTTATTTATTTGACAGAGAGAAACACAGCGAGAGAGGGAACACAAGCAAAGGGAATGGTAGCGGGAGAAGCAGGCTTCCTGCAGAGCAGAGAGCCGGATGCGGGTCTCGATCCCAGGCCCCTGGGATCTGACCTGGGCTGAAGACAGACACTCAACGACTGAGCCACCCAGGCGCCCCTTTTTGGCCCTTTCTACACATGTGAATTTCAGATGCTCCTTGCTTGTCCCCCTTCCCTGTACCCTTCTCCTTCCTTTTTCCATAGTAGGGCCCACCCAAGGTCCACTTCTACCTTTCATCGGGCTTGTGAAAGCAACTTCTCATTGAGGCTGCTCTCTCTCCTCCAAATATCATTTGTTAAGAATACATATATTCTATATCATTAATTTCTAGACGCATATGCATTAATGTATATGCATACATATGAAAGATTTTTAGAAAAAACAGCACGTTAGTGCTGGTTATCTATGGGTTCCTTTCCTTTGGTTATTTCCGCCAACCTCCATCCTTCAGAGCGGGCCGCCGGGCAGCAACTTTCCAGGGAATCTCCCTGGAGGAGCCTTCCCTGAGGCCTGATTGCATTTTACCTCTGGAAAGGAAATGATTTGCATTTTTGTCTATCCTCCCCTCTAGATTATAAGGTCCCTAAGAGCAGGAGCCGTATCTCACCCATCTTCACATTTATAACTTCTAGAAGGCTCTTTCAACAAGAGCCAAGCTGCAAAAATTGAACTAAATTCAAATGACACTGGTAAAATAATTTTAGCCACCAGCAAATTTATGAGGTGGGACAATACTTGGCGTCAAAGACTTATTTTTCTCTGTTCTATGTGTGTTCAAGAAACTGTTTTGCTTATTGAAATAGTTGGAGTGCCAAGCAGAAAGGCATAAAACGATCAGTCTTGTGAGGGAAGAAACAGATAATACCAGTTAAGACAATATCCTTGTGTTGTGGTTCCTCTAAAGAATTCCTGTTGTTTGTTCTGTCATTGGCTCAGTGAAAGAAAGCTGGGAAGAATGGAATAAGGGACTGGACAAGATTTTAAACTTCTCTTCCTCATGTGCTTAGGAGAATATCTTTAGCCAAAACTGCTGAGTAGAGATAAAATACTTTGCTGCTCTTTAAATCACCCTAATCTTGAAAGCAATTAACCGTGCTTTGATAATTGAATTGATTTTTCCTTCCTCATTGAGGAGCATTGACATCAACTGGGGAACTGAAGGAAAATCTCTTGAATATCATTAAAAATTAGCTTTATTGAACAGCTTAGCATGTATTTCAGGTGTATTTCAGAGTGAAGTTACAAAGCTAAGTAAAAAATAAATTAAATGCTGTCATGTGTGCTGCTACCTTATAATACCATAGCTGAAAAGAAACAAACAATTTTGGACACTTTTTTTTTTTTAATAAAGGAAGCTATAGGTGTTTTTTTTTTTTTTTTCCCTCTCGCATTTATATATAACTCAAAAGCATTTCAACTAATTTGGTTCAGATTTTCCCGGTAAAGCTACCTTTGGCTGAGACTCATCAGGAAAAGTTTCAATAGAATGGTAATTATTGCTGAATGTATCAGGAGTGTTCTAATGATGGTATTTAGCGACCACATTATGGTAAAAGTGCTTAGCTATAGACACAGAATTTATACCAATGCACTGGGCTTGTATGAGGTCCCACAGAACTGATTGCTATTTTTATAAGGTTACAGGAACTACAGAGAACATGCTGCTCTAGATAACATGCTTGTGCCCCTCCGAGAGTCATGTGTTGAAACCAAAAACCCACCAAGGTTTTGATAAGAGGAAATGGGGTCACTGGGAGGTGATTAGGTCATGAGCACAGAGCCTTCATGAATGGGATTAGTGCCCTTATCAGAGAAATCTCTCCTGCCCCTTTCCATCATGTGAGGACACTGTGAGAAGTTCATGGCCCGCAACCCAGAAGAGGGCTCTCACTGAAGTCTGACCACACTGGCACCCTAATGCTGGGTTTTCAGCCTCCAGAACTCTGAGCAACTCTACTGCTTAAGATGGCCAAGCTGCGACCTAGGCAGAAGCACTGTTCCTGAAAAAGACTGCAGCTCTTTTGGGTCCACTTGCTTATTCCTTGAAACTGTACTCCAGACTGCTTTGGTTTCCTGTCCCTGTTTTTAATTTAATTTAATTTAATTTATTTGAAAGGAGTGGGAAAGAATGAGTGAGGGGAGGGGCAGAGGGAGAAGCAGACTCCTTGCAGAGTAGAGAGCCCGATGCAGGGCTCGATCCCAAGACCCTGAGATCATGACCTGAGCTGAAGGCAGACACTTAAACACCTGAGCCACCCAGGTGCCCTCCTGTCCCGTCTTGGTTGACTAACAAAACTTTCTTCTGACATTGATTCAGAATTCTATTGATTTAGAATGCAGAGGACCAGGAAGATGAAATAGTAGGACTTTTTTTTTTTCACAGAAATACATGATGATAATTTATTTTCATAACCACAGCCCTGAGGCACTGAAAAAGCCATGAAATACTTCATTGATAGGCAGCAAATCACGGTCTTAGGGTGAGTTTTGGTGCTCAGGATAGTTTTTGAATTTATTCTCTTTGAAAATTGGTAATCTTCAGATGGTAGAGAATTTCATTCATATTATTCGGCCAACCAGATTCCCTAATGCCCAATGATTCCAGGCAAATAATCATTTCCTGTACAAATGTTAGAAATTTTACTCTCCAGATTGAATTGCATGGCTGTTGAGTATGAAGTTATACATTAAAGACTCTAATTTAAATTAGCAAAATTAAATGATAATAGCCTCAATTATTTTTATTTCATAAAAGGAAGATATAATTTGGGAGGAACTTTTGAATAACAGGGTACCCTTCAAGGACTTCATCAAATAATCTTTTTTTTTTTTCATAAACTTCCCTCTTCATTTAAGAAAATTCCAATTTCTTGAGCATTTTTTACTCTAGGCACTGCACTCTAACAGCTACCTAGGAAGGAAAGACAGAAAAAGCAAAAATGGATGCTCATTGTATTCTATGTACTAGGTACCGTGGAGTCAGGCAGAAATGATTATCAGCCCTACTGTCTGTTATCTGGGTGACCTTGGGTATGTTAACTGATCTGTCTAGCCTTAGGATCGTTATCTGTATCGTGAGTATAACAATGCTTTACTTTATAGGACTTCAGGCAGAGTAAAATGGCCGATATAACCGAAGCATTTTACATAATGTCTAACACAGGGCACTTGCTCATCAAGTGGGGACTAATCTCAGTTTTCCTTCCTTCTCCCCTAAATCATAGTTTTCTCCACTGCATTAATCCTCTCAAGCATGTGGTTTTTCTCCCACCTGGAAGGAACTTTGCCTTCACCCCACTTTTTCCGCCAGGAATGAGCCCACTTCTCTGCTTCCCATTACAACTCTGCAAGAGAGGGGCAGTCAGGCTCCAGGGGTGAGCTGTGACTGGGTGATGAAAGTGAGTAGATCTCAAGCTTGACTAACAGCAGAGTCACAGAAGCATCTCAGGCAGCAAAAAGGACTAGATACATACACAGGCACATGGGCACAAACACAGAACACATACCATACCACAAACACACACATATATACACACACCACCACTGGTGAATGGGATAGAGAAGGAATAGGATAGAGGTGGGATAACCAAGATGGTTTAAACGACCTGAAAGTCAGGGACTAAAAGGAAAATGATGATCGATGATGTCCAGGGCTGCAAAAAGATCAAGGTGTTTGATCAAGATCAAACACTCAAAAAAAAAAAAAAAATCCTGGGTTTGTCAATTAAGAGATCATCGGTGACTCCATAAGGAAATCTCAGTAGAGTGAAGACAGAAACATACACCAGATGGCTTAAATCATGTCAATAATTCCTTTCTTCCCATTATGTCTTAAGTGTAATACGATCAGGTCATCCTCTTAATGCCCTACTAAACCTGTTCTTATCGAGGTTGCCAGGGACCTCCCCATTACTAAATCCAGTGGTCGATTTTCAGTCTTCAGTACATCATCTGCAGCATTTGATAAAGTGGATCACTCTCTATCCTTTGAAACACTTTCTTCACGCAGCTTCCCAAACATCACTCGCCTATGTGTTCTTCTTAACCCACAGACAACTCCTTCTCTTGTTTCTACTCTGCCTCTTTCCCTTAATGTAGGAATATTCCAGAGTCTTTAGATCTCTTCTCTTCATTAAGTTTCATGGCCTCAAAGCTATCTATATGTTGAAGATTGTGAAATTTATATTTCCGGCACAGACCATGCATAAGACTCCAGATTCACATATTCAACAATCTACTTGACATTTCCATTTGGGTGTGTTTAGGCAACTCAAATTTATTACATCAAAAACTAATCTCCTGATCTTCCTATTCACTTACTGTTGCCCACATTTTCATATATGCTAATTCCATCCTTCTAGTTATTTTTTCCAGAAATCTTGGAACGACGCTTGTTGCCTCTATTTCTTTTGTACCCTATATGGGTGGTTTTAAAATATGCCTACTAAATCTGATACTCCTCCCTTCAAATGGTAGAGCAAATTCCCTTCCCCTTGAGTGTGAGTTGGACTCACTGTCATGACCATAATAAATAAAATAAAATGTAACCGAAGGTGTGAAGCTTCGAAGATTAGGTCATAAAAGACACTGTGGCTTCCTCTTTTTTCTCTCTCTTTTCTCACTCTGTGTATATTAGTCCATTTGGACTGCCATAGCAAAATACCATACACAGGATGGCTTAAATAATAGAAATTTTATTTCTCACAGTTCCGGAAGCTGGAGGTCCCAAATCAAAGTCCAGCAGAGTTGGTTTCTGTGAAATCTCTCTTCCTGGCTTGTAGATTCTAGTTGACTTTCCTGTTCTCACATGGAGTGGAGCTTCAACATATAGATTTTGGGAGGGAGACACACACATTCAATCCATAACAACGGGTAAGTTAGTGGTCATGTCATAAAAACACTCGGCTAGCCTAGGAGAGGTCCATGTGGCAAAGAACTGAAGCGTCCTACCAACAGCTTCATGTGAACGAGCCATCCTAGCAGCAGATCATTTAGCCCCAGGCAGACCTTCAAATGATGCTACCCCGTACAACATTCTCCCTGCAACCTGATGAGAGAATCCGAGCCCGAATTGCACAACTGAACTGAGTGAAATTACTGACCCACAAAATCTGTGAGATGTTTTCTGTTTTAATCCACTTAGCTTTGGCTTGTCATGAAGCAATAGGTAATTCATATACCTCACATCCAATCTATTGGCAAAGTCAATTGGCTCTACATACAAAACATATCCAGAGTACAACTACCTTCATTGTTACTACCCAAATATATGCCGTGGTTATATCTTACCTGGGTTTTTGCAAAGTCCTCCTAACTGATTTCCCTAATTCTATCCTGACTCTTACTATCTGTTCTCAATACATCAGAGTGATCCTATTAAGACATAAGTCATATCATGTCACTTCTCTGCTTAAAACCCTTGCATTTAAAGCTGAAATCCCTCTTATGTCATCTCCTTCTGCTTCTACCCTCATTCTCTTTGCTTCTGCCACATTGGCTTCCTTATCATTCCTGGATCGTGACAGGTACCTTTCAACCTCAGGGCCTTTGCACTTGCTGTTCCCCTTGCCTGAAGCACACTTTCTTCAGATATCTTTATTGCTTACCCCTTCTTCATCAAATATTTGCTTAAACATTAATTTCCTATTTCTTATGCTCCTTCCTTGCTTCTGTAGCCCATATCACCTACCATACTATGTAATTTACATTTTTTTTTTCTAAATTCACCAAATAGAATGCAAACTTCAGGACTACAAGAATTTTGTCTATTTTGTTAACTCTTGTGTCTTTAGTGTTAAAGAGTGTGCCTGGCATCTATTATGTATTTATTAAATATTTGTGGAAAGAATGAATGTATAAATGAGATAAATAGGCAACACAATTTTTGTTTGTCCTAGGTGTGCAGGGGGATATTGGATTTGGCTGCTGACATACGAAACCTTGGGAACATCCAAACAAATATATCCTGAAGCATACTGAGTAATACCACTTTCTTCCGCTAAGACCAGACAGAGAATAGAAAGGGAAATAGGGGATCCCTGTCTCAGTACAGTTTACCACCAATACCATCTGTGTTAGGAGGGCTGCTCCTTTAGGGACATCAAGCCTTGTAAAAATTTTTGATCAAACCCTCTAGGGCTACATTTAAACTGCTCTGGGTTTCATCAATAGGGAAGTAGAATTGGTTCTTCATTTTTTGATCAAGACACAAAGAAGAAGTAAGAAGCCTTGACCAGGTCATTACATTAGAAGAAAGTAACTATCCTGAAGCCACACATTTAAGCAAGACTGACTGCACTGAGGTAGAGGGGAAGTATGATACACTTCATGCCCAGAACGGATCAGTCAGATACTGAGTGCTAATTATTGTACAGCTGTCCTGGACGGCAGGTGGGCAGGAAGAGCTCAGGACTCAGGTTCACGTGGATGGGAAGGTAAGTCATGGAATTTCAGTCATGAGAACCTTGCATATGTAAAGGGTGTGCTTGGGCTATCTGATTTAAAAATCAAATGAAATCCAGCTCCCCCCATGCACCCTATCACAGAATGCTGCTTTATTCCTTCTGCTTTTCATAACAATGGGAGGTGTCAAAATGAATGATGTCGAAGTGGTTATTGGAAAAGTGCCATGTAGTACATTTGTGTGATATTGTTAAAATGTAAATCAAGTCAACTTCATTAGAATGCTTAGTAGTTTCAAAACCAGGCGAGAGTCCTTTCCTAGGCTCAGTTCCCAGCTGGAAAGAGTACTTTCCTCTGCACAGCTGTCCCTACCACTAACTGTCTGAGACAGAGATGGCATTTGAATATAGATTTGAATATATTGAGCAACTGACAGATATTCTCAGTACAAAGTCTATGTCAGTTTTCCACGTTAGGAAACAAGGTTTGCTCATTCAACTGACCTTGATAAGAATATAAACTCTTGCAGCATGGGGTACTACAGAAACGAGATGCCACTGCTGTTCTCATCAATTATGACTATAGAGCTATGGCCTTGGGTTTCAATTAGGCAGCGCAGTAAATGCTGGGTCAGGCAGCCTTAGGTTGCAGTGCATACTACAGGGGGAGACAGAACTGTTCTTCCTGCTTTGCTGGGGCAGCACAGCTTGATGAGAGCAGTCTATCTGAGGAGCAGATGGGGCCGGCATTGTCAGGGTCTAGTGCAGAGCTACAACTTGGTTAAAAAAAGGGGGGGGGGGCACCTGGGTGGCTCAGGTTAACGGCCTCCTCAGGGAGGCCGTTAAAGCCTCGGCCTTCGGCTAAGGTCGTGATCTCAGGGTCCTGGGCTCGAGCCCCGCATAGGGCTCTCTGCTCAGCAGGGAGCCTGCTTCCCCCCCTCTCTCTGCCTGCCTCTCTGCCTACTTGTGATCTCTCTCCTCTCTGTCAAATAAATATATAAAATCTCTAAAAAAAGGGCATCTTCAGCTTGACTGATACCATGGGACACACACGCACACATGCGCACATGCACACACATGTAGGCACACATGTACACACACCCACACACGCACAGAGGAGCTGTCACATGGGGCAGAGAAGGAAGGGCACAGGTAGAAAGAATAACCAATCTGCTTGAATGACATGGAAGTTAAGGCTTAAGAGGGAAAGGAGGGTCAAGGGCC